>OY740801.1:21748513-22348513 GCA_963514005.1 Raja brachyura | reverse complement strand
GAAGGTTGGTTGCTTGTGGTGGCAGTCGTTGGTGATAGATAGTCTCATGATGAAATCGCCAACAAAGTGTCCACATCAATTGGCAAATCCAGTCCCTGGGCAGATAGGAAGCCCAATGCCAGGACTTACATTAATGTTGTGTTGTGCTAGGCTGATGTGAGTTATGGCTGGTCTGCTTTAACTGAAGTACCTGCTTCTACCAGTTAATATAAAAAAATGACTATGCTCATGCTAAATGTTGCTCAGCATCCCAATGTTACTGTTTTCAATCTTTTAATTCTATTGTACGTAAGTGCCCTTCTGATCACTGACTCTCATCCTCTCCCTCATACCCTCCACAAAAAATAAACATTCACTACAAATACATTTCTGTGTAATAATTGCAATGACATAGTAGGGACTGAAATCTAAAATCTTACACTTCAGACCATGTGCCGGGAGTCAATCTTTAAGCTGCAATAAATGGGCTAAGGGGCACATAAGTATCAACAGAACAAGAACATTAATCATTTCCACAGGGACTGTATCACCCTCAGCATTTTAAATCAAATGTTTAATTCCATAATTCCAATTCATGTTTGTGGCGACAATCTGAATGGGCCAGGGTTACAACAAAAGCTGTGTTGTCAGGAGTATATTTAGGGACACACATGGGACCGCAGATGCTGGAAAACACAATCTGGCAGAGGAACTTCCTTAAGAATCATGACCCCGAAACATTGACTGTCCATATTCCTTTACAGACGCTGCCTGACCCACTGACCTTGTCCAGTGAATGGAGGACATGTGTGAATACTGAGGACTCTGTTCCAGCTTCCTTACAGGAGATGCACAGTAGGTACAGGTAGAAGCAATCAGAGAGACTGTGTATTGTGTTTGTTTCAAGAACCTTCAGGTGTGTCTCTGTGGATCAGATACCTGTTTGTTGGGGATTCTTCACAAGGTGCATGCTTGTCAAGGAGTCAGTACAAGATGCCTGTTTGTTGATGAAACCATGGAAGCAGTATGATGTGAGGTCATTGGGGGGGGGGGGGGTGTATTTATTGGGATGCCAAGAGGCTCATTTTGGAGTGAAAATGTAGGTTGCATCTCGTCCTTAACAATAAAATATTGGTCTTCTCTAATTCTCTGATCCACACCTGATGCTCCCCAATTTTATTGGGATATGGCATTGTACTGATTAATTTACTGCACAAGCAGTGAGAGTTCTGGACCAGTGACCCTGAGAGGCAGGTTTAAATCTTACTCTGGCAGCTGGGGAATTACAGCACAAGCAATTTATTACATCTACCATTGAAAAATAAATTCAGTCTCAGACATGTTGGCCGTGAAACTGGTGGATTGTTGTAAAAACATGCCTGCCTGATTTACTGATGTCTTTCAGGAGGGAAAGCTGCTGTCCATGATTCCAGACCCACGACTGTGACTACCTGTTAATTGCCTCCTCAGTGAAAGGGCCATCAGGGATGGTAGCATTGCCAGCGAGGGCCACATATCGTGATCACATCAGACAGAAATTTACCGTTGCACCATCATTCTCTGCGATAGGTCTGAGAAGGAGGGTTTGATCTAACTCACCGCTTTTGGCTTGAACGGAGGCTGAATTTCCATGCGTTGCAACTTTTCCCAATCAATCCATCGGAAAAATGCGTGTTCCTTGACGTCTCGCTCCCCCTCAGGACCGCAGCCCAGGCGCTTAGCTGGATGCTTTGTTAAGAGCTGTGATCAAAAAGGAAATTGCAAACATGGAGATGACAATCTCACTTATCTCAGCTGACTTCTCACCTTCATAGCAACAATCTCACTAACGTAATTTTTAATGGCAGGGTTCACCCCCCTCTGTTCTATCCAAAGTCCATTCCAACCATTGATCACACTTTGCCTGAAGGGTTGTCTCCTCACACCAGTTATAAGCTGTGCACCCTGAAGGAGGTTCCTTGTTGCTTTCTCCTTGTTATGGGCGGTACGGTGGCGCAGCGGTAGAGTTGCTGCCTTACAACGTCAGAGACCCAGGTTCGATTCTGGCTATGGGGGCTTGCCATTACGTTCGTCCCGTGACCGCGTGGAATTTCTCAGAGAACTTTGGTTTCCTCCCACACCCCAAAGACGAACAGGTTTGTAGGCTAATTGGCTTGGTATAAATGTAAGAAATTGTCCATAGTGTAGGATAGTGTTAATCTGCTGGGATTGCTGGTCGGTGCGGACTCGGTGGGCCGATGGGCCTGTTTCCACGCTGTATCTCTAAATTAAACCAAACTAAACATGGGTTCATATCTGCTCTTAGTGCCAGTATGTGGCACTACTGTGAAGACCAGAGGGATTCCCAGTATCCTGGGATTCCCTGTCTCCAGGCTGATATTCGCTCCATGTATCCAATACTGCATGCAGTATAGTGCTGCATTTAAACTGCTCCTGTGTCTCCGACATTTTTTAAGTAGCTGCTAGGCTGCCCTAAGGTAGTGGAAGGCAACTATAAAATGCTAAGTCAAACTGCTTTTCTCAACAAGCTCCAGGTTACCAGCTCTGTCCCAGTTATTATTCTTAAAAGTGACCCCATTAGAACACTGGACGATCAGAACTGAAGCTGACAGTCTCATGCTCCATGGCTAGGCCTGCACCATCCACCCTGTAACCTAATGTGCTACTGATGCAATGATCTTCACACTGTCCTGCATAGGTTTCGAATCTTCGGTTATAGACAAAAGCAATTCACTTCAGCTATTTCTACCTTTTGCTTGCAATATCCTTCCAAATGACAATATTAAATCAGCTGACGTTCTGCATTTATCAAGTACTTTAAAAAGAATCTCTTGACACATCCATGACAACCGGTCCAACTATATCCCAGCGCATCCGAGCCAGTAAACGCTGGGTTTGAAATAGTCAATGGCCAGAGGAGTTCTCTGTCCTGTCAAATCTCTTCACCAAAGCCACACCATCTATTCTCTCCGTAACCCAGAGCAAAACGCAAGCTGCTGGCGGAATTCGTTGGGCCAGGCAGCATCTGTGAAGGGAAATGGACAGTCAACGGGCAGTCCAGAGGATGGGCACCAACCTGAAACACTGGTTATCCATTCCCTTCCACAGATGCCTCCTGACACACAGTTTCTCCAGCAGTTTGTTTTTATTGCTCCAGATTCCATCTTCTGCAGTCTCTTGTGTCCCCTCCTGTAATCCACTCTGGTACTAGCTTTTAATAATGTCCCATGTAGCTTATGTTAAGTTTTGGCTTTGAGCTTGCTTGAGGCCGACAAAGTGCACTGACTACACCTCCACCTTAAACTCAGGTAGAACTGTTCCAATATACTGATTCCCCCATGAGTAAAACCTCTGCGTTAATTGACTTGATGTGAGTTTCAGTTGGATAAGCTGAAAGGAGGAGCAGAAGAGTGGAACTATATAACTAGATCGCGGGTATATCTGAAGGTGGCCCTGGATCCTGTTGTGCGCAGGATGGCACGGGGTGACGCAGTGGTAGAGTTGCTGTCTTATAGCACCTGGGACCTGGGTTTAATCCTGACTTCGGGTGCTATCTGTACAGAGTTTGTACGTTGTCCCCGTGATCTAAGTGGGCTTTCTCCAGGAGCTCAGGTTTCCTCCCACACTCCAAAGACGTACAGGTTTGTAGGCTAACTGGCTTTGTAAAAATTGTAAATTGTCCCTTGTGGGTGTAGGATAGTGTTAGTGTGTCGGCACGGACACAGTGGGCCGAAGAGCCTGTTTCTGCACTGTATTGTTAAACTAAACCAAACAGGACTTTTAAAGAGACTAGACAATTAACGAGGCCCTACAAGTAATGAGCTGGCATCCTTGAGTGACTGCTCCCTGTAGGTGTATAAAAGGAAGGTAGATATAAGCGAAGTGGCTGTGTTGGGAGTGACTTTGTGGAGGGTAAGTGTGAAGTTTTGGCACAAGGGGCTTAAGTGCTGTGTAGAGGGTAAGGATGAGGCTTTGGCTTGAGAGGCTTTGGTGAAGAGGGTGATGGCTTGATAAGGTACAGCCCTGTGGTTTTTTTCTCTTTTGAAAACTTTCCTTGGTCTAGTGCAGTAAAGATGGCAGTTAGGGCCGTTGCATACTTCTCCTGCAGGATATGGGAAGCCAGGGCAACTTCCAATGCCCCTGATAAGCAACATTTCGGGTCGGGATTGTTCTTCAGAGTGAATATGATGTTGGGGGGGGGGGGGGAGGAGAGAGAGAAAACTGGAGGTGGGGGCAGGACCAAGCCTGGCAAGTGATAGTTGGACACAGGTGAGGAGCGGGGGAGGGATTGATAGATAGATGGTTGGCCAAAGGCCAGAGATAAGGAGAGAAAAAGTGTGAGATAAGGATCGAAGAGGTGCAAATTGTGAAGCCAGAGGAAGAAATAAAGGAGGAAGGGGACAAGGGGAGGGGGAATTGGAAAAAATATTCGCACCTCTTGTATCATTTTTTTGTAGTCCAACATCTTCAGTTCCTTGTCTCCAGAATTATTCCACTCACAGCTTGGAACAGAAACGCAGCTCAAACAACCTGCTCCCTCATTCCCACTGACGTTTTAATATATTTATTGGCTGGCAGAAGACGTTAAGAATGGAAAGGTGATGGTTAAGGACTAATCCTAGAAGTGAGTGTACCTTCATAAAAAATTGAATGAATCAGCAATCTACGCTGCACACATGGGCATTCCTGATTTAAAAAAAAAACACAATTTAGCCAAGAGCTTTGATGAGTGACCCTTCAAGAAAATACCCACGAGTTTCCTCAAGAGATACATAATTTACCTAGGAATTCTGGTGCTCTTCAAACTCTGCAGAATCAGAAAAAGGGTTCAAGCACCAGTGCGTTTCATTTCCAATTGCTTCCCGTCCCACAATTATCTTAATAAAATTCATACTCACTTGTACTTAATTGTTTTAATTTTGCTTGAGATCAGTTAATTAAAATGTAGAATATAACATTTCAAATGTTTTTGGGATGTCAAATATAGATTTTTCACATCGCCCTCACTGATTTCCATTAACCTTTGTATTCTGAACCTTGTGTGAACATGACTGCACATTTAATTCAGTGAAGCTGCTGCCTTTGCAGTTTTTCTTTAATTTGATGGTGGCTGATCTCATTGGCCTGCAAGAACTCAATGAACGAACAGATAACAGATGCTGCAATTATCATCTCTTCATTGACAGCTTCTTCTTTCTGGTGTGATTGACGGCATGGGAAATACGGCTGGACAGATAAGATACAGTGTTATTCTAATTTACTACAGCTTTGAAGAGATAGCCTCGAAGCTTGGAATTAATTCAGCCTGGGGGAACAGGAAGCAATTCTGATGTATGGACTGATGAGTGGAAGGACATTGCATACAAATGATATGGGGTTCTGTGGCAGTGCCAGATGCTCCCCCCAATCTTTCATCTATACCCTCAGTGCATGCACTATATTACATCCTATTTGATTAAACATCCGGCATCTATTTCAGATGCTGCACTGAGCAGGATATTATTTGCTGTAACATCTTCCATACAATCTCTATCGCTGCAAATGACTTTCCATAGTCCCATGAGCTGAACATTTTTCCATTGCTCTTGCCTTGCTTTTTCAGGAGCAGGAGGAGGTCTCGAAGCAGTGGACTCGCCCTGAGCAGATCATTGACGACATTTGAAGACATTTTCTCTTCCTCATTTCAAATTTCCTACATTTACACATTGCTGAGGTACCCCAGCCTTTCCCTGCCATTGAATGTAGCAGCTCAAAGATCAGTCCAAACTTACCCCTTTACAAATGGATACTGCTTCTTTGGACATAGATTTGGGGTAGGTTACATTGTGCTCCATGATGGATTGGAAAAGCTCGTCTTCATCTTCACCATCAAAAGGAGGCTGAAAAACCATAAAAAGAGCATGAATTAGACCAACTATCTATTTAAAGAGAAATGTGAGAAATTAGGCCCAGCAGTAAAAGGAAGCAAGCATAGACCTGGGTTGCACACATACAGACATGGATACATCTACTGAGTGGACAAGTGCACCACAACTTAGATCCAGAGATGTGCACAGTTCATAACAGATACAAACACACATATAAAGCCAAACACACACTCAAAGTAGCAGTAGTATGCATCACTACTAGATTCTAGTTAACTGGTACTGGAATCAGTTCCAGGCAACTGATACAATAATATTATTTTCTGCCAGCTGCAAACACTTGCACCAGGTTCTATGAAGTATTTACCTGTCCTGCCAACATTTCATACAGTAGCACTCCATAAGCCCACCAGTCCACAGACTTTCCATACGGCTGATAAGCAATGATCTGAAATGACAGAAATGATTTTGTTAGTTTTAACATCAACTGGACTAAGTGGGACCCGTTGGGTCCCAGTCACACGGGAGGCTGGTCCCCCAACGCAGGGCGTGGGGGGGGGGGTTGTGGGGGAGAGGGTGTGTGGGGGAGGGGGGTGTGGGGGAGGGAGGTGTGGGGGAGGGGTGGTGTGGTAAGGAGGGCTGATGTGGTAGGGAGGGGTGGTGTGGGGGGGAGAAGATGGTGAGGGGGTGGTGTGGGGGGGGGGATGGTGTGAAGAGGGCGGGGTGGTGTGGAGGGATGGGGTGGTGTTGGAGGGTGGGGGGAAGGGGGGTGGAATGGGAAGGGATAAAGGGGGGTGTGGGGGGAGTGTGGGAGGAGGGGGAGGGGGGAAGGGAGGTGGGGGGAGGGGCAGTGTGGTGGGTGTGTGGGGGTTGTATGGGGGGGGGAGGGACTCCACTCCGCGGTCAGCGGCCTCGGCCTCGGCCACACAGCACCTCCCGAATCCACTCAGCACCTCCCGGCTCCACTCAGTGGCTTCCCCAGTTCCAATCCTGATCAACATCCTAAAAATGTGCGGACGATTGGTTAGTTGGTTACTCGTGCCTCATGTGCAGATGAAGATGGAATCTGGAGCGGGATATTGATGGGAATGTGGGCAGAATGAAAAGGGATTAGTATGGGTGGATGTACATTGGTCAGCACGGACTCAGTGGATGAAGGGCTTGCTTTCACACCGTGTTATTGTCTCGATGACTTGCCATCAGCAAGTCAGACCCGAGCCATTGAATGACACTCCCACTTGCAACCTATGGTCAGCATGGATAGTATTGTTGCTGAAAGAATGTTGCAGTGACTAGTGGGGTACCACAAGGCTCAGTGCTTGGACCCCAGCTATTTACAATATATATTAATGATTAGGACGAGGGAATTTACTGCAACATCTCCACGTTTGCGGATGGCACGAAGCTGGGGGGCAGTGTTAGCTGTGAGGAGGCTGCTCGGAGGCTGCAAGGTGACTTGGATAGGTTGGGTGAGTGGGCAAATGCATGGCATATGCAGTATAATGTGGATAAATGTGAGGTTATCCACTTTGGTGGCAAGAACAGGAAAGTAGACTATTATCTGAATGGTGGCCGATTAGGAAAAGGGGAGATGCAACAAAACCTGGGTGTCATGGAAGTAGGCATGCAGGTGCAGCAGGCAGTGAAGAAAGCGAATGGTGAGTTGGCATTCTGAGCAAATGGATTTGAGTATAGGAGCAGGGAGGTTCTACTGCAGTTGTACAGGGTCTTGGTGAGACCACACCTGGAGTATTGCGTACAGTTTTGGTCTCCTAATCTGAGGAAAGACGTTCTTGCCGTACAGGGAGTACAGAGAAGGTTCACCAGACTGATTCCTGGGATGGCAGGACTTTCATATGAAGAAAGGCTGGATAGACTCGGCTTGTACTCACTAGAATTTAGAAGATTGAGGGGGGATCTTATAGAAACGTACAAAATTCTTAAGGGGTTGGACAGGCTAGATGCTGGAAGATTGTTCCCGATGTTGGGGAAGTCCAGAACAAGGGGTCACAGTTTAAGGATAAGGGGGAAATCGTTTAGGACCGAGATGAGAATTTTTTTTTCACACAGAGAGTGGTGAAACTGTGAAATTCTCTGCCACAGAAAGTAGTTGAGGCCAGTTCATTGGCTATATTTAAGAGGGAGTTAGATGTGGCCCTTGTGGCTAGAGGGATCAGGGGGTATGGAGAGAAGGCAGGTACGGGATACTGAGTTGGATGATCAGCCATGATCATATTGCATGGCGGTGCAGGCTCGAAGGGCCGAATGGCCTAATCCTGCACCTATTTTCTATGTTTCTATGACTCAATGACCCAGCTCCAGTTTGCCCAGTATGGGCTGGTGCGGGAAAGGCACGGCAGATTCACCAAAGATATTAGGAGAGACAAAAATATTTTACAAATCAATGGAAATATACCTGGCTACAGCTGAAACCTGATTAAAGCTTCATTTGTTCAATGTGATAAGCTCCCAGTATACAGAACAGGCCTCTGGCATAATGCGCCACTCTTCCTGCACCGTCAACAGAATCACCACTGCTTACACTGCACGAGGACATCCTGTATCAGAGACAGCGGCAGCAGCTCATAGCTAGCACAGTGTCCACACTGCAGATCACTGCAAACACACACTGTGATTTGGGTGAGAAGTGTGCGGCTGTCAGCTTAAGATTCTGAAACATTTACATAAAAAAAGACAGCCAATGCATCTGTCCAGGGCTACAGATCCTCTGGCTGGTTTTGTTGGAACAATACTTGGACCTTCTATGCTGTAAGCTTACTATCAACAATTGAATCCAGATATGTTTGTTTCAGATGCGTAGCTCAAAACTCTACTCATAACACTTCCTAATGCAGAGATGGAAATGATATCAATGATTCATGTATTAAAAAAACAAAGTTCTGGAGTAACTCAGCGGGTCAGGCAGCATCTCTGGAGGACATGTAATGATGAAGTTTCGGGTCGGGATCCTTCTTGTAGTAGGGAGGGGTAGAAAGCAGGAAAAGAGGTGTAGATGGAACAAAGCCTGGCCTGTGAGAGGCGGATACAGTTGGGGAGGGGTTTGATTGGCAGATGGGTGGACAAAGGCTAGAGATTAAAAGGAGACAAAATGGTGTGAAATAAGGACAGGAATGAAATATGGAGTCGCAGGAAGGGATAGAGGCAGACCGGGAAGGGAGACAGGTTTGTGGGGAAAATGGGTGCACTCCTCACTGCGGGACAGGAAAGAGAGGGATGGGGGAGGGGGTGGGGGGGGTGGTGGTTTGTGTTACTACATTTTGAGAATTCAATGTTCATATAATTGGGCTGCCCAACACCTGGGGAACAGCATCTCATATTCTGCTTGGATAGCTTACAACCCAACAGTATCAACATTGGATTCTCCAACTTTAGGTAACATCAAAATCGCTCCTCTCATATCCATCTCTCTCCTGTGCACCCATTTCTTCCACTATCCCACCCCACTTCCCCCATCCCCTGCCAACTATATCCCTTCCCCCAGTGTCATATTTCACTCCTCCTCTCTCCTTGTCTTACACCTTTTAGTATCCTTTTCATCTCTAGCTTTGTCCACCTATCTGCCAACTAAATCCCTCTTCACCTGTATCCACCCATCGCTTGGTAGGCTTTGTCCCACCCCCACCTCCATTCCAGTTCCCCCTCCCCCTGTACTACAACCATTCTGAAGAAGGGTACGAAACTGAAATATCACCTATCCAAGTCCTCCAGAGATGCTGCCTGACTACATGAGTTACTCCAGCACTGTGTTTTGTTTTGTAAAGCAGCATCTACAGTTCCTTGCAGAAAGTTGTATTGCCCTTAGTTTTAAAATGGTGAATCATGACGGGAGATGGGGTGGGCAAGGGTGTTGGACGAGGCTTATCCCTGGTGCTACATCCACTGCGGTCCATGGAGCAAGGAGCGTGCTGCTCACTAGATGCTCACAGCATTCTGCTCATCATCGCAATGAGAGACACTGCCCAGTAATGAGCTCTCCATTCCCCCTACGCTCCACTGAAATCCCACAAAAAGGCAACCGAAAATCTAACACTACATATGATGAATGTTTCTGGGTCAGAAAAGTGAGAATGTGGAGTTAAGGTGCATGAGTGAAGAGCAGAACAGGCTTCCGGAGCTGAAGACCTTTGCCTGTTTCTATGTGAGCAAATCCTTATGCTTACCGTACCGCAGAGTCCAATACCTCCTAGAAGCCAGTGCCATGCTGCTGACATTACTCCTTACCTCAGGAGCGATGTAGTCAGGAGTACCGCAGAAGGTCTTGGTTGTCACCCCGTCCCACATGTTCTCCTTGCACATGCCAAAATCAGCTATCTTTATATGCCCTTCTGAATCCAGCATCACATTGTCCAACTTCAGATCTCTGTGGGTGGTTAAAGTAGCAAGAGTTACATACAGCCTCCGCCAGCACCGTACTTACATTACTGAGGATGTGCAAGGCAGCCAGCCACTGGCTGACTCGGTCCGAACCTCCGGGCAGGAATAACGGTTGAGGATCTTGACAGATTCATGGTGGGCAACTGGTGGGGATTGTTGGTGTTGGCTCAGGTACACAAGCTGGAGGGGGACTCTGGAGGCATTATCAGAGGGCCTTGACTCTATTAAAGTGCAAGGAGGAATCTTTACGAAGACCAGAGAGAGAGAAAGATGAAGTAGCGCATCATTCTCATACTGATCTGGGACTGCAGGAACAAGCAGATGGTGAGGAGCTGCCTGATGGGAAAAGGAGGATCCTCGTGGTGGGTGTGGGAAGAAAGTCAAGTCCACTTCACTCAAAAAAATGTTTTTGACCCACCTGACGGGACATGGGATCAGCTCAGACCCAATGAATGAGGAGCACTAGTGGACAACTGTGGGCTTCCTGAAGCCACCAAAGTGGATTCCCTGGAAAACAGAGACCCTGAGCTGCTGTGGAGGTGGTAGAAGATCAGCAGAGACTAGCTGGGGGGAGGGAATGGTTGTTTACACGGCGCCCACCCTGAAGCCTGGCTGGAGCAGGAAGGTGAGCTGTGGAGAAGGGGAAAAGGATTGGTAAGGCAGCAGGCAGAGCTGATGTACTGAAGCAAGCACTCCCAGTGGTTGCACTGCTCAGGGAGAGGATGAAATGAAGGAAGAGGAAACATAATGAAAACACTTAACATAAAGTTAAAACTGTAGAGGATAAAATGAAATAAGGAACCAGCCAGATTTCACAGTCAGTAAAAGAGTAATCTTGACAAAAAGCAACTACATTTGGAGAGGATCAGATGGGGGGGGGGGGGGGGGGGTGGCTGGAGATCTCCAAATTTAATCCCTACTTTTTCTTGATGGTGGTGGGGTCTAGCAGCCACTGGCACAGGGCAGCACAGTGGCGCAGCGGTAGAGCTGCTGCCTCACAGCACTAGAGACCTGGGTTTGATCCTGACTATGGGTGCTGTTTGTGCGGAGTGACCTTGTGGGTTTTCACTGGGTGCTCTGGTTTCCTCCCGCATTCCAAAGACATGCACGTTTGTAGGCCAATTGGCCTCTGTAAAATGACCCTGATGTGAAGGGAGTGGATGAGTGATATAGGCTCAGACAACACACCAATGTAAATTCTACATAGATTACACATACGTTTGGCAAGACAGCGAAAAGTAAAAGACTGTCATTAAAATTACATTAGTGCAAAACATTATCAGAAAACAAGTCTATGTTAATGCAAAAGATGGTCATAGTGTTCTCATGTCAAGGTAGGATTAGGGGTATGCAGGTTGGTTCAAGAACCTGTAGGAATGTAGCCTTTCCTAAACCTGGTAATGTGGGACTTCAGGCTTTTGTACTTCCTGCGTAACAGTAGCAGCAAGAAGGGGGCACGGCCTGCAAGATGGGTTTCCTTGAGGATTGAAGCCACTTTCCTGAGGCAGTGCCTCCTGTAGTTGCTTTCAGTTGTACGGAAGGCAGTGCCTGTGCCAGGCTGGCCAGGGCTCCTTCAGATGATCAACACGGACTGGTTTACAGCACAGGTTACCTGGCTCCTGTGCTTGTTATGCCCCTGTCCCACCTAGGAAACCTGAACGGAAACCTCTGGAGACTTTGCGCCCCACCCAAGGTTTCCGTGCGGTCCCGGAGGTTTTTGTCAGTCTCCCTAATGGTCGAAAGTGGTTTCCATTTTAAAAATCGGTAATTTTTTAGTCAAAGCTAATTGCGATGCTAGTTAATGGTGGTTGCCGGAGGACAAAAACCTCCGGGAACCGCACGGAAACCTTGGGTGGGGCGCAAAGTCTCCAGAGGTTTCTGTTCAAACATCAGGTTGTCAACTGTCGAGATAGAGAGATGAGCAAGGCAGGTGTGAACCCTCCCAATTCCAGTCTCATCTTGTGATGATCACTTGGTTGGAGAGATTCAACACTGATATGTGTCACCAGGCCTTCAGGCTCTCTCTATAAGATGAAGAGGGTAGACATTACAGAGGAGAGAAAGAAGAGGGTTCTTTGTTAAATATTGGTGGAAAGGGATGGGGAGGAACTGTTGTTTTGTGTGTTTTGACTGCGTGAATGTAGGATGGTATCAAAATGACTGGTGTTATCTGCGATAGGATTACATCTTCAGTACCTAACAACTCCGCCCGTGAGCTCAGCCCGACTTGCCACATTGGGCGCAAGGTGCTGCGACACTCACCTGTAAACGATGCCATGATTGTGGAGGAAGAAGAGACCAACGGCAATCTCAGCTGCATAGAACCTAAAAATAACAGAAGGATGTGAATGAACAGCCAGTGGGACAGGCACCCCCCAAGGCCCACACTTACATGGATCACTGTGTCCTACTGATGCCTGAGTAAATCAGTGGGGTGCTGTTGGAACAGTCATCCCTGCTCCCCACGAACCCAACAGTAGCTCCTCAATTCAGATCTGGAAACACCCCTGGTTCACCTGCCCTGGATGCTCTGGGCAACCCTATGCTTTGGGGGAAATTGACATTTGCGGACAATTTCACTGCTCTGGAAATGCATTTTTAAGTTCTATCTGGCATTAGCTGTGGTTCAGTGGGATCCACTTCTGAGTTAAAAAGTCCTGGGATCAAACACTTGAGAATATGAGACAGGAACCTGCTCAAGTTGATTGGAGTAGGTTGTTTGAAGGAAAAGGAATGTCAGGAAATTAGGATGTTTTTAAAAGTGTGCTGACAAGAGTTCAGGACATGAACATCCCGGTTGGAGTGAAGGGCAAGGGAGCTTGGATGACAAAGGAAATTGAGGCTTTGGTCAAGAGAAAGAAGGAGGCATGGGACAGGTGTAGGCAGCTGGGATCGTGTATCCCTGGAGGTGTTTTGGGAACTAAGGAGCACGCTAAAAAAGCAATTCAAAAGGGCAAAAAGGGGACATGAGATAGCACTAGCTGGCAGCATTAAGGATAATCCCAAAAGATTTTATACATAGATACATTTACAATAGGTGCAGGAGTAGGTCATTTGGCCCCTCGATCCAACACTGCCATTCAATGTAATCATGTAATCCACAATCTGTACCCCGTTCCTGCCTTCTGGTCTTACCCCCTGTTTCCGCCAGCCCTATGAGCTCTATCTAACCCTCTTTTGAATGCATCCAGTGAATCGGCCTCCACTGCCTTCTGAGGCAGAAAATTCTGTAAATTCGCAACTTTCGGTGTGAAAAAGTTTTTCCTCATCACAGTTCTAAATGGCCGACTCCTTATTCTTAAACTGTGACCCCTGGTTCTGGACTCACCCAATATTGGGAACATGTTTCCTGCTTTGAGCATGTCCAATCCCTTAATAATTTTATATGTTTCTATAAGATCCCCTCTCATCCTAAATTCCAGTGAATACAAGCCCAGTCACTCTGTTCTTTCATAGAAACATAGAAAATATGTGCAGGAGGAGGTCATTGGGCCCTTTGAGCCAGCACCGCCATTCGTTGTGATTATGGCTAATCATCCCCAATTAATAACCCGTGCCTGCCTTCTCCCCATATCCCTTGATTCCACTAGCCCCTAGAGCTCTATCTAACTCTCTCTTAAATCCATCCAGTGATTTGGCCTCCACTGCCCTCTGTGGCAGGGAATTTCACAAATTCGCAACTTTCTGGGTGAAAAGGTTTGTTCTCACCTCAGTCTTAAATGGCCTCCCCTTTATTCTAAGACTGTGGCCCCTGGTTCTGGACTCGCCCAACATTGGGAAATTTTTTCCTGCATCTAGCTTGTCCAGTCCTTTTATAATTTTACATGTTTCTATAAGATCCCCCATCCTTCTACACTCCAGTGAATGCAAGCCTAGTCTTTTCAATCTTTCCTCATATGACAGTCCTGCCATCCCAGGGATCAATCTCGTGAACCTATGCTGCACTGCCTCAATCACAAGGATGAAATACTGAAATCCTCTTGTTATGAAGGCCAACATTCCATTAACTTTCTTCACTGCCTGCTGTACCTGCACGCCAACCTTCAGTGTACAAGGACACCCAGGTCTCGCTGTACCTCCACCTTACCTAACCTAACTGTCATCATATGACAGTCCTGCCATCCTGGGAATTAACCTCGTGAACCTACGCTGCACTTCCTCAGTAGCAAGAATGTCCTTCCTCAAATTAGGAGACCAAAGCTGCACACAATACTTCAGGTGTGGTCTCACCAGGGCCCTGTACAACTGCAGAAGGACCTCTTTGCTCCTATACTCAACTCTTCTCGTTATGAATGCCAACATGCAATTAGCTTTTTTCATTGCCTGCTGTACCTGTACGCTCACTTTCAGTGACTGATGAACTAACACACCCAGGTCTCGTTGTACTTCTCCTTTTCCTAACCTGACACCATTCAGATAATAATCTGCCTTCCTGTTCTTGCCACCAAAATGGATAAACTCACATTTACCCACATTTATACTGCATCTGCCATGCATCTGCCCGCTCACCCAACCTGCCCAAGTCACTCTGCATCCTCATAGCATCCTCTTCACAGTTCACATTGCCACCCAGCTTTGTGGCACCCCACTAGTCACAGCCCGCCATTCTGAAAGTGATCCGTTAATCACTGCTCTTTGTTTCCTGACTGCCAACCAATTTTCTATCCATGTCAGCACCCTACCCCCAACACCATGTGCTCTAATTTTGCCCACTAATCTCCTGTGTGGGACCTTATCAAAGTCTTTTTGAAAGTCCAGGTACACAACATCCACTGGCTCTCCCTTGACCATTTTACTTGTTCCATCCTCAAAAAATTCCAGAAGATTTGTCACATGATTTCCCCTTCGTAAATCTATGCTGACTTGGACCGGCCCTGTTACTGCTAACCAAATGCGCCGCTATTACATCTTTGATAATCAACTCCAGCATTTTTCCCACCACCGATGTCAGGCTAACTGGTCTATAATTTCCTGCTTTCTCCCTCCCTCCTTTCTTGAAAAGTGGGATAACATTAGCTACCCTCCAAACCACAGGAACGGACCCAGTATCTGTAGAACATTGAAAATTCTCACCAATGCGTCCACAATTTCTAGAGCGACCTCCTTGAGTACCCTGGGATGCCGACCAAGAGGCCCTGGGGATTTATCAGCCTTCAGTCCCATCAGTCTACCCTACACCATTTCCTTACTAATGTGAATTTGCTTCAGTTCTTCCATAATCCTAGGTGCTCTGTCCCCTAGTACATCTGGGAGATTGTTTGTGTCTTCTATAGTGAAGACAGACCCAAAGTACCTGTTCAACTCATCTGCCATTTCCTTGTTCCCCATAATAAATTCACCTGGTTCTGTCTTCAAGGTACCCACATTTGTCTTAACTAATTATTTTCCTGTTCACAGACCTAAAGTAGCTTTTACTATCCTCCTTTATATCCTTGGCTAGCTTACTGTACCTTCATACTTCATCTTTTCTCCCCGTATTACCTTTTTAGTTGCCTTCTATTGATCTTTAAAAGCTGCCCAATCCTCTGGCTTCCCGTTCACCTTTGCTATGTTATATGTCTCCTCTTTTATTTTTATACTGTCCTTGACTTCCCTTATCAGCCACGGTCGCCTCTTACTCCCGTTAGAATCGTTCTTCCTCTTTGGAATGAAATGATCCTGCATCTTCTGGATTATTCCCAGAAATACCTGCCATTGCTGTTCCACCGTCATCCCTGCTCGGGTCCCTTTCCAGTCAACTTTGGCCAGCTCCTCCCTCATGCCAACATAGTCCCATTTGTTCAACTGCAATACTGACACTTCCAATTTTACTTTCTCCCTCTCAAATTGCAGATTAAAACTTATCATATTATGGTCACTACCTCCTAATGGTTCCTTTACCTTGAGTTCCCTTATCAAATCCGGTTCATTACACAACACTAAATCTAGAATTGCCTTCTCCCTGGTAGGCTCCAGTACAAGCTGCTCTAAGAATCCATCTTGGACACACTCTAAGTGCATTAAGGGAAAAAGGGGTAAAAGGGTAACTAGAGAGAAAGTGGGACTATGTTCCCTCAGGAATCAAAGCAATCAACTCTGTGTGGAGCCACAGGAGATGGGCAAGGTCCTCAATTAGTATTTCTCCTCTTTTTACCGTGGAGAAAGACGGGAAGATGGAGGAATTTGGGGCAATCACTGGAAGTGTCTTGAGAGCAGTCAGCATTATGGTCGAAGAGGTGCTGAAGGTCCTTTCATGTCTTTCTCTGCTCTACTTTCAACCCACTCATGAAAGGGACAGCTGCCGTAAATGCACAGAGTCTTTTACGCAGAGTAGGAGAATCATGAAATCATGGAACAAGCTGCATAAAACATTTGGGACAGTTACATGGATAGGATAGGTTTAGAGGGATTAGATAGGTTTTGAGGTATATGGACCAAACACAGGCAGGTGGGACTAGAGTAGATGGGGCATGTTGGTTGGTGTGGGCAAGTTGGACTGTGTGATACTTTGACTCTATGAAACTTTAGCCGATTCTCCCCTTGCACCATCCAAATTGATTCTACACCCTAACCTTTGAAACAAGGCTTTTCTTTAACAAGCCAATGATCTCAGCCTCAATTAACAATGTTTCCCCATCTTTCCATTCTGCCGAGCCTTCTGAGAAGCCAAGTGTTCTAGAATTTTCATTTCCCAATACGAATCATCTTATAACCATGCCAATACCAGTGGCTACTGGATATCACATTTCTAATTATACCCCCAATTCACCTGCCATAGAAAATCAAAAAAGTTGCAGATATTACAAACCTAGAACAAAAACTGAAAATACTGATAACACTCAGCAAGTCAGGCGGCATCGGTGGAGAGTGAAACTATTTATGTTTTAGGCCTGGGATCCATCATCAGAATCTTTGTCCGTCATAGGGTCCTGAGCCTGAAACATGAACTGTTTCTCCTTACTCCGATGTTAATTCACGTATCATATTGTTCAGGCAAAGAACCTTTTAGCCACTTTTTACCATTTCTCTTATTTCTATTTTCTATTTTCTGTTTTCAGGTGTATGCTTGGTCTCTTCCTGTCAGCTTTGCTCTGTTTTACCATCACCATGTCCTTTCTGTCTAACTTTCTAAACTTCCACCTACCTGAATCTTTCCCCCAAGCTATTTAGATTATGGTCCTGTTTACAGGAGAGACACATTAGTTTCTTGATGTTCACATGAGAACGCACTGTCTTCCCCCAAGATACATCTCTGCTTATGCATCACTGGGTCAAATAGAATAGAGCTGGGTTTATATTGGTATCCAGGGTGTGAGCTCAAATCACAGCCTCCTGGGATTGTGAACTTGGGAGTCACAAGTAGGGACTGTAGATGATGGGATTTTGAGCAAAAACAAAGTGCTGGAGGATCACGAGCAGCATCTGTGGAGGGAATGGACAGGTGACGTTTTATGTCAGGACCCTTCTTCAGACTGATGGAGTAGGGAGGATGAAGCTGGAAAAACAGATGAACTTGCCATGTGACTTGACTGGATTGATAAAGTGAAGAAACGTTGGGGTGTGCAGCAGTAGAAAAACGTTCTAAACTTCCAATTGGATCCTCGATTTCCTCATTCACAGACCACAGTCTGTCCATATTGACGGAAATGTGTCATCCTTGATAACAATCAGCACGGGAGCACCTCAAGGCTGCATGTTCATCCCCCTGCTGTACGCACTCTATACTCATATAATGTGTAGCCGGACACAGTGCGAACTCCATCATCAAGTTCGCCGATGACACCACTGTTGTGGAACGTATCACTGATGGGGACGAGTCAGAGTATAGAAGTGAGATCGACCGATTGACCAAATGGTGCCAGCACAATAACCTGGCTCTCAATACCAACAAAACCAAGGAACTGATTGTGGACTTCGGAAGGGGTAGGATGGGGTCCCACAGTCCCGTTTATATCAACGGGTCGAAGGTGAAAAGGGTCAAGAACTTCAAATTCCTTGGCGTGCATATTTCCGGATATCTATCCTGGTCCCAGAACACTGATGCAATCATAATGAGGAATCCGAGATGAGGAAAACATTTTTCACACAGAGAGTGGTGAGTCTCTGGAATTCTCTGCCACAGAAGGTAGTTGAGGCCAGTTCATTGGCTATATTTAAGAGGGAGTTAGATGTGACCCTTGTGGCTAAAGGGATCAGGGGGTATGGAGAGAAGGCAGGTACAGGATACTGAGTTGGATGATCAGCCATGATCATATTGAATGGCGGTGCCGGCTCGAAGGGCCGGATGGTCTACTCATGCACCTATTTTCTATGTTTCTATGTCTATGTTTCTATAAAGAAAGCACATCAGCGCCTCTACTTCCTGAGAAGATTACGGTGAGTCGGTATGTCAAGGAGGACTCTCTCAAACTTCTATAGGTGCACAGTAGAGAGCATGCTGACCGGTTGCATCGTGGCTTGGTACAGCAACCTGAGCGTCCAGGAGTAGAAAAGGCTGCAAAAACTGCCCAGCACATCATCGGTTCTGACCTCCGTACCATCGAGGGGATCTATCGCAGTCGCTGCCTCAAAAAGGCTGCCAGCATCATCAAGGACCCACACCATCCTGGCCACACACTCATCTCTCCGCTGCCATCGGGTAGAAGGTACAGGAGCCTGAAATCTGCAACATCCAGATTCAGGAACAGCTTCTTCCCCGCAGCCATCAGACTATTAAACACAATTTCAAACAAACTATGAACTATAACAGCCTATTGCACTTTATCTGTTTACTGATGTGTGTGTATATATATATTCTATGGTATATGGACACACTGATCTGATCTGTATTTGTGACTACAATATCCTGTTGTGCTGCAGTAATGCTCTCTTAACTTGTTATCAAAGTAAAGGCAGCAATAACTTCCGTGGTGAGACAGAAACTTACACAGCATGGGGCTCCTTGAATCTGCCAACTTGCTGAATCTGGTACATGAGGTCACCTCCATTCACATACTCCATCACAAAGTACAACCGTTCCTGGCAGAGAGAGAGTGAGAGAGTGAGAGAAGGACTGTCCTCGTGGCAAGCAAAATCGAACACGGCTTTACAGCACAACATGCCAATCTTCACTGATCATTGCCCCATTTTTAACCTGTAATGCATGAAAAAAAAAATGAAATCGGAGAAAGCATTAACCCAGGTGAAAGAACTGAATTGAAGACAATCCCTATCCCTTCTAACAATTACCGTGTTGGGGGTTCAGCCAAGATGGAGAACATTTGCATTGTGTAGACAATGTGAACTAGAGTCGCATGAATGAGTTGGGCCAAAGGACTTGTTTCCATGCTATATAGCTTTATGACTTTATAGGATGGCGGGTAGGCACTCTCTTTTCCTGACCTCGTCTGGCTAACTACAGTTCTAAGTTGACTGACCACTGGCTTGAAGGTAGAGGGTGCGCAGGGAAAGATTCCATAATACCATCTCTCTGGAATATAATGCATAGATAATGAATATAATATTTCCCAGATATAATGTAAGAAAGGGACACACACCCAGTTGGCCTAACATCTGGCATGAGGGAACGCTGGAAAGTCATGTTTGAACAAGTAGCACCATAGAGTCATACAACACGGAAACAGGCCCTTCAGACCAACTTGCCCATGCCAACCAATGTGCCCTATGTCCCACCAGCCCGAGTTTGCCCAATATCCCTCTAAACATCTCCTATTCATGTACCTGTCCAAATGTTTTTAAAATGTTTTTCAGTACCTGCCTCAACTACCTCCTCTGGCAGATCGTTCCATGGACCCACCACGCCTCCCAGGTCCCCATTTCCCTCTCTCACCCTACACACGTCCTCTGGTTCTTGATTCCCCCACTGTGCATTCACCCCTGTCCATTTACTGCATGATATTATGAAACGCTGCAAGATCACCCCTCATTCACCTGCACTCCAAGGAATCTAGTCCTAGCCTGCCCAACCTCTCCCCATAGCTTAGGCCCTCAAGTCCTGGAAACATCTTCATAAATCTTCCCTGCACTCTTTCCAGCTTAACAACATCCTTCTTACAACAGGCTGACCTAAATTAAACACAATACTCCAATACAGTTGTACAACAGTAATTAACATCCAACTTCTATATTCAATATCCTGGTTGATGAAAGCCAGTGTACCAAAAGTCTTCTTGACCACCCTATTTATCTGTGACGCCACTTTCAAGGAACTATGTACCTGCACTCCAAGATCTCTCTGCTGTACAACACTCCGCAAGGCTCTGCCATTCCTTGTGTAGGTCCAGCCCTGGTTTAACTTCCCAAAATGCAATACCTCACAATTGTCTGCATTAACCTCCATTATCCTTTCCTTACACCACTTGGCCACCTGATCAAGATCCTGCTGTCATTTTTGATTACCAAAGTAGTAGCATAGTACAAAAGTAGTTGAACAGTTTGAAACAAAACCAAACAAACTATAAGCAGAGTCAAAGGTAGACAAAAATGCCGGAGAAACTCAGCGCGATGAGGCAGCATTTATGGAGCGAAGGAATAGACGACGTTTCGGGTGGAGACCCTTCGCTCAGTTCGCAATAACAAGACTGGTCTCCCGGTGGCTAAGCACTTCAACTCCCCCTCCCATTCCAAATCTGACCTTTCTGTCCTGGGCCTACTCTGTGGCCAGAGTAAGTACCACTACAAATTAGAGGAGCAGCACCTCATATTTCACTTGGATAGTTTACACCCCAGCAGTATGAACATTGACCTCTTCTTCTTGCGTATTGCGTATGGCGTATACCAGGAACAAGAAGATTGTCATATCACTTGTGGCTAATGAAGTTGGATATATATACTTAGGAGTTCAGAAGCCACCAGGAGTAGGCCACTAGGCCCCTCAATCCTGCCCTACCATTCAACATGATCAGGGCTGAACTGCCCCAGGCCTCATCTCCTCTTCAGTTCCTGTTTGCCATTGCCCTCAAACCTTGATCTTTCAAATATTATATAGGGGTATTGCAGTGTTTAAGTTCAGGACCTCTGGCCTTGCCAGATAGACAACTGGAGACATACTGCGACAAGTCAAGGATTGGGCCAATAGAACAGACTGCATGTAGCGAGGATGTTTCCAATGGCCGGGGGGAGAGGATGGGGGGGGGGGCAGAAACAGGATTAACAGGTGAAGGATACAGGGAAGGCTCTGAGATCAAATGAGGAGAAATCTCTTCTCTTAGAGATTGATGAACCTGTGGAATTTCCTATCGCTGAAAGCTATTGAGGCCAAAGCATTAAATGTGTTCAGGGAAGAGTCAAATATTATCCAAGGGAGAGATGAAGGGGATACAGGGAGAAAGCTGGAATAGGGGACTAAATTTGAATGAACACGTTGAACGGTGCAGCAGCCTCGAAGGGCTAAAGGGCCTATGCCTGTCCTGTTTCCTGTGTTTCAATGTAATGGATTGATTAATTGTCAAGGCCATGTCACGAGGGTGTGGGGATTGTTCAAGGTCATTTCACAGTCGATTGATTTGGAGCTGTTTGGCTGCATTTCTAATGTAATGAGATGTTGAGTTTCCATTTAATAAGCTGCTGAATAATAATGTCAGCATATAATGTCAGCAATAGACTCTAAAGACGTACAGGTTTGGAGGTTAATTGGCTTGGTTTAATTGTAAATTGTGCCTAGTGTGCGTCGGATAGTGTTTAAGTTTGCGGGGATGACTGGTCGGCACGGATTTGGTGGGCCGAAGGGCCTGTTTCCACGCTGTATCTCTAAACTAAACTAAACAACTATTGACAACAAATGGGCTACTCACGTTGCAACTGAAACAATTTTATTGGGTCTCTGAGGTCTACTACATGTTCACATTTTACAAGTGTCTCTTTTACAAGTGTCTCTTCTGTGTTTGGGTTGCTGGTGACTGTCGAGTTGTATTTTTATCAGAGCAAGAAACTTGGCTATCCCTGTCCCACTCAGTTGTGCTGTGCACGGTCTGGTACACACTGTGCCTGTGCACTGAAACCAGCCGAGACCCGATGCACTGAACTCGGTTGCAGGACCTTCTTCCCCTGTTAGTTTCTCTGATGATGATGATAACGAAACACGAGAGAAAATCGAATATAACCGTCATAGAGATGAGGATATCTCCACTAGTGGGAAAAACTAATATCAGAGGGTACTGCCTCAGAATAAATGAACGTACCTTTAAAAAAGGAGATGAGGAGGAATTTCTTTATTAGGAGGGTGTAATTAATTGTCACTGACGGCTGTGGAGGCCAAGTCATCGGGGATTCTTGATTAGTAAGGGTGTCAAGGGTTATGGGGAGAAGGCAGGAGAATGGGGTTGAGAGGGACAGATACAGTAGATCAGCCATGATTGAATGGCGGAGTGGACTCAATGGTGTGACCTAAATGATCAGCGTCTTGATCAAAGGAAGAATAACGATCCCTATACAGAACGAACATCACAGGCAAACAGTCCATTATTCCTCATCCCAAACCCCGGCATGTGTACGTGACATGGGGCAGGGGACAGGAATGAGGTCAGTGCCATGCACAATTGCTGAGGTTTTCCAACTATTCTCTGCTGATTACTGAGGCTCCGTCATGTGTGATATATAATTGAGCCCAATCTCCCTGACTGCCATCACTCTGGGGACACACAACTAATGTGTTAGCTCTAGGTCTGCCAAGTCTGTTCTCCAGCTTCTGTTAGTTTGCTGTCAGGAGAGAATATATTTATGCCACTACAGTGCTGTGAGGAGATAACTACTTGGACGCTAGTCAGTGAGGGAGAATGTGTTGCAGTTAGCGTGATGCTTGTATCTCTGAAGATCCTGGTTCAATGGGGCACCTTGGTCAACATGGTCTAGTTGGGCCAAAGGGCTTGTTTCCGTGCTCTATGACTCTATGATTTGGGGAAAGCACTGACAACAGATCTGCTTCCTGCACTCTTCCCAACTTACCATGGTCTGGAAGCAGGAGTGGAGTTGGGTCAGGAACTGGGGCTTTCCAGGAGCAGCTAAAACTCTCTTCTCAATCATGGTACACTCCACATCGTCGTCCTGGATTACCACATCCTTCTTCAGGATCTTGATGGCATACAGTTCGTCGGTGCCTTTTCTCTCTGCCAGCATCACCTGCAGAGCACAGACAGAACATACTGCTGGATACTGCAACCTTACAATACCGGGGAGAGATTGAAATGGTTATTGTTCCCCCTCCTACCTCAGAGCCACAGGTCCAGATAATCTCAAATTGGAGAGGTGTTATGTGAAATTGGAACTAGCAGGTTGTTTGTTTCCCTGACTTGTGCTTCCTCAACCCAAACACCGGGGCAGATCAAACATTCATCATAGAGATGAAGATGTTTCCGCTGGAGGGAGAGACTTGGACTAGAGGGCAGGCTTTGGGAATAAAAGGGACCCACTTTTAGAAAGGAGATCATGCATGCCTAGGTTTAGTGTAATGCAAAGACATGACTGTCAGCAAGATATTGAGCCGCAGAAAACACCACAGCTGACGACAACGTCACTTTCACGTAACAATCATCCTGGCAAAGACCTCCAGCACAGATGCTACATGGGTTCAGAAATCCCAACTGATTTGTTTTTATGCAAAGCAGGAAGAAATATCATCCGCAGTGATTTCCTTTCTTCCAAGGCTGCCACAGTGGAAACTAAAGACTGGATTGGAATTGTCAGGCCCGCACTACATTTGGCAGCACACTAGACATCTCGGGGATCTGACCCAAGCAACGAAAGCACCATGGAAGGATCGTGGATTACTGGGTAGGGAGGATAAAGGACTTGATTTGTTTTTGACACCTGTGTGCTCCCCAAGAACCCAAAATATCCCGTTGAGGTGCAGCCTTTGTTGTGTTAGAGGCAGTGGGCCAGCCAGCCTGTGGAGCAAGCACTTAACAGGTAGGAGATGAATGAACAGATAATCATTAGTGCAGTGACTGATCAATAACATTGACCAGGAATTCACCGAAAATTCCACCTCGCTTTTTCCAAAGTAACGCTTTAGGATATATCACACCCAGCTGAGAGATTAATGGTTGGGCTGATTCGGGCTCTGACAAAACACAACTCTAAACCCTTCAACTTGACTATACTTGTTTTCACCCCTCCCCCAAAGTCTCCACTTCTATCCTATAATGGGTGACTAGACCTGCACGCAATACTCCAAATGCGGCCTATGCAAAGTCTTATAGAGCTGCATCATAACTTCTTGACCCACTAGCAATGAAGGCAAGCGCACCATAAGTCTTCTTTACCATCTTTTCAACTTGTGCTGTGGAACTTGGATTCCAAGATCCCTCTGCACATCAATGCTGTTAAGGGTCTTGCCATTAACCATATACTCTCCCCTTACATTCAACCTCCCAAAGTGCAACGCCTCACACTTGCTTGGACTTAACTCCAACTGCTATTTACTAAACTTACTCAGCAGTGATCTCATCCCTGGAACACCTGAATAAGAGAGAGGCCTACATCAGACTTCTATTCGTAGACTACAGCTCTGCTTTCAATACCATTATCCTATCCAAGCTCATCTCCAAACTCATGGAACTTGGAGTCAGCACTCAACAGTGCAATTGGATCCTCGACTTCTTGGCCAACAGTCCACAATCAGTGTGAATCGCGTGTATATTAACGTCTGGATCAGCCTACCATGTGATACTTTATCAAAAGCCTTACTAAACTCCACGTATACAACATCCATTGCCTTACCTTCATCAATTTCTATTGTTGCTTCCTCAAAATACTCAATCAATTTAGTACCCTTCACTGCTTCCTGCATGGTCAGCAGGGATTGTGCAGATGGCAGGCAGACAGCCTCAACAAACACCAAGTGCTGCCAGCCACTCCTTCCTACCTTCCCAAAGCTGCCCTTCCCAAGCACCATCAAGAAGTTGAAATCGGCCAGCTTCATTCGGTCTCGATTGCCATTATTGTCGATCTTCGACCAGGAGTTAGATCTCATTTCCTCTGCCGCCTTTGTTCCTGGCCCAATTCTGGCTCTCTGGAAAAAGACAGAACATCAATGGAAATAAAACTCGAGCAGTGGCTTACAGCCTGATAACTGAGAATGAAGACAAGGCCAAATATAAGGGGCTGGGAAATGGATAGGGTGACACAGCAGGGCATGCTCGATACTTGGATTCAATTCAGTGTCTGTGTGAATGTGAGTGTAAGTGTAAGTGTAAGTGTGAGTGTGAGAGTGTGTGTGTGTTGTACGGCGGAACCCAATCAAAGGTAGTTATTTGGAGAACAGTTACCCAGGCACAGCTCAAAAAATTGGATTTTAATTGAGAAATCCAGGTGGGAAGCAAAGTACCAGGTTGGCTCAAGACTATCAAAGTTCTGGCAGTTTAGACAGAAAACAGTAGACACTCTGAATCTAAGTGAAACATAGAAACATAGAAAATAGGTGCAGGAGTAGGCCATTTGGCCCTTCGAGCCTGATCCGCCATTCAATATGATCATGGCTGATCATCCAACTCAGTATCCGTTACCTGCCTTCTCTCCATACCCCCTGAAGTGAAGGATGAATTTCCCCATTTACTTTTTTCACAGGTCCCATATTGAGTGATAAATAGTGGGAGTGAACACAGGGGGTTTATGGATGGAGTACCGAGCAGTCATGAGTGAATGAGAAACCCAGGTTAAGGATGCGTATGTACAGTGGCTTGCAAAACTTTTCATACCCCTTGAACTTTTCCACATTTTGTCACGTTACAACCACAAACGTAAATGTATTTTATTGGGATTTTATGTGATAGACCAACACAAAATGGCGCATAATTGTGAAGTGGAAGGAAAATGATACATGGTTTTCAAATTTTTTTACAAATAAAAAACTGAAAAGTGTGGCGTGCAAAAGTATTCAGCCCCCTTTACTCTGATACCCCTAAATAAAATCCAGTGCAACCAATTGCCTTCAGAAGTCAGCTAATTAGTAAATAGAAACATAGAAATTAGGTGCAGGAGTAGGCCATTCGGCCCTTCGAGCCTGCACCGCCATTCAATATGATCATGGCTGATCATCCAACTCAGTATCCCGTACCTGCCTTCTCTCCATACCCTCTGATCCCCTTAGCCACAAGGGCCACATCTAACTCCCTCTTTTTGTTGCCTCCTTTTTTCATGTATTTACATGGAGCAGGAGGAGGTCATTTGGCCAGTCCATGCACTACCACCCCACAGAGCAATCCCATTCATTCCAAAATTACTGTTACCCTCTAACTTATTCTTATCAAGTTCCGAATAATTCTACCACCTGCCTACACTTGGGGCAATTTACCAGTCTCCATGTCTTTGGGATATAGTCAATGAACTGGCCTCAACTACCCTCTGTGGCAGAGTTCCAGAGACCCACCACTCTCTGTGTGAAAAAGTCCTTCTCATCTCGGTCCTAAAGGATTTCCCCCTTATCCTTAAGCTGTGACCCCTTGTCCTGGAACTCCCCAACATCGGGAACAATCTTCCTGCATCTAGCCTGTCCAACCCCGTAAGAATTTTGTAAGTTTCTATAAGATCCCCTCTCAATCTCCTAAATTCTAGAGAGTATAAACCGAGTCTATGCAGTCTTTGTTCATAAGACAGTCCTGACATCCCAGGAATCAGTCTGGTGAACCTTCTCTGCACTCCCTCTATGGCAATAATGTCCTTCCTCAGATTTGGAGACCAGAACTGTACGCAATACTCCAGGTGTGGTCTCACCAAGACCCTATACAACTGAAGTAGAACCTCCCTGCTCGTATACTCAAATCCTTTTGCTATGAAAGCTAACATACCATTCGCTTTCTTCACTGCCTGCTGCACCTGCATGCCTACTTTCAATGACTGGTGTACCATGACACCCAGGTCGCGCTGCATCTCCCCTTTTCCTAATCGGCCACCATTTAGATAACAGTCTGCTTTCCTATTTTTGCCACCAAAGTGGGTAACCTCACATTTATCCACATTATACTGCATCTGCCAAACATTTGCCCACTCACCCAGCTTATCCAAGTCACCTTGCAGTCTCCTAGCATCCTCCTCACAGCTAACACTGCCCCCCAGCTTAGTGTCATCCGCAAACTTGGAGATATTGCCTTCAATTCCCTCATCCAGATCATTAATGTATATTGTAAATAGCTGGGGTCCCAGCACTGAGCCTTGCGGTACCCCACTAGTCACTGCCTGCCATTGTGAAAACGACCCGTTTACTCCTACTCTTTGCTTCCTGTTTGCCAGCCAGTTCTCTATCCACATCAATACTGAACCCCCAATGCCGTATGCTTTAAGTTTATATACTAATCTCTTATGTGGGACCTTGTCGAAAGCACTCTGGAAATCCAGATACACCACATCCACTGGTTCTCCCCTATCCACGCCACTAGTTACATCCTCGAAAAATTCCACAAGATTCGTCAGACATGATTTACCTTTCGTAAATCCATGCTGACTTTGTCCAATGATTTCACCACTTTCCAAATGTGCTGTTATCCCATCTTTAATAACTGACTCTAGCAGTTTCCCCACTACCGATGTTAGACTAACTGGTCTGTAATTCCCCGTTTTCTCTCTCCCCCCCTTCTTAAAAAGACGGGTTACGTTTGCTACCCGCCAATCCTCAGGATCTACTCCAGAATCTAAAGAGTTTTGAAAGATTATCACTAATGCATCCGCTATTTCCGGAGCTATTTCCTTAAGTACTCTGGGATGCAGCCTATCTGGCCCTGGGGATTTATCGGCCTTTAATCCATTCAATTTACCCAACACCACTTCCCGACTAACCTGGATTTCACTCAAGTCCTCCTTTGACCCGCGGTCCCCTGCTATTTCCGGCAGACTATTTATGTCTTCCTTAGTGAAGACGGAACCAAAGTAGTTATTCAATTGGTCCGCCATATCCTTGTTCCCCATGATCAACTCGCCTGTTTCTGACTGCAAGGGACCTACATTTGTTTTAACTAATCTCTTTCTCTTCACATATCTATAAAAACATTTGCAGTCAGTTTTTATGTTCCCTGCCAGTTTTCTTTCATAATCTATTTTTCCTTTCCTAATCAAGCCCTTTGTCCTCCTCTGCTGGTCTCTGAATTACTCCCAGTCCTCTGGTATGCTGCTTTTTCTGGCTACTTTGTACGCATCATCCTTTGCTTTGATACTGTCCCTGATTTCCCTTGTTATCCACGGATGCACTACATTCCCTGATCTATTCTTTTGCCAAACTGGGATGAACAATTTTTGTAGTTCATCCATGCAGTCTTTAAATGTCTTCCATTGCGTATCCACCGTCAACCCTTTTAGAATTGATTGCCAGTCAATCTTGGCCAATTCACGTCTCATGAGTCCACTTGTGTGTAATCTAATCTCAGTATAAATACCGCTGTTCTGTGAAGGCCTCAGAGGTTTGTTAGAGAACATTAGTGAACAAACAGCATCATGAAGCCCAAGGAACACACCAGACAGATCAGGGATAAAGTTGTGGAGAAGCTTAAAGCAGGGTTAGGTGATAAAAAAATATCCCAAGCTTTGAACATCTCAAGGAGCACTGTTCAATCCATCATCCAAAAATGGAAAGAGTATGGCACAACTGCAAACCTACCAAGACATGGCCGTCCACCTAAACTGACAGGCCGGGCAAGGAGAGCATTGATCAGAGAAGAAGCCAAGAGGCCCATGGTAACTCTGGAGGAGCTGCAGAGATCCACAGCTCAGGTGGGAGAATCTGTCCACAGGACAACTATTAGTCGTGCACTCCACAAATCAGGCCTTTATGGAAGAGTGGCAAGAAGAAAGCCATTATTGAAACAAAGCCATAAGAAGTCCCGTTTGCAGTTTGCCACGTGGGGGACACAGCAAACATGTGGAGGAAGGTGCTCTGGTCTGATGAGACCAAAATTGAGGTTTTTGGCCTAAATGCAAAACGCTATGTGTGGCGGAAAGCTAACACTGCACATCAACCTGAACTCACCATCCCCACTGTGAAACATGGTGGTGGCACCATCATGCTGTGGGGATGCTTTTCTTCAGCTTGGGACAGGGAAGCTGGTCAGAGTTGATGGGAAGATGGATGGAGCCAAATACAGGGCAATCTTGGAAGAAAACCTGTTAGAGTCTGCAAAAGACTTGAGACTGGGGCGGAGGTTCACCTTCCAGCAGGACAACGACCCTAAACATACAGCCAGAGCTACAATGGAATGGTTTAGATCAAAGCATATTCATGTGTTAGTATGGCCCAGTCAAAGCCCAGACCTAAATCCAATTGAGAATCTCTGGCAAGACTTAAAAATTGCTGTTCACAGATGCTCTCCATCCAATCTGACTGAGCTTGAGCTATTTTGCAAAGAAGAATGGGCAAAAATTTCAGTCTCTAGATGTGGTAGAGACATACCCCAAAAGACTTGCAGCTGTAATTGCAGCGAAAGGTGGTTCTACAAAGTATTGACTCGGGGGGGCAGAATACTTTTGCACGCCACACTTTTCAGTTTTTTATTTGTAATAAAATTTGGAAACCATGTATCATTTTCCTTCCACTTCACAATTATGCACCACTTTGTGTTGGTCTATCAAATAAAATCCCAATGAAATACATTTACGTTTGTGGTTGTAACGTGACAAAATGTGGAAAAGTTCAAGGGGTATGAAAACTTTGCAAGCCACTGTACAGTGTGGAGAACCCAGAATGAATCAGAGCCTGAGGGGTTTGGGGAGGCTGTACATGAATTAATAGCTATCTGGGAATGAATTAAAGTGGGATTCCTTCCAGGACTTGATGTTAGCTGGCAGCGAATTACAAGGAGAACCCCAAACTAGTGGTTGGAATGGGGTGGAAGCTGAATCCAGAGAATCTGTGATAGTAGTCAGGCTTGCAGCTCCATATGATTCCATTCTTATTATTCCAGCTCCAAATGGTTGCAGTTCACTTACCTCAAATTTCTGCCTGAGCTCCTCATTTCCTTCAACATCCTCTTCGGGGGGAACTGGGACGTTATAATACTCCCCTTCCTCTTGGCTCAACAACTTGTACCTGCACAAGGAACGACGACACATTCAGCCTCACCAGTCGGTTATTACAGCTCCATCCCAGTGTATAGCAGTGTGCTTGAAGCGTTGGTCAAGGGAGGGGAGAGCACCACAGCTGACCAGTTCAGGTTTTAACCCCACATTTCCCGGTCAGTTCCCAGTGAACAGCACGAGAATCCATCTCCACCACTCAGCCAAGACCAGATACATTGTCGGGCACCAGGGAACCTGGCTCCGCTCTGCTGCTCTGCCAGCATGGGCCACTCACCGGAAGGACTGAATACTTGGTCAGCCCACCGGGTTGGCTGAAACCATAGACCTATGTTAATATGTAATTGATAAATATGTAATTGATAATATGTAATTGATAATATGTAATTGGACCCCAACTATTTTGATAGCTGGGATCCCAACTATTAACAATATGTAATTGATAAACAAAATGTGTTTTGATTATGATATGCATATGCTTCTAATAAAAATATTATTTAAAAAAAACAATTGTAGAATTAGGCCATTCAGCCCACTGAGTCTACTCCACCATTCAATCATGGCGGATCTATTTTTTCCTCTCCACCCCATTCTCCTGCTCCCCCCATACAGAATGCCACCAAGAAAGATGGTGAAATAGACACAAGGACAAGGCAATGGCATCATTTCATAACTGTTCCTTTAACATTCTGGGGCATGGCACTGTACCATTGCACTCAATCCACATAAACATGAGATCCGCATTGACATCATGGAGATTGAACAAAGGCAGGCAGATGGAGCTGGGGCCCTAATCCTGGCAGAACACTCCCGAGGGACCATGCAAATGGCTTCCTGCTCCTCTGAGGTTGGTTTGAGTGGGCAGATCATGAGCAGGGACCTCAAGGGCCTTCTCTTGCCTGCACAACACGCACTGGGCATTTGGATGTCTGGAGACTTGACATGTTTATAATCAGAATCATCCCTCATTTCAGCACCTGAGAATGAGAGGCTATGCAGCTGCCTTTTCCCCCTGTCAGACAAGAACAACAACATCTTCCACTCACCAGCTATTGACCCCTGCTTTCTGCAGCTCCGAGATGCCAAAAGAGAGCGATCCCATGAAATCATTCCTGCTGGTTAGGTCCCAGTCCCATATTCCAATAGAAAGCCTCCGATCCTTGTCAGAATCCTTCAGATTGCTGTTGGGGGAGAAGGACATGAACACCAAGAGTTAGGAGCTAAGGGATCACTGCAGCAACCACACACAGGAGCACACAGCCAGAGCACAGCTGCCTCCCACAACATGGAGAGCATCCCTTGGCAACATTTGTGAACAAGCTCCCTTTGGGTGCAGTGAGGCAGGGTCTAGTCATTGGGCTGAGGTTGGCCCATCCCCCAGCATCTCTAGGGCAGGCACCTGGGCCATGATTGACGCAGCTACGCTCAGAGGGTTTAGACAGACAATAAAGGATGCAAGCTACACTTGTGGGGCTGGAGCTTGGAGAGGAGCTGGAAGGAAGCAGTGTTCCTGGGTGCTCCTTCCCCAAGCTGGTAGAAGAAGTGTGGCCAAGTTGAGGTAGCCCATCCTGTGTAAGGTACATGTATCAGTCAGGAGGGATTGAATATTTAAGGGAGCTGCTGGAGGGACTCGGTGGGTCAAACAGGATCTGTGGAGGGAAATGGATAGTTGACACTTCAGGTTGTGACCTCCAGATGTAGGGTTTTGACCTGAAACGGCAACTTTCCATTCCCTTCCACGGACACAGCCTTCCCACATCTGACTTCCTTCAACAGCTCTCCGTTTTGGCTACAGGTTGCATCGTCTGCAGTCTCTCGTGCCTCCAATATTTAAGGTGAGATAATTTGTTTTCAATCATTAATTCAGTTCAGTATATTGTCATATGTACCAAGGTACAGTGGAATCTTTATGTTGCGTGCTAACTAGTCAGCAGAAAGACAATACGTGATTACAATCTATCCATTTACAGTATATAGATACATGATGAGGGAAAAATGTTTAGTGCAAGGCAAAGCTAGCAAAGTCCGATCAAGGATAGTCCGAGGGTCATCAAAGAAGTAGATAGCAGTTCAGCATTGCTCTCTGGTTGTGGTAGAATGATTCAGTTGCCTGATAACAACTGGAAAGATATTACAGAACACGGAGTGGGGTAAGATGTTGAATTGTGACAGGGATTCATAAAGACACACACACTGTTAGCCCCTGCCCAGCTAGTTATTCCTGCTCACACAATTGTATCTTTTTAAAATCTTAAACACATTTCTATCTGTTTGGCCCTTACAATGTGAAACTCTCGTTCCAGGTTGGGTTGAGAGAGCATTTGATGGTCTTGGTTTTCTGCTTGCTCTCGCTCTTTGGGTCTGGAATCAGCTTCAACTTCACGTAGGGGTCTGAGAGGCCATTGGGGTCCATGGGCACCAGGTTCCGGGCTTCTTTCACTGGACAGACAAGAAGCAGAGAGTTATCATACGGTACAGAACATCCACCACCCAATAACCCAGTTTGTGCTATTGGAGACAATCCCTTCGGCCAACATCAACATGGAAATGCCACGGTCTTTCATCCCACCCATGCTGAATCCCCTTTCAGCCCATGTTCCTCGCATTATAATTAAACCACCATGTCTGATGTCAGAAGGACCACATTAAAGGAGCTCCTCCACAAACTTGGATTGTTTTCTTTGGAGCATCAGAGGTTGAAGGGAGACCTGATAGAAGTCAATAAAATTAGTGGCGCTCAACAGGCTGTTAGAAAGGCACATAGAAGTCGAAGGAATAGAGGGATTTGGATCATGTACAGGCAGATGGGATCAGTTTAACTTGGCATCAGGTTCAGTGCAAACATTGTGGGCTGAAGGGCCCCATTTCTGTGCTGTAGTATAAAGGCACAGATAGGATTGACAATCAGAACTAGGGTAGAAATGTCAAAGACTAGAGAGCTTAGCTCTCTCAAGAAGGTAGCCAATATCATCGCCACACCACACTGGCCATGGTCTCATTTTACTCCTGCGGTCAGGAAGAAGGTATAGGAGTCTGAAAATGGTGACGTTTCGGGATGAGAACGGTCTTGACCCAAAACTGTCTGTCCTGCTGAGTTACTGCAGCATTCTGTGTCTATTGTGAACATTGAGCATAGTAGGGAATGCTGGAATCAGAATAAATCACCTTGTAAAAATTGTCATTTGATATCCTGGAGAAATGTTGTCCGAGAGCCTTGAAACTGATGTTGGAACCAAAGTTTATTGGAACTGCTCATAGCACGGGACTGCTGAATCTACCAGTCGATGACCGTCAATCTATCATTTATCCAGATAATCAAACCCATCTTGGGGGTTTGAGGATAGATGGTATTGCTTTCGGAGAGTTTAAAATCCATTATCCTTTTCTATTTCAAAGTTGAAATGTGATTGCCTTTTCTTCTGATCTCTCGCAAAGGCAGCATGTACCAGACTATGCTGTTTCTGCAAAGTTTCAGTCGTATTTCTGGATGTGCTCCACCAGGTGGTGCTAATGCCCTTCTGAGATAGCCCCTCGCATTACAAGTTGATGTGTGTCTGCTCTGATTCTCTGGGCTAGACAAAAGTGCTGGAAAAACTCAGCAGGTTCAGCAGCATCTATGGCAGCCTCTCCTGCCGAATATATGATGTGGGGACAGTGCTCTCGTTCTCTTGCTGAAACACACTGTCTGTGTGTCTCCAGTGCACAAAGCCTTGTGGGTCTCAACACTACGTTCGATGTTCCTTCTCCACTCGAGGGCATAGATTCCCAGCCATCAGTGAGGAGATTGCTTTTTTCCATTAGGACATCCGTGAATCTTATACCTTGTCCATCTGGTAAGGATCTGCTTAAGGATTTGTTAATGATGTTTCACGTATCTAATGGAGTGTAACTCAGAAGTCAGTGCTGACACTCATAGCCAGGAGAGGGCACTGTTTATCCTGATAGTGGATTGGGAGTGTTTCATGGAGCCCACATTGGTGGTATTTCTCCAGTGCTTTGATTCCATCTTTCAGAAGCACTCTGATAGAAGTCAATAACTTTAATGACGTTCAGATCTCTGCTGCCCACTATATCATGAGCTTTATACCAGGTTTGAGATCTTTATGCTTTTCTTAATGTCCAAAGGCTGTGCTGACACATTGAAGGCAATAATGAATTTCTTCATCCATATCTGCCTTCTCCAAGAGCTGGCTGTGAAATGTGGATATCGCTCACTATATGTGGATATCGCAGGATCTCAAAGTAGCAGGACAGTGCAATGCAGTGATTAAAGGTGGGCAGAGGTGTATGACACACTTCCTTGTGTGCTCTAGTGAAAGTGTTGATGATACAGGTAGGGATAATAGACATAAAATGCCGGAGGCGGCATCTGGTGGATAGAAGGAATGGGTGACGTTTTGGGTCGAGACCCTTCTTCAGACTTCAGGGTCAACCTAAAACGTCACCCATTCCTTCTATCCAGAGATGCTGCCTGTTCCACTGAATTAAGGGCCTGTCCCACTTAGGCGATTTTTTAGGCGACTGCCGGCGACTGTCACGGTCGTAGAAGGTCGTTAAAAATTCGGCGACTGGACCCCCCTTACGACCCCCCCCCCCACGCCTATGTCTACGACAAACTACAACAACCTACCACCTAGTCAACGGCAAGCTACTGACAACCGGCGACCCATTAGGACGTTCACCTACGACCACACCTACGACAACCTACGACCACACAGGCGACAACCTACGCCAACCGAAGTCAACCTACGTCCAATCGCGACAAGCTGCGACAAGCTACGACCCTGTCGGCGACAACTGAAGACAGCTGGACAATTCAGTCGCCGGTACCTGTCGCCGGTTGACGTAGGTTGATGTAGGTAGTCGCCAATGGAATTCACCGGTCAGCACCGGCGGCAACGTACGCCACCTGGCGACAACCTACGGCAGCACCTACGTCAGGAGAAGTCAAACTACGCACATTGGCGTCAACCCACTGTGGCCGACTGTCGCCGAAAATCTTTCAATATGTTGAAAATCTGACGGCAACCAGAAAGACGCTCCGACTCTTTGGGCAACTGAGGAGACTACTCACGACCATACAGGCGGCACCTTGGCGACCATGTGGTGACAGCCTAGTCTCCTGTAGTCGCCTAAACAATAGCGTAAGTTGGACAGGCCCTATACTCCAGCAATTTGTGTCTATCTTCGGTGTAAACCAGCATCTGCAGTTCCTTCCTACACAGGTAGGGATAATGTTACACCATCTGCCACGGAAAAACCCAATACAACAGCGCAGCTCGAACCTTCCATCCAATCCATGTGTCCATGCATAAATGTGTGGGAAAAGGTGAGGATTTGCCTGTGAGCAGGGTACAAATCCGGGAGAACAACATGACACTTACCTTCAACGGTGAGCAAGTCCTTGACCATTTCCGCCTTGATGAAAATGCGTCCTCGCCGTTCAGTGTGGTCCATGCCACACATACTAGGCACATTGGAGACACATCGCTTATGGACGTTCATCATGCAGGCTGCAACGAAAGACAACAGCTCAGTTCAGTGTAAGCCAGACCTGTCACCTGGTGCCGACCTTACCTGGCCACATATTCCAGATTCTCACCCGCTCTGCGAACAGGGTGAGGGACGTACGTGTGCACCAGAGGGAGCTCTGATGTAGCTGCTCTGAATTGACAGCAGAGGTCACAGCTGCAGACGGCGAGCCCGGGATGGTCAAATCTCTAAACCATTTACAACCCCACTGATACAAATACAAGGCCTGGATGGGATATTAAACCAAGGCTAACACAGTCTCAAGACCAGCTCAAATGAGCCGTCAGCACTGACCAGGAGATGAATAAATCACTCAACCCTAGAGAGAGGCAGGGACTACACCAGCCACCCCTGAACTCAGATAATGATACACCAACCCCATGACCCTTGATGATATGCCCACCCTGACAACTGATGATAAACCCACCCGTCCACTGATGATATATCCACCCCTTACCCAGATAATGACATACCCACCCCAGAGAATGAAACACGCACGCGCACACACACACAGACCCCTGATAATGACATACGCGCCTTGACCCCTGCCCATAGTTAATGACATATGCATCCTGAACCCTGACATCAGAAAATAACAACACTCCCCTGACACCTGACCCCAGATACATCCAGCCCCTGATCTCCAAGGTGAGATAATGACAACCCATCCCCTGACCCTCGACCACATGTAATGACACACCCATCCCCTGTCCAAGATAGTGACATACCCACTCCTGATTTTAACGTAAATGTAGGTAGGTTGGTTAGTAATTTGGCACCAGATTACACCAAAATTGGCGGAGTTGTGTACAACGAGGAACGCTATAAAGTATACAGCAGCGTTTAGATCAGTCACAGATATGGATGTAAAAATGGCTGATGGAGTTTAATCCAACCGAGTGTGTGGTTTTGTACTTTAGGAGGTTGAGTGTAAGGGGAAAGTATACAGTTAATGGTAAGACCCTTAACAGCATTGATGTGCAAAGGAATCTTATGGTCCATGTCCGCAGTTCCGTGGATCTAGCATCGCAAGTAGATGGATTGATAAAAAAGGCATATGGTATGCTTGCCTTCATCACACAAAGCATAAAGTATAAAACACAGGAAGGCATATAGCAGCTTTATAAAAGGTAGACAAGAGTGCTGGAGAAACTCAGTGGGTGCGGCAGCATCTATGTAGCAAAGGAAATAGGCAACGTTTCTGGCCAAAACGTTTCGGGCCCCACCCTACTTCAGTCTGAAAAAACCCCACCCTACATCCGTCTGAAAAAAATCCTCTTCCTTTCTTCTTCCCCCTCCCCCCCCCCCCCCCCCCCACCCCACTCTGCATCAGTCGGAAAAAAATCCTCTTCCTTTCTTCTTCCCGCCCCGCCACCCTACATCAGTCGGAAAAAAATCCTCTTCCTTTCTTCTTCCCGCCCCGCCACCCTACATCAGTCTGAAAAATCCAGGCGGCATGAACAATGACTTCTCCAATTTCCGGTAGCCCTTATTGTATCCTCCCCTTCTCAGCTCTCCCTCAGCCCTCTGGCTCCTTCTCTTCCTTTCTTCTTCCCCCCCCCCCCCACCCAACATCAGTCTGAATAGAAAGGTTTCGGCCCGAAACATTGCCTCTTTCCTTCGCTCCATAGATGCTGCCGCACCCGCTGAGTTGCTCCAGCACTTTTCTCTACCTTCGATATTCCAGCATCAGCAGTTCCTTCTTAAGCAGCTTTATAAAAGTTTGGTTGGACTGCATTGGGAGTGTATGTCCACTTCTGGTTGCCCCATTACAAGAAGAATAGAGAGACTTTGGAGAGGATGTAGAAGGGGTTTATCAGAAAACTGCCTGATTTAGAGGGTATTAACTCTAAAGTGAGATTGACAAACTTGGGATGTTTTCGCTGATGTGTCAGACGTTAAGTGGAGACCTGATAGAAATGTACAGAATTATGAGTGGCATGGAAAGTGTAGGCACACAGAACTGTTTTCCTTGGGTGTAACTTTAAGGTGAGAGGGGGAATGTTTAGAGGAGTGAGGCTAATATTTTACACAGGGTGCCTGGAACGTGCTTACAGATGTGGTAGTGGAAGCAAATATGATTGTGGCATTTAAGAGGCTTGAAGATAGGCACGTGGATACTCAGGGAATGGAGGGAATATGGATTAGGTGCAGATAGAGCAGATTAATTTGGCATCACATTCAATGCAGACATTGTATGTCAAAAGGGCCTGTCCCTGTGATTTACATGTTCTATGACGCATCCATCCCAACCCCTGACACCAGTAAATAATAAACCCACCCACATTTGCTGAGCTTTAACAGAGGACTGGGAGGTCAGATGGGAGAATGATGGTCCCGACCTGCTGAGTGTATTGGTGCATGTCCTCCTTTCATTTCAGTTTTCCTGCAGCTGCAGTTTTCTCCGATTTACATTTGTTTAAAAATGAGTCTGTGAAGATGTCAGGTTATTGGCAAAATCAAGACAATGTTTGGGGAATGACGCCTTTCACTCATGGTCTGACCCCCCCGACCTCTCCTCTGGAGTGTCATTGTCCTGTATGAGTGGTTCAAGATGAATGATCATCGCCACATTTCGCAGGCAACCAGGAGTGAGCAATAATCACAGTCATCTCTGTGACACCCCTAAATCAATATCAGCAGGTCTCCTCTGGAAATCTATCTCGTGCTGCTTCGTCTCACTGCACCACAGGAAAGCTGTTCTCGTGACAGGCAGAGGCTGTTACGCCCGGAGGTTGTGTTACTTACAATCGCATTTCATGCCCTGGTGGATGAGGCCATAGAGCAGAGAGCCGCAGTGATCACAGAACGTTGGGCTGGAGTAGGTGTGAATCTTGAAGCCATGCTTGTTCCGGGGATCCTGAAATAAAGAACATCCAGGAATCCGGTTACCAATGGGCAGGAAGCAATGCAGGGGTAACCCAGGCGAAGGAAGCTGCCCTGTTCACCAACTTCACTTGAACCCCATTCAGCTCATTGTGCAGGCTCTGACCACAGCAGACATCACTGTGGGGAACTGAGAGCGACAGACTGTTCACCATGGACAGTCTGACAGCTCCTTGTGTCAGTTAAATAGATGCGGTGATGAAGGAGAAGAGCAAGGGGTACACAGACAGTTGCTATTACATTTTGAGAACGCAGGGAGGGTGTGATCATGTTAGTCTAGTGTGTGTGTGTGTGTGTGTGTGTGTGTGTGTGTGTGTGTGTGTGTGTGTGTGTGTGTGTGTGTGTGTGTGTGTGTGTGTGTGTGTGTGTGGTTCTGCGTTTGTGTGCGGTCGTGTGACTGATTGCATCTGTGATTTATATATGTGTGTGCATTTGTATGTGTGTGAGCATGTGTGCATGCATTTGTGTGAGTGTTTGTGTGAGTGTTTTTGTGAGTGTGTGGTCTGTTTATCATTTGATTGAAACACTTGTCACTGATCCTCAGAGTAATGACCTTTCGGTTAAACAGTTTTCCTTGTGAATCTGACATTTAAATGGTGGTTTCATTCCTTCCGAACTCTAGTGCCAATCTGCTGTGTGACTATTAAAAGCTCTCTCGAAACTCCCTGAACAACGGGTCCTACAGACCGAGTGACTCTCACATTTGTTATTCGGCAGAGTGTACATAATCAGGGTTACACATATGCTCCTTATCATCACAGACACAAACAAGTCTAGACCCAGGGGCGGCTTTCACTGGAGATTGCCTACTATCCCTCACATTTTCCAGCCTAGCTCCTGGACATCAAGAACATGCTCAGAGCGACATGTTCAAACTGCAGGAACCAAACTGAGATGAAAATACTGTAATTTCAAAAATGCTGCAAAGGTCAGATGTGCAAGGAGGTATGGTCAACCTATCAGCTCAATGAGTATCCAACGGAGTCAGTGGCAGTCCAAGTGAGAGGGAGAATTTCTGATGGGTGTTTGGTGAAGTGGAAAAAATCAAGGCTTTAAATATCAATGGGTGAGCAACCTACTGAATGCTCCAGTTTCAGGCAACCTTTATCCACCCCCTCCCTTTCTCCCTCCATCTGATCCACCTCTGGATGTTACATTTTTGTTCCCTCTCCAGATCCCTTCACCTGGTTTCATCCTTCCTCTTCTGGTGTTGTCCATTCACAGTCTAATACCTTCTCCTTGTCTGGTTCTGGTTCACCTAATGGTTCCCTTTATCACTCTCCTTACTTATCACATTACAGCACCTGCAGCCTTCGCTGGCTCCACCTGCCATTGTTTGCTTGCTTCCACCCCACATCCACCACCTCTGGTTCCTTTCTCAGCCCCCCTCCCCCTCCCCTTTTTTATATTGACATCTTCCCTCTGGCGATAGACAAAAATGCTGGAGAAACTCAGTGGGTGAGAAACTCAGCTTCTATGGAGGGAAGCAATAAGCGGCGTTTCGGGTCGAGACCCTTCTTCCCTCTGGCTCTCTGTTCTAAAGCAGGCTCTTGTCCCGAAACATCTCTGTCTACAGTTGCTGCTCGACCCACTGAATTCATCCAGATGCTTTTGCTGTAAATATCAGATCACAATGAAACACTGACACTGAAGGAGCAACAGATCCAGGCCATAAACTAACTGCTGGAGAAACTCAGCAAGTCAGTCAGCATCAGTGCAGGGAAACGGACAAACTGGAATTCCGTCCAGTTGGGATCCTTCTCCAGACTGATGGAGTAGAGGAGAGAACGTTGGAAGACGGAGGTAAGGGTGGGGCAAAAATTGGCAAACTGGATGTTTACCAGTTTGCCCGTTGGGTGACTGGTAGATGGATAACAATAGTGCAAAAGCTGTAGGTGAAATGGAGATAAGAGGGTACCAGCTAAAGAAGGAAGACGACGGGTCCATGAATGAATTGAGAGAGGAGGTGTACGGAGTGGTGTTACATTTCCTGCGGTCGCAAGGGAAAGTGTCTGGGGAGGGGTATGGTTGGGTGGGGAAGGATGACTGAACAAAGGAGTTGCAGAGAGAGATATTCCTGTAGAAAGCTGAAAGAAGTGGGGATAGGAAGATATGGCTGATGTAGGATCACATTGAAGTAATTAATAGGCACACAAATAGGTACCACTCTCTGTAATACATCCACAAATAATGCAAACCAGACCTCAGTAATAGGCACACCTACAAAATGTAACTCCATAAGTTGCAGTAGCATAATTAGGACATTCAGCCCATCAAGTCTACTCTACCAATCAATCATAGCTAATCAATCTTGCCCTCTCAATCCCATTCCCCCTGACACCCATGCTGAACGGATACTGCCCTCTGCAATAGACACACCCATTACACATACTATTTCTTACACTCTCTTTCTTGATTTGTCTGTCTCCATCACAGGAGACAGACTATCGACCAACATCTACCACAAACCCATTAACTCCCACAGTTATCTTGAGTCCACTTCCTCCCATCCTGCCTCTTGCAATAACACTATTTTCCTTTCATTTTTCCTCCAGGGTGCAACTGCTCCCATGATGCGGCTTTCCATTCCAAGGCATCAGATACGTCGGTACCCATGACTTCACCGCTGCTGTCATAGATGGATCTCTCACCCACAGCTCCTTTGCATCCCAGAGTCCTGCTTTTGCTCCCTATACCCACAGAGGGGAGAAGGATACAATCCCCCTAGTCCTTACCTCTCACCCCACCGACCTCCACATTCAACATATCATTCTCTGACATTTCCGCTACCTTCAACACAATCCCTTCACCAGTCAAATAGACCCATACCCACCTCCTTTGGAGGAAGATTGGCAGGGTGAATGCTGTTTACCCAGAATAGGGGAATCAAGAAACAGAGGACATAGGTTTAAGATTTGTGGAGAAACATTTAACAAGAAACTGGGGGGCAACATTTTTTGGTGGGTAGATGGAGCGATACTCATGGCTGATCTATTTTTCCCTCTCAACCCCATTTTCCTGACTTCTCCCCATAACCTTTGACACCTTTGCTAATCAAGAACCTATCAAGCTCTGCTTTAAAAATACCCAATGGCTTGGCCTCCACAGCTCTCTGTGGCAATTAATTTCACAAAACAACACTAAAGAAACTCCACATCTCCATTCTAAAAGTACATTCTTTTATTCTGAGCAAAGGCTCTCCCACTATTGGAAACATCCTCCCCACATCCACTCTATCTAGGTCTTTTAATATTTGGTAGGTGTCAATGAGATCCCACTCGATCCTTCTAATCTCCAGCAAGCACAGGCCCAGAACCATCAAACGCTCTTCATACATTAACCCAGTCATCCCTGGGATAATTCTCATAAATCTCCTCAGGACCCTCTCCAATGCCAGTACATCCAGTACATCCTTCCTCAGATATGGGGCCCAATATTGCTCACATTATTCTAAAAGTAGCTGATCGGTGCTTTATAAAGTATCAGCACTACATTCCAGCTTTTATATTCTAGTCCTCTTGAAATTAATGCTAACATTGCATTTGCCTTCCTTACTACCGACTCAATCTACTAATTAACCTTTTGGGAATCCTGCACCAGCACCCCCAAGTCCCATTGCACCTCCGAATTTTTAATTTTCTCCATATTTAAAAAGTAGTCTATGCCTGTACACTTTTTTCTATGCCGTATTCTATTTCCCACTTGCCAATCTGTCCAGGTCCTTTTGCAAGCTCCCTGGTTCCTCAACACTACCAGCCCCTCCATCTATCTTTGCATCATCAACAAACTTGGCCACAAAGCCATCAATTGCATGATCCACATCTTTAACAAATAGCTTGAAAAGTAACAGACACAACACCAACCCCTATGGAACACCACCAGCCAATCTTCCATCCATGCTAGTACCTTGCATCTAATACCATGGTATCCTATTTCATTTTGCTGCCTAACGTGCAGCACCTTATCAAAGCCAATGCCCTTCTGAAAATCCAATTAAATACCATTCATTGACTCTCCTTTGTCTATGTTGCTGACTACTTCCTCAAAGAATTCCAACAGATTTGTCAGACAAAATCTCTGGCCTATTTTATCATGTACCCCAAAGCCTCATCTTTAATAATGCACTCCAAGATCACTGGCTCAGTAATCTTACCAACCACCGAAGACAGACTAATGGGCCTGTCCCACTTGGCGATTGTTTAGGCAACTGCATCATCCTGGCGACAACCTACGGCAGCACCTACTTCTGGACACGTCAAGCTACGCTCGTTGGCATCAAACCCACTGTCGGCGAAACATTTTCAACATGTTGAAAATTTAGCGGTGACCACAAGGACGCTACGACTTTTTGCGCGACTAAGGAGACCACTCTTGGCAACCACCGGCGAACGTGGCGACAAACTAGTTGCCTGTAGTTGCCTAAAAAATCGCCTAAGTGGGACAGGCCCATAACTGACCTATAATTTCCTTTCTTTTGACTCGCTACCTTCTTAAACAGTGGAGTTATATTAGCGACTTTTCCAGTCTCCTGGACCATTTTTCTGACTCTGGTGATTTATGAGAGGTCACAACTAATGGCTCCACAATTTCTGCAGGCTTTATTCCTTGGAGCGCAGGAGGATGAAGGGTGATCTTATAGAGGTGTACAAAATCACGAGAGGAATAGATTGGGAGAGAGGAAATAGAGAGGAAAGCATAGTCTTTTGCCCAGAGTCAGGGAATCGAGAACTAGAGGACATAGGTTTACGGTGAGGGGGTGAGATTTAATGGGAACCTCAGGCGTAACTTTTTTTACTCAAAGGGTGGTGAGTGTATGGAACAAGCTGCTGGAGGAGGTAGTTGAGGCAGGCACTATCACAATGTTTAAGAAACATATACCTGTCTAAATTGGATAGGGTAGGTTTAGAGGGATATGGGCCAAATGCAGACCTGTAGATAGGACATGTTGGTCATTGTGGGTAAATTGGGCCAAAGGCCTATTTCCGCGCTGTATGACTCAATGACTCATATACTGCGGGATAATGTTTAGACTAAGGGGAAAAAGATTTAGAGGAAGAATCTATCAACCCAGAGGTTGGTTGGAATCTGGAATACAGTCCCTGAGAACGTGTGGAGGCAGAGACTCTCACAACAATTAAGAAACATCTAGATGAGCATCTGGATCACTGAGGCAGAGAAGGCTACAGACCAAATGCTGGCGCCTGGGATTAGTATGGATGGGTACTTGATAGTCAGCGTATGGTGGGTTAAAGAGCCTACTTCCTTTTTGAGGGACACCGATAGACAATCATGGACATTCAAATTGCAAGGACATTGAACCATATCTTTGCCGCAGAGTGATCACAGCTAATACCGTCAACAACCACGACAGACAAGTGCGCACCATTGGAAGTGCTCAATACTATTACAGGAACAACTCAGTGTTGGATTTGAGAATTATTTTGAGATTTGCATTGAAAAGAAAGGGAATTATTGCTCTACATTCACAGACTGTAAGACTGACTCACTGAGTTACTCCAACTCTTTGTGCCTTTATTTGTAAGCCAGCATCAGCGGTTCCTTTTATCTCCAAAGATTGTCACCAATTGTTCTTACTTATTGTGTGGTTTTGAAAATTCAGCTGTTAATTTTTATTTCACAGGGACCAGCTCAAGGGCAAGTCCCACGTCCCACACGCCCACACAGCAGCCCCCCCCCCCCCCCCCAAAGCACCATGAAGTGCAATGCGAAACCAGATGGTGAAAACCATGCAGCACAATTCTAACATGTCGACACACCAGACGGAAAATGTCACCGATTTAGAAATTGCAGAGGGAGGGGAATTTATGAAGAAGCAGCGATTTGCCACCAGTCAGCAACTTGATGCCATCATTGTGAGATGATATAAACAAACCGGGCTTCTCAAAAGCCAGAGATACAGGAGCAGAGACATGTGCCTCCACTCACAGTTGGTGGTAGAAAGAGTTAGCAGCTTCAAATTCCTAGGCATTAACATCCAGGGTAACCTGTCCTGGGCTTAGCATATGTACTTTCACAGATGCACTTTAGAAAATAGCCTGACTGGTTGGTTGCATCATAGCCTGGTTCAGCAATTTCAATGCACAGGAATGCAAGCCCATCATGCACATAGTCCTCCCCACCATCAAAAATCATCTACATGAGGTACTGCTTGAGGTAGCTTATTGAAACATATAAGATTATTAAGGGTTTGGACACGCTAGAGGCAGGAAACATGTTTCTGATGTTGGGGGAGTCCAGAACCAGGGGCCACAGTTTAAGAATAAGGGGTAAGCTATTTAGAACAGAGACGAGGAAACACTTTTTCTCGTAGAGAGTTGTGAGTCTGTGGAATTCTCTGCCTCGGAGGGCGGTGGAGGCAGGTTCTCTGGATACTTTCAAGAGCGAGCTAGATAGGGCTCTTAAAGATAACCGAGTCAAGGGATATGGGGAGAAGGCAGGAATGGTGTACTGATTGGGGATGATCAGCCATGATCACATTGAATGGCGGTGCTGGCTCAAAGGGCCGTATGGCCTACTCCTGCACCTATTATCTATTGTCTATTCCGGTGGGCGGCGCGACTCTCGTCGCAGCGGCCTCTGCAGTCCGTCTGTCTTTTTTTTTGTCTCGTTGAGTGTAGTTATAGTGGGTTTTTTTGTAGCTGGGTATGTGTGGAGGGGGTGGGGGGTGGGGGAAACTTTTAAAATATTTTCCCTGTACGGAAACTTTCTCTGTCGGGTCTCCGTTGTCGTTGGGGCCTAGCACCGAGGAGCGGCCTCCAACCGGACCTGGGGCTCCAGTCGCGGAGCCTGCGGACTACTCACCATCGCGTAGCTGGCCGAGTTCGGAACGGGAGGAGCTGTGGTGACGCCCTGCTGCGGCCCGACCCCGGAGATTCGGAGGCTCCAGCTGCAGGCCCGGTGGACGGTAACATCGGGAGCTCGGTGGGAGACTGCTTTTCGGAGCTCCCGTGGTGGCAACTTCTCTCGCCCGAGTTGCGGGGTCGAAAATGGCCTGGAGCGGGGCCTTACATCGCCCAACGCGGCTTTAATGGCCGCGGGACTTGATAGCGCCCGCCGGGGGTTCCAACATCAAGACCCGGAGCGGGGCCTTACATCGCCCGGCACGGCCTTCATGGCCGCGGGACTTATTTACCATCGCCCGCCGGGGGCTTTGACTCTGACATCGGGAGGGGAATGGGGAGTGCAGGGGAGAGATAAGACTTTGCCTTCCATCACAATGAGGAGGAGATTCACTGTGATGGATGTTTGTGTAAATCGTGTTGTGTCTTGGTTCTTTTCTTGCTTGTATGACTGCAGAAACTAAATTTCGTTTGAACCTCAATGAGGTTCGAATGACAATAAACGGGATTGTATTGTATTGTATTCTATACAATGGTGGCATATATCATCAAGGATCCTCACCATCCAGCCCATGCCCTCTTCCCGCTGCTACTGTCTGCACAGGCACCCAAAGTCCTGTTCCACTAGGTTCAGGAACAGCTCCCTTCCTGAATGTTCTTGAATCCACCTGCACAAACCTATTCTGCTTCATAGATTACTACCAAATGTTATGAACATTGAATTATCCAGTTTTAAATAATGCCCTCCCTTCCCCCTCTCTCTTTCCTATTCCTCACCCACACCCCATTTGTTTCTACAACTAACCCACCCCTCTAGGGATGCCCCTCCCCAAATCCCTCCCTCTGGTTTAACATTTCAATCCTCTTTCTATCTTATCTTACTCCCTTTTGCCTCGCTTTCATCTCTAGCCTTCGTCATTTGCTCCACCCATCTGCCTATCATCCCCAACAGCTGGTGGATCCAAGTGAGGAGAGGTTAGTCATGGAGGCAGAGCCATACAACACGAAACAGGCCCTATGGCCCAACACCATCATGCCGACCAAGAAGCCCATCTAGACTTGTCCCACCTGCCCGGGTTTGGCCCATGTCCCGCTAATGATGGAATCTGATGGAAAAAGAAGCTGAGGCATTAAACAAGTAACGGAGACAGGATGAGCAGATGAGGACACTGGGAGGAAGAGGCCGAGTGGGGAGAGGGGAATTTGGGAGGAGCGTGAGGACGATGTACAGAGAAGTGGGTGGGGGACGAGAAAGAAACTGGGTGATAGGATGCGGACGTTTGTGGGCTGTGTAAAAGGTCCTGGGCAGTTCAGAATGAGCGAGAAAGGGACAAAGGGGTGCGGGTCTCCTGAAATTGGAGAATTCAATGCTCATGGAACTTTGTCTGGTTGCAGACTGCCGAGGTAGCATGTGAGTGGTTGTTCCTAAATATTTCCCCATGGGTCCCTGTGGCATCTGCAAGTGTTCTCACTGAAGACATTTCATTAAGTCTGTTTCATTGAGGTTGATGGTGGTAGCCAACTTTCCATCCATCATTTATGGAACCAAGAACCAAGAAGAGGTCAGGTTGCAGTTATGTAAGATGTTAGTGAGGCCGCATTTAGAGAATTGTGTTTAGTTCTGGGAACCATGTTATAGGAAAGATGTTGTCAAACTGTAAAGGGTGCGGAGAAGATTTACGAGGATGTTGACAGGTCTTGAGGGCCTGAACTATAGGGAGAGGTTGAGCATGGTAGGAAGCCTTGGAATGCAGGAAGACGAGGGGTGATTTTATAGAGGTGTACAAAATCATCAGAGGAATAGATTGGGTAGACGCACAGAATCTCTTGCCCAGAGTAGGGGAATCGAGAACCAGAGGACATAGGTTTAATGCGAGGGGGAAAGATTTAATAGGATCTTGAAGGATACCATTTTTACACAAAGGGTGGTGGGTGTATGGAACGAGCAGCCAGAGGAGATAATTGAAGCAGGTACTATCGTAACTTTTAAGAAACATTTAGACAGGTACATGGATAGGACAGGTTTAGTGGGATATGGGCTAAGCAGGTGGGACTTGTGTAGATGGGACATGTTGGCCAGTGTGGAGAAGTTGGGATGAAGGGTCTGTTTCCATGCCATATGACTATGAGATGATGCAAACTCCACACAGACAGTACCCTCCGTCAGGATCGAACCTGGGTCTCAGGTGCTGAGTCAGTGAGGCCACTGTGCCACCCTCAAACTAGGACAAACCTGGATTGTTTTCTCTTGGAGCATCGGAGGTTAAGGGGAGACCTGATCGAAGCATACAAAACTACATGAGGTGTAGATAGTGTAGAAAATCAGAATCTTTTTCCAGGGGTGTAATGTAAGACTAAAGGGCAGAGCTTTAAGGTAAAATGGGGGGGGGGGGGGGGGGGGGGGGTTTAAATGAAGTGTAAAGGGCTAGTTTTTTTGACGCAGAGAGTGCTGGGTGCCTGGAATGTTCCACCAGGGCTGGTAGAGGAAGCAGATATGCAAAGTGTTCCACCAGGGGTGGAAGAGGAAGCAGGTATGATAGTGGCAGTATAGGCACAGGAACACACAGGAAATGTAGCAGTATGGATCATGTACAGGCAGAGGAGATTAACTTGGTCTCATTTTCGGGATAAACATTGTTTGCTGAAGGGTCTGTTCCAGTACTGTGTTCTATGTCTATGTCACTGTCACTGTGCACTGATACAGGGGAGGAACTATTCACTGTGAGTTGTTCCACTAATACAGGGGAAGGAGCAGTGTTCCAAATCAAAAGCGATGTACTGACCACATAGAAGTTCATACTGTACCTGAGCAGATCTGCTGGATTGTCTTCACACTTTGCAAAGGGCTTCAGTGACTCCAAATTCCTTGCCGTTAATATTACCAAACATCTGTCGTGGACCATTCACGTTGAAGTGGCTGCCAAGAAGGAACTCTAACGCCTCTACTTCTCAGGAGCCAGAGGAAATTCAGCATGTCTCTAGTGACTGTTACAAATGGCTATAGATGCACCATTGTAAGCATACTGTCATGTTGCATCACAGCTTGCTCTGGGAGCAGCTCGGTCCAATACCGCTAGAAATTGCAGTGTCGTAGATGTAGCCCAGTCATTCGTATGGACCAGACTTCTCACTGTTGACTTTATCAATACTCCATGCTGCCTCAGAAAAGTAATTTCCATCTTGCACTCAAATTGACTTGGACCATCTCTGACATCTCCCCACCATTTCTTGATCTCACCGTCTCCATCACAGGAGATAGACTATCGACTGACATCTATGATAAACCTACCTGCCCGTCAACATTTGTGGGTCGAGACCCTGCATCATGATTGAGTGTGTCAAGGGCAAGTGGCTGGAAGAAAGAAGTGAGGGAGAGGGGTGAGGTGGAGGCTGCTGATGACTGGTGGAACCAGCTGAGGAGGGGAACGATGGGCAGGTGGAGACAGGTGGGGCAGGGGAGGAAGAGACTGAGCCTGGAAGTTCATCAGTGGAGCCAGATAAGGGAGAGACGGTGGGCAAATGGAGCCGGATAGGGGAGAGGTTACAGAGGTTAAGCCAGGGAAGAAGAAACCTAGGTTGTTGGGTATGTGGTTGATGGGAAGATGGAAATGGGACAGATGAACAAAGGGAGAGGGAATCTGAGTGGACCAGTGGGAGTGGGGCCGGAGCACTGGGGGTGAGGGTTACCTGAAACATCTCCACTGTGACGATTCTCACATCCTGAATAAGAGGGCTAGGGCCACATCCACCAGTCTCCTCAGATGGGCATCACCGGAATGTGGGCCCTACTTCACTGCACGGTTCTGGTTGAGCGCACTCCAAATACATTCTGCCCAGTTTCATGCCACTTTCAGGGATGTGACTGGCTGTCAATGTTCTTGACAGCATGTCTAGTGCAGCACAGGGTGAAATCCCATTCCCAGGCTTCCTTGAAGCTTTCAAACCATCTCTCGGCACTCACAGCCTGCAATTCAAAGGCAGCGTTTGTATGCAGCGTGGGTGTGTGATAAGTAGAGCGGTGGTGGAAGATCAGGAAGGAGCGTGGGTAAACACTGTGCTTCCAGCTCAGATTGTGTGTTGCAAGCTGTACTTTAAATATTGCATGAAGCTCTTGGTTCTGCTCCAGCTCGGTGCTGTGGGAGTCTTTGATAATCAGCCTGAGAAACCTGCTGTCATCTCTTTAATGAGGGAACATTTGCAGAACTTGAGAGGAAGGACGGATGCAGCATAATGACAGCTCCTGTCTACTTAACAAATTCACTGAGGATCCTGAGACTTTCGGTTTCTTTTGAAAGAATTGTGGAGGAAGATGGTGATACCTCAACCATCAGAGGTAGGGTTATTCCTCAACAGGAATCCATACTGATGCTTCTACAAGTTCTTGCTCTTTGTGTTTGATTCCCTTTCTGTGACACAGTCTCTCCTGTTGTCTGTATGATTTCCACCATAATCTCTCTTTCACATCTCCTAAGCCATCACCTGTACCATGCGGCAGCACAGGAGTCACTGCCGGTGTCCCTCCAACCCCCCCCCCAGTGTTCAAGTCAAAAGATGTCATTAGTCCTCTGTAGTGCTGAGTCAAAATCCTGGACTACTTCAACCAACTTTTGGTTCCTTCCTCAGAATGACCGCAGTGCGGTGCTTTCAGATAGCTCCACTTTGCTCTCAAGGGTAATTAATTTGACGCCCACACTATGTTAAATGAATAAAATTTAATAAATAAATGGCACAGAAATGGGATCAGTCAGTGCGATGGTGCCATCAAGAACCCATTCTCTCTCTCTGCACCAGCTTCTGCTTCAACTTTTAATTTTCTTTGGTCGATCTCGACACTGCCCCAATCCTGCTTTTCATTCAGCTACTCCTAACCGAAGCAGCTCTTGTGCTTTCCACAAATGGTGACTATTTTTAATACCTGCAAACTGCTGCTGCTCATCACAGACACGCGAACCAGCAGTGAAAAGCAATTATCCTGCAGTTTCACAGAATCACACACAGGACAACAATACTAATTTTAAACCTGCATTTGCATCTCCCCCTCCCGAGTTTTTCTTTTTTAGCTCATGAAATCATTATGTTACAACAGCACCTATCTTAATCAGTGTGCATTCTCTGCCAATGTCGTAATGTTAATTGGTCGCAGTAACCGAAATGAACAAAGTTCAGTTTCGTCAGAAGCCTCACTGTTTCAGCTGCCTGCAACACCGTGGCAACATTATCTTGGATCCAAGGTCCTGTTTAAGTTCCCGCCTGGGTAAGCGAGATCCACGCCCACTCCAGAGGAACATCTGCCATTACAGGTTACCCCAAATGTTCAAAATGTGATGCAGAAGATACAGGGAGCACGTACTTTCTGCACAGATGCTTCACAAAACACCTCTGTTCAGTCCACAGTACTTCTGCCCAGTTGCCACCAACTCATCCTTTGCTTTCTTTGGCCTCAAATACTGTTCAGATATGGCTAAGTGTCACCTCATCTTTTTGACATTTAGAGTCATATAGCACAGAAACAGGTCTTTTGGCCCAACTCATCTATCAATTGTGTTCAAATCTCCGTTCACTCTTCCACACTCTAGCAAATGCAAGGCTGGCCTATCCAACCATTCTTCATGGGGCAACAACCCATTCCAGTTAACTGCTTACAAAACGTTATTCCAACAGCTTCCACACATTAATATTTTGCTAATAAAGAGACCACTGCTATGCAGAGACTACATATAGATTGGGCCAACCAAATTGGTAACAGTGTTGAGGAGGAGGATTTTGTGGAATGTATACGGGATGGGTTTTAAAATCAATATGTAGAGGAGCCGACTAGAGGACAGGTCATCCTAGACTGGGTATTGTGTAATGAGGAAGTATAAGTTAGCGATCTTGTTGTGCAAGGCCCCTTGGGTAACAGTGACCATAATATGGTGGAATTCTGCATTAGGATGGAGAGTGACACAGTTAATTCAGATACTAGTGTCCTGAACTTGAATAAAAGAGACTTTGAAGGTATGAGATGGGAACTGGCTAGGATAGACTTTTTCAAATTATACCTAAAGGATTGACAGTAGAGATGCAATATCGAAGATTTAAAGACCGCATGGATGAACTCCAGAAATTGTTCATCCATGTCTGGCAAAAAAAACAAACTGGGAAGGCGGCTCAACCATGGCTGACGAGGGAAGTCAAGGATAGTGTTAAAGCCAAGGAAGAGGCATATAAATCAGCCAGAAGAAGCGGCAAACCAGAGGACTGGGAGAAATTTAGAACTCAACAGAGGAGGACAAAGGGTTCAACTAAGAGGGAGTTAAAAGAGCATGAACGAAAGCTTGCGGAGAATATAAAAACTGACTAAAAGTTTCTATAGGTATGTAAAAAGGAAAAGATTAGTGAAGATGAAAGTAATTCCCTTACAGTCAGAGACAGGTGAATTTATAATGGAAAGCAAGGAAATGGCAGAAAATTAAACAAGTACCTTGGTTCTGTCTTCACTAAGGAAAACATAATCTCCCGGAAATACCAGGGGACCGAGGATCTATTGGGAGGGAGGAACTGAAGGGAATCCACATTAGTCAGAAAATGGTGTTAGGTAAACTGTTGGGACTGAAGGCAGATAAATCCCCAGGGCCTGATGGTCTGCATCCCAGAGTACTCAAGGAGGTGGCTCTAGACATCGTGGATGCATTGGTGATCATTTTCCAATGTTCTCTCGAGTCTGGAGCAGTTCCTGTGGACTGAAGGGTAGCCAATGGAACTCCACTTTTTAAGAAAGGAGGGAGGGCAAACTGGAAATTATAGACCAGTTAGCCTTACATCGGTAGTGGGGAAGATGCTGGAGTCGATTATTAAAGAAGTTATATCAGTGCATTTGGAAAGCAGTGACGGGATTGGTCAAAGTCAGCATGGATTTATGATGGGGAAATCATGCTTTATTAATCGTTTGGAATTTTTTGAGGATATAACAAGTAGAATGGATAAGGGAGAGCCAGTGGATGTGGTGTATCTGAACTTTCAAAAAGCCTTTGACAAGATCCCACATAAGAGATTTGTGTGCAAAATTGGAGCGCATGCTATTGGGGGTAGGGTATTGACATGGATAGAGAACTGGTTGGCAGACAGGAAACAAAGAGTAGGAATTAACAGGTCCTTTTCAGAATGGCAGGCAGCGACTAGTGGGGTGCAGGGTGACCATGGCCAGAAGCATGGCAGATGCAGGATAATGTGGATAAATGTGAGGTTATCCACTTTGGTGGCAAGAACAGGAAGGCAGATTATTATCTGAATGGTGTCAGATTAGGAGAAGGGGACGTGCAACGAGACCTGGGTGTGCTTGTACATCCGTTACTGATAGTAAGCATGCAGATACAACAGGCAGTGAAGAAAGCCAATGACATGTTGGCCTTCATTGCGAGAGGATTTGCGTTTTGGAGCAAGGAGGTCCTACTGCAGTTGTACAGGGTCCTGGTGAGACCACACCTGGCGTATTGCATGCAATTTAGTCTCCTAATTTGTGGAAGGACATTATTGTTATTGAGGGAGTGCAGCGTAGGTTCACCAGGTTAATCCTGGGATGGCAGGACTGACGTATGATGAAAGAATGGATCAACTGGGCTTGTATTCGCTGGAATTTAGAAGGATGAGAGGGGAGTCATAGAAACATAAAATTCTTAGAGGATAGGACAGGGTAGATGCAGGAAAAATGTTCCCGATGTTGGGGGAGTCCAGAACCAGGGGTCACAGTTTAAGAATAAGGGGTCGGTCATTTAGGACTGAGATGAGGAAAAACTATTTCACCCAGAGAGTTGTGAGTCTGTGGAATTCTCTGCCACAGAAGGCAGTGGAGGCCAATTTAATTTAGCTCTTAGGGCTATGGGAATCAAGGGATATGGGGAAATAGCCGGAAAGGGGTACTGATTTTGGATGATCAGCCATGATCATATTAAATGGCGGTGCTGGCTCAAAGGGCCGAATGGCCTACTCCTGCACCGACTTTCTATGTTTCTTCGTTACTACAAATGCGGTCTCACAAACACAATGTAACCTCTCTTCTCTTGATTTCAGTTCCCCAGCAATAAATTACATTCCATTTAGTTATTTAACTAGTTTCTGTACAGCATATCAGTCTTCTGGAATTCACACATGCCGACTCCCTTGTAATATATTGTTGGCTAAAGTCAAATGTTTCAAAGAATTGATGGCAAATTATTGACGTTGCTGGGAAATTGGATGAACTATAAGAGTGAGAGAATGGCGTCAGATTGTGGCTAGGTTGATGAATGATCCTTTAACATAAGAACATAACAGTGATCTGGGTGATGTAAGAGAGAGAGAGAGAATGCAGACAGGATGTGGCTTGGATTACTGGCACGTGGATCAAAGGCTACATGCAGACGAAGGCTGTGAAGAGTGGCCCACCAGGTGGGCCTGGAGTGCTGACCTAATAGAGACCAGTGCAGACAATGGGCCGAAGAGCCACTTTGTGCTAGAACCATTCTATGATTCCGTGACAGTGGCATGAGACAGTTTAAGCAATATGGATGGAAACAGGAAATTATAAAGAGTAACAGACTGAGTAATTTGGTACATGAGGAATGTGATTTCAATGCACAGAACTAATCCAATCTGGACTGTTACCTCACAGAATACAGCATTTTCCCAACAGTGGTAATCCCCTGTAACTTGAGGATTGGTGGTATGTACAATCATTAAATCATCACTGAATCATTAAAACATCACAAAGTAATTGAAAAGCAAATGGATGAGGGACCACGATATTCAACAGATTAAATACAAGGGATTCTGTCAAGGACTATAAGGATACATAAATCAAGGATTTACAGTAAGTATGAATCCTTCAAGTATTCATTTTTTTTGTGTGTTCTTGTACAATGTTATTCTGCAGAATCTCTTTCAGTTCCGTTTATTGTCACCTGTACTGAGGCACAGTGAAAAGCAACAAAATCTTTTCACTGTAACTAGGTACATGTGACAATAAACTAAACTGAACTAAAAGAGATCTGCAGAATAAAATTGTACAAGAACACAAATTTATTGGGGCAGCAGTAGTACATCAGACCCCATGAGCCCACCTCCCCATTCAGTGTGATCATGGCTGATCTAAACTGGTCTCAGCTCCTCTTCTGTTCGCCAGTTACCATATCCCTCAATTCCTCAGTCTTTCAAACATTTAAAAAAATGTGTAACGCATATTTTAGGTATCTCCCACTCCAGGAAGTCAACATTATATCCCAAAGAATGAAGCCCCAATTAGCTCAATTATTGTAAAATTATCCCTTCAACCAGGTATCAGACTCTGTCTGAACTGCCTCTGAGGCAAGGATAGTCATATGAGTGTTCTCCCGGTGCTCTCACCAATGTCCAATCTGCCCTCCTGTCTAAAGGCCCCAGCCTTGAAGGCCAATGTTCCTTTTGGTCTCCTGATTACTGGTGTCATCTGCCTGTTCACTTGTGTATTTCCTATAGGTCAACTGACCAACCCCTGTGTGCAGGATCTAAATAAGGGTCCAGACCTAAAATGTCATCTGTCCATTGCTCTCCGAGATGCAGCCACTCACACTGAGTTTCTCTAGCAGATTGTTTATTTTACATTTGAATAAATATTCTGCGTTCCAATCCTTCCATGTTCAATGTTTTATACATAAATTGTTTATTTCAATCTCTTCAACATCTATAATTTGTGACAGACCTGAATGAACAGAAATGAACTTTCCACGTAAAATAACTTCCAGAATTATAATGTTGAACCATGGGTTGCTGGTTTCATGGGTACAACTGCGATATACAACCTGAGAACAAACAGCACTGGTACTAGAATTAGTAAAGAAGGAGGAGTTGTAAGAACTGGGTGCGTGAGGGACCTGATACTCCTACACTGATAACTAAAACCATCTTTCACCATGTTTGACAGGGAATATGTACGACTGTGTCACACCACATGTTGTGGCCAAGAGAGTACAGTAGTAACAGCATTGCAGGCAGTGATACTGCTGTCAGCATAGTAACAGCACGAGTGATCATCTGAGCATCAAGAAGATTAATCAGATGGAGTCAAGCAGCAGAGAAGCAAGAGTGTCAGAATGAAGACTGGAGAGAGCGGGAGTTCTGAGTCAGCCAGAACTGGGTTACTGTAGATTCAAGAGAAGAGGTAAGATAAGCAAGAACATAGAAAACAGAAGCAGGAGTAGGAGTAGGGCAGAAAGTCCCCTCATTCACTATGATCATGGCTGACCTACACTGGCCTCAAATCTTCTTCTGTACCAGTTTCCCATAACCCTCAATCTTTCAAATATTTACCCATTTCCACCGTAAATATTTCTAATGATCAAACCTCCACAGATGACATATTTACCCACCTCAGTTTTAAAACACAAGCACCTTATTTTGCAGCAATGTCCCCTTGCTCATAGTTCTGTCCCTTGTGAGTATATTCCAACATCTACCTTGCTCAAGCCACATTATATGTTGAAATAAAGTCACCCATCATTCTTCGCAACTACAAGGAATACAGACCCAAATTGCCTAGCCTCTTTTGAGCGGCCAAATGCATCCCAATTCATAATTACACATGAAATTGCTGGATCCATCACAGGACCAGTTTAACGTGATGTTCTTGCTTTATAAGGCATTTGGACTATTGTGAGGAGTTTTGGGGCCCATATCTGAGGATGTGCTGGCATTAGAGAGCGTCCGGAGCAGGTTTATGAGAATGATCCCAGGAATGATTGGGTTAACTAATGAAGAGCATTTGACAGCACTGGGCCTTTACTCACAGGAGTTTAGAAGGATGAGGGCGGAACTCATCAAAACTTAAGGGCTTGTCCCACTTACGTGTCCTTGGCAGGCAAATTACGCGACCTCGTGGTCGCGTTGAGGCGCACGGGCATCATATGGCCGCGTGGGGCCAGTCACACTGAGAAGGGCGGAGGGGTATGTAGTTGTGCGCGACATCACGCGGGGCTCCGAAATTTTTGTAGCGAACAAAATCTTCGCACGGCAACTGCCTGTCGCGGAACTGACGGCCAAAGTGGGACAGGCCCAAGACCCTGGCGCGATGCAACGTCTCTCTTCCAACAGCAGCAGAAGCAGGCAAACGATCGTCAAACTCGGCCTGGGGCTCACGGCCGTTGCGGCCCGGATCTGCCCCCACTTCTACTCCCAGAGCGGGGCCAAGAAAATTGAAGATAGACACAAAATGCTGGAGTAACTCAGTGGGACCAGCAGCATCTCTGGAGAGAAGCAATGGGTGATGTTTCGGGTCGAGACCCTTCTTTCAGACTGAAGAAGTCTTGACACGAAACGTCACCCATTCCTTTTCTCCAGAGATGCTGCCGGTCCTGCTGAGTTACTCCTGCATTTTGCGTTCATCTGCAAATTATGTCACGCGCTCCAGATGGCTGTACGAGCGCATGAAATCGTGCGTGACCTTCGCGGGACCATTGCGCCTCAACGCGACCACGTGGTCGCGTAATTAGCGTGCCAAGGACACGTAAGTGGGACAGGGGCTTTACTGAATAGTGAAAGGGCTGGATTGAATGGATCTGAAGAGGATGTTTCCACTAATGGGATAGTCCAGGAATAGAGGAACAGAGGCCATAGCCTCAAACTGAAAGGATGTGAAAGGAGATGAGGAGGAATTTCTATCTGTGGAATTCATTCCCACAGACAGCTGTGGGGACCAAGTCAATTAATATTTTAAAGCCAATGATAGACAGATTCTTGATTAGTACGTGTGTCAGTGGTTATTGGGAGAAAGGGGAAAGATAGATCAGCTGTGATTGAATGGCAGAGTTGAATTGATGAGCCAAATTGCCTAATTCTGCTTCTATAACCTATGGAGTTATGAACTTGCATCAGGATTCAGCAGTTGTTAAAAGTCTACAGGCATTGTTTAGGCAATCCATTGCAAGTGATACATGCTGTGTACAGATTATTTACTGCATGTTAGCCTGCACTCCCAACCATCAATTATATTTCCCACTTGTGAAAATGTTAGCCACAAGAGAGAGATAACTGAATGTCCTGACCTGAAATGTCATCTGTCCATTTCCCTCGACAGATGCTGCCTGACGTGCTCAGTTCCTTCACCAGTTTGTTTTCTGCAGGGAGCTCCAGTGGGAGTGGGACCAGAAAAGCCAAAATTAATGAAAAGTGAATATATAACAGATGACACCCAAAGAACACAATATGTGGGCCAGTATCAATTATCCAATTAATTCCTTTAAAAAGCACTCACAGGATGGAAATAACAAAAATAAACTGTAGGCGTTCTCCGTGGGAGGGAGGTGCATGTTATCCTGATCCAAGCTGGAAACAGTACATGATGGTTGGACTGCAAACGGCTGGGGTTTAGATAGGGAGCCCAGGAAACACCCTTGCCCCTCAGCAAAGGGGATCGTAGCCAGGAATTAAAGTAATTGTAGAATAATTAGAGGGGAGATGAACTAATGTCTTACCCCCAGAAGTGGTGAGGATCTGGAATCACAGCCTGAGGGAGTGAGAGGGACAGAAGACCTCTCCACAACCAAACGGCACAATAGTTGCAGAGCTGCAAATGGGGTCCGCAGCTGAAAGCTGGTATGGACACCAGCATGGATATGATGGGCTCAATGGCCTCTTTTAGTGCTGAAAATGTCCCATGGTTGATATTCCAGGTCAATGAGCTTTCATCAGAACCAGAAAGCCAAGGTGGGTTTATGGACTGAGTGCTGTTCCTCATTATCACTGACAAAGACCACAGCGCTTTTGTTCCCTGTCCGATGGTGCCACAGACACAGGGAAAGGGGGGTCTCGTTAAAACTTACCGAATAGTGAATGGCCTGGATAGGGTGGATGTGAAGAGAATGTTTCCACTAATGGGAGAGTCTAGAACCAGAGGGCATAGCCTTAGAATTCGAGGACGTACTTTTAGAAAGGAGATGAGGAGAAATGTATTTAGTCAGAGGATGGTGAATCTATGGAATTTATTGCCACAGATGGCTGTGGAGGTCAAGTGATTGGGTATTTTAAAGGCAGAGATTGACAGATAGTTGATAGGTATGGGTGTCAAGGATTATGGGGAAAAGGCAGGAGAATGGAATTCAGAGGGAAAGTTAGATCAGCCATGATTGAATGGCGGAGTAGACTTGATGGGCCAAATGGCCTAATTCTGCTTCTATAACCTATGAAGGTATGAACTTGCATCAGGATTCAGCAGTAGTTAAAAATCTACAGGCATCGTTTAGGCAGTCCATTGCAAGTGGAACATGCTGTGCACAGATTACTTTACTGCATGTTAGCCTGCACTCCCAACCATCAATTATATTTCCCACTTGTGAAAATGTTAGCCACAAGAGAGAGATAACTGAATGTCCTGACCTGAAATGTCATCTGTCCATTTCCCTCGACAGATGCTGCCTGACACTCCCCAAAGCTCTGCCATTCACTGTGAAGGTCATGCCTTGGTTTGCCTTCCAAAAATGCAACACCTTGCATTAAACTCCATTAACCTTTCCTCAGCTTACTTGCCCACCAGATCACTTCAGTGTCATCTGCAAACTTACTAATCATGCCTTGTACATTTCATTCAAATAATTGAAAGAGGTCTCACCACCAGGGACGCAGCATGATTCGTTGTCCCGCCAACAGTCAGTCTGTTTTTTTTTGATAGTTTTAGTGCGTTTAAATAGTTTGTGTAAATGTTCTCCGGTTTGTTTTATGTGGGGGGAGGGGGAGGGGGAGGGGGTCGGGGGAAACAATTTTTTCAATCTCTTACCCTTCCGGAAATGCAATTGTTTTCCAGATCGTATCTCCGGTCACTCTGCGGCCTAACATCATGAAGCTGGAGGCCTGACTTTGGGCCCTACCACGGGGCGTGGACTTAATATCCAAGCTGATCCCTTGCCTGCGGACTTTACATCGAGAGCTCGCAGTCTCGGGAGAGGCCGTGTCGGGAGCTCCAATGACACAGAGGTTCGACAAGCCCCGACCTGGGGTCCGATCGCCCGGCGCGGGGGAGCTGACATCCCCCCGATGCGGTAGCTGATCGCCCCGACGTGGAGGGCCCAAACGCCGCCGGCTACGGGAGTCAAGATCGTCTCATCGACGGAAGCCCCGAGGCCCCCGAGCAGCGAGAGAGGATGTTGCAGAACACTCGTTGGAGAGAGGGGGAGAGCTTCTTCAAAGCAGACTTACAAAATCTCAAGGTCGTCAACATCCTCTCTCGCTGCTCCCCCTCTGTGATATCTCTCGTTTCCCTTATCTCTAACCAGTTTGAAGAAGGGTCTCGGCCCAAAACATCACTCATTCCTTCTCTCCAGAAATGTAGCCCGTCACGCTGAGTTACTCCAGCTTTTTGTGTCTATCTTTGGTAAAGATTTTAATCAGTTGCTAATTTTAGTGATAATGTTTGCTTGTGAAAATGAAGCAATTTGCAGTCACACTTCCTTGTTCACAATGAAATGGAGCAAAATGCATTGAAGGCAGAAGCAGAGCCAAACATTTGTGTTAAAATGGGTGATGTAAACGTGTTCATACTACATTGACTGGTAACTTTAGGCTTGAACTCTGTATAAAGCTGGAAACATTCAGCAGGCCAGCGAACATCTGCAGAGGGAGAGTTGCTGTTTCAGATCAAAGTCTCTTTGTCAGAAGACTCTCTCCACAGATGCTGCCCGACCTGATGAGTTTCTAGTATTTCTCTTTTTATTTTAGATTTACAGCATCTGCAGATTATTTTAACAGGTTGTTAATGTCACAAATCAGAACTTGTCTTCATTCAGCACTGGATGCCTGCCAGTGACAATCTTCATCAACTTTCCCAGTGTTAACCACACCTGCAATCTCCTACTTTCACCGCTTGTTGTCAGTTAGTTCCAATGCAGTTACAGTCGACATCAGCAGATTGATCAGCAGCAAGTGACAAGGTGGCCTCTGTGGACAACCAATCATATCCCCACAATCCCTCATATTCCCTCACTTCCTCCCCCATTGTCTACCCACTGAACACATACCCACCACCAGCCTCCGCCTCAGGAGTCTACCCACTAGTCTCTGTCCTCATCAGACTGCCCACTAGTCTTCATTCTCTGGACACAGCCCACTCGTCCCCATCCTTTGGGGCAGCACGGTGGCGTAGCGGTAGAGCTACTGCCTTACAGCGCCAAGGGACCCGGGTTCGATTCTGACTGTGGGTGCTTGTCTGTACAGAGTTTCTGCGCTCTCCCCCTGACCTGAATGGGTTTTCTCTGAGTTCTTCGGTTTCCTCCCACACTCCAAAAACGATAATATATGATAAAACTTTATTCATCACCGGAGAGAAATTGGTCTGCCGACCGTCACAACACACAAGGTACGCAAAAACTTGAAATTAAAAGTGAAAACAAAAAGAAAAAGACAAGCGACTGTTGGCTGGCTGCCGTGTGTGTACAGCGCCTTCACCGGAACAAATGAACAAACACAGACCTATCTCCTGGGCAGAGGATTCCAAACTTGAGTGCCCCCCCCCCCCAACCCCACACACACTGGGTCCCCTTTGTGGTCACACCGTCCCTCACGGCAGGCCCCCAACGCCGGGTCCTCCATTGTTCTTCACAGTGGAGGACCCGGGTCCCCATTGTCTTCCCCTCTCCCTCATCGACTGTGAAGCCCCACCGACGCTGAGTCTCCCGCTTCCGCTGAGGCACCCGCTGCAAAGTCTCCCGCAGCCGCCGCCGAGGCTCCCACCACCGCCACCGCTCAGGCTCCTTCGGCCCAGACAGGCCTTGCCGCCCAGCTTCACCACAGTCCCCTGGGAGGCCTGTGGGGAGAGTCGGGCCTACCAGGGCGCGTTCCGGTCTTTGGTGGTCGTTCTGGCCATCAGCGGTGAGGTTCAGTTAATTGGTTTGGTATAAATGTAAAATTGTCCTAAGGGTAGTATTAATGTGCAGGGATCTCCGGTTGGTGCATGCTGCATGGAGGGCCTGAGAGCCTGTTTCCACGCTGCACCTCAAAACTAAACTAAGATAAATTTTCCACCCTGCCCGCTGGCCTCCGCCCTTTGCACTGCTCATCAATCTTCATTCTCAGCCCCCCACCTACTAGTCTCCGTCCTCCCCACCCTGCCCATCGACGTCCACCTCATGCACGCTGCCCATTCATGTTCATCCTCTGCACACTATCCATCAATCTCCATCCTCTGAAACTGCCCACTTGTTTCAGTCCCCTGCATTCTGCCCATCAATGTCCTTCCTCTGCCCAACAAGCCACAGTCCAACCTTTATAACATCACAAACCCACTCACACCTGAATGCGCTTGGAACCTTACCTCAGACGCAGGTCCTGTGTCCGCACCTGGGCAGGAGAAGGTGACAAACTCATGGCACCGCTTGTGGACGACGAAGGAGCAAACTGTAAATGAGAGCACAGATCATAAGACGTCAAATCGAACACCAATTGGAATGCATCAACTAACTGGTATGCATCAAACATCCAGAACACACCAAACTCACAGTCAGCATATGCAGAACAGTCAACACATCTGTGTCAAACAAGCATATGAATGAAGGCATGTGGAGTGACTGCATGGAGCAGACTATCACACTGGGACTTGGCCAGTCTGAGAATAATGTAAACTACATTAGAACTGACGTATATGGAAAGATGGAAGTGAAGCCCCACCCTCATTAAAGAGAGAAGGTGGAAAAATACCATGATTGAGAAATGCAGGTGTTGAGAAATGCAACACACCTCAGAACTAGTATTACTTAGCTTTTCGTCATCACAGAATGGGCTGCATGTGTTAAGGAAATAATAATTTCACTTTGTGAGGACTATCATTGGTCACACTGAAATCATGCCATCTTTTCGATAGCAGCCACGGACTGATGCTGGTGCCACATATCAAGCAAATGCTGGTGATTACCAGCCACTTCATTAGCAGTGAATGACTGTGAGTTGGGTGTTGCCACGACGGGAGCATTCGTCGCCAAAAACCAATCCCTGCTTTAAAAATACCCAAAGATTTGGCCTCCACATCCATCTGCAATGAATCCCACAGATTAATCAGCCTCTAGCTATATAAATTCCTCCTCATCTCCTTTCCAAACCTACATCCTTCTATTCTGAGGCTGTGCCCTCTGATCATAGACTTTCCCACCAGTGGGAACATTCTCTCCACATTCACTATATCCAAGCCCAAATCCTTCTAAACTCATTGGAGTTTAGGCCCAGTGGCGTCAAATTCTAAACATCCACTAACCCAATCATCCGCAGGATTATTCCCTTAAACCTCCTCTTGACCCCCTCCACCGTAGCACATTCTTCCTCGGATATGGGGCCCAAAACTGCTTATTGTACTACAAATGCAGTTTTTGATCAGTGCCCGATGAAGCCTCATTATTACATCCCTGCTTCTATTATCTAGTCCTTTTGAAATGAATGCTAACGTTGCATTTGCCTTACTTACTACCGATTCAACACACAAATTAACTTTTTTGGAATCCTGCACCAGCGCTCCCAAGTAGTGTTGCACTTCTGATTTCTGAATCCTCTTCCCTTTTTGAAAATAGGCTTCAACTTTATTCCTACTACCAAAGTGCATGACCGCACAGGTTGAAACACAGTATTCCATCTGCCACTTCATTGGCCACTTTCCCAACCTGTCCAAGTTCAGTACCTGTTCAGTTTAGTACCTGATCAGTATTCTCAAATTGGTCCCCATTTTGTCTGACCTTGGATTCTTATCCCTTTTCAAACTCACTATCCTATCCATTCATTTTCAATTTGTTGAACCCACCAACCCACCCCACTATTTAGTTTAAACCCTATCTACCGCACAGTTTATGCGGATTGACAGGATTGATATCAACAATTCAGTCAGGAAAGCACGTCAATGCCTCTAGGTCTCAGGTCACACCAGGTCTCGTTCTACGTTTCCATTAAAATGTCTTTCATTGCAATGTCCTCTGCAGATGGACTCCTAAAAATCATGTGATTGTCTGACTTGATCAGCCACACATTAATTTTATGGAGGATTATATTCAATGTCTTCATCCGGCCTCTACATTACCAATTATGTAGCCACATCTCCATATTTCATTTCGGAGTCACGTGAGTGACTTCGTGAAGACCCCGCCAGCACGCATGCGCCACATATCGTCGCTCGCAGTTGCTGTCGACGGCTGGAGGAGGAGTGCGCTCCACCACCAGCCCTTCATAAGGACCGCTCAGGTAAGGGGAACCAACCTTGTGTTGGTTAGTTCCTGTGGGGAAAACTTGTTTTGTTTCACAGGAATGATGGACAGGAGTAAGAGCATTTCTAGCCGCAGGACTTCCGATAGAAGTCAGCGGCTGCATACCCCGGAGCTGCCCGCTACAATGGCAGCAACTGCTTGTCGGGCCGGGAAAAGGGTGTGGACGTCGGGAAGCCCTACACCAACGGGACCCGACTCTCCAACACAGCTGTCTTTAGAGCAGCAGACTGGAAGGAGCACTGCGCAGGAGCAGGGTAGGCAAGACCCAGACTCCTTGCCACTTTACCCTACACATAGGGGCAGCAAGGCTAAAATGCGTAGGCGTGTTACCCGCTCGACGGCACGTTCTCTCTCCCCAGCCATTCAGGTCACCAGAGGGCGAACCCGGGGAAGAGCCATACGCCAGTCGGTGAGCCCCGCGGAAGGAGCCGGGGTCGACTTTCCACCGGAGCAGGCCGCCAGACTGCGGACCGGTGAGGGATCGAGACCGGGATCTACTAGCCCCACAGGTGCGGCCAGCATAGACTCACCACTGGGGGAGCCCGCCAGATCACGGGCCGGTGCAGTCTCATCTCGGTCACCGCACCCCCCTTTAGCGGCAGGACGTGACCGAACGTCGCCTTCGTCCATAAGGAGGACAGGCGGCAAGCCCGCGCGGACGTCGGGGCACCACGCTTCGGTGGCCGGGACCGACCTATCACCGCTTATGTCCTTTCAGACCAGCGGGCCGCCTCCGTCCGGAAAACGGCGGCCCAGCGGCAGGTCCGTGCGGGAGTCGCCTAGCCCCGCAGCAGCGGCAGGCAGCGACACCCTGTCACGGCACCCGTGTTATCACTTCGACGAGGTGCGGGCTGATGAAGCCTCAGGGATTCCCCAGAACCTGAGGAAGCCGACTTGTCGTCCTCAGATGGCGGCGGCGGTCTCATTGAACGCATGGAGCGCATGATGGAGCGTCTCCTGGAACACAATCTGCAGCAGCAGGACCCTATGTCCTCTAGTTCAAGGAGATATGTGGCTGCGGCCCCCAGCATATCCCCATCATCGGTGGGGAGTGCCAGGGATCAGCAGCTGGGGGAAGAGGAAGAAGGGTTACAGCAGGAACCTGCGGTGCCTGAACAGGCCCAGGAAGAACTTCTAGGAGTTGTCTCCAAGTTCGCCCAGCCGAAGCCCTCGGGTCAACCTCTACAGCCCAAATTGGCGGCTAGTATAGACTTCCCCGCCACCCACCAGCTGCAAGAACAGGTCCTTACTGAGGCAATGAACCGGTACAAGGCCCCAAACAACTGTAATTCATTGAATGTACCCACAGTAAACACACCCATTTGGGGCAACATCAGCTCCGGGTTCAGAGCACAGGAGTTGAAATTGCAAAAAATCCTGAAGCTGCTCACGTCGGGGATTACTGCTTTTGCCAGGTCGGTAGATGGGACGGAACTGTAATACTCATTACGAGATTAATGCATTCCGGAAGATCACCATTAAGCCGACCCTCACCCCGAAGTTCGTGGGATTATGCAAAGCATCCCCGACGCCACCGCCGAGACAGTTGTGTGGGGAAGACCTGCCCAAACAGGTCAAGGACCTGGATGACCAAGCGAAGGCAGTTGGGTTGATGAGATCGCCTCCTTGCAGCAGGCAGGCATCACGCAGATTGCCATATTCAAGACCTCGGGGGCCACCTGATAGGCTAGCAAGGACCTACACGCTGGCAGCATCACAACATCAATATCAACAACAACAACAGAAGCCTTTTTTAGGGCAAGGCCCTCAGCGGCCGGCGTGGAAGATGCGGCAAACCCAAAATCCAGCACCTCCACGAAACACCAAATATGTCAAGGCCCGCCGCTAACCATGGAGGTAAGGCGGTCCAGTTCTCATGTACGGTTTGCATGTGTAACCTCGCAAATTGGTGGGAGATTGTGGTTTTTTCGGGATGCATGGAGTTCTATCACTTCAGACTCATTTATTTTACAAAGTATTCAGGGGTACGAAATTGAGTTCATGAATGAACAACTTCCCCCGCCTCAACATATACCAGACCATAAATTTGCACTTTCCCATAAGGAAATAGCGGAAGGACAGGTTGAAATTTTGAGGCTACAAGAAAAAGGGGTGATAGAAAAAACGATTCACGAACCTCGAGTTCGTATCCAACATCTTTGCTAAAACTAAAAAAAAAAGATGGTGGATGTCGTATCATCATTGATTTAACCCATTTGAATACCTTTGTGCAATATACCCATTTTAAAATGGACACGTTTGAAACAGCCAAATTACTGTTTTCTAGAGGTTGCTTCATGGCATGCATCGATTTAAAAGATGCATACTATTCAGTATCCATACGGAAACATCACCGGAAGTTCTTGAAGTTTGTTTGGATGGATCAGCTGTGGCAATATAGAGCCCTGCCTAATGGGCTTACTACAGCCCCTAGATTATTTACCAAATTATTGAAACCAGTGTTGGCAACACTGAGGCGACAGAACCATATAGTTTTGGCCTGTTTGGATGACATCCTAATAATAGGAGGTACCATGGAATCAACAAATTTAGCAGTAACAGCTACTACATCATTGTTTCAAAAAATGGGGTTTGTAATCCATCCAGACAAATCTAAGTTCTACCCATCACAGGTTATGGACTATCTAGGATTCACGATTGACACCAATCAAATGATTGCTTCAATCCCAGCTAACAAAGCTATGGATATCATTGGAGCATGTAATGAACTTGTTTGCGCCAGTGCACCGACAATCAGACATGCTGCTAAGGTAATTGTGAAATTGGTAGCTACATTTCCAGCTGCCCAATTTGGACCTTTACATTACCAAAATTTACAAAGAACAAAGATTTCAGCATTAAAAATGAATGGTGGACATTTTGACAGACCTATGCAGCTGCCAATCAAGGCAAAATTTGAGTTACAATGGTGGATTGATAATATTCGTAACTCATTCAAGCCCATTATTGTGCCTTACCCGTCAGTGGTTTTACAAACTGACGCAAGCGCCCAGGGTTGGGGAGCTACCGACACTACTTCCAGTTGTGGCGGCAGATGGGACTCACATGAATCTACCCTTCTATTATCACAAGGGATAAATTATTTGGAGATGCTAGGAGCATTTCACGGACTACGAGCTTATTGTACAAGCCTCTATGATACGCATGTCCGTCTCCAAATAGACAATACCACTGTGGTGGCATATTTAAATCATATGGGTGGTATCAAGTCAATATCTTGTGATGAATTGGCAAATTCAATTTGGCTCTGGTGCATAGAACAAAATATTTGGATATCAGCTACCTATCTTCCAGGTAAGCTCAATACAGTGGCGGACACCTGGTCACGAGTATTCAATGATAACATTGAATGGAAGTTGAATCCCCAAATATTTACAAAAATCACAGCCAAATTTGGTACACCGGATATTGACCTTTTTGCGTCCAGGTTTAACCATCAGATACCAACATATGTATCTTGGGAACCAGATCCTGGGGCAATAGCGATGGACGCTTTCTCGCTGCACTGGGGGAAATGGTTTTTCTATGCATTTCCTCCATTTTGCCTCATCAGTCGGGTGTTGCGGAAAATAAAATCAGATTCTGCAACAGGTATTTTAATAATACCTGACTGGCCTACACAACCATGGTATCCGGTGGTCCTTGGGATGATTAAAGAACCATGGGCACTTTTTAACAAGAGCCCAGATTTGGTGACTAACCCCACTACAGGGGAATACCATCCGTGCCACGGTCATCTGAACCTGTTGGCCTGCAGGTTTTGAAGAGACCTCTGCTACAATAAGGACTCAAACCAAGGACCATGGACACCATCGGAGCATCGTGCAGAGAGTCTACCAGACGGCAGTACCTGACACAAATCAGAAAATGGGAGGCCTACTGCACACGGATTAATATCTCGTATGACTCTGTCACGATACCACATGTGCTGGAATTTCTCGCGGGGCTGCACCATGACGAACGCCTCTGCTACAGCGCCATCAACAGTGCCAGGAGCGCACTGTCCTCCTACTTCTGCATAGGGGTAGGATCACACCAGCTTGTGTCCAAATTAATGAGGGGTATCTTCAATTCAATCCCTCCCCGACCACGTTACAATGTCACCTGGGACATTGGGGTGGTGCTGACCCTACTCAGGAATAGGTCACCTATGATTGGACTACCGCTGGACAAACTCACCCTGAAAGTGGTGATGTTGATGGCACTTACATCAGATCAGCGGGTTCAGACCTTACATAAGATCAATATGGATAAAATTGTCTCTACCCCTGAGAGAGTAACCTTCAATATTGATGAGTTACTCAAGCAGCATAGACCTGGATTCACAGGGCTGCAGCTGATATTTCCGGCATACCCTGCTGATCTGAGGCTCTGCTTAGCCACCAATATCCGTCACTACATTAAAGTGATGCATACCCTCAGGGGAATGGAGAGGAACCTGCTGATTAGCCATAAGAAACCCCATCACAGGGTGACGGTGCAGACGATCTCCAGGTGGCTCAGGTGGTGCTGGATGCAGCAGGTATTGATATTAATATCTTTAAATCCCATTCTACCAGGGCTGCATCCACATCAGCAGCGAGGACCATGGAGGTGCCCATGGACCATATCCTCGCCACAGCGGGCTGGGCTAGCGAAGTTACATTCCAGAGGTTTTACAACAAACCTGTGACCGCTCCTGCTATGTTTGCAGAGACTGTGCTGAGTGCTGGTCAGCAACATAAGTTAATCCCCGAATGAGGGGCTTTTGTTTTGTGATTAATAAATATTATTATTTTCAGCCTGTCAAGTCTGAAATACGTTAATATACTCCTTCCATCAATATTGTGGCCGTGTGTGAGCATGGACGTGATCCAGGGCATGTAATCACAGAGCTTTGAAATCTACACAAAGTCACTCACGTGACTCCGAAATGAAATAGTAAGATTAAATGAGAACTTAACAGTTTGATGTTTGATCTTTATTTTATGAGGAGTTGCGATGAGGGATTTTGTGCCCCCCGCTCCCAACCCTCTACTATAAGGTCAACTGGTATATAGAGTCTCTTCAATCTTACTATACTAGTCATTTCTGGATAGTTCTGTGATTCCACACTGCTGCTTTGAAGAATGTCGCGCATGCGCGCTGGCGGGGTCTTCACGAAATCCCTCATCGCAACTCCTCATAAAATAAAGATCACACTTCAAACTGGTAAGTTCTCGTTTAATCTTACTATTATTGATTATAGCATATTAATGATCTGTGGGTCAGGAGCAAGGCCAGCGTTTATTGTCCTCCCTCGATTGCTCCTTGAGAGAGTGATGCTGCCATTTTAAGAGGATTATCTGGTTCAGACCAAGGGAGGATGGCAGATTTATTCACCTGAAGGGCATCACTGAATCCAATGCAACAATTTGATAGTTTTTAAATCATCATTTCTGTAAACCCTTGTTATTATAGATATGGACCATGGGGTTCAGGGGGGGGGGGGTGGGATGGGACGGGATGGGACGGGACGGGACGGGACGGGACGGGGGGGGGGGGGGGGGGGAGTACAGTGTCCATTATTGCTGGCTAGCCGCAATAACCAACTAAGGGATTGTACGAGTAGTAGAAACAAGCAGCTGCAAATGCTGGTTAATACACAAAAGGACACAAAGTGCCGGAATAGCAGGTCAGGCAGCATCTCTGGAAAACATGATTAGGCAAAGTTTTGGGTTGAGACCATTCTTCAGACTCTCGGTCTGGAACTAGGCCTAGAGTCCAGATGAGTTGATGGACCAGGCCTGTTGACAGCCGGGGAAGGGGCAGGAAATTACCCGTGGGTTGCCAGAGTGCAGGTGAGGGTTGACAGCAGCAGCAGTTGCTGCCTGGAAGCGGTCTAAGCCTGAGGTGGCGTGGGCAGCCGTCAGTAGGTCAATCCGCTATAAACAAAATCTATTATTAAAGGGGTCTGTTAAAACGAAGGTTTACTGTATTAAGATTACTGACTGATCTAGGTTATAAACTGAATTTAAAGCTGCTGTGATGTAAATTGAATTTATATTTCTCGTTTGATAGTGCAGGCCTCTGGATTATGAATCCCATACTCAATAGTCAGGTCACCACGGTACTGGGTCATGTGTTGCAAAGGAGTTCATATGAAAGAGGACACAAGTGGTGCATTTCTCTGTCAATGAGCACACACAAGTCATTGCAATGGTCACTTCAAAGGTAGCATTCAAGTCAAGGAAAGTGCCCGTTTTTTCAAGATTTCCGCATAACCCAACATAATGAAGGCTGACAGGGTGGTGGAGTTTACAATGAGCAGCAGCACTACACAATCCACAAGGCAATTTTTTAAGAGCTTACACAAAGATCATGTTGGAAACATGGCCCGTTAGAGCTGCCGCAAGTAAGAATGTCATTGTTCCATTGTCAGTGCATATGACAATTAAACACTCTTGACTGTTGCCTCTCTGACTCATTTTTTTTGGTATGCCTAGCAACATATCCTGTGTATATCCTGTATATGATTTCACGAATGCTGATTGTGATGTCCGAATTGATATGGTTGAAATTGAAAAAAAAACTGCAGCATGGAAATGTGAATGATGACTAAAGATGAGTACAGAAACGAGAATAATTTACAGGCACACGACAAGGGGCGGAGAGGATGATAACTTGCTGCATGTCCATAACTGTATACTTCCTGCTGCTCACTCATGAACTGCCTTTCGCATATACAGATTGGCTTGCATGCAGAGGCTCATCTTGCCTAGCGCAAGCTGTAATGTTCTCTGTTGGCACATCTACTTACAAGATTGCACATAACGCCGCAGTAGGGAGCTGAATCTCAAACAATGGTGAGACAGAGTATAGGAAGCAGCGAGAGAGCTTAAGTAACATGGTGTCATGACAATGACCCTACCCTTATGTCAGCACGAGAAAGGAGCTAGTTTCTGTCTTCAGGAAGCGAAGCGGTGTACATGTTCCAATCAGTATCAATGGTGGCAAAGTAAAGATAGTCAAGAGAAAGCCTAAGTGAAGCATCCATAGTGAGAGTGGTCACAGTGGGAGTGGACAGAGTGCGAGTGGGGCATTGAGGCTTTGGCACAAGAGGCTTCATTTTGAGAAGGCTCCAGCAAGGGTGAATGCAGGATAAGATTTGTTCTGTCGCTTTCTGTTTGTTTCAGAGCGCAACTTTGGTCCTGGTAAGGTGGGATGGAAGCTAGTATAATGGTGTTCCTGACCTGTGGGAACTCAGGAAGACATCCAGTGCCACCAAGGACTGCATCTGCAGGCGGTGCATCCATGTTCAGCTCCGTAAAGATCGCATTAGGCAACTGGAGTGGCAGCTGGATGACCTCAGGCTCATCCAGGAGATTGAGGAAGTCATAGATAAGAGTTATCGAGAGATGATTGTACCTAAGGTGCAGAGAGAGAATCGATGGGTGACCACCAGGAAATGGAGCAGGAAGAAAGTTCAGGAATCCTCTGTGGCCATTCCCCTGAAAAACAGGTTTGGATACAGGGGGATGACCATTCAGGGGAAAGCAGCGGCAGCCAGGATTGTGGCAATAGGCCTGGCTCTGAAGCACAGCTGGGTAGGGTGAGGTCAGGCAGAATGATAGTGATAAGAAACTTTATAGTCAGGGGGGACAGACCGGAGATTCTGTGGCAGCAAACAGGTCTCCATTATGGTTTGTTGCCTCCCTGGTGCCAGGGTCCAGGATGTCTCGGAGCAGCTGCAGAAGATTCTCGAGGAGGAGGGGGAGCAGCCGGAAGTCAGTATGCACATAAGCGCAAATGATGTAGATATGATAGTGGATGTAGGGCACAAATTACATTATGAGATACTATCAGCATGTAAAATAAGCAATGTGACAATCGTCATTAGGTATTTCAATATGCAGGTTGACTGGGAAAATCAGATTGGCACTGGATCCCAAGAGAACAAATTTGTAGAGTGCCTACGAGATGGCTTCTTAGAGCAGTTTGTAGTTGACTTGGATTTGGTGATGTGTAACGAACCAGATTTGATTAGGGGACATAAAGAAAAGGAACCACAAAGAGGCAGTAATATGATAAAATTCAACCTGCAGATTGAGAGGGAGAAGATGAAATCAGATGTGTCGGTATTAATGTTGAGTAAAGATAACTACAGAGGCATGAAGGAGGAGCTGGCTAAAGGTAATTGGAAAGGGACCCTAGCAGGAATTACGGTGGAGCAGCAACGTATAGGTATGTTACAAAACTTACCTTTAGCGGCGCTGCACTTCTGCCGCTCCCCGTGTGCGCGACTTTAGCGCCTTTCAGAGGGGGGCGGGCTTAAAGTGCCGATTTTCACCAGACCAGGATAATCGATGAATGTCGGGCGATTTAATTGCGGAAGAAAAATCGCTCCGACATTTCATCCATTAAGGTATTTTTTAATTACTCTAAGTTATTTATTAACTAGAGTAATTTAAAAATCACCTTCAAAAGCCGTGACCGCAGACCACCGGAAGCATTTTCCGTAGGGGAGAAAAAAAGGTAAATACTTTATTTTTTTATTAAAAGTTGGTTTTTTGGGAGGCATAAATACTATTTTAATGTTGCGAAATGGGGTCCCCAAAAATGTATGAACCCCCAGTATTTTCCCCCCCGACTTCACCGCTAACCGCAACGTTCCAATCCACCGCATTCCACTAAAACCCACTCGCTAGTTGATTTAAATGGCCATTTATTTACAGGCATTAAACACTAAATTCCTTCCATTTGGCCCAGAAATTCATGAAAATGAGATTTAAAAATTATGTTATATTGTGGATTATTGTGTGAATGTTATTTGGACACTTAGGCAATTAAAAAAAAGTTTATCTTTTCTTAAGAAATTGATAGATGTTTAGATCTACTCATTGAATTTTGTAATTAGCTACAATTAGATAACTAACTAATTATATACTTTAATTTCAGGTAATCCAAGTAAGATTGTTTAATATTTGTTTCAGAATGCTTCAATCTATAATGACTGAAAATTTCATTGAGTTCTCTTAATTTTTAATAAAGTTATGGGCTTTTAATTTTTCCAGATCACAGCTTTTGAGTTAAGTCAATTGAAAGGCAATGGGAAGCAAGACACTCATTTCCGAGCATGAAAATGGCCATAACTTTCTTAATACTGAAGATATGAAAGTAAATTAGGTGTCAAATTAAACTTCTTGTTATGCTTTATCTGATGGGATAAATTGCAGACTTGATTTTTAAAATCTCAAAATTTTGTAACATTGCTACAACGTAGGAGCTACATGGAATAGTTCAGAAGTCACAGGATTTTTACATCCCAAAGAGGAAGAAAGATTTTAAAGGGAAAATGAGATGACCATGGCTGACAAAGGAAGTCAAAGACAGCATAAAAGTAAGAGAGAAGGATGTGTAATATTGCAACGATTAGTGTGATACTAGAGGATTGGGAAGCTTTTAAAAACCAACAGAAGGCAACTAAAAAGACAATAAGGGGAGAAAAGATTAAATATGAGGTAAGCTAGCCAATAATACAAAAGTTTCTTCATATGTACTGTATATAGAGTAAAAGAAAGTCAAGTGGATGTTCGACTGCTGGAAATGATGCTGGAGAAATAGTAATGTGGAACTTAGAAATGGCAGATGAATTGAATAAGATTTTTGCATCAGTCTTCACAATGGAAGACACCAGCAACATGCCAGAATTTCTGCGGACAGAAGTTAGTGGAGTTGCTTTTACTAAGGAGCTAAATGGTCTTAAGGTGGATAAACCACTGGGACTAGATGGACTACACCCCAGAGGAAGCTTTAGAAATTGTGGAGGCATTAGGTGATTCATGAAAGGTTAATACTAATGCCTCCACAGTCCTCTGGAAAATGTTACTTCACTGTTCAGGAAGGGAGCAAGGCAAAAGAGGGGAAACTATTGGACAGTAAGCCTGATTTTAGGAGTTAATAAGATTTTAGAGTCCATTATAGAGGATGAGGTTTCTGAGTACTTAGAAGCACATGATAAAATAGGCCAAAGTCAGTATGGTTTTGTAAAGAGGAGGTCTTGCGTGACAAATCTGGATTAAAGCATTAGACACAAAATGCTGGAGCACCTCAGCGGGTCAGGCAACATTTCTGGGGAAAAGGAATAGGTGACGTTTTGGGTCGAGACCCTTCTTATGATGGTATTGATGGTTTTGTAGATGATACGAAGATAGGTGGAGGTGCAGGTAGTGTAGAGGAAGCAGGGAGTCTGCAGAAGTACCTGGACAAGTTGGGAGAGTCGGCAAAGTAGTGGCAGATGGAATACGGCATAGACACTTCGGTAGTAGGAATAGAGGCGTACATTAATTTCTAAATGGGGAGAGGATTAAGAAATTGAAGGTGTAAAGGGACTTGGAAGTGCTAGTGCAGGATTCCCAAAGGGTTAATTTCAAGTTGAAGTAAGGAAGACAAATGTAATATGAGCATTCATTTTGAGATAACTATAATATTAAAGCCGGGATGCAATACTGAGACATTATAAGGCACTGGTCAGACCGCATTTGATGCTAGTTTACACCAAAAATAGGCACAAAATGCTGGAGTAACTCAGCGGGACAGGCAGCATCTCTGGATAGAAGGAATGGGTGACGTTTCGGGTAGACCCTTCTTCAGACTATTCTTCAGAGTATTGTGAGCAGGTTTGGTCCCCATATCTGAGGAACGATGTGCTGGCATTGGAGAGTGTTCAGTGGTGGTTCACGAGAATGATCCGGGGCTTATTGAATTAACATATAAAGACAGCTCTGGCTGGCACACGCTAGTGTTTGGAAGGATTAGGGGGGACTTCAATGAAACTTACTGAATGGCCTGGATAGAGAGGATGTGGAGAGGATGCTTCCACTAGTGGGAGAGTCTAGGACCAGAGGGCACAGCCTCAGAATTAAAGGACCTACCTTTAGAAATGAGATGATGAGGAATTTCTCGAGCCAGAGGATGGTAAATCTGTGGAATACATTGCCACAGACAGCTGTGGACATCGACTCTTTGGGTATTTTTAAAGCAGTTTGACAAGTTCTTGATTAGTAAGAATGTCAAAGGTTATGGGGATAAGGCAGGCGAATGGGATTGAGAGGGAAAGATAGGTCAGCCACGATTGAATGGCGGAGTTGACCTAATTCTGTTGCTCTGACATGAACATATGAAGAGCTTCAAATTCCCCTGCAGAGATATCACCAACAATTTATCTTGGAACAACCACATTGAAACTACAGCCAAGGAAACACTTCTAATTCCTCGATGGATACAAGATGCTGGAGTAACTCGGCGGGTGAGGCAGCATCTCTGGAGAGAAGGAATGGGCGATGTTTTGGGTCGAGACCCTTCTTCAGTCTGAAGAAGTGTCTCCACCCGAAACGTCGCCCATTCCTTCTCTCCAGAGATGTTGCCTCACCCGCTGAGTTACTCCAGCATTTTGTGTCTACCTTCGATTTAAACCAGCATCTGCAGTTCTTTCTTACACACTTCTAATTCCTCCGAAGTTCAGCATGTTTCGAACAACACTTACCAACGTTTACAGATGGTCTGTAGAAAGCAACATATTGGGATGCATCATAGCTTGATTTGGCACAGTTCTGCCCAAGATACCAATAAATTACAGATTTATGAATGTCGTCCAATCCTTCACACAGCCCAGCTTCCTCACCATAGACTTCACTTACATGCAACCTCTGAAAAGCAGTCAACATAATCAAGGACCATTTTCATCCCAGTTCATTCCTCGTCTCTCCTCTCCCATCGGGCAGAAGACACAAAAGCTTAAAAGCACATACCACCGGATTCAGCAACAGCTGCTTCCTCGGGTCACCTGAACCGTTCTTGCCCTTTGTTTTAATGTAATGCGGCATTGGGCAAAATTAAGAGGAATTTAAAGAGCTAGCAGGACAATGACAGGAAGATGCAGGACAGATTATGGCATGAGACAATGATGAATTCATTGACAATGAAGAAGATTGTAGAGCTATGCACCTGACTGTGGGATTTTGATTTTTTTTTGCAATAGTCATTGTACATGAAAGAAAAAAGCAAATAATGTTGTAGGTTTAGAACAGTCATGTTACACACAACTGTAGATTATACACACTGAGTTTTCTGTGCTCACCGGATAGTGTACATTGGAGATTAAGATCGAACACGGAACAACTTTCTAACTCTACAGTGCTGACTGTACATGTAGAGTTGTGAAAAACACACCAAACTCTGACCCGAAGATGCTTAGCCAGAACAAGATGGTGAATCAAAGCTACATATATGCATGGTAGAGATACTGATAGAAATAAAGCACCCAAATTACATTTAATCGATGTTCATATGTCAAATTCTCAGTGTAAACTGGTACATCTCCATCTTTATCATAGGTGCTCTACACAAAGTGCTGGAGAAAATAAGCGGGTCAGGCAGCATCTGATGAAGGACTGGATAGGCAGAGTTTTGAGTCGGGTCCCTTGCTGATCTGAAACATCACCTAGCCATTCCCTTCTCACATGCTGCCTGACCTGTTGAGTTCTCCCAGCACCTTTGTGGTTTTGCTCAAGGTTTCTGCACCTGCAATTCTGTGTGGTCTCATTTAGTTACTCTCAGTATGGTTTGTTTGAAACCAATATCTTCACAAACCTTTCAATAGTGCTTAATCTCAGACCTTGGAGGTTTGGCTCTGCGCTGCCAATCGCCTCAGCAAACTCATTGCCCGTGACTCTGTCTATAGCTCGCAATCCTGAGCAAGAAAGAGGTGCATGGATGGGACAGAGCTTTGGGTGCAGGATCAGTAAAGTGGCTTTAATCTGACTGATATTAATGAGGTGATGTAGATCTGATTTGGAATTGAAGTATGCTAATCACCTTGGTTGACTTCTGATGACTAATTTTCTCTCTTGAAAGATTAGACTGACATTTCTGCCAGGGTAAGTCCATGGTTGGGATAGGAAGGAACGACATGTAATATCTGGAGAGGATTGATTACAATCAGTTGCCACTGCAGCAACCCAGCTGTGACAATGTGAGCCCACTCGCATTGTGAAGCCTTCAATTAAGCTGAATACACGAAGCTGAAGTTGCACAAGTAGAGGATGGGAATGGCAATATTGAGCCCCATCACAAGACTTGTTTACACCGCATGCTTTTCAAGGTGTGTTCAGGGTTTATTTATTCATGAATCCATTCAGTATTGATGGGGCTGGGATTAGCGAGACTTCAAACAATGAGTGTTTGTTGGAAATTTAAAAAAACTGTATGCTATATAGCAATTAATCTTTGAACTCATGTAAAGTTTAGAAAGCTACAGAAATTGCACCGCAGCTAGACTCAAAGACAGGTTTAAATGCAATGACCTTCAGAGAAAGAGGGAGAAAATTAGATGTGGACTCTCTTTAAAAAGTGGACTCTCTTTCTCGACGCTGTCAATTGAGTGGGAGATCTGAGCTGACTGTTGAGATCAAAGATCCTATAGCGAGCAAGATAGTCCACTCAACAAAAAAGACGTAGTATGGTCATGGGCAGACTCATGGGTAATTTAAGGCCCCATTTCCGTAACCGGCTTCCGTCTCCGCACCAAAGATCCCATAGGATAATAGTGCGGAGACGGAAGCCGGTTACGGAAACATCCTCGTAAAAATAAAAGTTATTTGGTAAAAATCTTCTCATTTTCAGAATTTTAATTTATTAACACAAACTGTTCCCCCGCAACGTTGAATACACTGCGAGTCGGGTCTTAAAAGGACATTTGGACATGTACATGTAGAAAGTAACTGTGGATGCTGGTATATACAGAAGATAGACACAGATAGACAGCAGTAGTTTGATCCCATTGAATGCGGCCTTTGTTTAAGTTGCCTGTTTATTTTGTTTTTGACATTTCAAACTTGTACTTCCAGCTTTGTTTTTCTCCTTCCCAGCTCTTCTCTTGTTCCCATTTGCCTGCCAAGCTAGTTAAAAACCTCCCAAAATGCACCAGCTAATCCCCCTCATGTCACTATGGTGTGATCCATCTCATTTGTTCTGCTCCTATCTGCCCCACAATCTGTCCCAAATTCTCAAAACACTAAAACCCTTTCTTCTGGACTATAGCCCCACCACTCGTGCATCTCCTCTGCCCAAACATGGCACTGGGAGTAATGCTGAGATTACTAACTTTGAGGCCCTGTTTTTTTAACTTCTTTCTCGTGTGGCAGGATTTCATCCCTCCTCCTCTCTGATTTACTCGTACTAACATGGAGTATTAGTACTAATACTCCATGTTAGTGCTACTAATTCCTCATTCTCCATCAAGTGAGTTCAGGCAAATTTTAGTTTGGGAACTGACCATTCCCTTTAACAGTATTCAGTGTCATTCCAAAAAAAAAAAGTTCAAGTGCCACTGAGTAGCTTGATTAACAATATACTAAATGAAAACACTTGACTACTTGCTGGAACAGAGAACTGTAAGAATGGTCCGTGGAAAGAATGTTGAAATGTAAACAAAAAGGTGTAGGGTTACAGGGAATGCACTCCACAGGTTGAGAAACAGATACAATTCCAGACACGCAAACATGGAGATACAATTTCACACCTCCTACAACCAACACTCCAGCTGCCAATCAAATGCCCAGCAACAACATTCAATTAAATTCCTGATGATGGTCTCAGCCTAAGACGACAACCATTACTTTCTCTTCACAGATGCTGCTCGACCTGCCGAGTTCCTCCAGCAGTTTGTTTTCTTGCTCCAGATTCCAGCATCTGCAATCTCCTGTATCAGCAAACTTCACTAACCTGGAAAATCTGCTTCCTATTTTATTTGTCCAATTCCTGTGCTGTTTTAGTCTAATTCCTCCGCTTGAACTGGATGATTAACAGTGTTTAAACTAAGTCATTTCACTCAAAAGTGAAGCTGCAAAGAAACATTTCAGAGACAGGGAGGATGCAAAACAATTAAGATTGCTAAGTGAAGGAAAGGGGCAAACAGACCCTCTCACAGTCTGAAGAAGGGTCCCAGCCCTAAACGTCACTCATTCCTTTTCTCCAGAGATGCTGCCCGTCCGGCTGAGTTACTCCAGCATTTTGTCTCTTTCTCTCTCACATCTCACCCCTTGTTCCTGTTCCATTCCAGGTGTTGCTAATTCTAAAACCACTCAGAGACAGACTTCGTCCATTCTCTATAAAATATAAACTGCAAGAATGGATCTCTGTCAGGACACCTCAACTTGTGCAACACATCACGGATATAATTGAGGCACTGCAAGAATGAATTTGCACAGGGAAAGATCTCATGGGCAGCAATGTAATACACCATTGCATATACTCAGTATCAGCTTGTCTTTCTTCATCGAGAAATGGGCGGCTTCTAATTACTACTCATGTTTGAAAAAAATGTAGAACAGTTAACTCAAAGACACATGCACATTTAATTTTAGACAGCAAATTTGTCAAAATGCTCACTTTTACGCATTCCTGAGACCCAGATTGAATCCTGACCTTGGGTTATTTTTGTTTGGAGTCACGTTATGTCACATTATCCCTGTGACAGGAGGTTTCCTCCGGGTGCTCCATTTTCCACCCGGGTCAAGATATTGTAAATTGCCCCTTGTGTAAGTGAGTGTAAGAATCTGGAGGGAGTAAATAAAAATGTGGGAAGAAGTTTTCAAAAATGAATAACCGTGGAATTTGCGTAAATGGGTGTTTTAATGGTCACAGCAGACACAGTGAGCCAAAGGGCCTGTTTTTGTGCTAGTATGTAATTCCATAATTTCATGGCTCCCACTCAAGTTCTATACATCATAAGACAGGTGAAACAGATCATCAGTGTCCCATTCCTTTCAGCATCTCTTCCAATACACTTTGCTGAAGCAATAGGCCGAAACAATTGACCAAAGTCAAATGGAGAGGCATTCGTCTGATCAGCTGCTCCAATAGACTACATCATCCCTGTAACATGGGTGCAGGAGAGAGCACATATTTAAGAGCTTCTCCTGATTATGACAGTCGATTAATGAAGTTAATGAAACTATTTTACCTCTATATGGTGGAATGGACGTGACGACAAACAGACTCAAATTGTTGAAACGTTTAGTTCAGATCCTGTTTTGCTTTGCTTAGTTTTTATTTTAATTTCTTTATTTTTATTCTTATTTTATTATTATTATTATTATTATTTTTAATTTTAGGTTTAGGGGGGTTTTGTTTTTTTCCTTTTTTCCTTTTCTTTGTGTCTTTTTATTTTTGTGTTTTTTTCTACATTTTATACGTTTTCTTTTAAAGATTTAACTATATTTACATAGAGGTCTATATTCAATGTGTATTTTGGCACTGGTCTCATATTAGGTTATACCTGTTATTAATGTAATCCTGATCCCTATGTATCAATATCATTGTTATGTTTATCATGATTCTTTTTGCTCTGTTTTTTATGTTTTATTTTTGTTTTCATTGGGGGAAAAAAAACAATAAAAAGATTTTAAAAGAAAGAAAGAAGTTAAATTTAAATCTTTTATCGTCATTAGAATCAAATATTTATGTAGAAATCTCCTTCAGGAGATGACATTTTGTTTAGTGATCAGGCGTAGAAACAGGCCTTTCGGCCCGCCGAGTCAACTCTGGCCATTAATCACCCATTCACACTAGTTCTATATTATTCCATTTTTGTATCCATTCCCTTCATATTAGGGACAATTTTGCAGAAGTCAATTAAGTTACAAACTCGCATGTCTTGGGGAAGTGGAAGGAAACAGGAGCACCCAGAGGAAACTCACTGGTCAGCACAGTGGTCGGACATGATGCATGGATCGAATACAACAATATGCTGTTGGAACACATGGGATCAACATCATCTGTTGGCAGAGGCTGGAGGAACTATCAACATTTCAATTCAGTCCCTGCACCAGGAATTCAGACTTTACTTTAGACTTTAGAGATTCAATGTGGAAACAGGCCTTTGGCCCACTGATTCCGCTCCGACCAGAAATCACCCCATACATTCGCACTATCCTACACACCAGGGACTAGTTACAATTTACAGAAGCCATTTAACCTACAAACGTGTACATCTTTGGAGTGTGGGTGGAAACCGGAGCACCCAGAGAAAACCCTTGCAGTCACAGGGAGAAGATACAAACTCTGTACAGGCAGCACCTGTAGTCAGGATCAAACCCAGGTCTCTGGCAGTGTGAGGTGGCAGCTCTATCAGCTGTGCTTCTGTACTGTTAAACAAAACTAATTAAACTAACCAAAACTAAACTAAACTAAACTAAACTGGCGTTTCACCATCCAACAAGGTCACGTTCGGCACAAACATTGTTCCTGTGTTGTACTGTTCAATGTTCTATAAAACGTACAATGGGTGGTGTCCACCGGAGGGTAGAAATGGTGGAATGGAGAAGATTAGAATCATAGAAACATAGAAAATAGGTGCAGGAGTAGGCCATTCGGCCCTTCAAGCCTGCACCGCCATTCAATGTTATCATGGCTGATCATCCAACTCAGTATCCTGTACCTGCCTTCTCTCCATGCCCCCTGATCCCTTTAGCCACAAGGGCCACATCTAATTCCCTCATAAATGTAGCCAATGAACTGGCCTCAACTACCTTCTGTGGCAGAGAATTCCAGAGACTCACCACTCTCAGTGTGAAAAATGTTTTCCTCCTCTCGGTCCTAAAGGAATTCACCCTTATCCTTAGACTGTGAGCCCTTGTTCTGGACCTCCCCAACATCGGGAACAATCTTCCTGCATCTAGCCTGTCCAACCCCTTAAGAATTTTGTAAGTTTCTATAAGATCCCCCCTCAGTCTTCTAAATTCTAGCGAGTACAAGCCGAGTCTATCCAGTCTTTCCTCATATGAAAGTTCTGACATCCCAGGAATCAGTCTGGTGAACCTTCTCTGTACCCCCTCTATGGCAAGAATGTATTTCCTCAGATTTGTAGACCAAAAGATTGACAAATGAATGGTATTGTCAGTGTATTTTTCTACAATAGGTCCAAAACAACCAAAAGTATCTTTGCATTTAGCAGTACTATATCACAGAAGAAGTATTCCAATCTCCTTCACACCTGCTCAAATGACAGGAAGCGAACTTGAAAGGAAGACTAGTTTCAGATTCTGGCTTAACATCAGTAAGAACTTCTAAACACCAAACCTTGAAGGTATTTGGACAAGTGCAGGACAGCAGATGACGTCTGTGCCCGAGTACAAAAATTCCATCTTCAAAAGGACATGCAAAATGCCCTTTATTATTGACTACTTTTGCTGAGGATTTTTCCTGGATTTGTTACAATGATTGGAAAAGTAATGACCCACCTGTACAATCCTGGATCACAATTCACAGTCCTTTTCTCCAGCATTTTGAAGATGAGACTGTACTTCTTCATGATATTTTCATCCAAAGATGATAAATACTGTGTGCCCTCTTGTCATCAGGCGTGTTCTCATTATCAACCATAGAAGGACACAAATCCGACTCGCCTAAGTTGCCTCCTCATCTTTGATGGCCACTTTGAATATATAGTGACCATCACATTCAGCTCCCTCCTTCTTCCTCCCCAGCTGGACACCACCCACGTTTCATATTCCCAATTCCATGCCCCAGTCTATGATCCACTTTACCTCCTGAACCCAAACCTCCTATGGGCCAATCTTCAGCATCCCACCAACAGTGCCAGGATAGGTCCAACAGTAGTGGATTGATGTTTCAAACTAAACTTTTTCCCATATTAATCTGTCTCTAATGTTAAATCACAAAACTAATTATGAAACCATATCTGCCATAAATCCAGGCATTACATTAATTAATAATAGTTTGAAATTATATTTTACATGCATTGCATAAATGTTAGAGTTTCACTCAATATTCCAGCTCCCAATTAAAGATATTGCACCATTTTATGCTAACCAGCCGCTCGATTCTCCTGTGATTCCTTGTTAATGTGTCAAACAGGAAGAATCATTGATATTTGTTAAAGCTGCCAGAACCCACTGTAATCCAAGCACTGGTTCCTGGGATTATCAGTGGCTCTGTATGGAAGGACTCTGTTGCCCTCTCCCTGGAAAACACACTGGTACTCCTGCCAGTGGAAGCCTGTCAGGGCCTTCCCACAAACCCTCTAACCCAAGGATACTCCTGTCATTGAAAACAGCCTTCCATTCTGTCATCCTGTGTAGCAGTGGCAGGACCTGCAAATCAAGGGGACCTCTTCCGCCAAAGAGAAACCATGCTGGCCGTTGGCTGCAGTGATCACCCTGGAACGCACAGCACCAGGCACAGTGGTTCATGCAGCATTTAGTCCCTTTATTTGACCCTGGGCTAGAGAGGTGAAGTTGTTGAGTTTCTGTCAAAAGTCACACAATATCCAGACAGATGGGGCTCATGTCAAGGACAGGTAAGATGCGTTTGACAGCATAGTGGAAGGACATCAGTCAGCATCTCGACAGCCCCATTACCTAAAGTGCATCTCGTGGTATCTCATGTACCCTGGTGACAGATGATTCTGGCTTTGAAGCTGCTAATGTTGCAGATCTTTCATTAAAACGTTAATTGATCTCACACAACTCCTTGACTATCTGCTGCAGGCGAGGGAGGAAACTTTATTTATTTAATAGGAGACAGGCGCAATAAAGTTAGAAAATTATGTATCTAACGAACTTTGGTCACTCAGCTTCCCAATGGTTCATAGAGTCATAAGAATCATACACCGTGGAAACAGATACTTCGGCCCAACTTGGCCAAGCCGATCAACATGCCCCATCTACACTACCACCTCCCTGCCCTTGGGCCACAACCCTCTAAGCCTATCCTATCCATGTACCTGTCCAAATGTCTCAAACATTATGATAGTACCTGCCTCAACTACCTCCTCTGGCAGCTCGTGCCATATACCCACAGCGTCATGGGATTTGAGCCACCAGCACGTGTGGTCCACTACGCACCTCTTTCAGAGGGATACACAAAGCAGCAAATTAATCCCAAAGCATGCCACTTCAGATTTCCTTGCTATATATATGAGATAATTCATTAGTCCATCCTTCTCTAAATAATGCAATTCATATGTAATGCATATAATACCATTTATAAAGCATTAGAGGTTGACCAGGGAGAAGGTAAGAGTGCTCAAAAATAAGGTAGATAAGTCCCCAGGGCTGGTTGGGATCTATCCCAGGTTATTGAGGGAGGCAAGAGAGGAGATTGTGGGGGCCTTGATGAGGATATTTGTTTTTTTCTCTCGGCACAGGCGAGGTCCCAGAGGACTGGAGAGTGGTCAATGTACTGTACTTCCTTTGTTTAAGAAAGGAAGTTGAGAGCATTCAGGGAACTAGAGGCCGATGGGCCTCACATCAGTGGTAGGGAAATTATTGGAGAGAATTCTCTCCCATTTGGAAGAGAATGGGCTAACTAAAAATATCCAGCATGGCAAGATACACAGCAGGTCATGTCTCACTAAGTCTATTGAGTTTTTAAGGAGGTGACAAAGGAGATGGATGAAGGTAAGGCAGTGGATCTTGCATACATCAATTATAGTAAGGCTTTTGATAAAGTACCTCAAGGTAGGCTGATCCAAAAAAACTGGATTCACAATGACAGAGGGTTGTGGTGAAAGGTAGGTCTTTGGGCTGTGACCAGTAGAGTTCCACACAATGGGACCTCTGCTGTTTGTACTATATATAAATGGCCTAGACATAAATGTAGATGTCTTGGTGAGTAAGTTTGCTAACAAAACACCAACATTGGAGGAGTTGAGGAATGCTTTCAGAAGATACAGCGTATCAACTGCAGAAATGGGTGGAAAAATGGCAGATGGGGTTTAACACAAGCAAGCGTGAGGCGTTCTCTTTAGGAGGTTGAATGTAAGGAGTGAGTATACAGTTAATGGCAAGACCCTTAACAGCATTGATGTGCAGAGGGAGCATGGAGTTCAAGTTCACAGCTCACTAAAGGTGGCAGCACAAGTAGGTAGGGTGGTAAAGAAGGGGTATGGTATTCTTGCCTTCATTGCTTGGGGCATTGAATATAAGAGTCAGGAAGTAAAGAAGCAGCTCTATTGCACTTTGGTTAGGCCACATTTGAAGTATTGCAAACAGTTCTGGTCACCCCATTACAGAGGGACAAGTCTACATGGAAAATACTCAAACATCAACTCAGAACACTGGAGTTCCATCTCGGATCATATGATATAGTAAAATAAAATTATGCATTCTTCCCTTGTTCAGACGATGCTCCCACAGTGTTGTTGAGGAGGGAGTTCTAGGAATTCGACCTAGTGATGATAAAGCACTGGTGACATATTCCTCAGTCAGGATGCTTGTACTCTTAAGAGGGGAGTCTGCATCTGGGGGCGCTCCCCTGCATCTGCTGTTCTTTTCCTTACTGGGAGATCTCTCAGGTCTGGGTGGTGCTGTCAGAGTATCCTGTGTTAGTGACTGCAGTGCACTGTATAGCTGGTACACACAAGGGTGTTGACAGGACTAGAGGGTGTGAGCTATAGGGAGAGGTTGAGTAGGCTGGGTCTCTATTCCTTGGAGCGCAGGAGGATGAGGGATGATCTTATAGAGGTCTATAAAATCATGAGAGGAATAAATCGGGTAAATGCACAGAATCTCTTGCCCCGACTAGGGGAATCGAGGACCAGAGGACATAGGTTCAAAGTGAAGGGCAAAAGATTTAATAGGAATCTGAGGGGTAACCTTTTCACACAAAGGCTGGTGGGTATATGGAATAAGCTGTCTGAGGAGGTAGTTGAGGCTGGGACTATCCCAACGTTTAAGAAACAGTTAGACAGGTACATGGATAGGACAAGTTTGGAGGGATATGGACCAAACGCAGGCAGATGTGATTAGTGTAGCTGGGACATGTTGGCCGGTGTGGGCAAGTTGGGCCGAAGGGCCTGTTTCAACACTGTTTCAACACTGTATCACTCTATGACTCTAACTCTATGACACACTGCAGCGATGGCGTGTCAGTGGCAGGAAGGCTGAATATTTAGGCAGATTGTGTGTCGATTGAGCAGGTTGCTTTGTCTCAGACAGTATTGTTTCACTGCTTCACTGCCAACAAAGCTAATCAATTTGTACCACAAGAATGGCATGTTTAAATCAGTTTATGGCTACGTTTGGGAGCAGGCAGAACTGGTACTATCCTGCTTAATTCACTCAGTTTAATACAGAACTGCATTTTAAATCAGGAGAGCAAATCTTTCAATCCACCTTGACATTTTTGTTTACATTAGGCTGTGCTCTGTTAATCTCTGCTAATGGGAAGTTTATGGCATTCAATTTCTGTGTTGAACAATACTCAGTCTGTATGGACCATTCCATGTAATCAGTTAGTTTCTCTTTGGTGATCAGTTTCATTTTCACGTGATAAGATTTTACTCTCAAAGTTGCAGCTTGGATCAAAGGGTTGCAATTTTTATTGGCTGAACAATCACCCTTACCAATGGTCACAAACATCGAGCCATTCAGCCAAAGTTAGAAGTAGTTGGCATCTGCTTTTTGTGCACATTCTGTATCACACCAACATCAGTTTAACTCGGTGGATGGAGGCCCTGCATTCATACCCACTGCAGGATTAAACCAGGTATCTGTTTAATCACACTGCCAGGGCAGTGGGCTTCCAATGATGTCCACATTTCTCTTCAACATTAGAATTGTACCCAGCTCCACCAACGCCTCTGGCAGCTCCTCTCACAAACCCACCACCTTCTGTGTTAAAAAATGTGCCCCTCGGGTCCTCTTTAAATCTTTCTCCATTCACCTTAAACCTGTGCCATCTAGTTTTAGATTCCCCTACCCAGAATAAAAAGTCAGTGACCATCCACATTATCTGTAACCCCCTTCATGATTTTATAAACATCTATAAAGGTCATCCCTCAGTCTAGTAAGCTTCAAGAAATGTCCCAGCCTATCCATTCTCCTTGTAACTCAATCTGCCCAGCACCGGTAACATCCTCATGAATCTTTCATGCATCCCTTCCAGCTTAATGACATCCTACCTATTGCTGGGAGACCAACTGAGTCTATATGGGTGGAGCTAAGAAATAAAAAGTGGATGATCACCTTGTTCGGAGTGTACTACAGGCCCTCCGAATAGTCAGCAAGAATTGGAGGAGCAAATATGCCCAGCGATTACAGACAGCTGCAAGGCCAATAAAGTAATCATAGTGTGGGATTTTAACTTCCCCAATAGCGACTGTGACTGTCATAGTGCCAAAGGCGTGGACGGGGTGGCATTTGTAAAGTGTGTTCAGGAAAGTTTCTTCAGAGAGGGCTCTACATGGAAGAGGGCAAAGCAGAATCAACTCTTAGGAAATTGGGAAGGGCAAGTGACTGAAGTGTTGGTGGGCAGACCTTTTGGGACCAGCGATCACTGTTCGATGAGCTTTAAGATAGTTACAGATAAAGACACGGTGGGCCCTCAAGTAAAAATTCTGAATTGAGGCAATCCTGACTTTGATGGCGTTAGACTGAAACTTGCTCAAATTGATTGGAGTTGTCCTTAAATCTTGGAAATCTCCCTCCAAAGTCTACCTCTGTGCAAGCCTTTAATGGTTATTGTTAAATTTGCTGAAGCCAACTAGGGTAACAGTTTGTTCTGTGAGGCATGATAGTGTTTTCAAACAATTGCAAGGATTTTTTTTGTAAGGAAGATATTCCTCAGCCGCTTCCAGGAACGCCTACCACTGTCACCACTGTCTCACCCGTGTCCACCTATTACCTACCAAACTTTGTCCTGCCTCTCCTTCTAGCTTTCTCCCCCCCCCCCCCCCTACAATCGATCTGAAGAAGGGTCTCGACCTGAAACGTGGGGTGGAAGATTGCAACCTTCACGTGGTCCGCCCTGTTTCGACTAATGCAATCAGCTCGACGTGCACAAACGGAAGATCAAATAGAACAAATTGTCCTTCAACTTCAGGCTGTGCACGCCACAAGAAAGAAGAAGACCTGAAACGTCACCTATCAATGTTCTCCAGGGATGATGCCTGACCCGCTGAATTACTCCACCACATTGTGTTCTTTTGTATAAAAAAATCAACTCAGGCGATCAGTGGGCTTGGAGAGAGGGGGTGGATAGACAGCAGGAGGTTGGTGTGAAAGAGGGGAGGGGAAGAACGGTGGCCCACGTCACAGGGTGTGGTCAAAGAGCAGCATCTGCATCACAGCAAATGGTCTGAATTATGTTCTAAGACATCACAACGTTCAGGAAAACTTCCCCTTTTGGTGAAGTGCTAGCACTACTCATCTCCTGACCCAATCACTATTCCTTGCACTTGGCTCACATTTTCCATACTTTATCTTTAATGCTTAATGAAATGCCATAGCAAGTTGTCTTCAATAACATTGGGATGATTTATTTTGATATCGATTAACTCTCTACATGAGCTTTCTTAATCGCCCATCAGCCGGCCCCGCTATTGCTGATACACACAGTATATTTGCCCTGAATTAATTTGCAATAATTGGCAGAGCACTTTCACCATCAGTCCTCTCAATCCATCTGTCTGACTTCCATTCTCCCTCTCACTGGCATCTCACCTCAAAGATACAAACTGAAAATGAGCTCTGTATTGTCACGGTGGGGGTTTGTGGTCCAGCTAATCTCTAGAGACAGCTGGTTAGTTGCGGCACACTCTTCTGACGTTGGTGTAATTCAACCAATTAATCTTTATTGGAGCTGCACAAAGGTTAGTTCAAAGCTAACATTAATGGCTGTGCAAAGAGTTTACAGTCCACGTAAGGCTCAGCTGATTCTATTTATTTCACCTAACCCTCTATTTCTTAATTTGTTGGTGTACTCTGCTCGCACGTAATTTCCAATACAGCTTGAATTTGCCCTTTAACCATCTCATTGAACAGTACAGCATCTGCCACTGGGTCTGGTGTTTGTAGGCATGTTTCACCAGGGCTTTAGGATCTGTTATCATTTGACTAGACTGGCACTGCCAAAGATCTCGCAATGTAGAACATCCACCTTTTTGAAGAGGTCTCAGCACCTTCCTTTGAAACTCAACAGTGCCCCCTCTTCCCTGAAAAATGAAACATCTTGGAGATGGCCAATGATCAGGAAATAACCTCAGCAAAATACAATTTCTGGGGTCAACAGCACACGATCAACGTTGCCCTCAACCATCTTCAGCCAGTAACCCATCTCAGCTCATCCCGAGATCCCAGCATCAGAAAAACAACTTTAGAGATTTGGATTCATTCCACGGAAAATAGCTGACAGCAACTGAATGCAGCAAAGGCTATGGGACCAGGCAAAATCACAATAGTGGTCCTAAAGAGCTGTGCTCCAGAACTAACTGCACATCTACCCATAATGCTCAATCATTGTGATGCTATCCAAGCCCAATGCCATCAGTGCAAAGTTCCTCAGGGCAGTGTCCCGAGTCCAACCATCTTCATCATTGACCTCCTGCCGTCATAAGGTGAGAACAGGGGATGTTCAATAATCAGTACATAACGTTCAATTCCATTCAGGAGGTCTCAGCAAAAGAAAGGGTCCGTGCCTTCATGTAGCAAGACCAGGAAAACGTTTGGACATGGGGTGAAAAGTGGCAAATGACATTTGCCCCACAGTGGTACCAGGCATGAGCAGCTCTGGCAAAAGAGAGTCCGATCACCTACCACGGATTCTCACAGACCACTGGGTGGCGCCGTACATGGCAGCCTTGCCAACAGCCTGTCTCATCTCTTCTTTTGTTGTTTTTAGTCTGTATATATGTATGTATGTTTTAGTGTATCTTTAGTTTTTGTATTATGTGGGGGTGAGGGGGGGGGGTTGAGGGAAACTTCATTAATCTCTCCCCTCGACGGAGATGTGACTTTTTCCTATCTCTGTCCCAATTGCGGCCTTAACACCGTGGAGCTGGCGGTCCCTTTGTTAGGGATTGACTGCGGGACATCCAACCGCAGGAGCTTCGACCACCCCGATCGCGAGAGCTTCGATCGCCCTGATGTGGGAGCTTCGATCGGCGACTGCGGGAGCTTTGATCGCCCAGACTGCGGATATTTCGATTGGACCGACTGCGGGAGAAAGTGAGGAGAGAAGCTATTGCCTTCCATCCCAGTGGGGAATGTGACGTCACCGAAAAACATGATGGACATGCTGCCTGCACTTGTGAGGACGCGGAGATAGTGCCGTGAGTGCAGTGATCTCGGTGTTTTGCGGGAACATGGCTCCACGAACACATCCCCGAGTCTGGTGTGAGTGTGGACGACTTTCTGACTGTTGGGGCGGACAGGGACTGCAGAGAGAGTGATGGCGGTCGGTACAACTCTGGTCATATCACAGTCAAGGAGCGTATGTGTGTCCCAGACATTGAACTGATGGCTGTGGGTCTCCGCTTATGCTGTGTGTGCCCTGGGGATTCTCACACGCTGCTGTGGTGGCTGTTTATGTTTAATTTTTATGTAGTTATGTATCTTGTTGCTTTTTTTTGTATGACTGTATGGTAAATCAAATTTCATTGTACCTCAGTACACGTGACAATAAAGGACCATTGAACCATTAAACTATTGAACTAGAACATCATCACCAAGTCTCCAATAATCTGGTGGTCTCCACTAACCAGAAACTCTGCTGGACCAGCTACATAAATGTAGCAGTTAGAAGAATGAGTCAGAGGATCTCACCTCCTGACACAAATCTGAAGTGTGATGGGACCCTCTCCACTTGCCTGGATGAGTGTAGTGCTAACAATTCTCTAGAGGCTCAGCACCATGTAAGACATCTCTCTACGTCATCGTCCATATCTCTCATTTCCCTTATCCCTAACCAGTCTGGAGAAGGGTCTCAACCCAAAACATCACCCATTCCTTCTCTCCAGAGATGCTGCCTGTCCTGCGGAGTTACTCCAGCTTTTTATGTCTACCATGTAAGATAAAGCAGCCCATTTGACTGGCACCCTATCAACAACCTTGACTGTTCAATCTCTGCTGAAAGGTGCACTGCAGTTATTCACTCTGACTGCCCCTCCCAAACCCACCACCTCTTCCTCCAAGACACACAATGCAGCCAATGCACGAGGCCACCACCAGCCGCGGGTTCTCCTCCAAATCACATACGATCCTCATATATTGTCAGTCCTCCATCATCACCGGGCCTAACTCCTGGAACTTCCTCTCTAACAGCATGGTGGGAGTGCCTTCAATGCAGGACTGCAACAGTTCAGGGTGGTGGCTCACCAACAACTTCTCAGGGATAATCAGGATTGGGTAATAATGCAGGTCCTGCAAGCATGCCCAGAGCTTGAAATATTAATTAATAGGGTAATAAATGAGAAATTAATTCAATAAATTAATAAAATGAACAAATGGAATTGTGGCCCCATCTGCAGCACAGGCCTCGATTGAAACTGACAACAACATGCTGCATCTACGCCCACTAGTACACCGGACCTGACCAAACATTTCCACCTGCCTTGCCTCAACCTTGAAACTGCCTGACCATCATGGCAATTCATCCTTGACACCGCACCAGATAACAACCAGGCGGCATGTACTTAAGTGCCTGTCCCACTTGGGTGACCTAATCCGCGAGTTAAGAAGAGTGTCTTCGACCATCAAGCTCGAGGGCACTCGCCTGGAAAGCCTCAAGCTGGATCTACCGTCCGTGTTGAAACCGCGAGCTGGATCAACCGACCGTGCACACACACATGCACAAACACATCGCGAAGGTGGGGGCCAGGGAAAGCAGGGGAGCACTGTCTGCGCGATGAAGAGGAAGGTAAACGGGTGCCACAGTGTACGGTAAGTCCATTAGAGAGCGCGGGGGGAGGGGGGGGAGGAGAAGGGGAGAGAAGGGGAGGGAAGAAGGGGAGAGAAGGGGGGGGGGAAGAAGGGGGAGAAGAAGGAGGGGGGAAGAAGGGGGGGGAAGAAGGGGGGGGGAGGTAGTGGAGACACTTTTAAGAAGTATAATAAAGTTTAGCGAGTATTTGACCTAATTCCTGCCATTACTGTTCCACAGTCATTCCTGCTAGACTGGAAAGGGATCCTAGCAGGAATCACCGTGGAACAGCAATGGCAGGAATTTCTGGGCATAATCCGGAAGACGCAGGATCATTTCATTCCCTAAAAAGGAAGAAAGATTCTAAGGGGAGTAAGAGGTAACCGTGGCTGACAACCATGTAATTGTTATATGGTTATATGTTATATGGTTAAGAGAAGTTAGGGATAGAATAGAACTAAAAGAAAAGATGTATAACACAGCAAAGAGTAGCTGGAAGCCAGAAGATTGGGAAACTTTCATAGGACAACAGAAGGATATAAAGCTAGATGCAGGAAAAATGTTCCCAATGTTGGGAGAGTCCAGAACCAGGAGCCACAGTCTTAGAATAAAGGGGAAGCCATTTAAGACTGAGGTGAGAAAAAACGTTTTCACCCAGAGAGTTATGAATTTGTGGAATTCACTGCCACAGAGGGCAGTGGAGGCCAAATCACTGTATGGATTTAAGAGAGAGTTAGATAGAGCTCTTGGGGCTAATGGAATCAAGGGATATGGGGAGAAGGCAGGCACGGGTTATTGATTGGGGACGATCAGCCATGATCACAATGAATGGTGGTGCTGGCTCGAAGGGCCGAATGGCCTCCTCCTGCATCTATTTTCCATGCTACTATGTTTCTATTGGGCCCTGGTGAGACCACATCTGGAGTATTGTGTGCAGTTTTGGTCTCCAAATAAGAGGAAGGATATTCTTGCTATTGAGGGAGTGCAGTGTAGGTTCACGAGGTTAATTCCCGGGATGGAGGAACTGTCATATGTTGATAGAATGGAGCGGCTGGGCTTGTATACTCTGCAATTTAGAAGGATGAGGGGGTATCTTATTGAAACATATAAGATTATTAAGGGTTTGGACATGCTAGAGGCTGAAATCATGTTCCCAATGTTGGGCGAGTCCAGAACCAGGGGCCACAGTTCAAGAATAAGAGATAAGCCATTTAGAACAGAGATGAGGAAAAACTTTTTCACGCAGAGGGTTGTGAATCTGTGGAATTCTCTGCCTCAGAAGGCAGTGGAGGCCAATTCTCTGAATGCTTTCAAGAGAGAGTTAGATAGACCTCTTAAAGAAAGCGGAGTCAGGGGATATGGGGAGAAGGCAGGAACGGGCTACTGATTGTGGATGATCAACCATGATCACAGTGAATGGCGGTGCTGGCTCGAAGGGCCGAATGGCCTACTCCTGCACCTATTGTCTATTGATCGTCACTTTTCTCCTCACCAGCCTTCCCATCCAATACATCATTATTGTGACATTTCCTCCATCTTCAATGTGATCCCACCTGCAGTGGAGGAATAGCACCTCATATTCCCCTTGGGTGGCTGACAACCCAACAGTATTAACATTGAAATCTCCAATTCCAAGTAATACCCCTGCTGCCCCCTGAGCATAAACTTCTGAATACTTGCCCATCACAAGATACAAATCAAGCCAACAGACAACAAAACCAGTGGCCCACTGTATTTATACAAGGAACAAACTGCAGTAAAGGCTTGCCAACATGTGATAAACTGTGATACATTTGCTACGCTGTCCGATTTAGTTAGAGCAGGGCCAAGACAAGAACATTAGCGTTAGTGACAGCAGCTGGAAAATGATGTCTTAACTTTCATTTTCCACGCTCTGCAACGCTGATGGACTGACTATACCGTGATAAACATTTAAATTATTTTGTTCTACAGGAATGCAGGAAACAGGAGCAGGAATAGGCTCTTCAACGGCTCTCCCGCATTCTCAATATCAACCACAGGAGGTGAATAACATACTGACTACACCAAACTGGACCACATTGCAGGAAAGAACAAAACAAATCCATTTCAGACAAGGAGGTCCCCAGGCTAGTTGTACCCATGAAAAATACACAGTGAAGCCTAGGGAAAAATACACACAAACTAAAATTTTAGGTTGATTTAGAAGTGTGGGCTGGTCAGTATATTGAGCCTTTGCCTACATTGAAGGTGCACAAACAGCCCTTCAAATCTCAGTCATTGAATATAACACAATTTATGGCCCATTGCATCTGTACAGTGCAACAATAAATTGTTGGAATTAGGGGAAGTCATAGAGCTATAGAAACAGGCCATTCAACCCAACTTGCTCTTGCCCGGGAGCACCTCACGGCTGTGTGCTCAGCCCCCTGCTGTACTCACTCTATACTCATGACTGTGTTGCCGAACATAGTGCGAACTCCATCATCAAATTCGCCAACGACACCACTGTTGTGGGATGTATCACTGATGGGGACGAGTCAGAGTATAGAAGTGAGATTGGCTGATTGACCAAATGGTGCCTGCACAATAACCTGGCTCTCAATACCAGCAAAACCAAGGAACTGATTGTGGCCTTCAGAAGGGGTAGGATGGGGTCCCACAGTCCCGTATATATCAACGGGTCGATGGTGGAAAGGGTCAAGAACTTCAAATGCCTGGGCGTGCATATTTCTGAAGATCTCTCCTAGTCCCAGAACACTAATGCAATCATAAAGAAAGCACATCAGCCCCTCTACTTCCTGAGAAGATTACGGAGAGTCAGTATGTCAAGGAGGACTCTCTCGAACTTCTACAGGTGCACAGTAGAGAGCATGCTGACCGATTGCATCGTGGCTTGGTACGGCATCCTGAGCTTCCAGGAGCCGAAAACTCATAACCACTGCCCAGTCCATCATCGGTTCTGACCTCCCCACCATCGAGGGGATCTATCGCAGTCGCTGCCTCAAAAAGGCTGCCAGCATCATCAAGGACCCACACCATCCTGGCCGCACACTCATCTCTCCGTGTCCATCTGGTAGAAGGTAGAGGAGCCTGAAATCTGCAACATCCAGGTTCAGAAACAGCTTCATCCCCACAGCCATCAGACTATTAAACACTACTTCAAACAAACTATGAATTATACCAACCTATTGCACTTTATCTGTTTACTGATGTGTGTGTATATATTCTATGGTATATGGACACATTGATCTGATCTGTATTTGTGACTACAATATCCTGTTGTGCTGCAGCAATGCAAGAATTTCATTGCCCTATCTGGGACACATGACAATAAACTCTCCAGACTTGATGCCCAATCTAATGTACACTAGTCCTGCTGCCTGCCTGCATTTGACCCATATCCCTCTAAACCTTTCCTATCCATGTACCTGTCCCAATGTCTTTTAAATGTTGTTATAGTATCTGCCTCAACTACCTCCTATGGCAGCTTGTTCAATATATCCACCACCCACTGTGTGAAAAAGTTGCCCCTTAAGATTATTTTGCCTTCTCACCTTAATCCTAAATCTTCTGGTTCCTTATTTCCATACTCTAGCTAGAATACTCTGTGCATCTATCCTATCTATTCCCCTTATGATCTTATACCTCTATAAGATCACCCTTTATCCTCCGCTCTCCAAGGAATAAAGTCCTAGCCTGCCCAACCTCTCCCCATAGCTGAAGCCATCAAGTCCCGGCAACATCCTTGTTTATCTTCTCTGCACTCGTTCCAGCTTAACATCCTCTTTCCTACAGCGGGTGGCCAACACTGAGCACAATATTCTAAAATAGCCTTACCAATGCCTTCTACAACTGCACCATAACATCCCAACTTCTATATACAATACCCTGGCTGATGAAGGCCAACGTGCCAAGATGCTCCTTGACCACCCGGTCTACCCGTGACGCCACCTTCAAGGAACTATGTACCTGCACTCCTAGATTCCTCTGCTTCGCAAAACTCCCCAGATCCTGTCATTCACTGTCAAGGGTTGACTTTCCAAACTGCAACCACTCCCACTTATCTGCATAAAACTCCATTAACCATTCCTCAGCCCACTTGCCCAACTGATCAACACCCTGCTGTAATTTTGATAACCACCTTCACTATTCTACAATGCTACCCACTTTGGTGTCATCTGCAGAGTTTGATTGAGACACAGCATAAAAAAACATAGAAACATAGAAAATTAGGTGCAGGAGTAGGCCATTCGGCCCTTCGAGCCTGCACCGCCATTCAATATGATCATGGCTGATCATCCAACTCGGTATCCTGTACCTGTCTTCTCTCCATACCCCCTGATCCCTTTAGCCACAAGAGCCACATCCAACTCCCTGTTGAATATAGCCAATGAACTGGCCTCAACGACCTTCTGTGGCAGAGAATTCCAGAGACTCACCACTCTCTGTGTAAAGAATGTTTTCCTCATCTCGGTCCTAAAGGAATTCCCCCTTATCCTTAGACTGTGACCCCTTGTTCTGGACTCCCCCAACATTGGGAACAATCTTCCTGCATCTAGCCTGTCCAACCTCTTAAGAATTTTGTAAGTTTCTATAAGATTCCCCCCTCAGTCTTCTAAATTCCAGTGAGTACAAGCCGAGTCTATCCAGTCTTTCTTCATATGAAAGTCCCGACATCCCAGGAATCAGTCTGGTGGACCTTCTCTGAACCCCCTCTATGGCAAGAATGTCTTTCCTCAGATTTGGAGACCAAATCATGGAATCAGACTCTTTGATCCACTGAGTCAATGTTGGCCATCGATCACCTGTTCACACTAGTTCCACGTTGCTCACTATCTCATCCATGAGTCGAGAATCAAGAGTCATATGTCCCAAATAGAACAATGACATTTTCACTTGTAGCACAACAGAATATGTAAACATAGTAAACTGTAAACAATATAATAAATGTGAAAAAAAACTTCCTGCACATCGTGGAGAATTTTACAGAAGACAACTTAACGTACAATCGCACCTGTCGTTGAGATATAGGAGTAAACTGGAGCACCTGGAGAAAACCCACGCAGTCACAGGGAGAACATTCAAAGTTCACATGGACAGCACCAAGGTCAGAATTGAACCAGGGTCTCTGGCGCTGTGAGCAGCAGCTCTACTAGCACAGATTCCGTGCTGAATGGAAAGTTTTGGCTCAAAAAATGTAAATGGGAAACTTCTCGAGAAAGATACTGTTGTGCATGAAGGATGGGGTACCCGGCGTTACTACAGAGAGCAGCGAGCTGGAGCTCTCCAGCGCAATCCGATTCAGAAGGCCCGTCTGTCCATCAGTGGGACTTCATTGTTGTGCAGTTTCTTCTGCATTTTGTGGCTCTCCCTCACTGAGACCCTGTAGTTTATCCCCCATTGGGCCACTGTTAACCTGCTCCGCAATGTCGAAAGAACCTTTCCACCCTGGCTCGGCCTCCGTAGCGACACTCTTACCCTGAGGGGCTGTGGTTCCAGTGAAGTGTCCGTGTTTTGTTGGCACTCTTGCTAGGCATAATAAAATTCTTGCACCTGTGCTCACCTCACCCTGTTATAATTATACACATTTTAAAAATTCAACCTCAGGAATCAAGGCAGAGCAGAGGTTCAGTTGTCCAGTTGACAAACCAGGACTTCTCTCGAGCTGCTGCCCCGTGTTTCACCGAGACCTGGCTTTGTGAGTCGACCCCGGACAGCGCGCTGCAACTGGCTGGCTTTCAACTTCACAGAGCGGATCGCGAAGTGGAGGCAGCGGGGAAATCAAGAGGCGGTGCAATATGCTTCTATACCAACCAAGACTGGTGCAGCGACATCACGGTACTGTCAAATTTCTGCTCTCCCAACCTAGAATCCCTCTTTATAAACTGCAAACCCTTCTACTCTCCGAGGGAATTTAACTTCTTTATTCTCGCTGGAGTTTACATTCCCCCCCCCCCAAGCCTGTGTACATGAGGCAATGATGGTCCAATTCTACACGGCCATCGTAGAGTCTGTTCACACCTTCTCCATCATGGTCAGGTTTGGCTCAGCCACCAAGCACCTGGAGGCTGCAGCGAATCGTCCGATCAGCAGAGAAGGTTATTGGCTGCAACCTTCCCTCCATTGATGAACTGTACACTGCAAGAGCCAGGAAGCGAGTGGGCAAGATCATCTCTGACCCCTCTCACCCTGGTGACTAACTCTTTGAATCACTTCCCTCTGCAAGGCGACTCCGGATTGTCAAAGCTGCCACAGCTAGACATAAAAACAGTTTTTAACCACGAGTAGTTGCTCTACTCAACAGCCAAAAAATCTGTAGCCTCCCTTTGATCTGGTATTTTGTTGGTTCACATGCTTGATCAATGGTGTTTTATCATTAATGTCTTATTATTATTAATTATTAGTGTTTTCTGAGTCATTCGTAACTGTCACTATATGTCATGTTGTGCTTGGGGGCGGAGCACCAAGGCAAATTCCTTGTATGTGAATACTTGGCCGATAAACGTACTTACTCAAATTCAACATGGGTGTCTGCTAACAGGTACACAGACACACACTATGGTAGTTGAGCTGTGACCTCATTTTCAAGATCCAACAGTGATACGAACCAAGACTGTTATGCTAAAAGCTACTCCGCATTATTCAATTGCATATATTTGCATATTTTGCAACAAAAATTATAATGATTAGAGGTTGGAAAGCACCACACTGAACAACAGTTGCAGGGAATGGCACTCTGCATACATTCAGGATAATGCTTCTGGCCATGTGAAAATTCACTGTCGCGGTTCTTCAACATGATTCATTGGCCCGTCACCATTGCAATACACGAATATTGCTTTTCAAAAATAATTATTTGAACAATTGTCAGCTACTGAGGAGATAATTGCCTTAAAAAAACTGGCGAAATGCAAGCTCCATTTCCCAGTCATCACTCGGCCTCATACAGCACAACTCTTTTCAAATGGTCTCTACTCTCTTTGCACCCATGACAATGTGGTTGAGCACAACTCCCATCTATAAATTTGCCGACGACACCACTGTTTTTGGCCGAAACACCATCAGCATACGGGAGAGGATGGAACACCTCGGAACTTACATCAGGTGGCATCTGCAGTTTCTTGTGCCCCCACATTACTGAAGATAGACACAAAATGCTAGAGTAACTCGGCGGGTCAGGCAGCATCTGTGGAGAAATGGAATAGGTGTCGTTTCGGGTCGAGACTCTACCTCTACCTTGACGTCTCCCTCTCTCCAACGGATGTTCCGTGAGATCCTCTCTCCCGCTCAGTCTGAGGAAAGGTCCCAAACCAAACCATAGTCTGTCCATTCCTTCCCACGTGGTCACGGGGAGAACGTACAAACTCCATACAAACAGCACCCATTATCAGGATCGAGCCAGGGTTTCTGGCACTGTAAGGCAGCAACTCTAGTGGAAGAGAACCAGAGTGCATTGCCTCTGAATAAAAGGACTTACCTTTAGAAAGGCGATGAGGAGGGTTTCTTTAGTCTTTAGAGGGTGGTGAATCTGTGGAATTCATGGCTGTGGAGGCCAAGTCATGGGGTATTTTTAAGGCAGAGATTGACAGATACTTGATTGGTAAGGGTGTCAAGGGTTTTGAGGGGAAGGCAGGAGAATGGGGAGGGAAAGATAGATCAGCCATGATTGAATGGCGGAGTAGTCTTGGTGGGCTGAATGGTCTACTTCAACTCCTATGACTAATGAATTTATTTATGAACCTGGTTGAGTGCTGCTGCAACGACAATATCTCATTCAATGTCAAGAAACGAAGGCAGTGAGTGGTGGACGCAGCTCGATCCTCCATCAAAAGCATCTATGAAGCCCTACCTCGACAACATCTATTATCCCCACAATCCAGACCATAACCTCTTCTCACTGCTACCATCAGGCAGGGAGTGCAGAAGCCTGAAATCCCACATCCCCAGGTTTTGGAATAGCTACTTTCTTACAACTATCAGCCTCTTGAACCGACCTGCACAATTGCAATCCTATCTCAACAATGGAATTTTAAACCATGGATTTTTTTTTCTACTTGTGTTTTTCACTGATGTATTTTTTATGCAGATTTTGTTTTAGCAATGTTATGTATAATTTGTTTTTGTGACTAAGGACCTGTGATGCTGCTGCAAAAAACTTTTCATTGTACCTGTTTCTCACTTTACGTGTACATGACAATAAACACAACATTTAATCAAACCCGAAACATCAATAGTCAAAATTAGACACACTGAAATTTATTTAAATAAAACAAATATCAATACTAAATGTTATTTCAGTCAAGCTCCATTACCTACTGGCTGAAAGTGTAACGTGATGCATTTTTGAAGGTGTAAGAAGTGCAAGATACATACTGTACATTGAATGGTGAAGTCATGGGGAGCACTGAGGAACAGAGGTAACTCAATCTACAGGTCGAAGGATCACTGAAGGTGGCAGATCAGTTAGGCGGGGTGGCGAAGGGTCAGGCGGGCTGCTTGCTTCATTACTCGGGGCATGAATTATAAGAGCAGCGAGGTCTTGGTGCAACTTTATAAAACACTGAGGTCAGCCTTCAGAAAGGACATGATTGCAGTGGAAAAGTGCAGAGGATGTTGTCTGGGATGGAGTGTTTCAGTTCTGAGGAGAGACTGGATAGGTTGGGGTTCATTTTCCTTGGAGGAGGCTGAAAGGTGACCTGATAGAGTGTACAAAATCATAAGTCGTGAAGGTAGGATATATAATGAGTAACTATTCCCGTTGTCACAGATGCCTAACAGTGTAGTTTAAGTGATTAGAGATTTCAAGGGAATCTCAGGAAGAACTTTTCACCCAAAGAGTGGTTGGAATCTGGAACACATTGCCTGAAGGGGCGGTAGATTCAGAGATTCTCAACATTTAAGTATCCAGATGAACACTTGATCGTCAAAGGATAGTATGCTATGGACCCAGTGCTGGTGAATGGGATTAGTATAGGTGGTGAGCATGGTCAAGATAGGCAGAAGGGCCAGTTTTTGACCATGGGTTCTGTAGAGCCAATTATCAGTTGGCACGGCATTCTTGTAGACAAATGCCAAAGATTTTCCCTCGCTACAGGAATGCATCATGGACAAACCTATTAAAAGCAAGTCTATCCAATACAGCCAAGTATGATTTAAGGACACACCAAGAAGTGGTAGGTGGGGAGAAAGCAGATTACAGAAGAGTAGACATGTATATTGAAAATGGTGCTCATCATCACATTGAGATAAAGATGTTTAAAATAAACAAACAAAATGGTTAACATTTGACGTAATTTGGCAGCGTAACTATGTGGCACCTTAGATTCAGTGAGAATTTGGGGCAGTAGAGTTGAATTTGGTAGCGCAGCGGTAGAGTTGCTTCCTTACAGTGCCAAGAACCCGGGTTCGATCCTGACTACGTGTGATGTCTGTACGGAGTTTTTTCATTCTCCCTGTGACCGCGTGTGTTTTCTTCAGGTGCTCCAGTTTCCTCCCACACTCCAAAGACGTGCAGGTTTGTAGGTTCATTGGCTTCAGTAAGTATAAAATTGTCCCTAGTGTGTGTAGGTTAGTGTACGGGGCGATTGCTGGTCGGCGTCTATATCTCTAAAACCTCTAAAATATCACGAAAGAGAAGAGCACACTGACTCAAATAAAGACACGGTGCAGAAGCAGAGACAGCTGTCAGGGTCTTACCCAAACGCTACAGGATCAGCGATGCTTCACTTTGACTAATTGCACTCTTTGCGTAGAAATGTGCTGCAGCCAGTCATTGAAACCATCAGTTGTGTATCTTTAAACATCAATTAATTCAACCAGTTAATATTTGGGTCACATCTGAAACAAAGGCCCATGTAGGCTGCTTCTACTGCCACACCGTACCAATCGGAAGTTGAAGAGTACGAGTAGGTGGAAGAGGACAGAAGCTGCAGCCCAAAAATAATTCCAAAGCAAGGTCATCAAAGAGGTAACAAATGAAATCATACAAGGGCTAGAGAACATACTAGGTCCGGGCAATCGAAAGAGTTAATGCTTTTCTTAGATGTTACCAGTTCATGGTGCTGCTATTTCCAAAAAGTAACCTAAATAAGGAGCGTACTCACTGCACCGCATCATTGATCAATCAGTTGTGCGTGCTCACCAAACTTTTAGAAAAGAAAGGAAGATGAGAGATTAAGAAGGAGAGAGTGTTCCAACATCAGGCTTCAAGGAGCCACAGAACGGCCTACTTTGATATTTTCAATTGATCTTAATTGTACATGTACAAGAGAGCTGCACACGGTACGAGGAAACACATGAAAGCGTCAGACAGAGGGCTGAAGGAAAACCACAGCCAACGTTGGGCAGGGTGGCTCTTAAATGTACACCCTGCATGATTCAGCCAGCAGGACATTCCACACTGCTACAGCCAGATCTTCCAAAGGAAAGGCAGGTACCTGAGACATGGTTCACTGGATCCGTTAAAGGCTGCAGAGCCAATTAACAGAGCCGGCTTTTGATGAAACAGGTTTCTGTGAAAACGCATGGATGATCACATTGCAGATAAACATCTGTCCACAGTCACCCTGCTGGAAACATCTGTCCACAGTCACCCTGCTGGAAACATCTGTCCACAGTCACCCTGATGGAAAGATCTGCACGCAGGCACACTGCTGGGAGATATCTGCATGCACCCAGGTTGATGGAAACATCTGTGCACTGGCACACTGCTGGAAACATCTGTACACTGGCACACTGCTGGAAACATCTGTCCACAGTCACCCTGCTGGAAACATCTGTCCACAGTCACCCTGCTGGAAACATCTGTCCACAGTCACCCTGCTGGAAACATCTGCATGCAGGCACACTGCTGGGAGATATCTGCATACACCCAGGTTGATGGAAACATCTGTGCACTGGCACACTGCTGGAAACATCTGTACACTGGCACACTGCTAGAAACATCTGTACACAAGCATGCTGCAGAGAGACATCTGTGCACAGGAACACTTCAGTACAAATCTGCAGAGAAACCTTTATACAAATACACTGCTGGAAACACATGTACGCAAGCACATTGCAGGAAGCCTCTGTAAATGTGCATACTGCAGAGAAAGATATGTACATGCACACACTGCAGAGAAACATTTGTCAATGAGCACAAACTCCCAAACAAAGAAACAGAGTCTGCAATGATACAGCAACATATGACAATCATCAGACAGCCCCTGAGAGTAAGATGGAAAGAATTGTTTAATATTTTGGTACAAGCGAAAACAACAATCTGTTATCACAGGAAAAGATCTTTGGAAAATTCACATTAGCATAATTTGTTGTCCGCCAGCCAGTGATTTAGTGAAACATATATTATCTTAGGGTGAGAGTCCAAGAGACATAAATCTTCATAAGTCTTCACAAACCTCAAACTTGTCATCGCCTGCAGCAGTTACAGTCCCTGAATCAACTGGCTAGAATATTATTACAAAGGAATGATTCAGATTAGAGGGATCTCACCATTTCTATCACCATATAATAATTCCTGAAGTAGATTTATCTGTCCTGTGAGCATTAGGACCAAGAACAGCACCAACTGTGCATCCCAATTTGCTCTTGGAATAGTGGTCAGAAGCACTGTGGCCCAGCAGTCACACTCGTGCCAGATCAGATGACAATGGCATTATCCTCCTTAAACTGGATACTAACTAACCCTCTCATGTCAAGCAAGATTCATTCATTTAATGGTATCTATGGTTCTAGGTATCACAATGGGATGAGACTTCAGGATCTTTGACCAATAGCCCAGGTGTCCAGCAACAGAACTGCTCCCCCTTAACACTATGCTTCGGCAAGGGTTGACAATAGGCAAGTGCGATACCTTTTCAGATCTAGCACACAATTGATAGCCCCTGCTTTGCCTTAAACATGTCCAATCAAAGCTCTGAAAACGTACTTGAACACCAACAATGACATTCAAATATTAAACAAAACACTAAATGCTGGAGGACCTCAGTGGGTCAGGCAGCATCTATGAACGGAATGGACAGGCGAACGTTCAGGTCAGAACCCTTCTTAAGACGCAGACATCAGTCAATAGACTATATTCTGCAATAGAGACAGAGCTTGAGAAAGGAGAGAGAGGAGTCAGTTATTGTCCAAGTGAATTTGGGAGCAGAGTGGAAATTAGCAGTAATGTTGATGAAATTGAGATGTTCTGCATGGGATCACAACTGCAGCTATAGAAGTTGCAAAGGTCTTCGTTAAAGTCCCTGCAATCTCCTCTCCTGGTTTTTTCTAAAACCTGGAATAGATCTCATAGAACATGTAACAAAGGAATGGGTCCTTCGAGCCCACAATGTTTGTGCTGAACATGATATCCATTTAAACTGATCTCATCTGCCACTTACATGATCCATATCCTTCTATTCCATGCACTTCCATGTGCCTAAAAGTCTTTTAAACGTCACTATCATATCTGCCTACACCACCACCTCTGGCAATGTGTTCCAAGCTCCACCACTCCACCTATCTTCATTAAACTATCCCCCTCTCACCTTTTGCCTAAGCTCTTTCGTGTTGGATATTTCCACGCTGTAAAAAAGCTTCTGACTGTCTACCCAATCATAATTTTATATACTTCTTTCAAGTTTCCCCTCAACCACTGACATTCCTGGGAAAACAATCCAAGTCTATCCAAACTCTTCCTGTAGCTGAAACCCACTAAACCAGGCAGCATTCTGGTACACCTCCTCTGCACCCTTTCCAAAGCTTCCATGTCTTTCCTGTAATGAGGTGACCAGAACTGCACGCAATACTCCAAATGTGACCTAACCTGCGTCAGGAATATCTCATCAGGAATTCTCGACTTATCCAACCAAGTGCCCAACACCACCTATTTCTTGATCTCAAACTGCCGTTGCAAACCAGTAATCTCCACACTGAGGGCACTGTCTTCCACGCCCTTTTCCTTGGTAAATACAGATGCAAAGCATCATGCCTACATCCAAATTCCAAGCACAAATTCCGTCTTTTACCCATGTGGTCCTACTTTCTCCCTGATTACCAAAATGTTTTTAATGTAAGTGTAAAAATCCTTGATAATTTGAGGCAGGGACTTTCCCAATGTTTAAGAAACAGTTAGACAGGTACATAGACAGGTTTGGATGGATATGGGCCAGATGCGAGCAGGTGGAACTAGTGTAGCTGGGGCATGTTAGCTGGTGTGGTCAAGTTGAGCCAACAGCCCTGTTTCCATACTGTAAGACTCTATGACTCTATTTTCTTTGATGTAACTCGTCAAAGACATTTCATGACGTCTTTCAGTGCTTCTAATCTCCCGCATGAGATTTCTACTATGTTTTATGTTCTTAAATAACATGGAATAGCAATGTTACAAAATTTTGAGATTTTAAAAGTCAAGTCTGCAATTTATCCCATCAGATAAAGCATAAAAAGAAGTTTAATTTGACACCTAATTCACTTTCATATCTTCAGTGTTAAGAAAGTTATGACCATTTTCATACTCGGAAATTAGCATCTTGTTCCCCATTGCCTTTCAATTGACTTAACTCAAAAGCTGTGATCTAGAACAGTCAAAAGCCCATAATTTTCTTAAAAATTAAGCGAACTCAATTAAATTTTCAGTTATTATAGATTGAAGCATTTTGAAACAAATATGAAACAATCTTACTTGGATGACCTGAAATTAAAGCATATAATTAGTTAGTTATCTAATTGTAGCTAATTACAAAATTCAATGAGTAGATCTAAACATCTATCCATTTCTTAAGAAAAGATAAACTTTTTTAAAATTGCCTAAGTGTCCAAATAACATTCACACAATAATCCACAATATAACATAATTTTTAAATCTCATTTTCATGAATTTATAGGCCAAATGGAAGGAATTGAGTGTTTAATGCCTGTAAATTAATGGCCGTTTAAATCAACTAGCGAGTGGGTTTTAGTGGAATGCGGTGGATTAGAACGTTGCGGTTTGCGGTGAAGTCGGTATGAAAAATACAGCTGGTTCATACATTTTTTTTGGTCCCCTTTTCGCAACATGAAAATGTGATTAAAGCCTTCCTAAAAACCAAGTTTTTATGTAAAAATAAACTGTGTAGCTTCTTTTATCGCCTACCTTAGGTCCGTTCCGCTGTCACCGTTCAGAGATTTAGAAGATGATTTTTAAACTACTCTAGTTAATAAATAATCTAGCATAGTTTAAAAATACCTTTATGAATGAAATGTCGGAGCGATTTCTCTTTAGCGACGAAATCGCCCGACATGGATTGACTTGGACTGCCTAGAAAAAAATCGGCATTTTAAACTCGCCCCCCTCTGAAAGGCGCCAAAGTCGCGCACACGGGGAGCGGCAGAACTGCAGCGCTGCTCAAGGTAGGTATTGTAACATACCTACATGGAATTTTCCTGACAGATACTCAATAATTGAGGAATAGCTTATAGTTGGCACAGAGAATTAGAAGAATTCCATTTCCTTTTGCCATGTATTGGGAAAGCTCTACCATTTGCATGACAAGTGGTGCAGCTGGTCATGCCTTTGCCTTAGGCACTGTCTGAATGGAGTTTGCACATTGTAAAGGGAACATGGCAGGAGGGCCAGGTGGTCAGCCAAGGGAGACCCATCGACAGCCTGCCACCTCCTACCAGCGACTGGCAAGCTTGAAGCAGATGGACCGAGAGATCCCTGCCTGAGTGGACACAATAACCAGCCTCCTCAACACCTGGTACCCAAAGATCAGGAGCATCCAGTTGCAGTGCCAGTGGGACTCGTGGTGCAGTCTCTTCGATTCTAAAAATGATCTGCAGGTTCTCCTATTCCACGTTAACATGAAAACTGACTCAGCGAGCCTCAGAAACATCTAAAACAATGGCGACTGTGAACCCATTTAATTCAGTGCAATGGTCTCCATGGTAACCTTGCCAATGCACACAAATAAAAATGTTCAGTCAGCCACTGGAACTCCTGTAGCACCTGGCTTAGTCAGTAAGAGACGGTCATTGTTACATGCTGCTTGGTGGGCCCAGTGTGGGATTGCACATCCAGGCTTGAGCTAAACCCTGTGACATTTCCCAGCCCAGCCACAAGTTAAAGCCAGAAATTCTTGCCCCCTCCTAAAATCTTTGGGATATGCGAGGAATCTGGAGCGCCCAAAGTAAACCAACCTATGATTTGGGAGAACATCGAACTCCACAAAGGCATCTTTGTGGAGTTTGTATGTTGTCCCAAATCATGTGTAGGTCAGGATTGAACCCGATCACTGGAGCTCTGAGAGCAGCACCAGTTACCAGTTACCACTTCATCAGGCAAATGGTAGGGCTTTCCAAATGCGTGCATCTTGTTCCATATACACACCACCCCTCAGTGGGAACAAGTCAGGGTAAACCTTTCCACTCTCACTTTAAATGTGCCCTCTAGTTCTTGATGCTCCTATCCTGGGAAAAAATATTCTGTGTAGTCTCCCATATTTATTCCCCTCATAATTTTATACAACTCTGCAATATCATCCCTCCATGCTCCAAAGATTAAAGTCCTCCAACAGATTGTTTGTTGCTGCGTAAAACACTGCTCTGTTCCACTCTGCTATATCCGCTGTATCTGCTGTTCCAAGTGTCAACTTCTGTACATTGGCTATCTTTGCGATCGTTTCGCTGAACACCTCCACTCAGTCCACCTTAACTTACCTGAACACCCGGTTGCTCAGCATTTTAACTCCTCCTCCCATTCCCCATCTGACCTATCTGTCCTGGGACTCCTCCATTGTCAGAGTGAGGCCCAGTGCAAATTGGAGGAACAGCACCTCATATTTCGCTTGAGTAGCTTACACCCCAGCGGTATGAACATTGACTTCTCTAACTTCATATAGCCCTTGCTTTCCCGCTCTCCACCCCCTCCCCCCTCCCAGTTCTCCCACCAGTCTTACTGTCTCTGACTACATTCTACCTCTGTCCCGCCCACTCCTCCTGACATCAGTCTGAAGAAGGGTCTCGACCCGAAAAGCCACCCATTCCTTCTCTCCGGAGATTGCTGCCTGTCCTGCTGAGTTACTCCAGCATTTTGTGTCTACCTCCGCTCTGCTATAGATCTTTGTGCCTTAAATCCCCTTTCTCAGGTAGACAACCTCTATCCACGGAAACAGCGTTCTCTGACCCTACATAACCGCATTACTGCTTTCAATTTGGACAATTCCAATATGCCAGTCTCAAGGTCAATGTGAATCTCCAGTTTGGTTTTCAAGATCAGCCCTTGTGGGGCAATATCTTTGAAACCTAATCTATTCAATGGCTTTATATTTTTGCTGCTGATAAAGAACTCAGTGGCCGTTTTCGAAAAATAACTTCCGGATCTGTAATAAAGAAACGAGGATGTGTTGGCTTACAAAGTTCCCTGTTGAAAGGCGAGGGAGGTATCAAATAACCTGTAAAGTTTGAATCCTGGCACAATGTCAGTTTCTGTTCAGTGACAAAGGGTTTTGAAACATTGATTTAAAGAAACCATCCACATACAGGATGCATATCAGCTGTTGGTGAGACTTGCATTAGTGGCTCACCCCCAATTAACCCAAGTCATGGTCATATAGGGGTATATAAAAATCATAAAGCGGAATTGATAGAATGAATGCACAGTCTTTTTACCTAGGATAGGGAAACCAAGAACCAGAGGACATAGGTTTAAGGTGAGGGGGGGTAATTTAATAGGAACCCGAGGGACAATATTTTCACTCAGAGATGGTGGGTATGTGGAATGAGCTGCCCAGGGAGGTAGTTGAGGCAGGGACTGTAACAACATTTAAAAGACACTTGGACGGGTACATGAATAGGCAAGGGTTAGAGGGTTTAATGGATATGGGCCCAATGCAGGCAAATGTGACTAGGGAATATTGGTTGGCATGGATGAGTTGTGACGAAGGGCTTATATCCATGATGCATGGCTAAGTCTGCAGTCTAAGGTTCTTCTGTCGCCGGCCATTGAGGGGCTAGGCCCTCCGTAAAAGCCTCTTAAACGCTTGAAGTCTGTATTGTCCAACAGGGCTGAGTGCATAGAATGTGCTAACACTACCGATGTATAGAAGTGATAATGTATAGACTGAACAACAATAAGGATGCAAAGAAGACCTTCCTCTTTTTTGTAATCTAGTATTTAATTTTTATGAATAAACTTTATTTTTTAAGAAGTTCCTTCATAGTCAGCATCAGTGATGTTAGCATTCCCATTCCAGATTTAATTAATTACAGATTTGAAGTCGGCCACCTGCCAACAGAGCTGTAACACAGCAGGAATGATGTGGAGATGGGAACACATAGTGACCAAATACAGCATGCTGTCATCAACCGTAGTCTGCAACTGTTCAAATCTGCAGCTCGCTTGGTGGTGAAACCACCATTTACGATCATTCACTAATTAATTCCACTAATTGACATTTGCCACTCTGGAACACCTCTGGAAGTTGGATAGTTGCTCTAACTGTCGACATATGAGACTGCGATTGGTCCCATAGTACAATTCTTGAAGTGGTCCCATGCAATATATATACATCATACCTTGTAATGCAAATTTTAAAATACTGATCAGGCACAGAAACTGGTCACAATTTTACAGGGACTTATGGGCATGCCCCACTTAGGCGACTTTTTTGGTGACTGCAGAAGACTATGCAGTCGCCACATGTCCGTGGGTGGTTGCCGGGGAGTCGCCTTCATGGTCGTGAGGAGTTCCCACATTCTGCGAACTAGTTGCGGCCTCATTATGGTCGCCGCGAATTTTTCAACATGAAGCGACCAGAATGAAGCCACCATGAAGAGTAGTGAGAATTCCCGTGCCGCCAGGAGGTCTTAGTGGGTTGCCAAGAGGCCGAAGGTTCTCGTAGGTTCTCATAGATTGTAGCCGGCACTGACCAGTGAATTTCATTGGCTCATTGGGAAAAAAAAACGTATGCGGTAGTTTTCAGAACCAAGGATAACCGACCAGTAATGTTAAATGTCCGCCGAGCTGCTCTGGCTTCTTAAAAGTTGTCTCCTCTTTCTCCCCCCCTCTTTTAAAGGACTTACCGTACACTGTGCTTTCGCCGTCTTAATTACAGCGCCAACCTTCCTGTTCATCACGGTGTGTGTCTGTATCACCTTGGCTTTGCACCATGTGAATTTCACTCAGACAGTGCTCCCCCCGCTTGCCCTGTCCCCCGCCTGCATAACAGGCTGATGAAGGAAGCGGGGGAGGGGGGTGTGTGTGTGTGTGTGTGTGTGTGTGTGTGTGTGTGTGTGTGTGTGTGTGTGTGTGTGTGTGTGTGTGTGTGTGTGTGTGTGTGTGTGTGTGTGTGTGTGTGTGTGTGTGTGTGTGTGTGTTTTCCACTCTGACAGTCGCCGTTCCAGTTGTCTGTTTTTCAGGCGACTGCCGGACAGCCACCCCGATCTGAGTCCCTGAGTTTGGATGTGTGCTTCAGCCACAACATAGTGAAGAGGTGGTGTCGCTGTACCTTCTGAATATCTAGTGTTGGCCTGACATGGCTTTCATCTTTACCATGTCTCTAACCATTAGGGATGTTCCTCTTTGGGTGTCTCTGCTGGCAAGCATACCCATCTCTCTTTAGCTGCTGCTAGACATCTTCCTAAACCAGTGTTCTACAGTTGTCATTACCTGAAACTATCTGCACATCCACAGTTTTCTTGCTAAACTGATCGCTAATCTTCATGAACATTAATGGTGAACATTACCAGTCCGATGTGCTGGCCTGAGCACGGTGAATAGCATCTACCCTATCTCCAACTACAGGGGGCATCTCCCAGCAAGTTTGGTAAGCTCTCATTGTCCAGTGCGAGCACATGGCGTATGGCAGGCTACTGATAGGTTGCTCTGGGAAGGGGTTGCATTGCACATTGCTCCTGAGTCAGGTTGAGATGTCACTCGTTGTTCCTGCACCATCTCCACAGAACATATACTACTAGCGTGCCTTCCTCCACTGCACTGGCCAGGTTGGAACCTGGTGCTCTGAATCTGATGTCTCTGCCCATCTCATTCACCCCTCAGGCTTTCACTGTCCCTTTCATCAGCTGCTGTTTGTAGACATGATTGTTTTGGCCTATGATGATAAGACATAGGAGCATTATGCCATTCAGCCCATCAAGTCTACTCTGCCACTCAAGCATGGCTGATCAATTTGTCCCACTCAACCCCATTGTCTTGCCTTATCCCCGTGACCTTTGACACCCTTGTGGTGTAGCTCTTTCTCACAAGCAGGGAATCGCTGGAAAGCATCCCTCTTTAATACTTCTCTGCACTCTCCCTCTCCACCTCTTGTCCCTCCCTTCACATCTGCTCCTCGCTGCTGGCCACCGCTGGCCATTGTTTCATGCTGGGCTTTGTGGAGCCCCAGTGCTTCACCCATCTGCATCTGTTCCAAAGTTCTGTCTCAGTGAATGGCCAGTTACATTGGCTGGGTTCCTAAATCCCACACAATCTCTGATCCAGAATGATAGAATCTTTCAAACCTTTATACCCCATTTATCTGATAATGGTCTGAGCTCTGGAGATAGAAACATAGAAATTAGATGCAGGAGTAGGCCATTCGGCCCTTCAAGCCTGCACAGCCATTCAATATGATCATGGCTGATCATCCAACTCAGTATCCTGTACCTGCCTTCTCTCCATACCCTCTGATCCCCTTAGCCACAAGGGCCACATCTAACTCCCTCTTAAATATAGCCAATGAACTGGCCTCAACTACCCTCTGCGGCAGAGAGTTCCAGAGACCCACCACTCTCTGTGTGAAAAAAGTCCTTCTCATCTCGGTCCTAAAGGATTTCCCCCTTATCCTTAAGCTGTGACCTCTTGTCCTGGACCTCCCCAACATCGGGAACAATCTTCCTGCATCTAGCCTGTCCAACCCCTTAGCACAGTCTAGAAACAGACTCTTCAGAATAATGCATCAAATCAGCTACAGTACACACCAAATATAAATGATGTACGGTGTGCTATATATACATAAAGAGTACAGAGCTTACAGTTAAGGGCCTGTCCCACTCACGCGACTTTTTCGGTGACTGCCGGCACCCGTCATAGGTCGTTACAGGTCGCCGAAAATGTTCAACATGTTGAAAATCCAGTGGCGACCAGAACAAGGTACGACTCTTTGGGCGAATACTCACGGGGTGGAAGATTGCAACCTTCACGTGGTCCGTCCTGTTTCGACAAATGCAATCAACCCGGTGTGCACAATCAAATAAGATGAAATAGAATAAGCTGTCCGACAACTTTAGGCTGTGCACGCCAAACGCAAGAAGAAGAAGAAGGCGACTACTCACGACCACACAGGCTTCACCCTGCAACATGTCGCCAAGGTGTCGCCAGTACGGTCGTGAGTAGTCTCCTAGTCACCCAAAGAGTCGTAGCGTCTTTCTGGTTGGTGAACATTTTCGGCGACCTATGACGGGTGCCGGCAGTCGCCGAGAAAGTCCCGTAAGTGGGACAGGTCCTTCATAAAGCAATATGCCAAGTGCTTCAAAACCAGTGCAAAAGTTTGTGCCCCTATTCTATGACCAGAAATATTCCACAGATTCTTACTTGACACCAATAAGATGATCTTTGGTTGAGGAATCAATATGGATAAGGAGACTCGGAGAACTTAATGATCTTCTATATTAACCCCAAACAGAAATAACCACTGGCACTTAATTATCGTTGGAAGACACCGTACCAAAGCTCAGCAACGTGGTGGCCAGGGCTTTATACTCACATCGCTGGAGTGAGATGTGATTGCTACCTTCAGGATTTGAGGTGAGGACGGAACTACTGCTAAAATTAGTCTCAAGTAACGCCACATGAAAATCACAAGCTTTCAACAGTAAAATTAAATACACACAGTTTCACACCAGGAACAGATCGTTGCCAATACAAACTACAAGCCACGCTCTATAGCTTTTCGTTCAATGTATATCACTCGGAGAACAGCTTCTACAGGGAACCAGAGGATAGTTTATGCACATCACAGAGACCTGCACCACCTGTACCCCTATTGGGATCAGATTTCCGGACAGAATTAAATCCCCTTCTGCTGGTGTGGGCTGTGTTTGTTTCATGCGTCTCAGATCTATGCACATGGTCATTTAAACAACTTCATGACAAACTGAGAACCGCTCCCTTAGAACAGATGAAACGTGTCTGTATTCACAACAGTTGCACTGCATCCCAGTGCCACATCGGCACATCAACAGTGAGTTATTTTTAAATCCACGTCTGGAAAGGCCATGTTACCCAGGTGGTGAGTGACTTCAATGGCAGCTACTTGTGGGTTTACACTACTTGCCTGACACTCGAGAAGAAAGGTCTCGGGTCAAGAGTTGAACAACATGGATCGTGATACCTACTGGAGAACATATGATGCCACAATGACGCATATTAAATTTGAGATTGCATCAAAATGAAACCTTCAGCTCCTTTAACATTTATAATTTACTTGTGGAAACGGAGTTAATGTTTCAGGTCAAAGACCCTTTGTCAGAACCTGCTCTTGTGAAGGGTCTTTAACCTGTAATATTAGCATTGTTTCACTTTCCACAGATGTTGCCCAACCTGGTGAATATTTACAATGTTTTCTGTTCTTATTTCAGATTTTCAGCACCTGCAGTGTTTTTGATTTTTAAGTGTTACTTATCCAGATTCTCGTCAAGACTTTAACGTGATTGTTATATTCACTGTCAAGTTTATCCATTTGCTTAATTATATGTAGTTTTGTTTAGTTTAAAATTACAGCATGGAAACAGACCCTTTACCCATTGAGTCCACACCGGCCATCGATCACCCGTTCACACTAGTTCTCTGTTATCCCACTTTTGCACCCACTCCTAATTACAGAAACCAATTAACCTGCAAACCTGCACATCTTTGGGATGTCGGAGGAAACCAGAATATCCAGACTCTGGATCCAGAGTACCCAGAGAGTTGTGAATCTGTGGGATTCTCTGCCACAGAAGGCAGTGGAGGCCAATTCACTGGATGTTTTCAAGAGAGAGTTACATTTAGGTCTTAGGGCTAAAGGAATTAAGATAATTCACCCATGATCATATTGAATGGCGGTGCTGGCTCGAAGGGCCGAATGGCCTACTCCTGCACCTATTTTTCTATTTTTTCTTTGAACCCACGTGGTCACAGGGAGAATGAGCAAACTCCACACAGACAGCACCCAAGATTAGTATTGAAACTGGGTCACAGACATCTCTATTAGATGTGCCACTGTGTTGTCTTTTACTTGTTTTAAAACGATCCCCTGATGAAAGATCCCAGGTTGATGAAACAAGGCAGCATCAGAACTAAAAAGAACAGGACCTAATGGACAGTAAGATTGTCAGGTGCCACCCAGTCAGTGATTGGGAAAATTACAGGATTAAGTAGAGGGTGAAAAAATTACTGCGTAATGTCAATGAGAGAGTAATGCCTGTAAAACTCTATCTAAATAAATGAAATAACAATCAGCAAAACAAACAGAGCAGTGAAATTAGGTAATAAGCAAACACAGAAAAATTAAGTGTATGTCTAGCTACATGGAAGACATAAAGAACATCCAAAAATGGTGGAGGACGACCGTTCACGGGTGAAGGAGGAGCTGAATAAAATCAGTATGTGAAAGGAAAGTGGAACAAGAGAATTGCTCGGGTAGAGTGCCAGGCACAGTCATGATGGGCCAAATGGCCTCCTTCTCCGCTGTAACCATTCCCTGATTCCGTGGAGTGCAGGGGGATGAGGGGTCATCTTATAGAGTTGTGCAAAATTATGAGAGGAACACATCAGATAAATACACAGTCTTTTGCACAGAGTAGGGGAATCGAGAACCAGAAGACATGGGTTTAAGGTGAAGGGAAAAAGTTAATTATCAACATAAGCCTTTTATGTTGTTGGTGTGTTCCAACATCCTCCAATTCTCTCTCTCTCTCTCTCTCTCTCTCTCACTCTGTTCTCACGACCGCTACTGCCATGAGCAACTGATCAATGGGTGTCTATCACGTCTTTCTGCACCATGCAGCTGAGAACAGGCAGTGTTGGCACAGGTCCAGTTGTAATGATGTGCAAAGCTGATAAAACAAAATCACAGTGCATGCGCACACACACACACACACACGCGTACACACACACACGCATACACACGCATGCACACTCACACGCACACACACACTCACACAATGTCTTCTACATTGAATCTCTCAACTCTTGCAGCAAAAAAGATCAAACACAAGGATAAAAATGACTGTTGCTGATAGCTAACGTAATGTGTCAAAAATAATGTACTAAATGTAGAAACATAGGAAATGCTTTACGACAGCAGACACACATTGAATACTGGCATCACATGATAAGCAGTTGAAAGCATGCAAGAGGATTTGAAAGCCAGTGACTCTAACTTTCAGTTCATAGTTTCACAAGAACATGTTGGGTACCCTTGCTTATGAACTTGCTTATGAAAAGGTTGAAAATATAAACCGAGAGGTGGCAAAAGTTAAACAGGAACTTAAAAGAATAATGTGGTTGGGCGGCTGCAAAGCTTTCGCCTCAAGGCAGCATTGCATCGCAAATTGAATCATAAATCCTGACTGATTTGCAAAAGCCAAGTTCAATTTTGAGCACAAGTGAAAGGCTATTTAACATTTTGTCCGAGTATATTTATTCAGGACTGATTAGTTAAAACATCAAGCATATTTAGAATGGTTGGGTACATGGGAATAGCTGTGTTAGAAGCAGCAATACCTGATACATCAATGGCAGCCACGTGAAGCAGCTCCAGTAATGACTCAGGGATATCCCAGATATGTGCACACCGGTTATCGAATACTCGCTTGGGTCGCATTAACATCAATTTAAATCTCCAGATTACACGTGTTGCTGCCAATGGCAACATTTCTTATGCTTGAGGGGAAAGTAGTGTTTAATAAGGGGGTGAACAGAAACCTAGCAACTTTGGACTTTAGGTTTTGTCTACAATGCAGCTGCCTGAAGGATCAGTGATGTGGGTCTGGTAAGGTAAGGTGGTTTGTTACACTTAGAGGTGACAATTTGAACTAGCTCTGGTGCATTACTGACCCTGTCCCTCTCAATCTGATGGCTGTCGAGAAGACAATGCCAATGCAAGGATTTAACAAGTTCAAATGTTCCATCTAGGTTTATGAAACCATTCATGAAATTATTTCTGGTATACAACTTTAAGCTGCATTCCAGGCTGGAGCCTGCTTGCCTCCCTTCCCAAGTTAGGAAGGATGAAGAGTCAAGTCAAGAGTGTTTTATTGTCATATGTCATAAGGCATATGACAATAAAACATGCTTACCTTCATAGGTCAGGGCACAGAGTATAAAAGCTGCAATGTTATGTTGCAAATTTACAAAACACTGATAAAACAGCATGGAGTATTGAGTGCCGTTCTGGTCACCACACTATAGGAAGGATATGACTGTGATGAAGAGAGCACTGACGAGATAACTACTCTTCTACTATAGATGAGGGTCTCACCAGGGTCTCCTCTATATCCCGCAGCTCCGCTCTCACTCCCCATCCTCCTATTCGTAACAAGGACAGAGTCCCCCTTGTCCTCACCTTCCACCCTACCAGCTGTCGGATACAACATATAATCCTCCGACATTTTCACCACCTCCAACGGGATCCCACCACTGACCACATATTCCCATCTCCTCCCCATTCTGCTTTCTGAAGAGACTGTTCCCTCCGTAACTCCCTAGTCAATTCATCCCTTCCCACCCAAACCACTCCGTCCCCTGGTGCTTTCCCTTGCAACCGCAGGAAATGCTACACTTGTCGCATTACCTCCCCCCTCGACTCCATCCAAGGACCCAAGCAGTCTTTCCAGGTGTGGCAGAGGTTCACCTGCACCTTCTCCAACCTCATCTATTGCATCCGCTGTTCCAGGTGTCAACTGCTCTATATCGGTGAGACCAAGCGCAGGGTTGGCGATCGCTTCGCCCAACACCTCCGCGCAGTTCGCAATAATCAACCTGACCACCCGGTGGCTCAGCACTTCAACTCCCCCTCCCATTCCGAATCCAACCTTTCTGTCCTGGGCCTCCTCCATGGACAGAGTGAGTCCCAACACAAATTGGAGGAGCAGCTCCTCATATTTTGCTTGGGTAGTTTACACCCCAGTGGATTGAACGTTAACTTCTCCAATTTCAGGTAGTCCTTCCCTCCTTCCCCTCCCCTTCCCAACTCTCCCGCACCGACTGTCTCTGCCTCTTCCTTTCTTTTTCCCACCCCCCCCCCCCCCCCCCACCCCACCGACATCAGTCTGAAGAAGGGTCTCGACCCGGAACGTCGCCTATTCCTTCGCTCCATAGATGCTGCCTCACCCGCTGACTTTCTCCAGCTTTTTTATCTACCTTCGATCTTTCCTGCATCTGCAGTTCATTCTTAAAGATAAACCAGGACGTTAGCTTTGGGGAGAGTTTAGATAGGTTGGGCATGTTTTCCCTGGCGCATAGGAGGCTGAGATGTGGCCAGTTAGAGGTACATAAGATTTAAAGGGACATAAATAGCTAGATAGTCACATTATTTTTCTCAAAGTAAACAAAACAGGTGGAAGCAGGAATTATATTGAAATTTAAGAAGCTTTTAGCTAGGCACGTGAATGTGCAGGGATGTGGATCTCATGCAGGCAGAAGACATTAGTTTAATTTGGCATCAAGTTTGGCACAGATACTAAGAGCCTATTCATATTACTATACTTTTCTATGTTCCTAGAGAGCATGGGTTAAAGGTGAGAGGAAGGAGTTTCAAAGGGGATCTGAGAGGTCACAGTGAGTCGAGCAGAGTCTGTGGAGGCAGCTCGATCTCCTGATTTCTTACAGCAAGTTTTAGATTCCAGCATCCAAAATCACCGCGTCGGTGATCTGAGGAATACATTTTATTCTAACAGAGACGGGTTGGTGTCTGGGAACGCTCTGCCAGAGGAGGTGGTGGAATTAGACACAATAACCATTTTTGAGGCGTTTAGACAGATACTTAAGTGGTTATGGTAGAGAAGGATGCAGTCCTAATGCGGACAAATAAGTGGTGTAGCTGGCCAAAATGGTCGGTTTTGGGCTGGTGGGCTGAAGGTCCGAATTTCTGTTCTGTATGACTATGATATCCCACCTGGTATTACAGAATAAATATCACATTATATGTCGCGGATATTTTCCCCCTCTTGTGGCATTGCCTATCCTACAGCGGATCACCAATGCCAAAGGGGAGAATATTAAACAGGAACAACATCTAAGACTGATGGTCAAAAGGCAATACCATGCATTCCCCTTGTTGTTCACTGATGATGGACTCTGAGCTACGAGGGGGGGTGGGGAAAGAAAAGAGACAAGCCTCTGTCAGCAAGTTGTGTGGCGTGAGGGACATCAGGTGGGAGAAATGCCCTGCCCTGTTCTCCCTCCAGCTAATAAAGTTACATGAGTGGTCCATCTACTCAGAGGCATTAAAGAACACAAAGAAAAACGCTCTCAAAAAACACCAGCTGTACCTGGGAGGAAACTGACTATTTCTGGGATATTACAGGACTGTAACATCGCTGTGTAGATTGTAGATGTATACAGCTTGGGGGAAATGGTGCCTCTACATTGCCAAAGCCCCAAAGCACTTTGCAGGAGCAATATCAAACAAAACTGGATTTTAAGTCAGGTGGTGAAACTGGACACATGAATGAATGTTTGATGGAGGGAGGTGGATTAAGCCACATCTTCACATCTTAAAGAGGCGAAAGGTCATATAGTCATACAGCATGGAAACAGGCCCTTCACCCCAATTTGCCCATGCCAAGATACTTCATCCACATTGGCTCCATCTGCCTGCATTTAGCCCAAGTCCCCCTCTAAAAGCTTTCCTATCTATGTACCTGTCCAAATGTATTTTAAATGTTGTTACAGTACCTGCCTTAAATACCTCTTCTGGCAGCTCATTCCATATAGCCACCACCTTGTGTAAAAAAAACGTACCCCTCAGTTTCCTACTAAACTTTCCCCTCTCACCTTAAATCTATGTCGTCAGGTTCTTGATTTCCCTACACTGCGTAAAAGACTCTGTGCATGCACCCGATCTATCGCACTCATGGTCCTACACCTCTATGAGGAGATTCTAATCCTTCTGCACTCTAAAGGATAAATTTTTAGACTGGCCCAACCACTCCCTATAGCTCATCCCTCAAGTCCTGGCAACATCCTCATAAATCTTCTCTGCACTCTTTCTCGTTTAACAAAATCTTTCATATACTGTAGCAGAATGATGTAAACTGAACACAATACTCCAAATGTGACCTCACCAACATCTTGTGCAACTGCAACATAAGATCCCAACTTCTATATTCAATACCTGGATTGGTGAATCCCAATGTGCCGAAAACCTTCCTGACCACCCTGTAATTCCTCAGCTCTACAACACTTTCTAGAACCCTAGCATTTAATGTAGATGTCCTGCCATGGGTTGACTTCCCAAAATGCGACACCTCGTGCCTATCTGCATTAAACTCCATTAACCGTTGCTCAGCCCACTTGCCCAACTGATTTTGTAAGGAGGTTCAGGTAGGTAATTTCAGCATTTTGTTCTTGGGCAGATGAAGGCATTCCTCAAATGGTGAAATGATTAAATTTAAGGATGAACAAGAGGTCGGAATTGGAGAGGCCATCAGAAATTGAGCCCCTATGTCCCCACTCCACTCGTACACGGACCATTCTATCGAGGCCATCTGCGCATTATTTAACGAGCTTCAGGGTAAACTGGGAGAACAGCACCTCCTCTTCAGTCTGAGCATGTTGTTCTTTGTCAGCTTCAGGTAACTCATGCTTTCTGTCTGTATCAGGAGTGGCCAGTTCTGCTGTTGGTCACCATCCATAATACTCTCACAATTCCGCTCTCCACAAACACGACCTAACCTCCCTACTGTATTTTGTGTCTTGTCTCTCGTTCTCTCTTCACAGATGTCTTCATCAATAGCTTATAATCACGACAATCGGACCTCACTCTATCAAAGATATTCCCTTCTCGCTATGTCTCCAGTCATGGTGGTGCAGTGGTAGAGTTGCTGCCTTACAGCGAATGCAGCACCGGAGACCCAGGTTCGATCCCGATTACGGGTGCTGTCTGTACGGAGCTACCTGCGACCTACGTGGGTTTTCTCCGAGATCTTCAGTTTCCTCCCACACTCCAAAGACGTTCAGGTTTGTAGGTTAATTGGCTTGGTAAATGTAAAAATTGTCCCTAGTTGGTATAGGATAGTGTTAATGTGCGGGGATCGCTGGTCGGAGCGGACCCGGTGGGCCGAAGGGCCTGTTTCTGTGCTGTATCTCTAAACTCTCTCCACTCTCTCAGCAGCTTGCTACTAACCTGGATTCCCTCTTTCCCAGTTCTGCCTCAATTTCCTCCTCCACAGATACTGCCTAACCTGCGGTACAGTCTTCAGCTAGTGGTCGTTGCTGCAGAGAAGGTAACACCATCCTCTCATAGCCTTGCTGACAGAATCGCCACAGAGATCAGTCCCCCCACCCCCCTTCCTCCACTGTAGCCTGTGATACCAGCAACTGAGCAGCACCTCAGTGGGGGCAGACGGCAGGTATCATTAATTGAGCTAAACTCCATGCCTTCTCACTGAAAGCACTGCCTGTTAAATAATACTAATTACTCACAAGAGTAATTGTAGTTGAGTTAACAGGTGGCTATGTGGAGTGGAATACTGCAATATTTGTCGTTATGTAACTCATCCACCTGATTCTTTACAAAGTGACAGAAATCAACTAGGAGAGATTTAACATTCCAGAGGGTTAGCTCCCCGTCCACACTGCCTCGTGTATTGGTCTCCTCACTTGTCACCCAGATTCAATTAGTGGGACGTGTGCAGAATTCTAACCCATCGAATCAAAGTGAAGCTTGGTAGCTCAATGACTTTCAGCCTCTCCACCCACGACTTACACCTTCTCTGCTCTTCTGAGATGGGACAGCCCACACAGAACATACAGGGCACACACCGCCCTCTCTCTGTGCTCACACAAGACTTATGGAGCTATCTGGAGTTTGCTTCCAGCTGGTCCAGCCTTCAGTTTGAGTCAAGCAGCCCAATGTATCTTCCCAACGGGAGCCTGCTGCCAACCCGTCTCCCTCTTTGTAAGCAATGAATCTTTTGGGGTATGTTTATTAGAAAAATACCATGAAAGGTCCGCACACGCACTCTGCCTATCCACACCACTATCCCACACATGCATACACAGGTCCTGCCCATACATGCACACATAGCACCTGCTCCTGCCACATACACACAGCCACCCCACCCCCGCACACATACATGCACGTTCACAAGCCTCTGCCTGTCCACGAGCACACCCACAGACTGGCACACTCACAAACACACACTCATAGTCCTTACCTCCACACACAGAGCTCCTGCCCGCCCAAGCACTCTTGTACACACGCAGTCTCCATACACATGCTCACTGACCACACAGAAGGCTGAGGCGAAGCCTAGGCTTGGCGATCGCTTCGCCCAACACCTGCGCTCGTTTCACAATAACCAACCTGATCTCCCGGAGGCTCAGCACTTCAACTCCCCCTCCCATTCCGAATCCAACCTTTCTGTCCTGGGCCTCCTCCATGGCCAGAGTGAGGCCCACTGTAAATTGGAGAAGCAGCACCTCATATTTTGTTTGGGTAGTTTACAACCAAGCGGTATGAACATTGACTTCTCCAATTTTAGATAGTCCCTGCTTTCTCCTTCTTTCCCCTCCTCTTCCCAGCTATCCCACAGCCCACTGTCTCTGCCTCGTCCTTTCTTCTTCCCGCCCACCCCACCCCCACATCAGTCTGAAGAAGGGACTCGACCCGAAACGTCACTTATTTCCTTCGCTCCATAGATGCTGCCTCACCCGCTGAGTTTCTGCAGCATTTTTGTCTACCTTCGATTTTCCAGCATCTGCAGATCCTTCTTAAACACAGAAGGCTGTGAAGGTCAACTCAATGCATATGTTTAAGGCAGAGATGGATATATTCTTGATAGGTACTGGTGTCAGAGGTTATGGGGAGAAGGTAAGAGAATGGGGTTAGGAGAAAGAGATATATCAGCCATGAGTGAATGGCAGAGCAGACCCGATGGGTCGAATGGCCTAATTCTGCTCCTACCACTTATGACCTTATGCCCACCACACCCATGTATATTCAAACAACATCTTTCCATATACAGGCACACACAGGGATCCCAACCACATATGGTGCAAACACATGCACACAGCCCATGAAGGCCTGTGTGCGTACAGTCCCTGCATGCACACAAACATGTTCGCATCAGGCAACTAATCCATGAGCTCCCTGATGACACCGAGATTGAATTGGGCGTTGGAGAGTTGACCGGGGGACCACTCCGAATACAGAAAACCTTGAAGGAAAGAAGGGGAGTGTGAATAGACTTACAACTAACAGGAGAGAGACACACAAAAAGCTGGAGTAACTCAGTGGGACAGGCAGCATCAATTCTTCAGACTGAAGAACGGTCTCGACCCAAAACGTCACCCATTCCTTCTCTCCAGAGATGCTGCCTGTCCCGCTGAGTTACTCCAGCTTTTTGTGTCAATCTTTGGTTTAAACCAGCAACTACATATTCCTTCCAACAGCTAACAGGAGTTGGGGAATCATGCACTTGAGGACATAAGTTTTAAATGAAGGAGGAGATTTTAAAAAGGCGTGAGGAGCAACTTGTTCACACCGACGGTGGTTTGTTTACGGTACGAACTGCCAGAGGAAGTGGTTTAGGCAACTACAATAACAACCTTTAAAAAGACATTTGGACTGGCACATGAGTAGGAAGGTTTTGGGGAATATGAGTTGAACCCTGGCAATTGGAGCTAGCTTAGACGAACATCTTGGTTGGCATGGACGAATTGTGCCGAAGGACGTGTTTCTGTGCGGTATTACTCTTTGACACTCTCAGGAAGAATTATTTCCCCCAGAGGGTGGTTTGATCTGGAATGAACTGCACTGCAGGTGGTGGAGGCAGTGAGTGTCACAACACTGGAGTATCTAGAAGAACACTTGGACCATCAAGGTGTACAAGGCTGGCAAACGGAATTCGCACAACAGGTGCTGACAGTTGAAGGGCTTGTTTCTGTGCAGTATGTCTCTGCAACTTTAGGCCCACAGTGAGAATGCTCAGAAATGAACAGCTCAATAAATGGGTTTCTTGAAAGCAAAGTCCGCAGTGAAATACAAACAGAAAATGTGCAAGGACTCAGTCAGCAGCAGTATCTGTGTAGAGAGGAACGGTACATAGCCAGGCAGTCAGGACATATTTGTAAAGTGTCCATCCAGCTTCACAATATGTGTGTGAAGATAAATGGGTGAAAATAGTGGAATAAACTGTAAATGCAAATGAATCAACATTTCCCATGAGGAACAATCCTGAACATCCAGAGGTTTGCCAATGTGCATCTGTGGTCAAGGTTCATCGTGAGCTCTGCCTCCTGAGGTAGCAACAGGAAACTACAAGTTTCTGCCGCTTTTCTGATGATTTACAATCTACCAGGAACCAACCCCAAATTCAACAGCTTCTGATCATAAACCACCACTCCTGACACCTTAAAGGGCTCCTTCACAACCAAGTTGTTTAATCAATTGTCCCATTACCAGACCTTTGTTTTGTACTGTCTGCCCCTTACTCCCACAGCTTTCTGAACATCACCAACTTCCCAGTCTTGCATAGGCACTATTTTCCAGTTCTGATTAAAGTTTCCGACATGAACATAGATTAACTGAAAATGTCTCTTCATTAGCCACAAACCCATGAGCAACAAATGAGAGAGTTTAGAAGTGACAGTGATGAACTGTTTTAATACAGTGACATACATCCAAAAGTTGTTTGCTTTTCACTTGGATTTACCCCACAGCACCCAGGGGAAAAGCACAACAAAAGCATTGTTAACGCAATGGCGGTTCCTCTTTGGAGTTTGTGGTAAAAATGATCAAATGCCGCATGGAAACAAATCCTGTGACCCATCAAACAAACCCACTCAAGGGGTTTCTGAATAAAAATTGAAATTCAACTGGTGTAAACAGACTGCTGGCATATTATCCAAACTGCACTCGCAAGTTCATCACTTGACAGGAAATGACTACAGCAAGCTTTCAACCGCACAGCATATCAGCTACTCAAAGTAACAAACACTGTCCAAGTTTCCCCAGTATCTGCAGTTGCAAAAGTCCCAGCAATATTGAACCCCCATCAAATGCACAAAGCCTCACAGTTTCCACATCACCGGCAATCATCATGATCCACAGCCAAATAAATACCAGTATCAGCAGACTGACTACAAGACCTCGTCGTTTATAGATATTGAACACACCCCCACACTGGCATCATCACTGGAACTCCCAAACCATCACCAGGACTATTCAAGCCCCCATCCCCCTATTTGCACTATGACAAGACCATCATGATTCCATGTTCAGAGGTAGGAAGCTCACTCCTGCTCTGACCCCCCACTCCCAGCCCGATTTAGCGGGATCGACTACTTGCAAGTTTGAAGGGAGGACAGGAGATTCCGGACTCAGTGAACAGATGAGGCTGTCCTGAAGAGACAGTCAGAGTCAACACTTCAGGGTGATGAACCCCCTGGACACAGCTTCTCCCTCCACAGATGCTGTTTGGCCCACAGTGTTTTCAGCATTCCCTGCTCTTGACCTCGGCTTCCAGCATCAGCAGGATGCTCGGTTTTAGGTTAAGTCTAAGTCAAGTTCTGGTGGAAGTAGCCCCACAATCTTGGTGCTGCCCACAGCTGTGGAGTAGTGTGACCACTGATATAACCCGCCAACCACAAGGCTTTACCCAAACCCAGCATGCCCAGACAAGGGAACGTCTTTAAATTTCTCCAAATATCAGTCTTAAAATCATTTAACAAAAGGGGATATCCCCCTAGTTTATACAGGAACATGCCAGATCTTAAATCACATGAATGTCCTACAACATTGAATGATACAGCATAGGAGTTGGCCCTTCAGCCAACATTTAAAAGACATTTGGACTGGTAAGGAAAGGTTTAAAAAGATATGGGCGAAAGGCAGGCAGGTGGGACTAATGTAGATAGGGTATCTTGGTCGTCACGGGCAAGTTGGGCCGATAGGCTTCTTTCTGCGCCGCATACTCTATGACTCAACATCTGTGTCCACCAATTTAAACTGATCACATTTGCCTGTGGTCTATATCCTTCGATTCCCTGCCTGTTCTAAATTCGTATTTTGTTGGTTCACATGCTTGATCAATGGTGTTTTCTCATTAATGTTTTATTATTATTAATGTTTTCTTTTAGTGGTTTCTGAGTCATTCGGAACTGTCACTGTATGTCATGTTGTTACTTGTGGACGGAGCACCAAGGCAAATTCCTTGTATGTAAATACTTGGCCAATAAACGTACTTACTTACTTCATATTTATGTTCAAAAGCCTCAAACAAAGGTAGTGTATCTATTTCCCTTCACTTCCCCAGCAGAGCATTCCAAGCACCTACCACTCTCTCTGTAACAACTTGCCTTGCACATCTCCAATAAACTTTGCCTCTCTCTTCTCAAAGCCATGCCCTGAAGAGTCATAGTCATAGATTCTTACAGCATGGAAACCGCCCCTTAGGCCCAACGTGACCACACAACATGTCCCATCTACAGTCCCACCTACCTGCATATCCATGTACCTGTCTAAATGTTTCTTAAATGTTGCGATAGTACCTGCCTCAACTACCTCCATCGGCAGCTCTTTCCATATGCCCACCAGACTTTGTGTGAAAGGGTTATCCCTCAGATTCCTATTAAATCTTTCCCCACCTCACCTTAAACCTATATTCTCTGGTTCTCGGTTCCCCTACTCTGGTCCCCAATGGCCCAACTCCCAGTGGAGTAGCACAGGGTACTGTGAACAACGGCCCCACTCTCAGTTGTGATATTTATAGAATCAGACACCTGATGAGATGTCAATGGAGAAAATGGGGCATGTGGTTATACTGATGACATCATCAGGTCATACCAAGGTCAGTTACTTCTCCAACTGCACCAACAGGGTGATTATCAGACAGCTCCAGGGGCTCATTGGGACTTTGTCATTGTGTCAGCTGAAGATGGTGCATCCAATCCAGCCATAGTTAACCATGTGATCTGGCACCTTATAGCAGTATTAACCCTTACATCTGTCAAGGAATGGCTGCATGCAACAACTAACAAATGAGTGAAGGCTCGGGTCATCTTACCCTACTGTAACTGAAATGGGACAAGATAGGAAATCAAGATTCCTTCATATTGTCAAGGCTGTTAGATCACAAAGTACTTTGTCACAGGGTTAAATATTGCCACCTTGTACACACCATGCATTATTACTTCAAGAAGAGAGCCAGCTGCCACAATACTCCACAGTACAGTACAAGAGCCCAATGACAACTTTAATTCATGATGGCTCAAAGAGATAAAGGTGTTAGTGGCACCAGGAGCACAAGGCATTTGTCTCACTCCACTGTAAAGAAAGGGTGGGAGATCAATCACAATTTCAAGATGATTTCAAAATTCCTCAGATCAACAAAAAAAATCATCAGATCAGCAAATAACTAAAAATTGACTCCCCAACTGTTTTTTCCTTCAACGAAACTAAAGTGGAACATGCCACATCTGTAGTTACTCTGACTACCGTCACAGCTCAGTGATTAGTACTTATGTAGAACCAGCAGCTAACAGAAAATGCAGAAGTTCTCTCACTCGGGAATCATTCTCCATTAAGCCACAAGCCATGGTTCCATTGAACAGCAGGGATTACATGCTTCACTTCCAGTTACACTGTATCTGCAAGCTCTACCAGTTGGAGAGCTGGTACATATTTTGGATTTTTCTCTGTGTCCCATCAGGACTTTATACCGATGACCCATTGGCTAGTACTGTGGACAAAGCTTAAGAAAGCAAAGACCGCAGTGAATATATACGGGAACCAGAGCACTGTTCCTATAGGGCACCACATACAACTATGTGGACAGGGCATTACATTCAGCTGGGCGACCAGTTCACTAATGGGATCTTGATTTTACTGCATTGCACCCAGCTCTCTGCACATCAAAGAGTTTTCCTTTCAGATGTTCTCATTTATTAAGTACCATAAAACTATCATACATTTGTGATAGTTGCTGATATATTTGTGCAAGATATTACAAGTTTTATGAGGACTCATTGAAACAGTGACCACAAACAATTCAAAACGAAGACAAAAAACACTAAAGACACTAGCAACCTCCATGGGGAAAGAGACAGGGCAAACATTTCTGACCAAGGACTCTTTTGTCAGTACTGGAAAAGAGAGAAAACAGGCATGCTGGTAACTGATAAAAGGTACAAAGTGCTAGAGTAACACAGAAGGCCGGGCATCATCTCTGAAAAACATGGATAGGTAACGTTTCGTCTGAAGAAGAGTCCTGATCCAAAACCTCACCTATCCATGTTGCCCACAGTTGCTGCCTGACCCATTGAGTTACTACTGCACTTTATCTTTTTTTATAAACCAACATCTGCAGTTTCTTGAGTCTCCATGCTGTTAACTGAATTGAAGAGAGTCGATAACATCTGTTACAGGGTGGAGACCAAGATCGTCAAGGTAACTATTTGCAAAAGGCAGCAGTCAGAGGCAGCAGAGGAAACAAAGGAACAAACTGACATGAAAATATCCAATAACAAATAAAAAGGCGAGTAACCTGAAATTGCTCAATTGCTAGTAACCTGAAATTGCTCAATTCAACATTGTATCCTGCGGGCATGAGCATACTAAGGCAGAAGATGAGGCACCGCTCCTTGAACTTGCATTGGAACATTGGAGGAGAATAAACATTTGAAACGGCATGTGAATGTTTTAGCTGCACTTAAGCATGACTTTGATGGGTGAATACTGCCTTGGAGAATAGGCAGGTTGTGAATGTCACAGATAAACACAATCTCTTTTTTTTATCAAAGATATACATAAAATGCTGGAGCAATTGAGGGAGGAGGTATATGGACAGGGAGTTGCGGAGGGAATGATCTCTGTGGAAAGCAGAAAGGGGTGTAGATGGGAAGATGTGTTAGTGGTGGGATCCTGTTGGAAGTGACTAAAATGTTGGATGATGAATGAACGGCTGATTGGGTAAAAGGTGGGAACCAGGGGGACTCTGTCCCTGATATGACAGGTGGAACGGGGAGAATGAGGGCTTCATCTATTGTTATTAACCTCTTTCACCACAAATCATCATCAGCTCATTAATGAAATGCACTCTACAAAGTAATAGTCACCCTGCCCTGTTCAACAACACAATCCTCGGATAATAAATTTCCACAAAACAGAAACATGGACTGCTTCCACATCTCCACGAAGGCAAACACCAGTGCTTCCAGTGCATCAACACAGCCTCTAGCTGACTGAGCTGAAAGGTCAGATTCAAACCCAGCTTATGAACCACAAACAGCAGTGACCTCTGTCCTCTTGAGAAAGACCAACATCCACAGCATCAAATTGTTCTTGGTCAGCTCCACTGGGCAGCTCACATCATTCACTTGGATTGCCAGCTATTGTGCTGGGCGCCACCCTCTTGTGTCAATGAGAGGATCAGGTGGAGGGCAGAATGGCTGTGTGGATGGGTGGGAGTGAGCTGGTGCTGACACTGAGTGTGGCTGTTGTTGGGTCAGGTAGCTCCTGCTCAGTGTTGACAGATTTCTGGACCCTCTTACTCCCTTGTCATGCCCTGGTGATTGAGATGGAAGCCCTTGTCTCCTGTCTCTGTGCTCTATCTCCCCAGCTTCCCCCACCCCCAGCCCAGAGGTTTCTCCACGGCGGATGGCTCAACAGTAGTCACTAGTGGTCACAAACAAAACACTCTTGTGAGCGACATTACAACCCATATGAGTATCGATGAAAATTATTTTTGTAGAACCTCACCGATACCTTCTGGATCCTCATGCAGATTGCCCCGCCCCGTTGTCTCTAATGGGCCATACACTTTCCAAGGTTATTCTTTTGCTCATAACCCATTTATAGAATATTTTGCGACTAACTTTAATTCTGTATGCCAGTGATGCTTCATGACCTCTTTACCGTCTAAATTCCCTGAAGTGCTTCCCTACAATTATTACTCATAACCAACCTCTCCTGTCTTTAGTTCCCTATACCTTGATTAGGACAGGTGTTAGAGGTTATGGGGAGAAGACAGGAGAATGGGGTTAGGAGCGAGAGATAGAGCAGCCATGATTGAATGGTGGAGTGGACTTGATAGGCCGAATGGCCTAATTCTGCTCCTATGCCTCATGACCTTATGACCTGACATGTGCTTCTTTTTTTCTCTTTATCCCCCCCCCTCGAAATCCCTCATCATCCAAGGATCCCAATATTTGCTGGTCCTGACCTTTACTCTGAAAGGAACATGTTGGCTCTGTTGTCTTACTATTTCTCCTTTGAATGCCTCCTACTGAGCAGAAATAGATTTAACGGCAAGTAAATGCTCCCAGTCTGCCTCTGTCAGGTGCTGTCTTATTTTAATGAAATTAGCTTCCCCCCAAGTTAAGATTTCTATTGCTGGTCCATCACAATCTTTTTCCTTAACTCCACACATATCAAAGTGGTTATGGTCACAATCTACAAAATATCTCCGGCTACATACACCAAAACTCACCCTCTGAGGACCAACATTGTAGGAGGGCTCAGCCCTCGGTGGACTCTGAATTGGTGGACCAGCAAGGACAATGGTGGGGGGGGGGGGACCTGGCAGAGGGCTGTCGAGGACGATGGGGGGACCGGTGTCGCGGGGGGGGAGGGGGGCTGCTGTAACGTGCGGTGGCAGGCAGTAAAAAAGGATTATTTGGCGCTTTTGTAACTTGTGTACTGCCTAGGTTGAATGCAGAACAAAGCTGTTCATTCAACCTCACGTACATGTGACAATAAAGTATCATACAGTCATAAACAAGGTCCAGTACTGTTCTTTCCCTCAATGGTCCATTGACATTCTGCACCAAAATACTTTCCTGTACACAGCTCAAAAATTCCACCCACTTCTGAGCTTTTGACAATAAAGCAATCACAGTCAGTATTTAAAAAACTGAAATTCCTTAGTACTATTATGCTACTTTTATTATCTCTATCTGCTAACTGCCTACACTTCTGTTCTTTAAAGGTTCTGGTTATAAATTAAAGACCTTGGTAGTTAACAGCATGCGTGGAATTCCAGAAAAAATTCAAGTGATTTCTTAACACATGTGACGCATGTCGCACACTGGAACAAACTGTGAACTGACAACCATTTCTGGCAGAAGGATGGCTCGAGAAAATGTTCAAAATATACAAGGTATAAAAATAACAGATCTGTCAATTCAATTTTAAGCCAACAATCACATTCTGCAGTGCAAGTGGCAGCTACAGTCCACACAATTCCATCCTTTGCGGATATAACACCATAGCTGCGCAATTTAGATTACAACCCAAGTATTTGAAGCATAATTATGAACCAATATTGATGGAGAAAGATTTGACATATAAAAATGTCAATGGTTGCCAGAAAGACAATGTGACATTTAGCTTCAAGAGAAAATCTTCCTCCTATTCCCCACAACAGATACAGACACAGGGGCACCCGCAAGAACTAAAATACAATTTATATCCGGTCACTTTTTAAACCAGCTCCGAATGATTTGTCCTGTCCCTTTCTTAATCCACCATGAGTCTCCTGGCTTTGCTGATCCTGTTCGGTTCTCACTATCTATTTCCACTGATGGCCTGGGCTTGAGCATTGCTGTAGAAACTGTTAAAACCTCCCCTCCATTTTCCTATCACTGTCATACTCATTACTGCACCCACTCACACACTACAACCTCGCAAAGAGCCAGCAGACCTTATAAGTGGAAAGAGGTAAAATATGCCATTTATTCCATCTGACAGCTTTTCGTGCTACCATCATCACATCCTTAGAGGTACTCCTGCACTAATTCAGAATTGCAGCTTGCAGCTTGGTGCACCACAGCTAAAAGCCACATTTCCCTGGCCCGGGGACGTTCTGTCCTGAATAGCAGAGTGAAACACTGCAGGCAATACCAGGCCCCAACTTGTTAACTATTTAATAACAACCCTCTGGAATGCAAAGGTATTCCCTGTGCAAAACTCTTCTGGGCATGGGGCCACTTGCAGCAACAATCTCCCGTTATAAGCTTGAAACCCAACCGCTCAACCCAGGACATTTAATGCATTCTATGCTTGTTTTGAGCAGGAGTCAAACAAACCGTTGACATCTGTCCCAACTGACTCGAGTGTGCTTATTCGCACGGTCGCTGTGGCAGATGTAAGAGCAGCCTTCCTCAGGGTGATCCCATGGAAAGCAACTGGCCTGGATGGAGTCCCTGGCAAAGTAATTAGGAACTTCGTGGACTAACGCGTGGGAGTGTTCACAGATATCTTTTACCTCTGACATCCCCACCTGTTTCAAGAAGACCACTATCATCCCAGTACCAAAGAAAAGCAAGATCTCATGCCTTAATGATCACTTAGTGCGTTGACATCCACCATCATGAAGAGCTTCGAGAGGCTAATTAGGATTATTAGGTTTATTAGCTAATTAGGCTAATGAGGTCTAATTAGGAACAGTCAACATGGATTTATGCCTGGAAGGTCATGTTTGACTAATCTTCTTGAATTTTTTGAAGAGGTTACTAGGGAAATTGACGAGGGTAAAGCAGTGGATGTTGTCTATATGGACTTCAGTAAGGCCTTTGACAAGCTTCCTCATGGAAGGTTGGTTAAGAAGGTTCAACTGTTGGGTATAAATGCAGGAATAGCAAGATGGATTCAACAGTGGCTGAATGGGAGAAGCCAGAGGGTAATGGTGGATGGCTGTTTGTCGGGTTGGAGGCAGGTGACTAGTGGGGTGCCTCAGGGATCTGTGTTGGGTCCTTTGTTGTTTGTCATGTACATCAATGATCTGGATGAAGGGGTGGTAAATTGGATTAGTAAGTATGCAGATGATACCAAGATAGGGGGTGTTGTGGATAATGAAGAGGATTTCCAAAGTCTACAGAGTGATTTAGGCCAGTTGGAAAAATGGGCTGAAAGATGGCAGATGGAGTTTAATGCTGATAAATGTGAGGTGCTACACCTTGGCAGGACAAATCAAAATAGGACGTACATGGTAAACGGTAGGGAATTGAAGAATACAGTTGAACAGAGGGATCTGGGAATAACCGTGCATAGTTCCTTGAAGGTAGAATCTCATATAGATAGGGTGGTAAAGAAAGCTTTTGGTATGCTAGCCTTTATAAATCAGAGCATTGAGTATAGAAGCTGGGATGTAATGTTAAAATTGTACAAGACGTTGGTGAGACCAAATCTGGAGTATGGTGTACAATTTTGGTCGCCCAATTATAGGAAGGATGTCAACAAAATAGAGAGGGTACAGAGGAGATTTACTAGAATGTTGCCTGGGTTTCAACAGCTAAGTTACAGAGATAGGTTGAATAAGTTAGGTCTTTATTCTCTGGAGTGCAGAAGGTTAAGGGGGGACTTGATAGAGGTCTTTAAAATGATGAGAGGGATAGACAGAGTTAATGTGGACAAGCTTTTCCCTTTGAGAATAGGGAAGATTCAAACAAGAGGACATGACTTTAGAATTAAGGGACAGAGGTTTAGGGGTAACATGAGGGGGAACTTCTTTACTCAGAGAGTGGTAGCGGTGTGGAATGAGCTTCCAGTGGAAGTGGTGGCGGCAGGTTCGTTGGTATCATTTAAAAATAAATTGGATAGGCATATGGATGAGAAGGGTACGGAGGGTTATGGTATGAGTGCAGGCAGGTGGGACTAAGGGAAAAAAGTTGTTCGGCACGGACTTGAAGGGCCGAGATGGCCTGTTTCCGTGCTGTAATTGTTATATGGTTATATGGTTATATGGCTGTTTATGGCACACATTAAAACCACCCTACTAAGCAACCTTGATCCACTTCAGTTTTCCTACTGCCATCTCCCTGGCTCTACACATGTCCCTGAAACACCTCGATAAGAAAGACATCTATGCCAGACTCCTAGTCATCAATTATAGCTCTGCTTTCAACACCATTATCCCAACAAAGCTCATCTCCAAACTCGTGGAACTTGGAGTCAGTTCTTCCCTCTGCAACTGACTTCCTGACCAACAGACCACAATCAATGATAAGTAACAAAGCATCCTCTATGATTCTTCTCAACACTGGTGCCCGCAAGGATGTGCTCTTAGCCCCTTTCTATACTCCTTATTCACATACGACTGTGCAAGAACTATCCATTTCAATCTACGTTCTGAGACGACACCACCGTGGAGGGCCGGGTAGCGATTAATGATGAGATGGAGATTGAGAAGCTTGTAACTTAGTGTCAAGACAACAACATCAGCAAGACAAAGGAAACTATGTCTGAAGAAGGGTCTCGACCCGAAACGTCGCCTATCTCCTTCGCTCCTTAGATGCTGCTGCACCCGCTGAGTTTCTCCAGCTTTTTGTGTAACAAAGGAAACTATGATTGACTTCAGGAAGTGGAGTAATACACACACTCCAGTATATAATGACAGTGGCAAAGTGGTCGAGCTTCAAGTTCTAAGAATATTTATTCCTCAATTTGTCCTGGACCAGCCACATCGAAGCTCTGGCCCAGAAAGCACACCAACACCTCTACTTCCTTAGAAGGCCGAGGAGGTTCAGCATGTCCCCAACAACCCTCACAAACTTCTACAGAGGCGCTGTAGAAAGCATTCTATCGAGTTTGAAGGCCGCAGAAATTGCAGAGTTGTGGACTTAGCCTCGAACATCGCACAAACCAACCTCGCTTTCACTGACTCCACCTCATGCTGCCTTGGCAAGGCCTCCAGCATAATTAAGGACCAGTCTCACCCTGATCACCCTCTCCCATCAGGCAAGGGGTACAGAAGTTTAAACGCATATATCCAGATTAAGGGACAGTTTCATCCCAGCTCTCAGGCAACTGAACCGTCCTCTCATCGACTAGAGTGCAGCCTTGACCTCCCAACTACCTCATTGGAGACCTTCGAGCTATCTTTAATCAGGCTTCATCTGACTACAATGTTATATCTTGTTCTGAATGTTGTACCTTTAACCTTTATCTGTGCACTGTGGACCACTTGATTGTATTCATATATCGTCTTTTCTTAACTGGATAGTACGCAAACAAAGGCTTTTCACTGTACCTTAGTACACGAAACAATATTAAACTAATGAACATGAACAATGCACCCGTATTCTTCGGGATCATATTTAAGGGGGGGGGGGGGGGGTTCCTGTACAGTCAGCCTGGTAACAGAAAAAAAATGAGATTTCAACGTTAAATCTATTGTGTCCATTTAGATGAGACTGCGGCAGATTGGAAGGTTGGGAAACAAGCCCACATCAGAGATTTGACACCGTTTAGACTCAGATGGTCAGTACAACAGCGGGAGAACATCATTGCTAACAGTGCTGTCCTTTGCATACCCTGGTGAAAAGTAGGTGTGTTAGCTACAGCCATGTCTCGTGCCCAGAAAATCTGTGTGAAAATAAGTAGCACTTGGTCCTCAATCAACATCACCAAACAGTAGCCATTTCCATAATTCAGTGGCCATTTATATCTCGACTATTTGCACTGCCGAACGTTTCTGAGTGAAAATGGCTGCTGTCATTGTACATATCAGTCATTGCATCTCAAAATAACGTATTATGCATTCATATTTGAAAGGTGTGCCGATGAGTTTTATTAAAGCAAGTCATTAATGCCGAGATTGCAATGTTTATTTCTGTGTTCTCCGATTCGTGAAGCCGGTGTAAATCGCGAGTGTGCTGGGTGAAACCACTCGGATGAATCAGTTGTTCGGCGATGGTCTTCGGGTGGAGGATGTGCAGCTGATGCCATCAGTCACCGTGTGACATGTCCGAAGCCATGCGCAAATAAAGCGGGATCGCCGCCCCACTTGTCTGACAGCCTGCTGCTGCCTAGCGCCATCCAAAGCGCTGCGCGTTTCACGAGGCAGCTCCCAAACACTACACGGATCCAGTCCACGCACCCCACACTTACCCAGCCTACGTGGCGGGTTTAAACAAACCGACATCCTCTTTACTGGGCAGCCTTGCCCAAGAGGAGCGCCGGCCTCTCCCGCAACCGCAAGGGCTCCCTTCGCCATCCTCAATCCCGACTGCTCCCTCGATCCACGGGTGGCGGGGGGGGGGGGGGGGGGTACTTCAAGCGGCAACATTGGGAGAACTGCAGAGATAAACTCCCTCCGCAATAATCCGGACTGCGCCACCAAGACACACACACACACACACACACACACACACACACACAGGTCCGGTGTGGGAAACATGTTGACACTGGTGCAGTGTGCGTGAAATCTCCTCCTCGGCTCGGCTCGGCATGTGTCTCAGAATATCTCGGTGAACGTTCCACGGTCTCGCTCACTGCCCCCTCTCATCCACTGGTTACGTACGGGTATCAAGGGTTATGGGGGGAAGGCAGGAGAATGTGGTTAGGAGGGAAAGATCGATCAGTCATGATTGAATGGCGGAATAGACCTGATGGGCCGAACGGCCTAATTCTATTCCTATCGCAATGGACCTTAAAATGGCAACAGCTACAGTAAAACACGAACCAGTCCCAGCGTGGGAAATGCGGTAAACAATTGCACAGAGAGCACTGGGCACTGGACTGCTCACTGGGCAGTGGAACATTATCTCACGGGTGAAGGGCCGGCTCCTGTCCTGATATTCCACTAGTACTGCAAATCAAACCCGGGCATACTCAGTCACTTGCCGAACAGGTATTCATAATCCACTTTAAACAGAGAGGAGGGGAAACGCACACTTTATGACTTGTCAGACTCGCTGAAGAAGGGTCTCGACCCGAAACCTACTCTTTTTCTCCGGAGATGCAGCCCGACCCCCTGAGTTACTCCAGCTTTTTGTGTCTATCTTCGGTTTAAACCGGCATCTGCAGTTCCTTCCTGTACTATTACTCGGACATGAATCGCTCCACATGCCCCCCCCCCCCCATAAATTATTATGCAACATCAAGTCATTCGGTGAATCCTCAGAAAATTTCAAGAATTGTGCAGTCAGAGAATACAAATTACAATGTCATCCATTATACTTTGGGGTTTTAAAAAGGAATTAAAATGTCAATATTTTATAAACAAAGACACTCCCCATCTGTTCACACTGAGTCTGTGAATCAAGCAGAACACCAGGAAACTATTCACTCAGTCAGAACCCACCCGAGCAGATGGAGAGATCTACGTTTGCAAACCTACAACAGGAGTGATCTTAGAAGCAAAGGTGCAATTTCCCTCATCTTCCAAATCTTCTACGTGAATAAATAATCCGGCCCCAGTGAACTGACCCCGGTATCCCAAACATTAGACAGCAGGAATGTAGTGATGCCAGGAAGCAAGCCATCGTGTCAGATCTTACTGACTGACTGCAAATTAGCTGGTTGGGACTTGTTTCCTGGCGCTCCGAAAGTCCATCACAATACCAGCATCAATTTCAATGTACACAGCGGAGTCGGTATCTGTGTTCAGCCTAGCATCGGAGTTGCTCGCAATTCAAGTGACCTGACATTGTCTTTTCTACTACAAAAACCCACCCAAATATATATTTCTCTTTAAACGCCCCCAGAAGAAACGGAAATCATCTTTTAAAGATACCTCAACTCCTCTTCACTACACTTGAACTGGACCCCCTCCTCGGCCAACCTCGGGTTAAAAACTCTCACCCTATACTGTGTCTCTACTGGGCCATTGACGACTACATCACCCAGGCACTTTAACTTTTCCTATTGTTTTGACGTTAGGTCGCCCAAGGAATGAATGAATAATTGTTTAAGAAGGAACTGCAGATGCTGGAAAATCGAAGGTAGACAAAAGTGCTGGAGAAACTCAGCGGGTGCAGCAGCATCTATGGAGTGAAGGAAATAGGCAACGTTTCGGGCTGAAACCCTTCTTCAGACGCCTATTCCCTTCACTCCATAGATGCAGCTGCACCCGCTGAGTTTCTCCAGCACTTTTGTCTACCGAATGAATTAATACGTTTATTGGCCAGGTATGTGCACATACAAGCAATTTGCCTTTGTGCTCCGCTGGCAAGTAACAACATGACATACAGGCACACAAAACATTAATAATAAAACATTATAGTTTAAACATGTGAATGAAATAAAATACCAGAGCAAAAGGAGCCTACAGACTTTTGGTTATTGAGTAGAGCTACTACTCATGGGAAAAAAACATATTTTTATGTCTGGTTGTGGCCGTTTTCACATTCCGGAGTCCACTTCCAGAGGGAAGTGATTCAAAGAGTTTGTGGCCAGGGTTAGAGGGGTCAGAGATGATCTTACCCGCTCGCCTCCTGTCCCTTGCAGTGTACAGTTTGTCAATGGGGGGGGAGGTTGCAGCCAACAACCTTGCCGCAGCCTCCGGATGTCGTGCTTGTTGGCTGAGCCAAACCAGACCATGATGGAGAAGGCGAGGACAGACTCTACAATGGCAGTATAGAATTGGACCATCATTGCCTGTGGCAGATTGTGTTTCCTCAGCAGTTGCAGGAAGTACATTCTCTGTGGGCCTTTTTGACTGTGGAGTCAATGGTGGGCCCCCATTTCAGGTCCTTGGAGATGATGGTTCCAAGGAACTTAAAAGACTCCACAGATGTGACTGTGGTGTTGTTGATGGTGAGTGGGGGGAGGGGAGGGGGAGCTCTCCTAAAGTCTACTATCAATTCCACTGTCCTAAGAACATTGAACTCCAGGTTGTTACGAAGGCACCAGGATACAAGCTGGGTCATTTCCTGTCTGTAGGCAGATTCCTCCCCATCCTGGATCAGTCCAATCAGGGTTGTGTCATCTGTAAACCTGAGAAGCTTGACAGAGGAGTCTGTGGAGGTGCAGTCGTTGCAGTGATCCTTGTCTTTTTAAGTACAGGGACAATAGTGACTTTGAAGCAGACAGGGACAGAGCAGGTTTGCAGGGACTGGTTGAAAATGTCTGTGTTCACCGGTGCCAGTTGTTTGGCACAGAGCTTGATGGTAGAGAGGGAAACATTGTCTGGTCATGGAGCTTTCTGGCTTTGCTGTCTTCTGAATAGCTTCTCCACCTCCTCAATTTGTATTGTTGGTGATGGAGAAGTGGCCTGACTAATGTTGGACAGAAAGGAGGGGGTGGGTAGTGGATGAGGGTCCAGTCTTTGCAGACTGGAGTCAGGCTGTGAAGTGTTGGTTGCGGAGGAGGGGGAGGGGGTACCAGGGTTAAGTTTATGTTTATCATTCTATGATTGTCCAAGGAGCGGGGGATTTTCCTCGTGTAGCTGGTGATTTCTTGCTAGCCCTTCCAAACTGAAGAAGAGTCACTAGCTGAGAACTTGCACCTCAACTTCTCAGAGTACCTTTCCTTGGCAGCTCTGATTCCTCTTCTCAGCTTGTACTTGGCCTGCCTGTAGAGGTCTGCATCCCTGCTCCTGTAGGCTTCATCTTTAGACTGGCAGAGCTGTCTGAGTTCTGCTGTAAACCACGGCTTGTCATTGTTGAACCAGATCCAGGTCCAGGTCCTTGTGGGAATACAACTGTCCTCACAAAAGCTGACATATGACAAAGTATCTGTATATTCATCGAGGCTTGTGGTTGCTTCCCTGAACACATTCCAATCAGTGCAGTCAAAGCAGGACTGTAGGTTTTCAATGCCCTCGCTTGTCCACCTTTTCATCGTTTTGACCACAAGCTTTGCAGATTTTAGTTTCTGCCTGTGGAACGGAATAAGGTGAACTAAACAATGAGAGCCCCCGCCATTGGGCTGACACTCTCAGAGCTGGAGGTCTCACACCTCCTCACACACAATGTTGAAACCATTTACGTTTACCCACACCCCGAAATCACACTGCCTCCAGGAGAGAAGGCAGGGCTCTAAAGCCCCATACCTGGCCACTATTTGCATACCTTGGCTATGCAAGCAAAGAATTTAACTGTGACTTGTCACATGTGATAACACAGCATTAAACTCGATTCAATCTCGGGATTGCCAATTTCACTCCTGAATGTAGCTACTCAAGTACCGCTTGCCGGCGTGGTCCCGATCCCCTCGCCAGAGAGCTGCGTTTATTTCGACACCCGTGGTTTATAATGCAACAGCAATCTGGTCCGGTCGTACTCCGAATGTCCCTTCGCCTCTGATAGAATAAACTAGATTTAAAGCAGCCATCTGCTCCCGCCACTTTGTTTCACTCTGAACACTGAACCAACGTCTCTGTGACAGACCCTTCCTTTAGATGTTAGATAGGAAACGATTTCATGTATTTTTTTTCAAAACACGCGCTTTAAATTTCCGTTTTAAACAGGAAAGGGTGTGGGTTCATAAAAATAACAATCCGCTAAATATCCTCACAAAAAAACATCGCTCAAATGGAAAACGGACGCGATTTGTCGCGGATCGTTAAATACGTAGATAATAAGAATACAACTTGAAATTACATTTTTTTTTAAATGAGGTAAAACAATTGACCCGACGGTGGTTTGGGGCGAGTTCTCACGGTGGCCCTGGAGAAGCGAGCGTCAGGGGGAGTTCGCAAACTACACCGAGAGCCGGCAAAACGGATTAGCATCAGAGGCGAACCGAAAGCGCCGGGAACAGCGGTGTTGATCGGGCTTTGAGCGAGAAGCGCCACCTGTATCACGGAACACGATGCCAGCTAATCTATTGTGCATTAACAAATCGTATAGCGGCTCAAGCGCTTCCTGCTGTTCCGCTGTGAGGGATGGGATGGGATGGTGGTGTGTGTGTGTGGGGGGGGGGGGGGGGGGGGGGGATTTGGGGGGGGGGGGGGGGGTGCAGGTGCGCTGCCGGGTTGGGCCAAGGGGAGTTCAGCGCTCGGCCTGGCGCGGTCTGTCAGCTGGACACACGGCCCGCGGGAATGCCCACCTTGACACTGGAATCCCTGCTTGCCGAAGCCCCTGCGGAGACAGAAGGGAGGAAGAGCGTTAGAGAAGCGGGATCGCTGGCGGGGAAGGAGGGGGGAGAGGTGCGGGCAGGCGGGGCTGCGGGCTCACCAGATGAAGTCGGTGCAGTGGCTGCAGAAGGTGGGCTGCTTGAAGAAGCGGGCGGTGAACTTGTGGTCCTTCACTTCGTGCACGTTCTTCTGCCGCAGGGCGCCCTTGCGGGCGAAGCGCACCGTGGTCTCCTCGCCGTCCATCGCCAGCGCCGGGTCCGCCATCCTGCAAGGAGCCTGGGCACAGACCGGCTGCCGGCCGGCAGAGTGAAGCTCTCGGGCTGCGCCTTCTCTCCGCGTCAGCTCGCTCCTCCTCCCCCTCCCTCCCTCCCTCCCTCTCGGCTACTGACAGCCAGCACGGCCTCTCACTCACTCCGCCCATCGCCGCCTCGCCGCCTCGCCCACGGCCACAGGTGCCCGGCGCTGCCTCCCGCACCCACCCCGGCCGGGTCAGTGGGGTGGGCAGAGGCCGGGGGATGGAGGGGTGTGGGGGGGGGGGGTGTTGGGAACCGGAGCCGGGGAGGGGAGTGAGGGGTCGGGGGTGGCCCCGAGAAAGGGGGGGGGGGGTTGTCCTGGGCCAGGGGAAGGGGGGGGGGCGTCAAGGGGTGGCCAGGGGGGTGGGGGGGTCAGGGCCCGGGGGTGGGGATACAAGATAAAGATACATTTATTTGTCACATGTTAGGGTCCGAAGGTGGAGAGACTTCACGGGTCGGATGAGCGTGTCAGGGGGCGATGTAGGGGGTGGGGGGGGGGGGGGTAGAGAGGTATCACGGCCGGAGGGTTGGCCAGGTCCCGGCGTGGGACATCTTCCTTCTCCATAGCTGTACAAAACTGCACAGTAACCAGGACAGGACAGGGCGAGCTGAGTTTAATGGGCGTTGATCCTCCGCCGCCTCTATGGTCGCTGTCCGGGCGCCTGAGTGTTTCCCGCGTCGTCTCTTCCCCAGCGCCCGCTTTCATTTTCAAAAGTTAACGTGGAACCTGCAAACACATCGATATCTCAATGGTTTCATATTAATCACGTGAACTCCAGCGTCGATTTTAATCGTCGTTACCATCTTATACTTGACAATAGAACACACGTGCCAGATTGAGGGGCTGTCACTCACAGCCCAAACATGCACCGTGACCCGGTCATCGGTGGATTGCTGGGACCTTGGCCTCCCGCCGATCCTGCAACCATAACAATCTAATTTTAACCCAACTCCGTCCCTTTACATCACCTTATGTTCACCTGTCTATGGTTAGGAATTCCCCTTGAAAGAAGGTGGTGGGCTTGTGCCCTTGTAGACCAAGTGACCCCAAACTGGAACTGAAGACAGAACCCTTCCTGCATCTGGGCGTCTCATCTCCGTGAAGACAGGCATCCATGGTGGGAATCACCACTGACTCAGATCATAAGACCTAAAAGCAGAATTAGGCCATCGAGTCTGGTCCACCATTCGACCATGGCTGATTATTTTTTTCCTCTTCACTCCAGTCTCCTGTCTTCAGTGCATCAGGCTGAGGGAAAGATGTTTGAAGATCAAGACCTCAGACATGGCCCGAACCTCACAACATCCACTGTGGTAATCATTGCACCCTAGGTGCTTCTCAACCTGTGCTGCCTACAGCATTCAGCACAAGGCATTAGAAAGATATCACCAATGCTGTCTCTAAGGAATCCTTAATTCCATGGGCAGGTATGTGAATCAGTGAGGTCCCAGTTATTCTCAACCACCTGCATCAGACAAGCCACATTATACTCATGTCTGACGCAGACCCCTCATACTTATTCTTCCAGGCTCTATGCTGGGAGATTACAGCGAGAAAGATTCAAGATAGTGCTCAATGTCTCCTTCGAGAAGGAACCCTCCTTGTGGCTGCAAGTGAGATGATGTGTTGCCTCCTGGTGCCATGGTACAGGATACGTCTGGGCAGCTGCAGAACATTCTCAAGAGGAAGGCTGAGCAGTGAGACGTCATTGTGCACATTGGCACAAATGACGTAGGCAGGAAAAGGGATGGTGTCCTGCAAAGTCAATATAGGGAGTTAGGCAAAAGATTAAAAAGCAGGACCCCAAGGGTAGTAATCTCCAGATTGCGCCCGGTGCCACATGCTAGTGAGGGTGGGAATAGGAAGATAGGACAGATGAATGCATAGCTGAGAAGATGGTGCTAGGGGCAGGAATTCAACATTTTTTGGACCATTTGGACTCTTCTAGGACAGAGGTGATCTGTACAAGAGGGATGGGTTGCACCTGAACTGGGGGAAGGACAAAATCCTTACATGGAGGTTTGCCGGTGCCACTCAGGAGGGTTTAAATTAGAGTGGCAAGGGGGTGGGAACTTTAAATGGTAGAACGAATGGGAAGGTGGAGATTAGGACCAGTCAGTCTCAAAGGAAGGACAGAGAGGGAGTGGTTAAGGAATATGGAGAAACTGATGGCTGAAGTGTGTTTATTTCAATGCAAGGGTGATCATGGGTAAAGCAGATGGATCAGCACTTGGAACAATGATATTAAGGCCATTACAGAGACTTGGTGCTGGAGGGTCTTGCACTGGCAAGTCTGCACTGCACTGTCTGGCACCAAACAGCATTTCAATACTTTAGAAGTGATAAAGTGGGAGGTAAATAATGTGGAAGTTGGTTTACTAATTAGATAGATATAACAGTGCCACTCCGTGATGACATACTGGAGGGTTAATTCAATGTGGCAATATGGGTAGAGGTGAAAATAAGAAAGATGCAATCACTCTACTCGGTATAAAGCAGCATCAGCAGTTCCTTCCTATACAGGGTGGCTCTAAGTCCTTTATTTCTCTATGTATGTTTCTATGTCACCGTTATGAAATGATGTTTAATGTCTGCTATTTTTTAGCTACTGTCATGAACTTCCATCTAGTTTTCTATCACACATTAGCCAGCTTTCCTTTTATCATCAGAACTTTAGTTTTGGATTGATTGTGAAATCACAACTCAGTAATGGATTCTAGATCACTACTGTTATCGCCTCTTAGGCCATTATCTAAATTGTTTTGCCTTTAGTTTGATTTTATTATCGTTATTCCTTCTGAACATTAATCTTGTGCAACTGTACCGTTATATATCCTCCCCTTCCCAGCACACTCTGGTTATCATTAGGCATTCCCTTTCCTTCCATTCACTACTTAGTTTAAGGCTGTTTGATTCAAAAGCGTACACGTCCATGGTTCACGTCAAGCCCGTCTCAGCAGAACAGCTCCCTTTTGTCTCACTACTGGTGCTTTATGAATTACACACCCTTCATCCTTCTGATATGTTTAATCTTATGCCAGTGCATACATGTGAATGTAGTAATTGTGCTACTATTGTCTTGGTGGTGCAGTTCCTCATACTCTCCAAGCGGAACCTTTTCCTTTGTCCGAACAATGTTGCCGGTTCCTATGTTTTTTTGTTAGCTGGATCTTTTCCAAGTTCCTCTACAAAACTGAGGTGGGGTCCTCAAAACCAGCACCAGTTAGGTGACATTGCCTTTGAACTTACACTTATGCCTGCAGAGAATAGTATCTATCCCCCTAATCAGTTTCCCTTCCCTCTACTACACCTTTTCACTCCACCCCCACCCCTACTAAAATCCCTACACTCAAGTGATAGGTCCATTGCTCTGGAATGGTAGGGCTCTGGAGAGGGTTGCAGAGCAGAGGGATCTAAATTATAGGTGCATAGTTCATTGATAGTGGTGTCTTGCGTCGGTAGCATGGTCAAGAAGGCTTTCAGCACATTGGCTTTCATCAGACAGGGTATTAAATATAAACGCTTGATTGTTATGTGACAATTGTACAAGACATTAGTGGGGCCATATTTGGAGCATTGTGTTCAGTTTTGGTCACCCTGCTATAGCAAGGATGTCATTAAGCTGGAAAGAGTGCAGAGGAGATTTACAAGGATGTTACCAGGAGTTGAGGGCCTGAGCTATAGGAGGAGGTTGGGCAGGCTGGTACTTTATTCTTAGGAGCACAGGAGGGTAAGGGGTGATCATCTAGAGCTGTTTAAAATCAAGAGGGAAATAAATAGGGTGAATTCTCAGGGGTGATCAAAACAAGAGGGCATATGTTTAAGGGAGACTAGATTTAATACAAACCTGAAGGGACAACGTTTTCATTCAGAGAGTGGTGGGTATACAGAACAAGCTGCCAGAGGAGGTAGTTGTGGAAGGTATTGTAAACGCATTTAAAAGTCACTTGGACAGGTACATGGATAGGAAAGGTTTAGAGGGATATGTGGGCAATGTGGGCAAATGGGATTAGTTGAGATGGGGAAATCTTGGTCAGCATGGATGAATTGCTCTCTGACTCTCTGCACTGCTTCTGTCATGGGATTTCAGGACCCTTACACCTGCAGAAGAACTGAAGCGGGCCAACACCTTCTCAGTTCCACACATCTCAAGGTAGCAATTCCTTCTTTTCCTTGACCACTGACCAATTTAATCGTACTTCACCTCTCAAAAAATATTCAAGTTAACCCCTTCTTCCTGAAGTCTTGCAAAGTGAGAAATTCATCAACTCTGAGCCTAGTTTTGTTCCGCGGAGGCACTTCTGGTGATATAATAATACATTACTGTGTGATATAAATCCAGATGGCTTGAGGGTCCATTTTGGGAGTTTCAATGTATCTGATTAAACTAACAGTGAAAAATCCGCATCTGATGTACAAATAGGGTTGTAGGCGGAATTAATGTAATCAGTTCAGAAGTGGGCAGTTATCAGACAAAATGAACCTTGAGATATATGATTGTATATTATTGTATAACTATTGAATGTTATTCCACAAAAAAAACAGCCACATAGTTGTACATTAATGGCAATGGGAGATTTAAAAGATGAGAGTGATAATTACTCATTACTTTCATTGCCTGGGCAATGTGGAAGAGCAAAAGGAGTGTTGGTTCATATCCCAGAATAGATGTAAATAGTAATAATGAACTGATTGGAACATACTCTGAATAAAACCTTCAATATGTTCAAAAAACATTCACCCACACTGGAGATGTTCTGCCAAAATGCAGCGCAGTAACACCAAGATGTAATGGGAAGTAGCAATAAAAGATGTGGATAATACGGACGTTCAACAGCTTGGTGGTCAATGTTTAAAATCAACTGCCCGGGGCTCAAGTCTTGAAATCTCATTACAATTTATGAAATTAAATTAAATAATAACAAAGACTGTGGTTGTTATTAAAACAAAACATTGACTGGTTCAAGTATTTTTCTATGTCAACATTCACTTAAATTCTCTCAAATCCACATGATAAGTGGTAGGGCCTTAAGGAGTGTAGAGGAACAGAGGGACTTCAGAGGGAGTTCAAAGATTCCCAAAGCTGGTAGCTCAGATAAGGTGGTGTTGATGTTATACAGACCATTAGAGGGGGTGGGGGCAAAGAATCCAGGAACAGGGAGATTATGGTAAGGCTTTATAAAACATTGATCAGGACACTGCTACAGGACAAGTCTGAAGAAGGGTCTCGACCCGAAACGTCGCCTATCTCCTTCGCTCCTTAGATGCTGCTGCACCCGCTGAGTTTCTCCAGCTTTTTGTGGAACACTGGAAGAACATGATTGCACTGGAGAGGGTGCAGTTCTGAGGAGAGACTAGATAAACTACATTTGTTTTCCTTAGATTGGAAGTGGCCAAGAGAGACCTAAGAGAGGCATACAAAATTGTACATACTAGGAACATTTCCCCCACCTAAGAGGTGTTTAAGACCAACAGACACAGATTTTAAAAAAGACACACAATGTTGGTGCAATGCAGCGGGTCAGGCAGTATCTCTGGAGAACATGAATGGGTTTCATTTCAGGTCGGGACCGTTTTTCAGACTGATTGTGGTAGGGTGCGGAGAAAGCTGGAAAAGAGGTGGGCACAGGATGAAGTCAGGCAGGTGATAGGTGGATAAAGGTGAGGGGGGGGGGGGGTTGGGTTTGATAGGCAGATGATTGGACAAAGGCCAGAGATAAAAAGACAAAAAGTATGAAAGGGAAAGAAGAGATGTGAATGGTGAAGCCAGAGGAGGGAATATAGGTGGAAGGTGACAGGGGTAGGGTGAAGTGGGGAAATTGATGTGAATCCAGGTGGGGCACTGGGAAGAAAGGTGAAAAAAATGGGGCAGAGAAGTGTGAGGGCAGATGGTGTTGTTTGTAGGTTAGTTACCTAAAATTGAAGAATTCAATATTTATACTGTTAGGTTATAAATTACCCAAACATAATATGAGCAGATGTTCCTCCAGTTTGCACGTGGCCTCACTCCAGCAGTGGAGGAGGCCTAGGACACAAAGTCAGTGTGGCAATGGGAAGGAGAGTTACAATGGTTAGCGACCAGGAGTTCCAGCAGGCTTTGGTGAATCGAGTGCAAGTGTCCGGCGAAAAGGTTGCCTAAACCACGCTTAGCCTCACTGATGTAAAGGAGGCCACATGAGGAACCCCGAATGCAGTAGATGAGGTTAGAGGAGGTGCACATGAACCCCTGTTTCACCTGGAAAGACTGCTGTAGACACCTGTTCCTATACCTCCTCATTCACATTCATCCAGTACACTTATGCCTATACTTCCTCCCTAACATCTATCCAGGACATCGATCCCTATACCTTCTCCCTTGCATCCATCCTCAGCAGTCTTTCCAAGTGTGACAGAGGTCCATGTGCACCTCTAACCTTATCTACTTCATTCAGTGTTCCTGATGTCTCCTCTTCATCGACGAGATCGACTAGGCGAACATTTTGTGGTTCCTAACCATTTCAACGGCCCTTCCCATTCCAATACTGATCTTTCTGTCCTGAGCCTCCTCCATTGCCAGAGTGTGACGACATGCAATCTGGACAAACAGCACCCACATTATGATTGAGTAGTTTACAACTTTATGGTATGAACATCCAATTCTCCAATTTTAGGTAACAAACCTTCAAACAAGACACCCATTCCTCCTCTCCTCTTCTCCTGTTCCCCACTTAGATTTGCATGCATATATCCCCTTGAAGGATCTCAACCTGAAACGTCACCTATTACTTTTCTCCAGAGATGCTGTCTGACCCACTGAGGTAATCCAGATTTTCTTCTACTTAATAGACTGATTGGGGTCAGCTTCAGCAAATGCTCCAGAACTCGGCAGTCTATTTTGGTATCTCAGCAGAGACAAAGAAAAGCTCAGGCCTGAGAGCTCTGCTCACAGACAAATATCCCAAGTGTGCACTGCGTGGATACCCAGGTTTGTGTATATCATTAGTTGTGGTGAACAAGGTCCGTGTATACCTGTACTTGTAGATTACTGGACCTGCATATGCGTGTAGATCCAGGCCTGTGTATGTGAGCACTTGTAGGAGATCCAGGAAAGTGTATATTGATTTTTTTGGAGATCCCGGATGAGTGATTGGCTCTATTATGTAATGGCCATTGCTGTGACTTGTTTGTGAGAGGGACAGGACTGGCTGTTCAATGTTACAGGGTTTTAATGTTTGGGACATGATAGGGAGGGAAATAAAAGAGGTAAAAGAGTTGCTCCACTAATCAGGGAGAATATCATGGTGGCACTCAGAGAAGACTAGAAAGTTTGTCCAGCTCAAAAATAAGAATCACTCTATTGGGATAATTCTGTAGACCCCCCCCCCCCCCCCAAATAGCCAGCGGGACATAGAGGAACAGATATGTAGATAAATTAACAAAATATGCCAAAGCAACAGGGTTGTCTTAGTTAGTGGATAACTTTAATTTCCCCAACTTGCACAGTGCAAAAGGCTTTGACAGGGCAGAATTTGTTGGATGTATCCATAAGGGTTTCCTAAAACAATATGTGGGCAGTTCAACTCAAGAAGAGACCCTATTGAACCACATGTTGGAAAATGTGTCTGCCAGGAGTGTGGTTGTCAGCATTTAAAATACTTTTGAATAGGGAATGGAGGGATATGGGTTATGTGTAGGTAGATAGGTGATGATCTTGGCATTGTGTTTGGCACAAACACTGTGGGCTGAAGGGCCTATTCTTGTGCTGCACTGTTCTTTGTTCTTTGGCATCTGCTAGCCCCTGTAAATCAACAACTGCTTATACATAATCCATCTTCTTCGCTGCAGTGATGTAGGTGCTGGGCCAGCAAAGCAGTTTGGAAGGCTCTCACTGATGGAAATTAAAAGGGTGATTTATTGATATCATTGTATAGATTGTGCTTTCCTTCCAACATTACTTGTCCATAAATTATGTTAATTGAACTCTTCTGCAAAGCACTTCAGCCTTCATTGAAATCTTCAGATAAGAGAGTTTAGAAAGCTCCAACACTACAGAGTACAATGAGCATTGTCCGGGTCACCCATATCTTTTATTTATTGTGTATGGAGGTGACTGTTTCATTCAATGCATATGCATGGTCCTTGGCAGACGATTTTAACAATCCTGGTGTAGGAGGGATGAGAGCTTTCTGTGTGTGAGTCAATTTGGCACAGGGACCCCTCTCACATTCTCTAATTATCCATGTTAGTGGATTTTCTCGTGCTCTTTGCTTCAGGGTCCTGCTGAGGGAACGGGAGTGGGTGCAGGGTCTTCCCACGGGCATCAACTATCCACAGGGATTTGTTGGAACAGGAGATGCGCACAGAAATTGCATCGTGCAGATAAACACATGCTCTGATGTCTTGATAATTGGCTGCATCTACAGCAGATGGTCAGGGAAATTTGATGGGTAGGTCACTGTATTCCATAACGTTTGTCATGAGATTCCCAGTCAACTGTCCATCTAGGTCAAGGAGTGAAATCACTGCAAGTAAACCCCCAATGAAAAGCTGTCATGGTTTCCTAGATAGACTAGATAGTTCCTTTTGTTGGTTTAGTCTTTGGACTCTCAACAGGGTTGCAGGCATAACCTTATATTTGGTACAGATGCCAAGGTTGTTGCTCTTTGCTGTCTACCAGTATGTACACCATTTGATTTGTAGATACAAAGCTTTACATTCAATCGTTGACCATGGCAAACCAATGTTACATTGAACGTAAAGGTTGGTGACACTTTCATCAGAGACTTCCCTCGAAGAATCCTAAAGGAAAGGAAGGTCAAAGATCAGTTGTAAATCCCAATCCTGGCTGGGCCTTCAATAAAGGATTTCCCAACTCAGTTGCACACCTAACAGACAGGCAAATGGTGCAGCAACTGGATGTGCGTTCTTTCAGCAGCCCATTCCTTGACCGATGTTGGATACCTGACACTACTAAACTTCAGATACTTCTCCCTTGACGTTCTCGCTTCCATGGGGGCTCGGGTCCACTGACAAGGCCCACCTTCCCCTCAGGCCCAGGATCGACTGCCTGTTTAGGACAGTGCAGTGCAAGAACAGGCCCATTGGCCACACAATGTCTATGCCGATCATGATGCCAAGACCAATTCTTACTGCCTACACATAATCCATATCTCTCCGTTCACTGTGCATCCTACATGTATATCCAAAATTCTCTTAAATGCTACCAGCGTAACCAACACCCGTGGTAGTGCATTCCGGGCATTCAATACCCGCTGTTAAAAAACATGCCTCACACATCTCCTTTAAACTTTGCCCCTCCCATAAAGCTATGCCCTATAGTATTTGATTTTTCCATCCTGGGAAAAAGGTTCTGACTATCATAATTTTATATACTTTTATCAGGTTTCCTCAACCTACGGCATTCCAGAGAAAACGATCCAAGTTCATCCAACCTCTCCTTATAGCTAATACCACCTAATCCCGGCATCATTCTGGTAAACCTCTTCTGCACCCTTTCCAAAGCCTTCTCATCGTTCCTGTAATGGAGTTACCAGAAATGCATGTATCTAACCAATAAAGCTACATCATGACTCCCTAATTCTTGCCGTGACCTATGAAAGCAAGCATACCATATGCCTTCTTTGCCACTCTATCTACTTAAGTTGCCACTTTCAGGGATTTATGGACTTGGACACCAAGATGCTGTTAAAGGTCATGCTTTTAATTGTATATTTTCCCCCTTACATTTGACCGTCCAAAGGGCAACGCTTCGCATTTGCTTTGATTAAACTACATCTATTATTTCCCCGCCCATTTCTGTAGCTGATCTATATCCCGCCTTTGATAACCTTCTGGGGTCCACAACCCCAGCACTTTTGGTGCCATCTGCAAACTGACTAACCAACCCGTCTACATTTACATCCGTCATTTATATAAATCACAACTACAGAAGTTCCAGTACAGATCCCTGTGGAACTCCACTGGACACATACCTCCAGCCTTCCACCACATCCCTCTGTCTTCGATCAGTAAATCAGTTCTGAATCCCTACAGCCAAGTCACTGTTAATCGTGCACTAACAATCTTCTGGATATCCTGAGGGACCTTATCAAATGCCTTACTAAAATCCATGTAGACAACATCCACCCTTCTATCCTCATCACCTTAAAAAACTCAATGAAGTTAGTAAGATAAAACCTTCCATGTACAAAGCCACGCTGACTGTACCTAATTCATTCATTCTCTTTTCCATTCTCTTCCAAATGGGACGTAAATCCTATTGTGATGAATCCTTTCCATAGGTTTCCTACCACTGGCATGAGGCTCACCAGATTAAAATTCCCTAGATTCCCTTCTTAAATAAAGGAACAACATTACCTACTTTCCGGTCCTCTTGGTCCTCACCTGTGGCTAGAGAAGACGCAAAGATCTTTGTCAATACTCTCTTTTACTACTCTCAATAAACTGGGATAGATCCCATCAGGTCCTGGGGATTTCTCCACTTTAATGCTTTTCAAGTGTCCCAACATCTCCTCCATCTTAATTTCAAACTGTCCTTGCATACTAGTTTGGTGTATGAAACCCAACTTCAGCTGTCAACAGTCATTCCATGACTGGCAACATCGACTTGTCTCTGTCCAAGTGTACCGCACGGTGTCTATGCCACAAGAACCTCACAAATCTAGAATAACAGTGATTTTGTGATCTGCGCAAGGAAACAGCCAAACTGGATCGGATGGTGCTGCAGATCGGAAACATGTCATCTGGTTTCTAGGCAACAGTACCTTAAAACACAGCAACTTCTATGTTGTTATTTGCATCGTATGATCACTGCCTGCTTGTCTCATTGCTGGAAATATTAAAATATTTCTCTGCATCTGATGAGTGGCGACATGTTACAAATATGGGTCTCAAATTATTGGAACTAAATTCATGGCTCGGCGTCACCTTCTCTTTTGTGTTGCATAGCAACCTACAGGCTGCAGTTACACTGTGCACTTGTTTCATATCATTATTTTAGAGACAACTGTGGATTTCGAAAAATCATAACAACGGTGCTAGCTTTAATCTTTGGGCTTTAGCGTCTGAAAAAAAGGTTTTAGAAATTATACACACAGAAGTCACGCATGATGTAATGTGGAAATAGTTTCAGGTATTAGAATATGTTGTAATTTAATGACAGTTTAACATGGTGAAATTATTAAAAGGCATGGAAAAATGAATTAGAATTATTGGTAACATGAATGCAGGAGGGGTTAATGGAGGTGAGGTTCAAACAACTGCAGAAGATAAACCAGGTCATCCCAGCAGGTAGAGCTGACGTGTGCAAATAAAGCACAAGGGAGCATTGGAAGACTAAATAACATTTATTTCAAAGCAAAGAGTCTGCACATGAACTGGAGCAAATGGAAATACAATGTGTTGCAATCACTGAAAGGGCATGAATGGCAACAGCACTCCCAGTTGGAGAAACATTGGGTGTGATGGGAGATGCAGAAGAGGAGGGAGCATTGCATTATTGATGAAGGGGACCATCAATGCAGGAATGTGGGAGGATGTCCCAGAAGGCTCTTCAAATGAAGCTATACAGACAGACTAGATGATTAAAAGAGCTACAATCACTTTGCTGGGATTACACTGCAGGCCTCACATCAGCTTGGGGGCGATCAAGGAGCAGATTTGTCGGCAAGATGGGCAAAAGGAATTGTGGTGCAGTAATAGAGAATTTAGAGCTAAACAACCTGAAAACTGGCCCATCGGCCCATCTCGTACGTGTGGACTAAGATGCCCCATGCAAGCCGGTCCCATTTGTAAGATTAGGTTTATTATTATCAAGTGTACCGTGGGACAGTGAAAAGCTTTATTTTGAATGCTATTCAATCAAATCAGATCATACTATATATAAATACAATCGTCAAACAAGTACAACAGGTAGATCAAAGGGAGATGCTGTACAGAATATAGTTTGCAGCAAAGAAATACCCCAGTTCCAAAGTCCAACATCTGCAATCATAGAGAGGTGAATTGGACAGCACCCGAGCTTATGGATGGTCAATCTTCAGAAGATTGATAACAAAAGGTAAGAAGCTGTTCCTGAGTCTGGAGGTATCTATTTTCAAGCCTCAGTGTTTTCTGCCTGATGGGAGTGGGATAAAGAAGGAATGACCAGGGTGGGACAAGTTTTTGATTATGTTGCTGATTTTCCAAGGCAGCGTGAAGTGTAGATAGAGTTAATGGCGGGGAGCCTAGTCTTTCTGATGGACTGAGCTACATATCCACTACTCTCTTCAATTTCTTGCAGTCTTGCACAAAGCTGTTCCCAAACCAGGCTGTGATGCAACACGACACAAGGAAACTGAGTGTAATAGTGGGTGGGTGTTTTTCAGACTGGGGGCCTTTGTCTAGTGGTGTGCCTCAGGGAGCAGTGCAGGGGGCATTGCTGTTGGTTTATATCAACAATTTGGATGAGAATGGACAAGCCACGATTAGTAAGTTTACAGACGACATGAAAGTGGGTGGCATCATACATAGCAACAATGGTTATCAAGAATGGCAGCAGGATCTTGATCAGTTGGACAGGTGGGCTGAGGAATGGTGAACGGAGTTTAATACAGATAAATGCAAGGTGTTATACTTTGGGAAGTCAAATCAGGGCTTGACCTTCCAAGTGATTGGCAGGGCTTTGGGGAGCATTGGGTAACAGAGGGATCTAGGAATGACTAGATCCTTGAAAGTGAATGATGCTCTTAACCATTTCCTCTTCAGCATTTCCACTTAATGAGGGGAGTTAAGTTTCAATTGGAGAAGCTGAAAGCACTTAGCCTCTTGGTGACTGCTCCTACTGGGTGTAGAAGAGGAATGTAAACACTAGCGGAGTTGTTGTTTTGGGCAAGGCCATGTGGAGGCGCACATGCCTTATGGAAGGTAAACGCAAGTCTCTAGCTGGAGTCTTTGGCATAGAGGGCGATGGCAGGATAAGGTACGGTCTGTGTTTTTCTTTCTTTCATATCTTTTCCTTTGACTAGAACAATAGAGATGGCAGTTAGGGCAAAGGTATGCTGCTCCTACCCGCTTGGTGTACCAACAACAACCTTGTCCTCAACACACAGAAGACAAAGGGAATCACTGTGGACTACCGGAAGACCAGAGGCGGCAGACACACCCTCATCCACATAAACGGGACTGAGGTGGAGCGCGTCTCCAATTTCAAATTCCTCGTGGTACACATCTCTGAGGATCTGTCCTGGTCCCTCAACACTGCCAAACTCATTAAAAAGGCGCAGCAGCGCCTCTACTTTCTGAGGAGGGTTAAGAAAGCTCACCTGTCCCCTCAGATCCTGTCTAACTTCTACCGCTGTACCATAGAAAGCATCTTGACCACCTGCTTCATGGTGTGGTACAGGGGCTGCACCACAGCTGACAGGAAGGCACTGGAACGGGTGGTGAAAACCGCCCATCACATCATCGGTGCCCGGCTCCCTGCCATGGCTGTCCTTCACCACACACGGTGTCTGAGACGGGCTGGCAAAATCATTAAGGACCCCTCACACCCCAACCATGGACAGTTTGCCCTCCTCCCATCAGGGAGGTGGTACAGGAGCCTCAGGTCCCGCACCACCAGGCTAAGGAACAGCTTCTTCCCCAACACCATTACCCTGCTGAACTCACAGGCCCGGCGCTAGCACCCTCTCCCCCCCCCCCCCCATCAGTATTATTTATAGTTTATATAATTTATAGTTAAGCTCTTATTCACCAGAATATAGCACAAGTCAATCTTTTGCACCTTAACAACTATCTGTGTATATGTATATGCCTATGTACATACACCAATATATCCTCATTTGTATATATTGTCTTAATCAGCACATTACTACTTTGCATCCTGGTTAGATGCAAAACTGCATTTTGTTGTACTGTACTTGTACTATGTGCAATGACAATAAAGTTGAATCTAATCTAATCTAATCTACAGGATATGGGAAGTCAGGGAGACTTCCAGTGTCCCTGAGTGCACCTGCGGGGGGTGCGTCCAGCTGCAACTCCTTACAGAGCGCATTAGTGAACCGGAGCAGCAGCTTGTCAACCTCCGGATCATTCGGGAGATTGAGGATGGTATGGTTATTGCGAGGTGCTCACAACAAGGGTACTGCCAGAAAGTAGATGGGTGACCACCAAGTAATGGAGTAGCCAATCAGTGCAGGAATCCCTGGCCATTCCCCACAACAACAGGAATGCCTCTTTGGATACTGCAGGGGGTGTGACGTGGCAAGAGAGAGCAGCAGCAGCAGCAGCCAGATCTGAGGCACATTACGCAAAGGTGGAGTCAGGGAGAGCATTAGTGATTGGAGACTCATTAGTTTGCAGGACAGACAGAAGAGTCTGTGGCAGCAAACAAGACTCCAGGATCATGCCAGGGTCCAGGATGTCTCAGTTTAGCCACAGAATATTCTCAAGGATTGGGGGGGTAAACAACAGAAGTCATCTTGTATGTTGGCACAAATGCCATAGGTTGGAAAAAAGATGAGGTCCTGCAGAGTGAATAGTGAGTTAGGCAAAATGTCCAAAAGCAGAACCTCAAGCTTAGTAAACTCAGGAAGGATGCTCCTAGTGCCACGTGCTAGTGAGGGTAAGAACAGAAAGATAGGAAAGGTGAACGCATGGCTGAGGGGTGGTGCAGGAGATAGGGATTTAGATTTTTAGCTCATTAGGATCTCTTCTTGGCAGAAGCGACCTGTACAAGAGGAACGGGTTGCATTTGAACTGGAGGGGAACCGCTATCCCGGCAGGCAGGTTTGCTTGTGCTACTCGGGAGGGTTTAAACTAGATTGGCAGGAGGATGTGATTTAATACAGAAGTGAGATAGGTGTGAGGCTGGAAATCAGTACAGAAGGCAGTGAAAGCAAGTTTAGTTGACAGGTTAGGCAGGTGCATGGCAAGGGGCAAGGAAGGACTTTTGGCTTAAATTGCCATTTTTTCAATGCAAGATGCCTGGCAGGTAAGACAGATGAACTGAGGGCACGGATAGTTTCTGCAAAGTAGGCTCCTCTGGAAAGTTAGATCAGGCAAGGCTATCATGTGACCAATACTAAAGTAGGTGACCTGTCATTGCCCCATGCTGGTTGTAGGGCCTTGGGATTTGCAGATTGGGTGCTGTTTTTTTCTACATTCCCACAGTCACAGCACTTCACAAACCATTCTCCATCTACTCAAGTACCCTGGGACATCCCGGTATGAAAGGCCTCAAAAGATGCATTTTCTACATCTTTCGAACACCTCTTTCATTCTCACTCTGTTCCTCCACCTTTCTCCCTTCTCTGTCTCCCCTCAGCTCTCTATCCCCACCTAACCCACTCTCTTTCCTTCTCCACCTTTCTCCTTATCTCTCTTTTCTCTCCCTTCTCTCCTTCTCTCCCTTCAACATTCTATCTCCCTCTCTGTACACAACTCCTTTTTCTCTACTTCCTGATCTCTCTTAATGTCCTTGTTTCCTTATCCCATCTCCTCCCTTCCCTCTTTTGTTCTCCTCCTTCTCCCCTTTCTATCCCCACTCTCCCTACCTTGCACGCTCCCTCCCTGTCTCCTTCCATCTCCGTCCGCTCCTTCCCTCCAAAACTCCTTCTCTCCACTTATTTCCTTACTCCTGTCCCTTTCACTCTCTTGCCACCTCTCCCCCACTCACTCTCCTATCATTCTCCCTCACTCTCTCCCTAGTTCTGAAGTTGGTCCCACGTCCTCACAATCATGGCCTAGATTAAGGATGGCCCACCGTTGCGATAATGATAATAGCTCATTAATGGAGATGTCCTGATAGTCTGCATTACGGTCCAGGAGGTGTGCGATGTCCTAATACATTTGAAAGTAGATTAATCTCCCAGGCACGATCAGATATATCCAAGGACTCTGAGAAGTGAGAGAAGAAATTACTGGAGTCCTGGGTGAAATATGTTTACCTTAGTGTTTATAGACACAGCATGGAAACAGACACTTGCTGATCATCTCGATGCTTATTCCATAGTCATAAAGCTCTTGAATCATCCAGAACTCACTGCCCGAGAGGATGGTGAAGATACATTCATGAAGTATCGGGACCAGAACTTGAATCATTAAGACTCGATGAGTTACGGACCAAGTGCTGAGGTCTGGGACCAGTACAGGCAGGATTTAATGGTTGGTAAGAACAATGTAGGCCAAAAGGACCGCTTCTGTACTATAGAGCCATTTCCACACTGAATCCCTAAACATAAATCACCCCTTCAGTGCTAGAGTGGCCTTGATGTGAATGGCTGCAAAATGTGCTATGGATTGTTTGTCTGCACATCAATTCTCATAAATATTTTTAGAAGGTATTCATAAAACAAACCTCACATTCCACTTTATCAAAATGACTGAGCATATTATTCCCCTCAAGCATTGCCAACATTATGAAACAGCGACAGAGAATGGAGCACCTGCATCTCCAGCTGCTGACACCTCACTCACTGAAAGAGATCGGTACAGTGGGGAAAGAGCAAAGATAAATATATCTTCTGTTTTCCTTGCGCGACAGGAAGGTGAACAGCGATACACTTGCAATGAATAACTATTGTATAAGTAGAGGAAATGAAAGATGATGTGTTTCACTGCCAACAGAGTTATACACAGTATAGAAAAGAATCAGTATATAAAAGGAAGGTATTAGAAAGATCAGCATGATACTGAGCAGAGGAATCTGTAAGACACAGAGAATCCCCACGAGAAAGTGGTTCAAACGTGTGAGAAGAATGGTGACACAAAGATAGGAAAAACAATGGTGCAACGTAACACGGATTACTGAAGATTCCAAACTTTTATAGAAGAAGGTTTCATGACATTTACATCTGCTTGTAACAATAAGTACATTCCATATTTTAAATATATATTGTTATTGGATTATTAAAGTATCCAATGAGAAGTGGAACTCTGCATATGCAAGGTCATTCATCTGCTGTGGTGACAGATAACTGGAATGGAAATTAGACCATCTGCTCCTGTCAGACCACGTTCTACATCACTTGCAAGACAATGGTCAACCCATGGAGGTGGTACAAAGTACAAGAATAGGCGCATCATCAGTGAGGTGTACCCCAGTGTGTACATGGTGAGGAATACTGGCAGAGGAGGGCACACCAGTGGGTACATGGAGGGGAGCTGGCAGGAGTAGATTCACGTGGGTGCACAGTGATGAAAACAGGCAGCAGCAGGTACATCGAACAGACTTACATTAACGAAGTGGAACCACAGGAGGTTTCTTAATAAGCAGGGTAGCTGTATAACCAGAGCTGTTCTGAAATTAAATTAGTTGTTAATAGCCAGGTTCAGGATAAAGTTCTCATTATTATTTAAAAAATAGATAAAGGAAAAGGCCGGTACAGAAAGATCAATGGTGATACAGAGCAGATACATAAATAACATGCCACACATTCCCCTTTCATCCTCTGACAAAGCACCGTCCAATTTACTGACTGATGAATGGATTTATCATCTTTCAGCATGTGTAAATTGGATTAAAATATTCTTGATAAATACACAACTACAGAAAGCCAATAGGAAATAGTTGAATTAACCATCAGTTGGCTATATTTTCCATTAGCATGAAGCAGTTATTCTGCTCAGACCTCCATGTCTTTACTGGACAGAGTTGCTTTATTTTTTAACTGCATTTCAGTAAATTACTGGGGCGGGAGATTGCAACCTTCACGTGGTCCACCCTGTTTTGATGAATGCAATCAACCTCGCGTGCACAAACAAAAGATCAAACAGAACAAGTTGTCTTACAACTTTAGGATGTGCATGCCATACGCAAGAAGAAGAAGTACATTACTGTAACCAGGCAATAGGCCAGATAACTGAAGTCTGAGCAAAGAACCCATGTGTAGGAAGGAACTGCAGGTGCTGGTTTACATTGAAACTTAGCGGGACAGGCAGCATCTCTGGAAAGAAGGAATGGGTGAGATACTTCTAAGAAGGGTCTCAACCCGAAACCTCACTCATTCCTTTGCTCTAAAGATTCTGCCTGTCCCGCTGATTTACTCCAGTATTTTGTGTCTTTCAAAGAACCCATGGGTTAATAATGAAGAAGTAATAGTAATTTCTAACCACTACTCAATCTAAACTCATGCTAGAGACTTATTAACAGATCAGGCAGCAAAGGAAGTCACAAGCAAAATACTAAATATAAAACTGCATTAGAGAAATAGGAGACTGCAGATGCTGGAATCTTGAGCAAAAAAAATGTTGGAGGAACTCAGCGAGTCTGGCAACGTCTATGGAGAGAAATGGACAGAGGATGTTTCAGGTGGCACCTTCCTTCAGGCTGATGGAGAAGGCAGGAGAAAAACTGGTAAAGAGAGGGAGGGGTGAGGCAACATTTGGCAAGTGGTAGGTGGATATAGGTGAGCTGTTCCCAAACCAAGTGGTAATACAACCAACCTAACAGTATGCTTTTGATGATGCATCTGTAGACGTTTGTAAGAATTATTGGGGACATCAGTCTCCTAAGGAGGGAAATGGGCCTGGCCAGGTTACAGGTGTTTCAATGAAAGAGCATTTTGGCAAAAGTGATCATAATTCCATGTTTTAAGATAGTTGTGTATAAGGATACATCTGGACCTTGAGGGAAGGTACTAAATTGTACAGCAGATTATAACAAGAGATAGGGCGAGTAGATTGGAAGCAGTTGTTATTGGGTTTCCACATCTGACATGTGGGAATCATTTAAAACCCAGCTATTCAAAGTTCAGGGTGGCCATGTTCCCGTAAGGGGGAAGGATAAGGATGGCAAGGGAACAAAACATTGGATGACCAAAGAGGTTGCAGATTTGGTTGTGAGGAAGAAGAAAGTGTCGGTAACGGTTAGAAAGATGTAGAAACATAGAAAATAGGTGCAGTAGGTCATTCGGCCCTTTCATACCCCTTATTCTTAAACTGTGACCCATGGTTCTGGACTCCCCCAACATCGGGAGCATTTTTGCTACATCAAGCTTGTCCAATCCCTTAAGAATTTTATATGTTTCTATAAGATCCCCTCTCATCCTTTTAAATTCCAGTGAATATGAGTCCAGTCAATCCATTCTTTCATCATATATCAGCCCCGTCATACCAGGAATTAATCAGATAGGGCCTTTGAGGAATATAAAACAAGCAAGCTAGAACTCAAGCAGGCAATTAGAAAGGCCAAAAGGGGCCAATAAATGTAATTCGTGTGTTGGACTAAAGAAAATCCCAAGCCTTTTTATATGTACATTAAAAACAAGAGGGTAACGAAGGAATCGGTAGGACTGCATTAGGATGAAGGCGGAAATTTACATTTGGAGTCAGAAAATGCGGAGGGGTTCTAAATGAGTACTTTGCATCTGTATTCAACAGAGGACATGGGTGACAGTGGAATCAATGTGGGGAATACTAACACAATGGGGCAATTTGAGATCAAGAAGGAGATGGTGTTGGGGCTCTTGAAGAACTGTGGATAAATCCAATCTCTCATTATAACTCTTGCCCTCCAGTCTAGTGACTCTTTTCTGCACCCCCTCAATTGTAATCACGACCTCCCTATAGCATCACAACTAGAACTGCACACTATGCTCCAGCTGCAGCCTAATTGACAATGTGCACAATTGTAACTCGGTGAGCAAAACCTATGCCAATAAAGGCAAGCATAGCAAATGCCTCTTCAACAATCTATGTCACCACTTTCAGAGAACTGTGCACTTGTACCTCCAGGCCTCACCTCCCCCCCCCCCAATGCCCCTGTTTAACTTGCCAAAATGCATCACTTTACACTGGACTGAGGTAAATTTAATCTCCTATTCCTTTACCCACTGTGCCCAGTTGATCCAGATCATGTTCTAATCTCAGACCACCACCTTCACTGCCCACCAAAGTACCAATTTTGGTTTCATTGACAAATGTACTAACCATAACACCTACACTCTCATCCAAGTCATCAATATATATGGAAGTCAACAAGGAACCCAGTACAAATCCCTACAGCACAAGCCTCTGGTTGAACGACAACCTTCCACCACCACCCTCTGTTTCCTAACACCTAAACAATATTATATAATTTCTGCATTTACGTAAAAGGTAAACATTAATTGGTTCATGTGATAGGAGCAGAATTATGCCATTCGGCCCATCGTCTACTCCACCATTAAATCATGACTGATCTATCTCTCGCTCTCAACCCCATTCTCCTGCCTTCTCCTCATAACCCCTGACACACATGCTAATCAAGAATCTATCTATCTCTGCCTTAAACATAACCATTGACTTGGCCTCCACAACCTTCTGTGGTAATGAATTCCACAAATTCACCAGCCTGTCTAAAGAAATTCCTCCTCATCACCTTGCTAAAGGAACGTCCTTTTATTCTGAGGCTGTGACCTCTGGTCCTAGACTTTCTCACCAGTGGAAACATCCTCTCCACATTCACTCTATCCAAGCCTTTCACTATTCGGTAAGTTTCAATGAGGTTCCCCCTCATCCACCTAAACTCCAGCAAGTAGAGATTCGGCGCCGTCAAACATTCATCATATGTTAATCGACTCATTCCTGGGATCATTCTCGTAAACCTTGTCATGGAGTTATAGAGTCATGGAGTGACATAGTGTGGAACCAGGCCCTTCGGCCCAACTTGCCTACACCGGCCAACATGTTCCAGTTACACCAGTCTCACCTGCCAGCATTTGGTCCAGATCCCTCCAAACCTGTCCTATCCATGTACCTGTCTAACTACTTCTTAAATTTTGGGATAGTCCCTACCTCAACAACCTCCTTTGGCAGCTTGTTCCATACATCCATCACCCTTTGTGTGAAAAAGTTACCCCTCAGATTCCTATCAATTCTTTTCCCCTTCACCTTAAACCTATGAACTCTGGTCCTCGATTCACCTACTCTGGGCAAGAGACTCTGTGCATCTATCCGATCAATTACTCTCATGATCTTATGCACCTCTATAAGACCATCGTCCTGCACTCGAAGGAATAGAGTCCCAGCCTACTCAAAGTCAGACCCTCTAATCCTGGCAACATCCTCGTAGATCTTCTCTGTACCCTTTCGAGCTTGACAACATCTTTCCTATAACACGTTGCCCAGAACTGAATATAATACTGTAAATGTGGCCTCACCAACATCTTATGCACCTGCAATATGAACTCCCAACTTCTATGCTCAATAGTCTGGCTGATGAAGGGCAATGTGGCAAAAACCTTTTTGACCACTTAAGACAAGACGATAAGGATTCCGGAGTTGAGTGGAGACCAAGATCAGAGCAGCCATGGATCTATTGAAAGGTGGGGCAGGTATGAAACACCATATGACTAAATCAGGTCAGACATGTAATGGAATGCCCTTGTTCCAACAACGCAGCCTTTTACAGCACTGCACCCACTATGCTGAGCCTTACTTCATCACCACTAATGCACAGTGGCTGCCATATGTATCATCTACAAAACACAGCAGTTACTCACTCAGACTATTCCATCGGAACCTATCAAATCCCCAACCTCACCCACCAAGAAGGACACGGCAGCAAGTTAATGGGAATACCACCACCAGCAGGTTCCCCTCCAAGTAAACTCACCTCCATTACTTACAACCTTCATCATTGGCTTCAAGGTCTGGATCTCCTTCCTCAGCAGTACAGTTGGAGAATCTTTACCAGAATTGCAGTGGTTCGAGAAGGTACCTTACCATCACTTTGTAAAGTTCATGACAGATGGGCAATAAACGCAGTCCTTCCCAGTGATACCCACCAGATAAATGAAGGCTAAGTAATTTTAATGTTCCTTTGAGTTTTAAATTCTTCCTGACACTAACAAAATCAAAGATTTCAGTCACAATTTGTAAGGTAAATGGTTTTGCATTACTGGGGATTCAGTATTTTGGAGCAATAATATTCAAAATATCAGTGCTGCAATCTGCTCTATGAGGAAGAACTTGTTTTGGTTACCATGGAAACAAATTTCCCCATAAGTATCCTCCTTTTAGTAGCCTTGCCTGGAACAAAATATAATGAACGCAATATATGTGTGAATTGAAAAATATGCTTCTAAGTATACAAATGTTCTTTATTGACATCAAAATATTTTCCCTCTTCTCCAACCTCGTTAGGAAAGCCATAAAATTAAGTGTTAATAATAAATATCTTCATGTGTTTGATATTTACTGCTGTTTCTGTGTTTACATCAGCACTCAATGTTGAAGATGGCTGACATTACAATTATTTCAAGGACATTGAGTTTAACTGTTGCTGACAGTTGCTTGCCGATGTTGTTAACTTGGAAAGAGTGCAGAGAAGATTTACAAAGACATTCCCAGGGCTTGTGTTACAGGGAGAGGTTGGGCAGGCTAAGACTTTATTATTTGAAGAACAGAAGGATGAGGGGTGATATTATGGAGGTGTAAGGATCATGAGGGGAATAGATGGGGTAGGGTTTTTGTTACCTGGAGTAGGGGGGTCAAAAACAAGAGGACCTAGGTTTAAGGTGAGAGGAGAAAGATTTAATAGGAATCTAAGGGGGGATCTTTTTCCACACAGAGGGTGGTGGGTATATGGAACGAGCTGTCAAATGAGGTATTTGAGGCAGGTACTAAAACACCATTTAAAAGACATTTGAACAGGTACATTGGTAGGAAAGGTTAATAGTGAGATTAAACGAGAACTTACCTGTTCGAAGTTTGATCTTTATTTTATGAGGAGTTACGATGAGGGATTACGTGAAGAAGCCCCGCCTGGCGCTGGATCGGCATACTTCAAAGCAGCGGCATGAAAAACACAGAACCAATAGCCGAAGTAAAATAGTAAGGCTCAAAATAGACTAGAACTACCAGATGATCATTTACATTATGAGGGTTGGGAGTGGAGGGCACGTAATCCCTCATCGTAACTCCTCATAAAATAAAGGTCAAACTTCGAACAGGTAAGTTCTCGTTTAATCTCACTATTTTACTTTGGAGTCACGTGAGTGACTACGTGAAGATTTTAAAGCTCTGTGTTTTCTATGTCGTAAATTCATTTCATACGACTCTCTGTTTAGTCAAAACAGTAGTGAGTAAATAGTATTTTAAGACATTGTTACAATTTATGTAATAAGTCCTTTAATCATAAAAAGAACAACTTTTTTAATAATAACCCCTCTGTCGCAGGGGAAAATTACAAAATAAATTGATAAATTATGTCAATGGTAACATAAATCGATAATATAAATCGATAATATAAAACAAAGCAAGCATTTAAAGAGAACCCAGTACTGCGTGTCCAAATCCTGGCACCGTGACAACAGGTTTATTGTAGAACTTTGAAAAAATCTCTTCTCTAGACCACCCTGCGGCCTCTAAAATTTGATCGAGTGGTACGTCCTGTACCTTCGCCACGGACGTAGATGCCGCCCTAGTGGAGTGAGATTTAAACACATCAGTGTCTATTCCTGCTAGACCCAAAACCTGTTTTAACCATCTAGAAATGGTTTGAACTGAAACTTTTGTATGTGGCTTTTTGTGTGTTATCAATAACGCTTTCTCAGAACCTCTGAGATTTTTGGTTACCTCAATGTATTGAGTTAAATACTTAACTACACACAATGTTTCATCAATAGGATATGCTTTAAACATTACCTTCATTCCAGTTCTTCCTGGTCTGCTTTGTTTGATCAAGTCATAAACATAAAACACAATGTTATCTGTAGTCACATGCATGCAATCCAACCGTAACAATTGCAAAGTTTGTACTCTTTGAGCTGATACCAATGCCATTAGCATTACCACCTTGAATGTTAATTTCTGCAAAGGCATTGAATTAATTGGAGTCCATTGTTTAAGCAAAGTGAGAACAATGTTAACATCCCAAATTTCTGTATATCTGGGCTTGGGAGGATTTTTATTGAAAATTCCTTTCATGAATCGGGATACTAATGGGTGAGACCCAACTGAATCCCGATCCGAAATTTGTCCTAAATAGGATGACAATGCACTACGAGCACAATTAATGGCACTATAACTCAAATGCTCATCAAAGTGTAACCCAGCAAGGAACCCCAATACATTTGAAATGTTTGCAGTATGATAAGATATCTTTGACTGTGTACAAAAACTTCCCATTTCCTTATATGCGACATATATTGTTTTTTAGTGCTATTCCTCCAAGCTGCATCTATAACATCCATGGTCCTGTCCGACAATTCAAACTCTTGCAATGGTCTGGTCAGAACCTGCAGATTAACAAATTCATATGACCATGCAATGGATGAATTTCTTTTGTTACTGGTTGTGTCAACAGATTGTCGCAACTGGGAATTGTCATACATGGTTCAATAATCATTTTAGCATCAATGGGAACCATGACTGCGTGGGCCAATTTGGCACCACCAAAATGCCTTTGGCAGCGTCTTGCGCTATTTCTTGAGACATTGCCCAATGAGACAGAATGGGGGAAAAGCATAAAAGAACGTATTCCCCCAGTGTAGCGAGAAAGCATCCACCGCTACTGCCCCTGGATCGTGTTCCTAAGACACGTATTTGGGCAATTGGTGATTCAATCTAGATGCAAACAGATCAATGTCCGGTACTCCATACCGACTGACAACATTTTTGAAAATTTGTGGATTTAACATCCATTCTGTATTGTCTTTAAATATTCGTGATCTTTTGTCTGCCACAACATTGTCTCTCCCCGAGAGATAAATAGCTGAAAGCCAAATATTTTTTGCCATACACCATTGCCACATCTGGTTTACCAGATGATCACATGATATTGATCTGACACCACCCATGTGATTGATATATGCCACAGCTGTGGTATTATCTATTTGTACTTGGACATGCAAATCTTTTAATGAAGAGCAATAAGCTTTTAATCCATAAAATGCACCCAGTAGCTCCAAATAATTAATAGCATATGTTTGGAGCAATAAATCCTCTTGGACAGCCCATCTGCCTCCACAGCTGGTCTCATTATCCGTAGCCCCCCATCCGGAAGAACTTGCGTCAGTTTGCAAAAACACTACTGGCTGTTGAACTAAAATGTTCTTAGCAGTTTGTGGAACATTCTCAATCCACCAATGTAATTCTGATAAAGCTTCCTTAGGCAATTGCATTGGCCTATCAAAATGGCCTGCTCGCTGAATGAGCGCTTGAGTTTTTGCCCTTTGAAGATTTTGGTAATGTAGACGACCAAACTCTACTGCTGGAAATGCTGCTACCAATTTACCAATAACCTTGGCAACCTCTCGGATGGAGGGATAAGGTTTGTTAATCAGGTTCTGACACACATTTGTCAAATCCAACACCTTATCCATTGGTAAAGTTACCAACATGGTAACTGAGTTAATCACAAACCCCAGATATTCAATGGTTTGGGATGGCTGTAACTTATATTTGTTGGATGGATCAGGAACCCAACTTCTCAAACAAACTTGTAGTTGCTGAGACTGATTTTCCAGCTGACTCCTGATTAGCATTGACAATTAAAATGTCATCTAGATAAGCCATAACGATGTGTTTTTGTGCCCTTAGCAGTGCAAGTGCTGGCTTAATCCATTAGGCAAAGCTTTGTATTGCCACAGCTGTCCCATCCATAAACTTTAATTACCTGCGAAACTATGGTGAATTGGGACCGAAAATATGCATCCTTCAATCTATTGTAGCCATATAACAACCTGTTGATACCAGCTGCATTGCAGTGTTGAATGTGTCTATTAAAAATGTTTATACTGGACAAATGTATTCAATTGTGTGAGATCTAAAATGATTCTACAACCCCCATCTTTCTTCGGTCTGGGGAAAATATTTGATACAATTGTTGTGGATCCTCTCCTGTTTTCTCAATAACTCCTTTCTCACACAAATTCTTAACCTCTTTGTCAATTTGAATACTTCAAGACTGAAACATCAAAGAATGATTAGGCTTATTGTGTCCCAATGGATCCATACCTCCCTTTCATTATAAACATTCGGAGTCTACCACCAATCTGAGGTTCATCCAAACATCCTTCTTTAATAGGATAAAGTTTTTGTACCTCTCCAACTGGATGAAATGATCTCCTTTCCCAATAAATGGGTGTACATTCGGCTGTGCTGCTGGTAATTCTTCCTTATCATACTCCTGCCTCGGCTCGTTCCAGCTCCAAAATCAAATCCCCTTCTCATATGACCAGCCTTTCTGGCCAAACTGAAGGGTTTCACAAGGCCAACAGTTTTTGCCTCTTCATCCATTTCTTTAATTTGTTTAGACAGATTTCCTCCGAACAAATAACCAAGAGCTTGAACATTGCTTGCCCTGCACAACCCTGAAAATCTTGGATGTAAAAGAGGCCGAATGGCAATCTTCCATTTTATATAATTTATCTCAAAATGAGTTGCAGAATAAGACCAACATATGTTTATTCTGAACTTTGGTCATTCCACAACCTTCCAGCTTGTCTTCCAAAAGACAGTGATGCCAAAATTAGCTTGAGGGTTCTTTGAATCGTAATTCCTGCGCCCGCATTATTGCTGACATTGGCGCCCAAAAAGCCGGATTCACCATAGATACCTTCTTTGAGGTACAATAAACAGGTGTTTAAATCCAAATCTGCTGTCTCAATCATAACAGCTTTTTTGAGGCAGGTGAGAGACCATATAATTAACATTGGCCGCCAGGTTTCCTTCCATGGCCTCACCGCCCCCTCCAGGTATAGTAACTTTGTGCCCCATCAGACACACCTGGATTTGTATTGTGGTGGGTACTTCTGACCACAAATAAATAGGTGTTTAAATCCAAATCTGCTGTCTCAACCATAACAGCTTTTTTGAGGCAGGTGAGAGACCATATAATTAACATTGGCCGCCAGGTTTCCTTCCATGGCCTCACCGCCTCCTCCAGGTATAGTAAACTTTGTGCCCCATCAGACACACCTGGATTTGTATTGTGGTGGGTACTTCTGACCACAAACACCACTTTCAGGGTCAGTCTCATACAGCCCTGGTACTCCTGAAACTTGTTCAAGGAGACTTCCTCCAGCCCAATCCCAGGCACTGGAGTTTCAATTCCCAATTCAAACTGGCACCATATTCATGATATGGAACCCCCTCAGGGGCTGCCTGGGAATATTCTGGGTACTTAGACCCTTGGTTGATATTGTTTGGAGTATTTTCTCCATTAGATCCATACTTAGCCAAAGGCTTTCCTTTCAGGATCTTTCAGAAACCTCAGGCCTTTCAAGCTTCCTTTTACATTTTAGGCACTGGGTTTTCAAAGTTTTTGTTTGTGGAGCAACCAAAGGCTCACTAACGGGTATTTCAACGGCCACTGGTATCGGAACCTGCTCCGCAATAATCTGCTGTCCCGACTTTTCTACACCCCGGGACGCACGTTTTACCCGCGATTTTTTAAAACATTTTTATTTTTATTTTAACTCCTCCAGGTTTACCCACCAGCCTACGGAGTTTTTAGAAAATGCCCTGGAAGTAAAATAATTTTACTCACCTGCGGGCCGTTTCCTTACCGCTGTGTTGGAGCTGCGCTCTGCAGCTCTTCCTCTGCCGATAGCGTCGACGTAATGCCGATCCAGCAACAAGGGGGGGCTTCTTCACGTAGTCACTCACGTGACTCTGAAGTAAAATAGGAATATTTGCCAAACACAGGCAAGTGGGAAATAGAGCATCTTGGTTTGCATGGGAAAGTTGGACCAAAGTGCCTTTTTTCATGTTATATGACTCTGTGACATTTCTAAAGCTGTTGCCAACTGTGTCTCTTTCCCAGGGCAACCACTTCAATGCTGTTGTCAGTAGTACATTATGTTTACGAGAACTACGTTTCACTCTTTCACTCTTCCATAAAAATGGGTCGTTTTGCAGATAAAAAGTCCATTAGCCCGAAGAGCTATATCTAACTCTCTCTTGAAAACAACCAGTGATTTGGCCTCCACTGCCTTCTGTGGCAGAGACCTCACCTTTCAGCATATTCATTGCCTCAAACATTAAAGCACTCAGAAGAATTCCAAAATCTCAAAACCACCCAGTCAACCCTTATTCAGAGGTCATGTTCCCTGTTCAAGGTTCCCATATTAAAGAATCACCTCCAATAGCATCCAGTAGCAACAGCCATTTGGCCCATTTTGTTGAGACTGGCTAAACACAGTCCCGTGCTCCTGGAACAGAACCCCACAGATAATGATACAGGGTCGAGAGAACATTGAAAAATGATCACCAAAGTACTCATTTAACTGTTCTGCCATTTCCTTGTTTCCCAATATAAATTCACCTGTGTCTGACTGTAAGGGACCTACGTTCGTTTTCACTAATCTTTCCCTTTTTACATACCTAAAGAAACCTTTACAGGTTAGTTTTTATATTCCCTGCAAGCTTTCTTTCATGCTCTTTTTCCTCTTCTTAATTAACCCCTTTGTCCTCTTCTGTTGAGTCCTAAATTTCTCCCAGTCCTCTGGTTTGCTGCTTCTTCTAGCCAATTTATATGCCTCTTCCTTGGCTTTAACACTATCCTTGACTTCCCTCGTCAGCCACGGTTGAGCCGCCTTCCCAGTTTTATGTTTTTCACCAGACAGGGGTGAACAATTACTGGAGTTCATCCATGCGAGCTTTAAATCTTCGCCATTGCATCACCACTGTCAACCCCTTAAGTATGCTTGCCTTCATTGCTGGGGCATTGAATATAAGTCAGGAAGTCATGATGCAGCTCCAAAGGACTTTGTTTAGGCTGCATTTGTGGTATTGCAGGCTGTTCTGGTCACTGCATTACAGGAAAGATGTGGAGGCTTTGGAGAGGGTGTATAGGAGGTTTACCAGAATGCTGCCTGGTTTCGAGGGTTTCAGCACAGGGAGAGGTTGGTTAGACTTGGATTGTTTTCTATGAAATGTCAGAGGTTTACGGGAGACTTGATATAAGTATATAAAATTATGAGAGGCATAGATAGGGTGACAGTCAGAACCTTTATGTAGAGGGTATAGCTATAAAGTGAGACAGGGGAAATTTAATGGATATGACGTTTTTTTACACAAAAAGGGGTGGGGGGCCTGGAATGTATTGTCGGGGGTGTTGATGGAGGTTGATACGATAGTGGTGTTGAGGCTTTTGTATGGATACATGGAAGTGCAGGGAATAGAGAGATATGGATCATGTACATGCAGATGAGATCAATTTAACTTGTCATCATGTTTAGCACAAACATTGTGGGCCAAAGGGACTGTTCTTGTGCTGTACTGCTCTATGTTCTAACACACCTGCTGTACTCATGGTTCTTTTCTCCCTCATGAAGAAACTGAATTAAAGGTTTATCCACATTTTGTAAAGGACTTGGGTCAGTTTTGGCTGGGTCTGACACAGGACTTCACCCTGGGTCAGAGTGTCTCATCAAGGGCTGGAACAAAGAACTCTCAGCTGGCCCCTTCGTTCTCACCGAAGAAATGCAAAATTCTCTGCTCTCTCAGGTTGACACCATTCAGTGTGTGGTTATCTCTGCATTTTGGCAACTTCAACAAACATCATATCTGATTGTTTTCACATTGCTATTTATGGAAATTGTCTCCGGTTAAATCAAGGTGTTCATCCATTGACGCCACAGCCTCAGTTGAACTGCTTATTTAACACTGGCATCTGAAGAACCTTCCTCTTGGACTGACCAATAATAACACAAGCTTTCCATTTTCAATAGCACAACCAAATTTGTATATTGGACTGGTTCATGCCTTCAAATGTCTTATTTAAAGATCCCACTTGAACCCCATAACAATGTTCAAATTGCAATAATATAATTTGGTGCCTGAACAATTGGGATGTTTTGATCTGTCTTCCAGCAATCTCTGCTCAGACTTTTTCAACATTGCATTTACTGGAGTAAAATGTCTAAAATATGTAAGGTGCTGGAGTAACTCAGTGCACATTCTCCCCGTGACAGTGTGGGTTTCCCCTGATGCTCAGGTTTCTTCCACATCACAAAGTTAGGCTTGTAGGTTAATTAGCCCCTGGGGTAGTGAATGGCAAAATAGACAGAGAGTTGCTGGGTTCATGGGAGGAAGTATGTTCTAGGGCTAAAGGAAAACATGGAGAGGGTGAACGGGATTGATGGGAGCTGTTGTGGATCCGATGGGCTGACTGGCTTTCCGTGTTGGCCCCCTATATGGATGGGTGTTCATTGGTCAGCATGGGGTTAATGGGCCGAGAGGCCAAACCCTTAGTGGCTTGTTATTGTTTGCCACCATTCAGAAGGAGAAGGCACGGGAAGGGATGCAGGCGGGAAGCTGCCCGTTGAACTCAGCCAAGAAAGAAAACGTGGGTGATACAAACAGCTGCCTGCAAGGGAATGCATTTTCTTTGCTTAAACAAGCTTTTGTCCTTGCTCGCCTAATTATCCTAACTAGCTCCACCCAGAAAAGTAATATCACCAGATGCAGATGCGGAGAGTCTGCTCAGCACACTGTCTACTCATCCTAATTTTGGATAATCTTTCAAAACAACGTGTAAATGGAACATAAAAGTAAACTGACAGCATATAATTATTGCACATATGCTCTTCAGATTGTGAGAAAATGTAAGAGTTTGATTTAACCACTTGAAGCCACTTTCTCTAGTATATCATTCCAGAAATGCTCAGGGTAGACAGCTAATGCAGATAATCCTTCTCCCCATGCCAACCAACCCTCCCCCTTCGATCCATTCCACCCACCATCCGTCCCTCTCGTTCTACATTTCGCTCCTCATCTTCATTCCTAATCAGAATCCACCATCTGCTCCCTTTTGTCTTCCCCACCTCTCATTTCCAGAGTTCTTCCCTCCATCTGTTCCATCTGCCAAACAACCCTCCCACAACTCAATACATCGAAAACTGCCCGTTCTTGCCTCATCCCTTCCCCTCACCTCTTCATGCAGAACCATAGTGGTAGGAGACATGTTAATTAGAGAGATAGACCCAGGATGTCTCAGAGTAGCTGCACAACATTCTCAAGGACAAGTCAAGAGTCTATTGGCAGGTGGGTGGGATCCAGTGCAGGAGTGAGGCAGAACAGAGGTTGGAAGTCAGTTTGGAGGTGATGAAATAAAGTACAGTGGATAGGATCGGCAGAAGCACAGCAGGGAGTGTGGAGGGACTACAGAAGTGAATGCATTTATTTTAATGCGAGGGGCCTGGTAGGTAAAGCAGATGATCTCGGAGCGTAGATAGGTGCTGTCAGAATAATTTACACGAGACATGAGTGACTGTTAACTTCCTCTTTATTCGCAATAACTTGTCAGACATGGAGAACTGTCAAGCAAAATACTTTTCTACAGATTCAAAGCATGCAGCATTTTTATATCATTTTTGATAGCATAGATGTAAGGTCAGCCAAGTACACTTGTTTACAGGGTTAACAATTGTGATAGAGCACTCTGTAATTTTCCCATCAAAAGGAAGACATGCAGATGGTCAAGTTGTTGACCTAGTGGGCCACTTGAACCTGACATGTTTAGCCTAGCACAGAAAGACAACTTCACTGGAGTAAAGTTCGATTCCCACAGAAATAAGCGCTGCCCATGTTTAAGACAAAATGGAAGAAAAGCTCTGTTCTACCCATGATTCCCATTGTACGCACGCCTCGTACTGTAGCCATTACAGAAAGCTGGCTAAGAGAAGGACAGGACTGGAAGCTTAACGTTTCAGGGTAAAGGTGCTACAGACAAGATAGAAGTGTGGGTAAAAGATGAGGAGATGTTGCTTTATTGATTAAGGAGAATGTCACAACAGTAGTCAGAGATGACATTACTGATGGCCCATCCAGTGAGCCTATATGGGTGCAACAAAAGAATTGAAAAAAGGATGATCACCTTGTTGGGAGTCTACTACGGGCCCCCAAATATTCAATGGGAATTACAAGAACAAATATGCCAGGAGATTGTAGGCAGCTGCAATGTTAATAGGATTATCATAGCAAGGGATTTTAACTTTTGGACAAACAACTACAGTTCTATTAGCTTTAAAATAGTTATTATGGATAAATACAGGGGGAGGATTTGTTAAAATTCTGAATTGGGGCAAGACCAAATTTGACAGTAATAGACATAACTTTGCTCAAGTTGATTGGAGTAGGTTATTTGCAGGCAAAGAAACAACCAGGAAGTGGGATGCTTTTAAACGTGCTCTGACAAGAGTACAGGGCTGGCAGGATCCTGTTGGAGCGAAAGAAAAGGCAGGTGGAAGTAAAGATGATGAGCGGAATTGAGGCTCTGTTCAGGAAAAAGGAAACATGGGACAGGAAGAGGCAGCGGAATCAAGCAATGCCCTGGAGGAGTTGGAGATTCGGGAACTGAGGAGTCAAGAGTCAAGAGTGTTTTATTGAGCACACTTAAGAAGGAAACCAGGAGGGCAAAAAGCGGGCAGGAGATAGTCTGTCAGGTACAAGACTAATATTAGAGTGGAATAATTTTGGAACTGAAACAGCAGCGAGATGCCCTTGGGATCATCTGGGAGAATGAGAGCTTCTTAGATAGGGGTTAGAGTGAGGTAGTTATGCCAAAGTTACAGGAAGAGAGTAAGTGGGTGACCATGAGGAAAAGGAGGTGTTAAAGGTGCGTAGCAGTCAGATCTGTGGCACTGAGCCTTGCTCTGAGGCACAGTGGGGATGGGTAATGTTGGGCAGAGCCCTAGTGATAGGAGACTTCTTAGTTGGGTGAGGGAGGGAAAGATTCTAAGGCAATAATAGAGAATCCAAGGTGGTCTGTTGCCTCCCTCGTGCCAGGGTCCAGGATACCTTAGAATGGCTGCATGATATTCTCAATGAGGAGTGTTAGCAGCCAGAAGTTGGTGTACATGTCAGCACAAATTACATGGATGGGAAAAGGGACGAGGTCCTGCAAAATGAACATGGGGAATTAGACAAAAGGATAAAAGGCAGGACCTCAATAGCAATTAACATGGGTTTACCTCTGCTGCCAAGTGCTAGCGATGGTAGGAACAGGAAAATAGGATACATGAATGCATGGCTGAGGAGTTGGTGCATGGTCAGGAATTCAGATTTTTGGGCCATGGGGATCCATTTTGGGCAGAGGTGACCTACACAAGATGGATGGGTTGTACCTGAACCAATGTCATGACAAGTTGGTTTGCTAGTGCTGCACGAGTGGATTTAACCCAGATTGGCAGGTGGGTGGGATCCAAGGCAGGACTGAGGCTGGAAGTCCTTAAGGAAGGTGATGAAAGAAAGGTCAGTGGATAGGATAGGTTGGAGCACAGCAGGGAGCCAGGGGGAACTGCTGGATTGAATTGCATTGCATTCATTTTAATGCGAGAGGCCTAACAGGTAAGGTGGATGAACTTGGGGCATGGATAAATACTAAACCCTGGTTAAGAGAGAGACAGAACTGGCAGCTTAATGTTCCAGGGTACAGGTTCTACAGGAGAGTTAGAGGTGGGGGTAAAAGAGGGGGTGCTCTTTTATTGATTAAGGAGAATATCATGGCAGAATCCAATGAAGCAGAGGTGTGATGGTGGAAGGTTGTTTTTTCAGACTGGAGGCCTGTGACTAGTGGTTTGCATCAGGGATCGGTGCTCGGCCCATTGTTGTTTGGCATTTGTATTCCTGATTTGAATGTGAATGTAGAAGCCATGATTAGTAAGTATGCAGATAGTACTAAAGTGGGTGATATTATAGATACTGAAGATGTTTATCAAAAGCAGGATCTTGATCAGCAAGGGCAGTGGGTATAGAAGTTGGGTGGTTATGTTACAGTTGTACAAGACATCGACGAGGCGATATTTGAAGTGTTGAGTTCAATTTTGGTCTTCCCGTTATAGGAATGGTGTTAAGTTGCAAAGAGTGCAGAGAAGATTTATGTGGGTGTGGCACAATTTAGAGGCATGAGCTACAGGGTCAGACAGGCTAGGACTTGGGGGGGGGGGGATCTGATAGAGGTGCATAAAATCATGAGGGAGAGAGGGTGAACCTACTGTCTCTTACCCAGAGCAGATGGATTTAAGGTGAGAGAGGAACAATTTAATGGGAACCTGAGTGGCAACCTTTTCACAGAAAGGATAGCGGGTGTATGGAACAAGTTACAATACGGAGGAAGGTACTATTACAACATTGAAAATATATTTGGACAGGTACATGGATTGGAAAGGTTTAGCGAGAAATGGGCCAAATTTGAGCAGAAGAAGCTAATGCAAATGGGGCATCTTTGTCAGCAGGGCAAGTTGAGCCGAACGGTCTGTTTAACATATATAACATATATAACATATATAAATTTCTGTGCTGTACAACTCTATGATTAAGTATCTGGATCCGCACTTGAATCACCAAGGCATAGAGGTTTATGGACTAAGTGCTGGTAAATGGGATTAGTATAGATGGGCATTTGATAGTTGGCAAATTTAAGAAAGAACTGACTGTAGATGTACGTGCCATAAATCGACAGTCTAGTTAATTGTGTGAACACTCTTCTAATTAACATTTTATCAGTCCTGAATTTCCAGCATGTTTCTTCATGAAGATTGGAAGATTGGAATTACTCTTCAGAAATTCTATACTGAGAGCTACTTGGGAAGCTACTTTAGGGGATGTCTGACTGCAAAATAAAGCAATTAATGTAAAATGGTATCAGACAGAAGTCCCCTTTATTGGATGTCCTGGCATTACATCCAGATACATTACTTCATTTTGTGCCATGTCAGAAGAGATGGGCGATTAAGAGTTACTCTCAGCACATTAAACTAAGTGTCGATGTGTTTATTACAATTGATCTGCTTGTGGACTTGCATCTTAACAATACCAATCAAAAATGGGGGAAAAAAAACAATATTTCTCCAAACAACTAATTACAGAAGGAACTGAACAGGGCCAAGCATAAGAGCTTACTTTCGAATACTTTTAAAGCAGATTTGAAAGTTATTTTCAAAATGGCATGGCACTTCCATTGCTTCAATATATAAATATCAGCCATGCTATTGAGAATAGATTAAAAACAGAGATTCAAATGCTAGCTGACAGTACATCATTATAAAAGACATCTGAAATATAGTGTCCAATTTATGAATATATTTGTCATTTTGCAACTTCTACAATATATTAACGATTAAAGCTTTATGTTGGGCGAAAGTGGCAAAAACTGGAATTAACCTCACTTTGTACTGGATAGCACATGTGGTTTCAGCCAGTAACTTTTCACCAATGCAATAGGTGCGCCTGGAAGCCCAACCGGAAGCTGGCTAATTCAGCACTTAAATAATGATTATATGCAATTTAAGTAGCTAGCTGCTTGTATCTTTCAAGGATGAATCCCAACTGATTGACAACAGCCTATTGGGAAGAGTGGCAATCCCAGAGGCAGCATTCCAGAGAGAATTGAACAGGAAACAAAATCTCTGCAGGCCAGAGTTTAACTTTATGCCGATTATTTAAGTTTGGTGGGTGGGGTTAAGTGAGGGGTGTAAACTGGTTAGTTAGATTGAATTGCTTGGAAGTGATCAATGGTCTCTGAAGAATGTTACACTACAGATAAGGATAGTATTAGAGGTTAACCTAAGGTTTATGTTATCAAGAATAAGAGCCTGCCCAAGGTTTGAGAGTGTTAGGAAGCAGCACGTGACCAAACGTTGAAAAAGAGAGAAGGAAGTGTTTATAATTGTACGAACATAGTGAAAACATAATAGGATTAGACAAAGTCAACCTAGATTTATAAATGTGAATTTGTGTTCAATGAATCCAATTGATTGATCTACAAAGAGATAAACAAAAATGTAGGAGAGGCAGATTACTGCTGGAGAATGTGAAGTTATTCTCTGTGGTTGAATTAATTGGAAAAAAATGTACATTAAGAAACTAGTTGGTAACCAGGAAGACCTAGGTGAGTTGCTTTAGTTTGGAAATACAGCATGGAAACAGGCCCCTTTGCCCACCAAGGCCACGCTGACCATTGATCACCCTTTCTCACGAGTTCTGTTATCCCACTTTCTACATACTAGGGGGGAATTTATGGAGACCAATTAACCTACAAATCTGTTAAAGAAGGAACTGCAGATGCTGGAGAATCGAGGGTAACACAAAAAGCTGGAGAAACTCAGCGGGTGCAGCAGCATCTAAGGAGCGAAGGAGATAGGCGACGTTTCGGGTCGAGACCCTTCTTCAGCCTACAAATCTGCATGTCTTTGGGGAATGGGAGGAAACCGGAGGAAATCCACACAGTCACAGGGAGAACGTGCAACCTCCACACAAACAGCACCTGAGGTCAGGATTGAACACGTGTCTCTGGGATCTCGGGGTGTATCTGGGGTCAGATCTATGACCAGATCTAGGACTGGACAATATCTATCGCTTTCTGCAGTCTCCTTCATTCCTGAACTGTTACTGAACTGTGATGCAACAAGTCCGTATGCTCTCTATCGTTGACTTGTAGAGATTCAATGGTATTTGGTGACATAGAGAATCTTTTGAAATCTCAAAGGAATGACAGGCATTGAGGAGCTTCCTTTGCTAATGTGTTGTGACCCAGACAGATCTTCCGGGAACAAAACATTGTGTCAATTGAGCGACTACTTACATTTACCTTGTAGGAAGTAATTGGTGTCTTAGCCCTGCCACAGCTGTCAAATGATCCTCCACCTGAGACCAAATGTCTGATCATCCACTTTAAACTGCAAGTTTCTCTTCACTTGCCTGACAGCCTTATTGACGTAGTACCTGGACTTATTATTTGACCCAGTACCGGCAGACTTGAATGCCTGAGATCTGGCCCTCAATAGATTGCTGACCTCCTAGTTCATTCAACACTTCTGGTTAGGGAACGCACCCTACCACATATTTCCTTATAAAGTTAACAACCGTGATATATTCATTCATGTCCATTGTAGAGTTCTTGTTTATTGACATAAAACACCCCTGAAATTGCTCCTCTGCCACCCTGACCAACTCTGTGCAATCCTCATTACAGAAGTTGTGGTCTTCAGCCTATACGCAAGACGAAAAAGCACAGCCAGGTGGTCCGATTTCCCAAAGAGAGGATGAAGGCTGGAGCCATAGACATCTAGAAGGTGAAGTAGCAGTGATGTTTGATCTCCTGGTGCTGGTCGTAACTTGGAAGTAACGTTTTCAAATTAGCCTTATTGATGTCATGGTGGCGCCGGTAGAGTTGCTGCCTTACAGCGTCAGAGATCCGGGTTCGATCCTGACTACGGGTACTGTCAGTATGGAGTTTGTATGTCCCCCCCACCCCAGTGACCTAAGTGGGTTTTCCCCGGGATCCCCAGTTTCCTCCCACACTCCAAAGACAAACAGGTGTGTAGGTTAATTGACTTGGTATAATTGTAAATTGTCCCTAGGTGTGTAGGATAGTGTTAATATTCAGGGATCACAGGTCAGCACGGACTCGGTGGGCCAAAGAGCCTGTTTTCGCGCTGTATCTCTAAACTGAACTGAACAAGATTGTGGTCTGGGCCTCTGTACAGCAAATCCTGAGCAGGCTGCATGGGCTGAGGCAATTCTAATCATGGACTAAGCAGTGACTGTACACATGTGGGTTAAGGTTTCCCACCCACAACACCCCAAGATGTTCCTCTTTCAATATCAGTCAACTGGAAGTGTTCTTGTGCATTCTTAGTGTGTGCGGATGCGTGTAGAATTTGTTATTGGTGTTGCAGATGAGCACTCTTTTTGGATTACGTAAAGTGAACTTAATAAATTGTATTACCTGATCACAAGTGACATATCAGTCCCCCGATCAGTAACAGATCCTGGGAATCTAATGAAAGGGCCAATTCATGCCCATCATTGCTGGCTCAAAAGGGTATAACATGTTCCAGACAAACTCTCCATAAACAAGACAAAGAGCGCTGGCTATGATTTTTGCTTCATGCATACGTTTTATTTTGCTCACTGTAAAAATAATACACATCGTCGTGCAAACCTCTATTTATTGATCACTCTAATATAAACGTATGCCTGCTTTTATATTTATCAAACATTGCTTAAAATAGATTGATAGATGCTGCCTCACCCGCTGAGTTTCTCCAGCTTTTTGTCTACCTTCGATTTTTCCAGCATCTGCAGTTCTTTCTTAAACATATTTAAAATATCACTGAAACAATAATTGATTTTCATCTTTGTCAACTAAACATTGCCTAAAATTGGCCAAAATTATAGATTATATTATCTGCTGCATCATACATTTGAAATCATTATAAGAATAATCATATCTCATTGATATAAAACATAAAACAAATACAGCACAAGAACAGGCCCTTCAGTCCACAATGTCTGTACTGAACATAATGTCAATGCAACCCACATTTGCCTGCACATAATCCATATACCTCCATTTCCTGCATATCCATGTGCCAATATAAAAGTCTAATCAATGCCACTATTACATCTGCCTCCACCACCACCACCACCAACCCCAGCGTGGGTTTGTATGTTCCAGGCACTCATCATCCTCTGTGTAAAAATTTGCCTCGCTCATCTCCTTTAAATTTTGCTCATCTCACCTTTAAAGCTATGCCCTCTGGTATTTGATATTTCCATCCTGGCAAATAGGTCCAAAGCTCGGAATGATACATTGATTAGTTTCCACAACACCATATTATGAAATATTCCTGGGGTATGTGACTCGCGTTTAGAGTACATCCCCTTCTGATCCTGATAATTTCAAATTTCTAATGCTTGACCAATAATTAAGTGCCTGAATTCTTTCAAATAAATAACTTATACCAGAGATAAGAAATTATAATTCAGGGTTTTCAAACTTTTTCTTATCAAAGTTAAATATTTGCACTGGAAATTCACACTGTTTTGTGTTTTTAAACATTTAGTTTTAATAGAAATGTGGGGAGGCTCAATTATATGAATAATAGTGGTTAGCATGAGCTGGGTGGGCCAAAGGGCCTTTTTGCGTCCTCTATGACTCTGCTGTCCTCAGTGCTTCACTCGTGGGTTCTGTGCGGAGGAGACACAACTAGATGCGGTCCAACCATTTTTATTCCCTTGTCAGCATCAATTAAGCTATGGAATAGAACGTAAGCTGTTATTTTTCAGTGGGAGTGTGTCAGTGGATGAAAAGGAGATATTGGGATGCTGAATTGGGCAAGGTCAGCTTTAATAATGTTGGAGCTACAAAACCTGCTCAAAATTTCTAATTGGTTCTGAATGCCCTCAGGAATAAAATAATGTAATATGTGGAGCTTAGAGTGGTAGAGGTTACCAAGACCTCTACCTTGTAACCAAAAGCACATGCCATTCCTCAGAAAAATCTGCATTACTAATGGATCCCGGTACTTGAATAACCAATTGAATGCGTCATCAGTTTACTTATACAACTACCCACGCCTGAACTAACGTAATAATTCATATCAAACCAACCGGATTTGAATCTCTAAATTGTGATATTATTACTTTGGCCTTCAAATGGTGATTAATTATTTTAAATGAAGGACTTAAGGAGAGTATGTTGATTGGCCATTTCATTGTAATGGTGTGTACGAAGGCTCTTCAATAACTGCTGCCAGTATTCTGATCTCTGGGAAATCTTGCCATTTAGAAATATCAAATTTTGCTCAAGAGTTTTAGAAGTGTCATTTGATGAGTAACGTTTTAACATTTTTGAATAATTGCCAATTTTACAGTGCCACTTATCTTGGAGATGGAACTGAAACAGGTTGGAAATAATTAAATAACTGCTCTGTCTACCCTGGAGAGCAAGTTTGGAGAGTCCAGATTGGATAAGTAAATTTAATTATGACATTGGATGTGACAGAAATAGCATGTTAGGCAGAGACAATTAAGCAATAGCAGAAAGACAGCAACAGTATATGTAAAACATTGCTGATGTTCCTCATCGGGTCAATGTGCAATGTGCTGTAACAGATTGACGCAAACAACACCCAGCAGAAACTGACGAAGAAAGTTATGGCAACTCACTGCTCCATTTCTGAGGAAGTTGCAGTGCCCTCCATAATATTTGCGACAATGACCCATCATTTATTTATTTGCCTCTATACTCCACAATTTCAGATTTGTAATAGAAATAATCACATGTGGTTAAAGTGCACATTGTCAGATTTTAATAAAGGCCATTTTTACACATTTTGGTTTCACCATGTAGAAATTACAGCAATGTTTACTCATAGAGACCCCATGTCAGGGCACCATAACGTTTTGGACACAGCAATGTCATGTAAATGAAAGTAGTTCTTTCATTTCTATGTTTTCTATGTTTTCATTTTCTATGTTTCTAGTCATGTTTATTGTTTTGTTGCATATCCTTTGCATGCAATGACTGCTTGAAGTCTGCGATCCATGGACATGGACATCACCAGTTGCTGGGTGTCTTCTCTGGTGATGCTCTGCCAGCTAAATATTTTGCAACCATCTTTAGCTTGTTTTGGGGGCTAGTCCCCTTTAGTTTTCACTTCAGCATATAAAAGGCATGCTCAATTGGGTTCAGATCAGGTGATTGACTTGGCCGCTCAAGAATTTTCAATTTTTTAGCTTTGGAAAGCTCCTTTGTTGCTTTAGCAGTATGTTTGGGATCATTGTCTTACTGTAGAATGAACTGCCGGCCAATGAGTTTTGAGGCATTTGTTTGAACTTGACCGGATAGGATATGTCTATACACTTCAGAATTCATTATTCTACTACCATCAGCAATTGTATCAATGAAGATAGGTGAGCCACTACCTTCAGCAGCCATACATGCCCAGGCCATAACACCCCCACCACCGTGTTTCACAGGTGAGGTGGTATGCTTTGGATTTTGGGCAGTTCCTTCTCTCCTCCATACTTTGCTCTTGCCATCACTCTCATATAAGTTAATCTTCATTTCATTTGTCCACAAGACCTTTTTCCATAACTGTGGTTGCTCTTTTAAGTACTTCTTGGCAAACAATAACATGGCCATCCTATTGTTGCGGTAAACAGTGGTTTGCATCTTGCAGTGCAGCCTCTGTATTTCTGTGCATGAAGTCTTCAGCAGACAGTGGTCATTGACAAATCCACACCTGACTTCTGAAGAGTGTTTCTGATCTGTCGGACAGGTGTTTGGGGGATATAGACACATCCCTCTAAATCTTTCCTATCCATGTACCTGTCCAATTGTCTTTTAAACGCAGTATTAGTATCTGCTTCAACTATCTCCTCTATCAGCTTGTTCCATACTCTGTGAAAAAGTGGCCACTCGGGTTTGTATTAAGCCTTGCCCCTCTTACTTTGAACATATGTCCTCTGGATTTTGATTCTCCTACCCTGGGTAACCGACTCTGTGCATTCACCCTATATATTTCCCTCGTGTATTTTATAAACCTCTAGAAGATCACCCCTTGCTTGTTGCGAGACAAAATACAAAGATCTCCTCACTTTTATTTCTCAATAACCTGAGATGGATCTCATCAGGCCCGGAGGATTTATCCACTTTAATGCTTTTCTATGTCCTACTAAAGGGTCCGACCCGAAACATTGCCTATACACTAGCGATGATGCACAGAGTTACTCCAGCCCTTTTGTTTTATTCACGATTCCAGCTTTTGCAGTTCCTTGTGTCATCACCTCTTTCCTGATCTCAACCTGCTTTGGCAGAATAGATTCACAAATTCTGCCTGGAATTGAGCACTGTCGTTATAAGGAGACATTGAATTGGCTGGGTTATTAACACTGGAACGTAGGAGGCGGCACGGTGACCTTACATAGGTTCAAAAAAATATGCCGAGCATAGATAAGATTGTCAGACGTTTGTCAGAAGATAAGTCTGAAGAAGGGTCTCGACCCAAAACATCACCCATTCCTTCTCTCCAGAGATGCTGCCTGACCTGCTGAGTTACTCCAGCATTTTGTGTCTACCTTCGGTTTAAACCAGTATCTGCAGTTCTTTCCTACCTATAAGATTGTCAGAATTTTTTCCCCAGAGCTAGAGGTCTAGAGCTCAAGGGCACGGCTTTAAAGTGGTGGGGGGGGATTTAAAGGAGATCTGAGTGTTTCACACAAAGGTCGGTGAATATCTGGAATGAGCAGGTGGAGGTGGTGAAGGCAGATACAATTACAATAGTTAAAATGTCTTTGGACAGATACTTGGTGAAGAGTGACATGGACCTAATGCAGCCAAAAGAGATTAGTGTAGAGACGGCATGGATTCGATGTGTTAAAGGGCCCGATTTTGCTTTCTGCATTAGTGATCTTATCGAAGTCTATAAAATTATGAGGGGAATAAGTAAAGTAAATACACAGAGTCTTCTACCCAGGATAGGAGAATTAAAAACAAGAGAACATATGTTTAAAAAAAGAGAGACAAGATTTAATACAAACCCGAGGGGCAACATTTTCACTCAGAGAGTATGAAACAAACTGCTAGAAGAGGTAATTGAGGCAGATGCTATCACAGCATTTAAAAGACACTTGGACAGGTTCTATGTGATTCTATAATCCTTGTCCTTTTACACAACTATCTTGAAACTTAGAGTTTCAAACTGCTCACCCACGCACATTTCAACTAGCTGCCTGGCTGCATTCCCAATGATTAACTCCAGTCCTACCCCTTCTTCAATAGGACTATCAATGTGCTGAATCAAAATGTTCTCCTGGATGTACTTTAAAAATTCCGCCTCCTCTAAACTTTACACACTGAGGCGATCCAAGTAAATATTGGGGAAGTTGAACTCCCTCACTACTGTAACGCTATTGCCCTTCCACTTCTCTGCTCCTCTATCTCCCATTGACTTGAGATGACTATCCCTAGCAAAGTAATGGCCCTTATTATTATTCCTAAACTACCATATGACTAAATGTTAGACCAGCGCAATGGCACAATAGTAGAGTTGCTGCCTTACAGCACCAGAGACCTGGATTTAACCCTGACCACAGGTGCTGTCTGTACGGAGTTTGCACATTCTCCCTGTTACCCCATGGGTTTTCTCCAGGTGTTCAGGTTTCCTCCCACATTCCAAAGACGTACAGGTTTATAGGTTAATTGGCTTCTGTAAATTTTCCCAGTTTGTAGGATAGAATTAGTGTATGGGTGATTGCTGGTTGACGTGGACTGAAGCGCCTATTTCCACGCTGTGTCCCTTAGCTAATCTAAACTAAACTTAAAACATCCTCTCTCATTGCTCCAGTGATGGTCTTCTTAATCAACATTGCAATGGCCTCTCCTCTGTCAATTCCTTCCATATCACACTTGAACCTTCTGCCTGCTGGAACATTGAGTTACCACTCCTGCCCTTCCCTCAACCACATCTCTGTGACTGCAACACCATATGCTAATCAATGTTTCAAGTTGATCTGCTAACCAGTCTGACTCCTTGCTTTAAAATAGGTGACATTTGTCTTCCAATCCTCCCATATGTCTTCACATGCCTGCATCCGCCCTGCCTGCTGGACTGAAATGTCATTGCAAGTATGATTAAAGAGAATCTCAAGGCGCCTTATACATGCATTAAAAACAAGAAGGTACAGTGGCTTGCAAAAGTATGCATACCCCTTGAACTTTTCCACATTTTGTCACGTTACAACCACAAACGTAAATGTATTTTATTGGGATTTTATGTGATAAACCAAAACAAAGTGGCGCATAATTGTGAAATGGAAGGAAAATGATACATGGTTTTCAATTTTTTTTACAAATAAAAAACTGAAAAGTGTGGCGTGCAAAAGTATTCAGCCCCCTTTACTCTGATACCCCTAAATAAAATCCAGTGCAACCAATTGCCTTCAGAAGTCACCTAATTAATAAATAGAATCCACTTATGTGTAATCTAATCTCAGTATAAATACAGCTGTTCTGTGAAGGCCTCAGAGGTTTGTTAGAGAACATTAGTGAACAAACAGCATCATGAAGCCCAAGGATCACACCAGACAGGTCAGGGATAAAGTTGTGAAGAAGTTTAAAGCAGGGTTAGGTTATAAAAAAATATCCCAAGCTTTGAACATCTCACGGAGCACTGTTCAATCCATCATCCGAAAATGGAAAGAGTATAGCACAACTGCAAACCTACCAAGACATGGCCGTCCACATAAACTCACAGGCCGGGCAAGGAGAGCATTGATCAGAGAATCAGCCAAGAAGCCCATGGTAACTCTGTGGGAGCTGCAGAGATCCACAGCTCAGGTGGGATAATCTGGCCACAGGACAACTATTAGTCATGCACTCCACAAATTGGGCCTTTATGGAAGAGTGGCAAGAAGAAAGCCATTGTTGAAACAAAGCCATAAGAAGTCCCGTTTGCAGTTTGCCACAAGCCATGTGGGGGACACAGCAAACATGTGGAGGAAGGTGCTCTGGTCTTATGAGACCAAAATTGAAGTTTTTGGCCTAAATGCAAAACGCTATGTGTGGCGGAAAACTAACACTGCACATCACCCTGAACACACCATCCCCACTGTGAAACATGGTGGTGGCAGTATCATGCTGTGGGGATGCTTTTCTTCAGCAGGGACAGGGAAGCTGGTCAGGGTTGATGGGATGATGGATGGAGCCAAATACAGGGCAATCTTCGAAGAAAACCTGTTAGAGTCTACAAACGACTTGTGACTGGGGCGGAGGTTCACCTTCCAGCAGGACAATGACCCTAAACATACAGCCAGAGCTACAATGGAATGGTTTAGATCAAAGCATAGTAATGTGTTAGAATGGCCCAGTCAAAGTCCAGACTTAAATCCAATTGAGAATCTCTGGCAAGACTTGAAAATTGCTGGTCACAGACGCTCTCCATCCAATCTGACTGAGCTTGAGCTATTTTGCAAAGAAGAATGGGCAATAATTTCAGTCTCTAGATGTGCAAAGCTGGTGGAGACATACCCCAAAAGACTTGCAGCTGTAATTGCAGCGAAAGGTGGTTCTACAAAGTATTGATTCAGGGGGGCTGAATACTTTTGCACGCCACACTTTTCAGTTTTTTATTTGTAATAATATTTGGAAACCATGTATCATTTTCCTTCCACTTCACAATTATGCACCACTTAGTGTTGGTCTATCACATAAAATCCCAATAAAATACATTTACGTTTGTGGTTGTAACGTGACAAAATGTGGAAAAGTTCAAGGGGTATGAAAACTTTTGCAAGCCACTGTAACTCGGGAGTAAGTTGGACCACTAAGGGATAAAGGATGGAATTTATCTTGGAAGTGGAGCTTGTAGGGGAAGTACTAAATGGCCAGTGTTCGGAATACTAACATGTTCAGGGCAGTTTGAGATCAAGGAGGAGGCTCTTAAAGTATATTAAGGTGGAAAAATCCCAAAGAATCTCCCCAAGGCTAGTGAGAGGTGAGATATGATAATATAGGGGCTTTGATGAAGAGCTTTGTTTCCTCTCTAGCCACAGCCCGAGTCCCAGAGGACTGGAGAGGAGCCAATGTTATTATTTTGTATATGAAGGGATATAGGGATAATCCAAGAAATTATAGGCCGGTGAGCCTCACATCTGCAGTAGGGAAGCTATTGGAGACGATTTTTTGTCTCGGATTGTGTAGATGGTTTTGCATGCAACCAATAACATAGTTACCTCAGTACCATTAACCCCGCCCAGTTAACATCAATCATAACGCCTTCCCCTTCCTGGATACGGTTCACTAGAAGAATGTAGTCAGTATTTGAGGATGTATGTAGTACCTTGTGCTATCATTAAAATGTGTTGAACACTTTTAGAGTTTGTAAATTGCTTATTTACATGGTGTCGGAGCTGGAAGATACTTGCGCCTACCTGTCCATCGGGTTTTATTTCTTTTATTTGATTTGTGCCTTTTGTGCTTTATCTCTCTGACCATGGCATCCTCGTGCAGAAAGCCCGCGCAGCTTGTCTTTGATGCTGATATTTCTGAGCGCTGGGCTACGTTTGAAATTGATTTCACCCACTTTGTCAACGTCGCTCACCGCAATGATCCTGACTCCCTCAAAGCCTCCCTCCTACTCAACCTTGTCGGACCTGATGCCATGAAGAGAGCCAGAACTTTCGTCTATGCTCCAGCGGTCCTGGACGACAACAACGTGGTGGTTACCCCTGCAGAATCTGCCAGTGACCCTGCTTGCCTGCTACGTAAGTTCAGGGAGATTTGTGACCTGCCCTCGAATCGCATTCTAGAGAGGGCACGGTTCTTTACAAGGAGACAGCTGCCGGAGGAACCTGTTGAATGTTTTATTGCCGATTTGCGTTATCTCGCCCAGCGGTGCCGTTTCGGTGACATGACAGACCAGCTCACTAGAGACATTTTAGTAACTGGCATGCGTGACCAGAAGCTGCGATGTGAGCTTCTTAGGGATCCAGATCTAACGTTAGCAAAAGCCATGCATGCCTGCAGATTGTCTGAGGTCGTTGTATTGCCAGATGATCACCGGGACTTGGGAGATAAGTCTGTTCACCAGGCTGGATTTAGTAGAGCCCTGCCTCAGAGGGGAAACAATGCTTTTCTGCCGCGTGCCAACCCTGGTCCTGCTGATGTGCCCCCAAAAAGGTGCCCTAACTGTAACTACATGCACCACAGACGGTCGACGTGCCCTGCCTATGGCAAGGCTTGTAATTGTTGTAACAAACTGAATCATTTCGCTTCTGCCTGCCGCTTATTCCGTTCTCGTGGGAGACAGGTACAGATTTCCAGACCCAGTCTAAACATGCTTAAACAATCTGATAGCTGTTCCAACCCACAGCCCGATGTTGCTGAATCCTATGATGCAGATCCAATTAATTCTCCCGAGGATTCGAATGTGTTTACCCTCCTCCAGGCACCTGGCCAACGTCTTGATCCCTCCGTGTCTGTGACTGTCAACAATGTAACCTTCCTTGCGAAGTTAGATACTGGGTCAAAGGTCAATGTTTTGTCAATAAATCTTTTCAACAAGATAAGGACTAATGAGGCCTTGGTCGCTGACAATGCTACTCTACACGCCTATGGTGGAGAAATTCTCAGGCCTGTGGGGAGGGCCACTTTAACTTGCAGGCTACAGAAGGCCACGAGAAACTTGATTTTTTATGTTTTGAACTCTGACTGTGTTACCCTGCTGGGAAACCGTGCGTGCCAAGATCTTGGCCTGGTGTCCTTCGACCACACGGTCCACAAAGTGCAACTGTCATTTAACCCGATTGCAGAATACCAGGACCTGTTCAACGATGACCTGGGGAAGTTACCACTGACATACCATATTTCCATTGACCCAAATGTACAACCCGTGGTCCGCGCACCTCACAGGGTGTCCCACGCCATGAAAGACAGGGTCGAGGCGATGCTTAACAACATGGTCGACAAGGGGGTGCTAGAAGCGGTCAGCGAGCCCACCGATTGGGTCTCCACCATGGTTGCCACGATAAAGAAAGACAAGAATGAAATACGTGTGTGTATCAACCCCAAGGACTTAAACCTTGCCATCAGGCGACCACACTACCCCATGCGGTCTGTTGAGGACGTGGCGGCTCAGGTCGGGCAAGCCGCCGTCTTTTCGGTCCTAGACGCTAAGAACTCGTTCTGGCAGATCCCGTTGGACAAAGCATCTTCCGACCTGACAACCTTCGCCACACCATTCGGCAGATTCAAATTCCTGCGAATGCCATTCGGCATCAATTCCGCTAGTGAGGTGTTCCAGCGAACGATGGAACAGATATTCTCGGGCCTGCCATGTGCCATCATCGTGGATGACATCTTAGTCTATGGGAAGGACATTGCCGAACATGACCAGAACCTCCGCCGCGTCCTGGATCGGGCGCGAGAGGCCAACCTGAAGCTGAACCCAAAGAAGTGCCGGTTTCGTGTCTCAGAAGTCACGTATGTTGGACACGTTTTCACCTCTAACGGACTAAAACCCGACCCTTTGAAGGCAGCGGCCATCTCTGAGATGGCAGCCCCCACCGACGTGCCAGGTCTACAACGTTTCTTGGGCATGGTGAACTACCTTGGGAAGTTTGTACCACATCTCAGTGAGCTGAGTGCTCCCCTGCGGCAGCTGACAAAAAAGGATGTCGCCTGGGTCTGGCTCCCACAGCACCAGCAGGCGTTTGACTGTCTCAAGTCGAAACTGATTAACACTCCGACGTTGCGATTTTTTGATGCGAGTCGCCCCATCACCGTCACATGTGACGCTTCTAAGTTCGGCCTGGGCGCGGCATGCCTCCAATCTGTCGATGGATCGTTACATCCTGTCTCCTATGCCTCCCGCACCATGACGGACTCCGAGCAGCGGTACGCTCAGATCGAGAAGGAGCTGCTTGCGGTGGTGTTTGCCTGCTCCAAGTTCAGAGACTTCCTGTTTGGCAGCAGATTTACAGTCGAAACCGACCACCAGCCACTGGTGACAATCCTGAACAAGCCGATTCATGCTGCCCCTGCCAGGCTGCAGCGTATGATGCTGCAGCTCCAGCGCTTTGATTTCGACATCGTCTACAAGAAAGGCACCGAGATGCACATCGCGGACACGTTATCGCGCGCCCCGCGGGCCTCCTGTGCTCGCCACCCCTACGAAACAGAGGACTTGCTCGTACTGGGCGTCAATTTTATTCCCACCAAGCAGCTGCAGCTTTTGGCCGAGCACACCGCTGCCGATCCAGTTTTGCAACGGCTTGCGTCTGTGATTAAATCAGGGTGGCCAACAAAGCGCTCCGCTGCACCGCCTGAAACACAGCCCTTCTTCCTGGTCCGTGACGAACTGGTGCTCCAGAATGGCGTTATCGTTAAGGGACATAAAGTGGTGGTCCCGTCCTCCCTGTTCGATTCTTACTACTGCGCAGCCCACAGCGGACACCCCGGGGTCGATGCAACACTCGCCCACGCTCAGTGCCAATTCTACTGGCCTGGAATGGCCAAATATATTCGAGACCGTGTTTCTGCCTGCTCCACGTGCAACAGTCTTGCTCCACATCAGCAGCGACAGCCCCTGCTGCAACAGCCCGCTCCTGCCTTGGCCTGGTCCTCGCTGGCTGCCGACATCTTCGAGTGGCGTGGTAACCACTACCTTGTCCTGGTCGACTCGTACTCAAACTGGTTCGAGGTGGATTTGCTGACATCCCTCACGTCGGAGATGGTGATCCGGAAGCTGCGGAAACACTTCTCCACGTTTGGGTCCCCTGTCAGGCTGCAGACTGACAATGGCAGGCAGTTTACCAGCCGTGAGTTCAAAAGTTTTGCTGACAAATGGAATTTTGTGCATTTCACCAGCAGCCCGGAGTACCCACAGAGCAACGGCCTTGCTGAACGGGCCGTCCGCAGCGCCAAGCTTCTGATGGAACAAGCGAGACTGTCTAACTCTGATTTGTATTTGGATCTCCTGAACCTCAGGAATGTTTCCAGAGATCCGGTCATGGGGTCCCCTGCTCAGCGTCTGATGTCCAGAACAACCAGATCTACCATCCCGATTGCCCAGCGTCAGCTGAAACCTCGGGTGCTGGAGCCTGCCTCTGTGCAGAGGCGCATTCAAGAGAAACATGACAGCCAGCGGCGTTCCCACGATCGGTCGTGCAGACCACTCGATCCTCTGTTGCCTGGACAGGTTGTTCGATTGCAAACCGCCAGTTTGCAAACCGCTAGGATTTTTTTGCCTAGGATTAGCCCAATCCCTCTGCCCCACCTCTTTATACTGGCTACCTCTCCTCTATTCTTTCATTCCAGATGATGTCCATTTCTCTCCACAGATGCTGCCTGATTTGCTGAGTTCCACCCGCTGCTCTCCTATTTTTTTGTTCTGGATTCCAGCATCTGCAGTTTCTCGTGCCTCCATCTTCGGTTTCTGTTTTAGATTTTCAACATCTGCAGTACATTTTCACCCAAAGCAGCATTAAGGTTGGAATTTTATCTCAGTCAGTCAATATTGCTGATGACATTTCGCAGATGGCAGAGACAGAACAATGTCTTGGAGTTGTGGTTTTCTCGTGCTGTTGGGCCACCAAAAGAAGAGCTCAGTGAGGCAGTGGCTGAAGTTATCTCCTTAAGGAGTGAGTATCCTTGGTGAATGGAGAAACAGTGCAAGAAATGTTGCGAGCTCTCTAGGAGAGCTGCCCTTCCATACAGGGAACTAATCAAGATATCCTCACTCACTCACACATACTGTTAAAGAAGGAACTGCAGATGCTGGAGAATCGAGGGTGCACAAAAGGCTGGAGAAACTCAGCGGGTGCAGCAGCATATAAGGAGCGAAGGAGATAGGCGACGTTTCTGAAGAAGGGTCTCGACCTGAAACGTTGCCTATCTCCTTCGCTCCTTAGATGCTGCTGCACCCGCTGAGTTTCTCCAGCCTTTTGTGTACCCTCACACATACTATTATCCCATCTGCATCATCCCCAACCTTCCCTCACCATCACCATTCTCAGCGCAGCTACACTGCACCTACCCCCTCATTTACATCACTCTTATCCCAATCTCATCTTGCCTACTTGCATCTTCCATCCGCAGATTGCTATCCAAACAGAACACAATGTAAAGATGACTCATATCTTTCAGTTTGGGTTAAAACTGTGACAGGGGATGGGGAGGCCAGCTGCAGGGGAGGCAACACACTTGCATCTGGATGCAGGAGGCGATTGTTTTCAGGGGCACAGGGGTCAGTGAGGGTCAAATTCATCCTGATCAGAGACCACTGCCCCTGCACATTAACAGTGTGGTCACTAAATCCCCTTTGAATTCATAAATGGCTTACACTTTCCATGACCATGAGTGGTCTGTGCAGCTTATCACTGCTCAGCCAACCAACTTGTTCTGTCTCTGCCTGGCGTGAGGAGTTTCTGCTCACCAGAGCAAAAGATTATCCAGCGTCGACTACAGGAGCAGGATGGTAGAGGTGCAGAGATTGGTGGTAGGCAAGAGATTGGGTAAATGTGCAGAAACCAGCAACAGGATGACTAAAATAATATTATAAAGACAAAAAAAGATTTTGTGAGAGTAAAACAGCAAACAACATAAAAGCAGCCGTTAGATCTTCCGGTGGTAGATAAAAATTGAGAGGAGAACTGAAGTAATCATTTACAATAGGAAATGGAACAATGGCAAAGATTCAAATCATTCTTTTAGGTCCCTTCTCATAACAAAAGCCACTGAAGATAACTTAATTATAAAAGATAAGCTCTTGTAGGGAGGGAGGAAGTTAAAACACTTTCTGTCAGTAACTAACGGAGCTAAAGGCTGATAATTCCCCTGGGACTAATGGCCTACATCCTGGTGTCTGCTGAGACAATGAATGCATTGGCGTAAGCTCCCACGATGCTTTAGATTATGGCGAGGTCTCAGAGTAATGGAAAACTGCAACTGCAGAAAGCGAGGGGGGAAGAGCTGAAAATCAGGAAAAATGTGAGGTTGTCTACATTGAATAGGAATAGGCATACTTTATCGTTACATGTGACTAGGCACATTGAAATTCTTTGCGTGCATACACAATGTATACAAATAGCGGCTACCTACAGCGCTGACAAAGTTACAAAGCACGCCGGCTCCCCCTGTAGTCCTCCTCCCCCAACAGTTCCCACACACCCGGGTCCGCATTGTCCCCTCCCCCCCTATTGTCCATTGTTCTCCCCCTACCTCCATCACGGTGATCCCCCCACACAGGGTCCTCCATTGTTCTTCCCCTTGCCCCCCATACGGTGGTCCCCCCCAAGCCGGGGAAGGGGGGGCTGTGGGGAAGGGGGGGCTGTGGGGAGGGGGGGGCTGTGGGGGAGGGGTGTGTTGGGGGAAGGGGGAGGGGGGGCTGTGGGGGAGGGGTGTGTGGGGGGAAGGGGGCTGTGGGGGAGGGGTGTGTGGGGGGAAGGGGGCTGTGGGGGAGGGGGGGGCTGTGGGGGAGGGGTGTGTGGGGGGAAGGGGGCTTTGGGGGAGGGGGTTTGTGGGAGGGGTGGTGTGGGGGAGGGGTAGTGTGGGGGAGGGGGTGTGCGGGGGGGAAGTGGGCTGTGGAGGAGGGGGGGTTGTGGGGGAGGGGTGTGTTGGGGGAAGGGGGCTGTGGGGGAGGGGGGGCTGTGGGGAAGGGGGGGCTGTGGGGGAGGGGGCTGTGGGGAAGGGGGGGCTGTGGGGGAGGGGTGTGTGGGGGGAAGGAGGCTGTGGGGGAGGAGGGGGGTGGGGGAGAGGGGGGAGGGGGTTTGTGGGGCTACGTTTACAGTAGATGTGCAGGGCAAGTTATTTACTCAAAGTAATGGGTGCCTGGAGCCTGCTGCGAGTGGTGTTGGTGAAAGCGTTTATGAACGGTGGCTTATAAGAGGCTTTCAGATTGCCACATGAATATGCAGGGAATGGACAGGCATGGATCACAAGTAGGCAGATGAGATTTGTTTAATTTGACATCATGTTCCACACACACATGTGGGCAAAAGGGCCTGGTTCTGTGCTATACTGGTTGATATTCATTTGAATAAGCAAGACAAAGAGGGATATGGTCCCTACTGCGGGCAAATGGGGTTAGTGTGGATGGACAATGAATATGGTGGCTGAAGGGCCTGCTTCTGTGCTGCCTCTCTTTGAGCTGCTTTAAGATATGATGTATTTGTTAGTCTCAAAGTCTAGGGATGGTGTTGAAGAGGAATCGAAAAGAATCCCTAGAGTGGCACTTAAAAGCTAAAGCAGAAAATGTGGTTTCAGAGAGCTTGCTAATAAAATCATTAATTAGCTGAGTCTCCCAGGAAGCAGCTAAAAGCAGCGGGGATATAAGCACCATAAGTACATAGTCCAACCACATTGGATCCAACTAGAACTGCAACTGCTCCTGTGTAAGGCACTGAAATAGGCCCTTCAGCCCAACTTGCCCATGCCAACCAAGCTGCCCCATCTACAGTTCCACTACCTGTGTTTGGCTCATGTCCCTCAAACCTTTCAAGTCCAGTCCTAAACGTCCTTTAAATGTTGTTATAATATCTGCCTCTACTGCCTCCTCTGGCAGCAAATACGCACCACCCTCTGTGTGAAAAAGTGACCCCTCCGATTCTTATTAAATCTTTCCCCTCTCACCTTAAAGCTATGGCCGCTGGTCTTGATTCCTCTACTCTGGGTAAAAGACTGTGCATCCTCTCTATGTATTCCCCCCATGATCTTCTATACCACTATAATATCATCCCTCATTCTCCTGCACTGCAAGGAATAAAGTCCGGGCAACCTCCTCACTTAACAACATCTTTCCTATATCAGGTTGACCAAAGCTGAACACAATACACCAAATGTGCCTTCATCAACATCTCTATAACACAACGTCTATACTCAATACCCTGACTGACGAAGACCAATTGACTTATTGACTACCCTGTCCACCTGTGACGCAGCTTTCAAGGAACTATGCACTGACACCTAGATCCCTCTGTTCTACAACACTCCCCAGAGCCCTGTTATTCACTGTGAAGGTCCTGCCCCAGTTTGGCTTCCCATAATGCAATATGGTTGAATGGTTCTTTATCGTCAGGTATGCTCTGCACAGTGAAATTATTTTTAGCACCTATAGCTCACACATGGACAGTCACCATATTTTGGCGAGGGGCATATCCCCAGTGGCCAAACTTTCTGCTAGGAGCCTCATATAGTCATCCCCCAGGACATCCCAAAAAGCCCTGAGGAATTCTAGTTAGCCCATCTAGTCTTGGGAAGCTGGTGGAGGGCATCAGTCATCAACAGTGGAGCACCAAGACATTCAGCATCTGCTGACTGATTCTTGTTAGGTCCCCCCCACAAACTCTGCTTCTTGTCCTCGCTGGACAGATCTAGCAAGAACAGGGTCATGGGATGTGATGGACCTCCCCTGGGGCAATGACGGTGGAGCCGTCATCCATCATGAGCACCTTGCCATCTCCGCGCCTCTTCTCCAGTGAATAAAGGGGTGAGGTGCAATCCAGATCCTGCAGCATCCGAACCCTCCACCTCAAGTACACATCCGAAAGCACCTGAATCCTCAACCTCACATACGCACCACGGGACCTCTCGAGGGGCAGGTGCCTAGTGCATCCTTCCTCTCCTGATCCCGATGCCACAAGGCTGGATCTATATCAGTTTGATCGAGGCAAGATTCCAAGTTGAGCAAGCCACCCAATCTTGGAGTGCTGCCTTTTGGTCAACCCTCATGTGCATTCCTGACAGAAGGGACAGATGTGAACCTTGCTACAGTGTCAGTACCTGGGCCCCACCTGCAGGTGGTGTGGGTTGAGCACACCACCGTCTGAAAGGAGGCCATCGAGAAGCAGATGTATGCCTTTGAAATGTTTTTGGCATTGTCTTTTTAAAATGTTTTATGTAATTTATGTTTTTATGTGTCTGAGTCTATGTGCTTGTGATGCCGCTGTGAGCAAGATTTGCATTGTACCTATACCTCGTCGTACTTGTGCAGATGGCAACAAACTCGACTTGACTAAAGACGGTCGATCCGAGAGTCCCCCCTCCAGGTTAAGGCAATAGGGCCAGGATGGAGATTTTGCCAGGTGTCCACCAAGTCAAAGGAGGCGCCCAGCTTCTTCAACCTTTAGAACGTCAGAGCCAGCAAGATAGCCACCCCACTCGAATGGGAGCTGAGGTAAGTTATGTAAACCCCCCAGATGCCACTTCAGTAGCCAAGCAGGTTAATCTTCTGGAACAGTGTGGGTTTCCTGCAGGAAGCTCACCACGTATCTCCCATCCTGGAGGACTGAAACCTGCGGAGAGACCTCCTGCTGCCATTGCCGTTCAGGCTGGCTACGGCGATCTTCATGTCAGGAGTACACCAGATCCCAGTATCACAGTGGGTGGCAGGGAGGCTTGTGAGTGTCGAGTGATTCCTACTGGGCTTACCCCCGATCCATCGGAATTGCACCTTGGTCCCAAGCCCCAGCATCTTTCCTGGGAGCTGGCCCCACACATGAGCTGCCTCTCCAAGATATGCAGCACGCCATTCCACGATGCAGGGAACTGCTTACTGCACAGGCTGTTACCTGCACACTCTACTTCCTCACCCTCTTCCATCCATACACACTGTGGCAGTCCGTTACCACCTGACAGTTCATCACTGCGGGGGCCTTAATTGTGTCATGGATATTGATAATAATGTTGTAATCTAACAATTGATATTTGCAAACTGCAGGGCAGTTTTGATCTTTGCAGTACTTTGTAACAATATGTAGGCAATAAAAACCCCTTGATACGGAAAAAAGATTGAGTTGAATAAAGGGACCATTAGCAATTATTAATACAAGGGGGTGTTAAAAAAAATGGCCCTTTCAATTAAAGAGAGAAGAATGTAGAGTGTCGTTGATTAATGTATCAATCCCTCATGTTGTTCCTTTCTTTCACAGTTCAGTTATCTTGTGCAACTGATTCTAGAAGCATCCAACGACTGATTTTGTCATGACCCAGCTCTCTGCCGTACATGGAAGCACATATCTCATCTCTTTCACCTCCAAAGGTGAAACAATACCTCCACAAGAATGTGCTGTTTAGCCTTTAAATATTACGGCTGAAATTTTCACTCTTCTTCGGTAAGTGCAAACCTTCAGACTGACCGATCTCCCCTTTCTGCCTCTATTGATCAGGACTAATTCTTCTTCAAATGATGACTCTATCAGGCCAATGTCGTTGTAATCACATCTTTAAACCCACAGCTTTTTTCATTCCCGTTCCTAATTCTCCTGAATTATGCGTTCCAAATATATTTTTGCAGTGATTGTTTGTTTACCTGAGCAGCTTGCATGACCATGCCAACCACTTCTGAAGATCTGTGAAAGCAAGAGCTATGCTGGGAAGGTTCCCTTTGTGCAGAATCTTATAAATCAATTGGATTTTAACATCTGGCACTTCAAAGGTCATTGAGAGGTCTTTGATATTTTATATCATTTTGTTTGTTATTTTATATACCGTTATTAATATAGAATACTTGTTCATTCTAGTTCACAAAATATGCTTTATGTTACGACTACTGGCTCTGGTGTACTTGGTGTTTGTTCATGACCGATAATCCACTCACGTTCAGTGTGTAGTTCCTCTATCGTTATCATGATAGCAACTAAGAATCCACCTTAAATTAATCAAACCTCAAACCTTAAAAATAGATTTCCTGAACTGTATACATGAAACTTAGTCAGCACAAATATGGAGCCGGAACTTGGAGCACAAAGAAACCAAACTTCTGAAACTTCAGCCGGTTGATCAGCGTATGTGAGGGGAAATTGATACGGTTGATATTTCGGGACGAGAATCTGCATCAAGACTGAGAATGTGAAGGGGAGACAATAGATGCAGGAGTAGGCCATCCGGCCCTTCGAGCCAGAACTGCCAATCACTGTGATCATGGCTGATCATCCAAAATCAGTACCCCGTTCCTGCCTTCTCCCCATATCCTTAGACTCTGCTATATTTAAGAGCTCTATCTAACTCTCTCTTGAAAGCATCCAGAGAATCAGCCTCCACTGCCTTCTGAGGCAGAGAATTCCACAGATTCACAACACTCTGGGTGAAAAGGTTTATCCTCATCTCTGTTCTAAATGACCTTCCCCTTATTCTTAAACTGTGGCCCCTGGTTCTGCACTCTCCCAACATCGGGAACATGTTTCCTGCCTGTAGCGTGTCCAATCCGTTAATAATCTTATGTTTCAATAAGATTCCCTCTCATCCTTCTAAATTCCAGTGTATACAAGCCCAGTCGCTCCATTCTTTTAACATATGACAGTCCAGCCATCCTGGGAATTAACCTCGTGAACCTAAACTGCACTCCCTCAATAACAAGAATGTTCTTCCTCATATTTGGGGACCAAAACTGCACACAATACTCCAGGTGTGGTCTCACCAGGGCACGTGAAAAGAGCTGGGAGGGAGGGGTGTAGTGGGGCTGGCAGTGATAGGTGGAACCAGGTGAGGAAGGGGATGATGGGCAGATAGTCAACCTGATACCTGCTCCTACCTACCTGCCAGCCCCATCTCACCTCTACATACTGCCCATCTCCCCTCTGCACTCAGTGGTGACGCAGGGTGTCAACCAGACGCGTCGACTATCTCTTTCCCTCGACACATGTTGCCTGGCCTAGAGTTCCTTCACCAGTTTGTTTCTTGAAATGAGTCAGATGACTGGAAAATAATAGAACTGCAAAGAAGCTTAATGCCTTTAATAGTTCATGCAAGGAACTGCAGATGCTGGATTTACCAAGAAAGGCAAAATGCTGGAGTAACTCAGAGCAAGTCTGAAGAAGTATCCATAACCGAAATGTCACCTATCTATTTTCCCCAAAGCTACTGTCTGACCTGCCGAGTTACTCCTGCATTTTGTGCCTCCAATGGTTCTGCAAAGTTCTTCCTATGTTCCAGACCTGTTGAGCAAAAGGTCTATAGAAACTCAATACAAGGAAATGGAATGCTGTTTCAAGTATGATGTGACTGTTCTTCAGCCAGATGCAGACAATGGTTGGGGAGACCCTGGAGTTTATTTAACATGCGGCTACCTGAAATAATGTGGCAAAATGTTCCTATAAACTGTTCATGAATGAAAAGAAAACCATTAGAAAAGTCAGCTTAATTACAAATGAGATCATAGTCCATCAGAATGGCATTCCATCAGTTTAATTAAAATATGTATGGACAAATAAAAGACAATGCAGTTATAAAACAATATATCTCAGAAATCACACAAAAACGTTCTATAAACAATGTATTTTAATTGTTCTGGCCGACTGAAGAACAGTAGCTATACTTCAAAGGAACTGTCTCTTTGTAGGAGGTTATTTTTGTCCAATGAAACAACAAAGATGTAATAGTTGGGCAGAAAGCCTGAACCACCCAAAAGCTACACACAGGCCAGCTCCTTCAACTCACTCAACTCAACAAAACCACCAGCTGCTATGAAGTCCCAAAGGTACCTCACTGTACAGTTGCCAACTGTCCCGTATTAGCCGGGACATCCCGTACATTGGGCTAAATCGGTTTGTCCCATACAGGACCGCCCTTGTCCCGTATTTGACTGCTATTACTCGGGACGAGGGGACGGTCGGGTTGGAGCGCCGCGTCCGGCCCCGCCTCACCCGTCCCAACGTGGTGCTGCCCATGGAGTGCAGCAGCAGCTCCTCGCCTGCGGCCCAGTCTGTCGGCAGCCCGGCCAGTTGACTGACCTTCGGACCATCGCTTACTGCCGACACCACCACACCTCCTTCTCATGGCCGATCATCTGTTCATGAGTTGGATGGGGTGTTGGAACTTGCGAGCGAAGTCCAGCGTCTGGGCCAAAACTCCTTAGCTGGCCTGCCGGCTGGGCTTTGTGTGCAGTCGAGCACCCGGGCCAACTCATCATTCACCCAGCCACGGCCAAGTCATTCAACAAATTGCCGTTGGGAATTTGTCCCTTATTTTGACCTTTTGTCCCTTATTTAGGAATGAGAAAATTGGCAACCCTACCTCACTGGTTTGTACTTTCCATCCTGGTGTACTGGTGTACATTTATCTTTATTCTTTCTGACCATGCTGTCATACCATATTAAATATCTTGGCCTACAGTTTTTCGTGCACCAAATAGACTTCACAGTGGTACAAATGGTCAATCAGCAGTGAACTCCAGTCGTAGATCTCACTGAGCACTACTGAAGGGGTACTATTCATTTCTGCAATTAACTAAAGCCAGGAAATTATGGATGGTAGAAGTGGGAGGTGTTGAAAAAGAAAGTGCAGGTGGCTTGATGTCGACAATTGGTGCCTGTAAAAGGCTGGGAAGATGTTCCAAAAAGGATCAGAAAGGTAATCAGGTAATAGAAGTGGGAAAGTTGGGGTAGGGTGCATACTAGGTTTCTACTGAGGGCAACATTAGGCCATTGATGAACTGGAGAATGGTTGGATGAGGTTGCAGTGGTGGGAGGGAATAATTAGGGCCACAAGAGCGTTAAGAGCATCAAGAGTGGGATTAGGGTGGAAAGGGTTGGCAGCCAGAAGGATCAAAATTCCATACAGGAGTCCCTGTTAGGAGTACTTTATAAAACATAGCTGTGCTTGGTGCTATCATTGATTGCTGCTCCTGCGTCAAATTAAGTTTACATTTGTTCAAAATGCTTTAAAAGAAAATTTCAGCAGGCAAGCCAGGGAGACGTGCTGGAAATGCTCAAATTTCTGAAAAATATCCCATAAGTGGACATTATGCTGGGTGGTCAAATATTAATCAGATTATGCTCAATACATTACTAAATGATTACATTTCTAGACTTGTGACTTCAATTTTAACAAGCCTCTATTGGTATACTTTATGATTAGCATTGTTTGAAACAGAAGTATTTATATAGCACCTTAGATAGAAACATAGAAAATAGGTGCAGGAGGAGGCCATTTTGCTCTTCGAGCCTGCACCGCCATTCATTGTAATCATGGCTGATCATCCACAATCAGTAACCCGTGCCTGCCTTCTCCCCAAGTAAGGGGGGCATGGCACAGTAACCTGTGCCATGGCCCCCTCGAAATACTCCAAAGCACTTAACACCTGTGATGTGCAGTCACTGATGTAATGTAGAAAGTGCAGCTGCCAAGTTAGTGCATAGCAAGACTTCACAAAAGGGCATGTGTTAATCAACATCAATTTGATCAGGAATCAGATGTACTACTCCTTCTCTTCATTAAATCAATACTATGGGTCAATTTACATTTATCTATGACAATAAATGAAGTCTCAGTAAAACAAAATCACTTCCAGACATACAGAACTGGCATAGTTATGAAACATCAGCTGGAATTTAGTACACAAGTGGATGGGACCTGATCTGGGATCTTCTGACACTGAGATGAGTACACTGGCAATTGAGCCATAGCTAGTGCCAAATGACTGATCACTGTGTGTGTGATGAATAGTGATGAACTGATGAAAGTAATGTAATAAATATGAACTGGCAAGGGCAGTTTAGATTTGCAGAGGACAATAACAAAAGCATCTTTATTTACTAACTAGACTGAGTGGGACCCGTTGCGTCCCTGTCACACGGGAGGCCAACACAACTCGTTCCCCAACACAATACTTTGCACCACTCACCCATTCCCCAACGCAATATTGCACCACTCACGCATAGCCCCCAACTGCGCAGGCGCGGCTCATTTCCCCGCATCCCCCAGCACTCCCTCCCCTTCCTCTTCACCCTCTCTCTTCCTCAATCCTTCCCTCACCTCTCCCTCCCTTTCCTTTCCCTTACCCTCAGTCACTCCCTCCCTCTATAACTCCTCTCCCCTCCCTACCCTATTTATCCCACACTTAGAAAAAAACGCTGCCACTTACGGCAGTGATTTTTGGCCATCATACTCAGAATTCCCCTCCGCTGCGCAGGACAAGAGGAATTTTCCCATCGATGAAAAATAAAAGAGTTATTAGTGTTTAAAAAACATTGAGATTCTCTCTTCTGAAGGCCACGCCCCTTCCAGAGGGACTATAAAACCCGGAAGGGTGGAGGTACCTCAGTTCTCTGCAAGATGGGGGAGCGAGAGGTCGCAATTCTCAGTCTGAGCTGTGAATAACACTGAACACATGTCTCCTAAACTGTGCCTAATTAAAGCTGCCTTGCCTAATTAAAGTTGCCTTGCCTTCTATATATAATTAAAAGTTTAATCTTGACCACTTCGTGTTTGCACTTTATATTGATTTTAGAAATAAACACTACCATGTACGGCTGTTATTTTTGGCCATCTTACTCAGACTCGCCCTCCGCTCATCAGGTACAGAGGATTTTTCCTATCGATAAAAAATAAAAGAGTTATTAGTGTTTAAAAAATGTTGAGGTTCTCCTGTCAATCACACCATGAAGGCCACACCCCTTCTGGTGGGAGGGGGAGGGACTATGCAACCCAGAAGTGTGGGCGTGGCTCAGTCTCTGCAAGATGAGGGAGGGAGAGGTCACGACTCACTGTCTTTAGTGGCCTTGCACCCTGCTTGAAATGGTATGAAACTGCACATGAATTTGGTGGCCTTGCACCTTGCTTGCAGTGGCATGAAACTGCACTTGAATTTGGTGGCCTTGCACCCTGCTTGAAACGGAATTTCAAGGAATAGCCGTTAGAGTCAACTGCCAGCCCACCAGCCATGAGTGAGCTGCCAGCACAACAGGCTTGAGTGACTGAGCCGCCAGCCCAAGTACCCATTCAGCCCACAATGTCCATACTAGCCCTCTGGAAACAAGTCCCTTCACCCATACTAGCACTCCCGAAAGCCCCCCCCCCCCCCCCCCCCCAACCGACCGGCCACCAATATTGGAATTGGTGGAGAGGTGGGATATTGCATTGGGGGACCAGCCCTCCCATGTGATGCTAGGACCCAATGGGTTCCATTTAGTCTAGTATATATATATATATATATATAGATAAGCCCACACTAAAATAGATTTTACGCGGCAACCATGGGGATGTGTGGGACTCCCCTACCAGGGTAAATGTCCTAAAATCATATTCAACTGATTGTCATTCTGCTGGGACTAGAGTCTTTTACGCTATTCCCATTTTACTTGGGCTTAGACTTAGGCTGGGAATTCAGACATATTAACTTTACAGGAATAACAGTTTTGAGGAGACAGGCAAGTACGGATAAGTTGAGGTAAAGAAGGAGATTGATAAAAGTAGGCCGGTGGATGTTGTATATATGGATTTTAGTAAGGCTTTTGATAAGGCTCCTCATGGTAGGCTAATCCAGAAGATTAAGGTATACGGGATTCACAATGACTTGATCATATGGGCTCATAACTGCCTTATACATGGAGGGTTGTCGTAGAAGGTAGATATTCTGGCTGGAGGTCTGAGACCAGTGGAGTTCTGCAGGGATCTGTGCTGGGACCTCTGCTGTTTGTGATATGTATATAAATGACCTAGAGGTAAATGTGGATGAGTTGCGGAGTAAGTTTGCTTCTACAAAATTGGAGGAGTTGCAGACAGTGGAGGAGACTGTCAGAAGATACAGCGGAATCTAGATAAGCTGCAGAAATGGGTGGAGAAATGTCAGATGGAGCAAGTGTGAGGTGTTGCACTTGGGTGGCTGAATGTAAGGACAGAGGTTACATAATGGCAAGACCCTTAACAGCATTGAAGTGCAGAGGGATCTTGGAGTCCAAGTTCACAGGTCATTGAAAGTGGCAGCAAAAGCGTAAAGGGTGGTAAAGAAGGTGTCTGCTAGGCTTGCCTTCATTGCTAGGGGCATTGAATACAAGCGTGAGGAAGTCATGATGTACAGTGCATTCAGAAAGTATTCAGACCCCTTCACTTTTTGCACATTTTGTTATGTTATAGCCTTATTTTAAAATGAATTAATTTTTTTTTTTTTTAAATCATCAATCTACAAACTATACCCCAGAACAAAGAAGTGAAAACAGGTTTTAGACATTTTGGCAAAGTTATTAAAAAGCAATAAATGAAATATCACATTTACATAAGTATTCAGACCCTTTGCTACGACACTCAAAATTGAGCTTAGGTTCATCCTGTTTCCATTGATTATCCTTGATATTTCTACAACCTGATTAGAGTCCACCAGTGGTAAATTAAATTGATTGGACATGATTTGGAATGGCACGCACCTGTCTATATAAGGTCCCACAGTTGACTGCATGTCAGAGCAAAAACCAAGCCATGAAGACGAAGGAATTGTTCGTAGACCTCCAAGACAGGATTGTGTCGAGACACAGATCTGGGGAAGGGTATAAAACAATTCCTGCAGCATTGCAGGTCCCGAAGTGCACAGTGGCCTCCGTCATTCTTAAATGGAAGAACTTTGGAACCACCAGGACTCTTCATAGAGCTGGCTGCCCAGCTAAACTGAGCAATTGGGGGAGAAGAGCCTTGTTCAGGGAGGTGACCAAGAACCTGATGGTCACTCTGACAGAGCTCCAGAGTTCCTCTGTGGAGATGGGAGAACCTTCCAGGAGGACAACTATATCTGCAGCACTTCACCAATCAGGCCTTTATGGTAGTGGCCAGATGGAAGTCACTCCTCAGTAAAAGGCACATGACAGCCCGCTTGGAGTTTGCCAAAAGGCACTTAAAGGACTCTCAGACCATGAGAAACAAGATTCCAGTCTGATGAAACCAAGATTTAACTCTTTGGTATGGAGGAAACCAGGCATCGCTCATCACCTGGCTAATACCATCCCTACGGTGAAGCATGGTGGTGGCAGCATCATGTTGCGGGGATGTTTCTCAGCAGCAGGAACTGGGAGACTAGTCAGGATCGAGGGAAGGTTGAACGGAGCAAAGTAGAGAGATCCTTGATGAAAACCTATTCTAAGCATTCTGGACCTCAGACTGGGTGGAGGTTCACCTTCCAACAAAACAACCCGAATCACACAGCCATGAAAACACAGGAGTGGCTTTGTGACAAGTCTGTGAATGTCCTTGAGTGGCAAAGCCAGAGCCCTGACTTGAACCTGATCGAACATCTCTGGAGGGACCTGAAAGTAGCTGTGCATCGAGGATCCCCATCCAACCTGACAAATTACCCAAATACAGGTGTGTCAAGCTTGTAGCATCATACCCAAGAAGACTTGAGGTTGTAATCACTACCAGAGGAGCCTCAACAAAGTACTGAGTAAAGGGTCTGAATACTTACTAAAAGTGATATTTCAGTTATTTATTTTTAATTACTTTGCAAACATTTGTAAACACCTGTTATTGCTTTTTATTGTGAGGTATTTGTAGACTGATGAATAAAACATTTTTAAAATCCATTTTAGAATAAGGCTGTAACGTAACAAAATGTGGAAAATGTGAAGGGGTCTGAATACTTTCTGAATGCGCTGTAGCTCTTTAGGACTTTGGTTAGGCTGCATTTGGAGAATTGCATGCAGGTCTGGTCACCCCATTACAGGAAAAATGTGGAGGTTTTGGAGAGGACAAAGGACATTTATTGTCACATACACCAATTGGTGTAATGAAATTTGACTTGTCATTGCAGCACACCAATAAAAATTAAACGCAACATTAAAGAATTTAACATTAAACATAAAAACATCCCCCCACAATGGTTCCCACTGTGAGGGAAGGTAGCAAAGTCCAGTCCTCTTCCTCTTGTTCTCCCATGGTCGGGCCAGTTGAGGCCTCCGCAGACGCCATGACGGCGGCCCAATGTTACATGCCCTCTCGCCGGATGATGAAGCTTCGGCGTCGGAAGAACATTCTCAGCAGCCGGGAGTGTCTGGAACAGCTGCTTCCCACCAGAGACCGTGGCTCCCGTTGTCCACAGGCCACGCTGGTTGGAGCTCTGACATCGGTGAGAGATCCCAGGCTCTGCAGTGTTTTAAAGTCAGTGGCTGGATGTCAGCCCGCAGCTGGATGCTCCACAACGACAGCTCCGGAGCTTACCACACGGCGACCCGGGTAAGGCATCGCCCACTCCGCGCTGGTACTTCGGCGCTGCGCCGCTGCCGAAGCTGAACTTCTGGCCGGTCCCGGCAGGAAACGCCTCTCCAGTCCCGTTGGTAGGCCACGAGGAGGGGGCAAAGATGCGGCTCGGTGGAAAGACGCATCTCCGACCAGGTAGGGACTGAGAATAACTGTTTCCCTCTTCCCCCACCCCCCATATAAAAAGACTAGAGGACCTCCAAGCCAAAACACACTAAAAATAAAAAGGTTGAAAGGATGAACAGCTGCAAGCAGGGCAGCAATACTCAAGGATGCAGAGAAGCCAAAACACTGCCTGGATTAGAGGGTTTCAGCTACAGGGGGAGGTTGGATAGACTTGGATTGTTTTCTCTGAAGCTTCAGAGGTTGAGGGGAGGCATGATTGAAGTATATATAATTATGAGAAGCATAGATAGGGTAGACAGTCAAAACCTTTTTTCCAGGGTGGAAATGTCCAATATTAGAGGGCATAATTATAAGGTGAGAGGTGGAAAGTTTGATATAGAGAGTGGTGGGAGCCAAGAACACATTGCCAGGTATGGAAGTGGAGGCAGTTACGATAATGGCATTTAAGAGGCTTTTAGAAAGGCACATGGAAGTGCAGGGAACAGAGGGATATGGATCATGTACAGCAGATGAGATAAGTTTTAGGCATCATGTTCAGCACAAACATTGGGGGCCGAAGGGCCTGTTCCAGTGCTGTACTGTTCTATGTACAAGGTCATTCCATTATTTTCTAATTAAAAAAATAAATGTACGTAATAATTGTTATTCAAATGTTTTTGTGGTTTAATTAGGTTCACATAATTAAAGAGAAAGTTTTTAATAGTTTTGTATGCTTGAACATTTGTGAATCTTAGAGATTCTCACTAACCTTCAATCTTATTAATGGGCCCGACAGCCAGTGAACCCAAGGTTGGCTCAATTCTGCAGGCAGGCCGTGCCAATTTCAACTGGAAGATCCATGCTATTACCAGTGTTAATCAATCACATCAGATCATGCATCAGTTCACAAATTCATACATTCTAATCAAATGCATTCTTAATACAATTCCTCATTCAAATGATCAATAACAATACTGCGCAGAAAGGCTCATAACTACAGCAGTTGTGGCACATTGTATTTTTGTGTGTAGATGTTTTTAAAATCAACTTATTGATGGCACTACCAAATCTGAATATTTCAATTGTAACTCAGAATTTTGTTGAATGTAACAAATTAAAACAAATTACTATTTTTAATGTAAAACAATAGCTTGTTATTCTGACATACATAGAGGTTTTCTCAAAATGATGCACTATCAGCCTTTTCTGTTGCTTTACACATCAACAAACACTTAATCACAAAGGCACTGTCCTATTACAGCTGGAGACGATTTCCTTTTCATGCACACTGATTGCAGGATTTGTCATTTCAGGCTTGAAGTAGCTTGTCAATGGAAATCAAATGCTCCCAAACATAATGTCACCAATACCTGAAAACAGACAGAAGACATTTACATATGTGGGAGTACAGTGGGCGGTAATTAAGGATGGCAGTTCACTGTAGGACATGTCATACATCAAACCTGTATGTCCTTAATTCAAGCCCACTGTACTCCCACGTTCATTTTTCTTTATTCACTCACACGTTAGCGGGAATTTCAGCACCATACTTCGAAAAATAATTAACAATTCTATTTACTTGATTTCACTTCCAAGACATTTTGCTGATACAGTGTGCCAACTGGCTTGGAGCAGCAAATACAGTGCACTCTAATGTTTGGGACAAAGACCTATCATTTTTTTAAATTTGCCTCTGCACTCCACAATTTGAGATTTGTAATAGAAAAAAACATGTGGTTAAAGTGCACATTGTCAGATTGTAACAAAGGCCATTTTTAAACATTTTGGTTTCACTATGTAGAAATTACAGCAGTGTTTAGACATATTCCCCCTCCCCCCAGTTCAGGGCACCATAATGTTTGTGACACAGCAATGTCATGTTTAGTATTTAGTTACATATCCTTTGTATGCAATGACTGCTTGAAGTCTGTGATTCATGGTCATCACCAGTTGCTGGGTGTCTTCTCTGGTGATGCTCTGCCAGGCCTGTATTGCAGCCATATTTAGCTTATGCTTGTTTTGGGGGGTAGTCCACTTCAGTTTTCTCTTCAGCATATAAAACGCATGCTCAACTGGGTTCAGATCGGGTGTTTGACTTGGCCACTCAAGAATTGACCATTTTTTTAAGCTTTGAAAACCTGCTTTGTTGCTTTAGCAGTATGTTTGGGATCATTGTCTAGCTGTAGAACCGGCAGCCAATGCATTTTGAGGCATTTGTTTGAACTTGAGCAGATGTTACTACCATCAGCAGTTGTATCATCCATTAAGATAAGTGAGGCAATACCACCCCCACCACAGTGTTTCACAGTCGAGGTGGTATGCTTTGGATCTTGGGCAGTTCCTTCTCTCCTCCATACTTTGCTCTTGCTATTACTCTGATATAAGTTAATATTCGTCTAATTTGTCCACAAGATCTTTTTCTAGAAATGTGGTTACTTTTTTTAAGTGCTTTTTGGCAAACAATAACCTGGCCTTCCTATTTTTGTGGCTAACTAGTGGTTTGTATCTTGCAGTGTAGCCTCTGTATTTTTGTGCATGAGGTCTTCTGCGGACAGTGGGCATTGACAAATCCACACCTGAAGAGTGTTTCCGATCTGTCGAACAGGTGTTTGGGGATTTTTCTTTAATCTCGACAGAATTTTTCTGTCATCAGCTGTGGAGTTCTTCCTTGGCCTGCCAGTCCCTGAGCGATTAGTAAGCTCACCAGTGTTATCTTTCTTCTTAATGATGCTTCAAATAGTTGATTTAGGTGAGCCTAAGGTTTGACTGGGGATGATCAGCCATGATCACATTGAATGGCGATGCTGGCTCGAAGGGTCGAATGGCCAACTCCTGCACCTATTGTCTATTGACTGATGTCTCTAACAGTTTTATTCTTGTTTCTCAGTCTCAAAATGGCTTCTTTGACTTTCATTGGCACAACTTTGGTCCTCATGTTGATGAACAGCAATAAAAGTTTCCAAAGGTGATGGAAAGACTGGAGAAAAGACTGGGTGCTGAGAGCTCTCCTGTACCTGCATTAAGAAGGCATTTAAACAGACCTGAGCAATTATAAACGCATGTGAAGCCATGTGTCCCAAACATTAAGGTGCCCTGAAATGGGGGGGGGGGGGGGGGGGGTACAGTTGTAATTTCTACATGGTGAGACTAAAATGAATAAATATACCCTTTAATGAAATCTGACAATGTGCACTTGAACCACACGTGATTTCGTTCTATTACAAATCTCAAATTGTGGAGTACAGAGGCAAATAAATAAATGATGTCTGAAGAAGGGTCTCGACCCGAAACGTCGCCTATCTCCTTCGCTCCTTAGATGCTGCTGCACCAGCTGAGTTTCTCCAACTTTTTGTGTAACCCCCAAATAAATGATGGGTCTTTATCCCAAACATTATGGGGGGCACTGTACATTGAGCACTGAATCATGAATAACACAGTACCCTGAGCACAACTAAAGCATTACAACTGTTCACACCATATTGTCCTTTTGTTTGTTTCCATTTGCTCTCCGTCATCATGGAGAGAAACTGTTCTGGCTAAACGGCATGCTACTGATAATCCTTTGCACTTACAGTGGTCCTCATCCTATTTTGCTTCCAAAATCCCTTCACACTTTTCTTCAGTCAATACTCTAAATGTAAAAATGGGCACAGCTTCTATCACCCACTCTCTTCTGAAGAAATGGCAGGCATGTTGGAGCAGTGTGTTTCCTGCAGGATGTGGGAAGACAGGGACACTGCTGGTGCTTCTGGAAACGACACCAGCAGAAATTATGTCCAGGTGCAGCTCCTGAACGAACGTGTTAGGGAAATGGGGAAGCAGCTGGATGAGCTGGACGAGACCGACGTCAGGCAAAGCTATAGTGGTGGGTGACTCCATTGTCCGAGGTGCGGACAGGAGATTCTGTGACGGCAGGTGAGACTCGAGGATGGTCTGTTGCCTCCCTGGTGCCAGGTTTCATGAACCAAATTCAGAACATCCTCGAGAGGGAAGGTGAACAGCCGGCAGTAGTTGTGCACGTGGACCCAAACGACGTTAGGAAGAAGAGGAAGAGAGTTAGGAAGAAGACCGAATAGCAGGACTTCTAGGGTGGTTATCTCTGGATTGTTCCAGTACCTCATGCTAGTGAGGGCAGGAACAGGGAGATAGGGGATCTGAATGTGTGGCTAGGGGGCTGGTGAAAGGAATTAGATTTATGGAGCACTGGGATCTCTTCTGGGGTAGGGGTGACCTGTACAAAAGGGACGGGTTACACCTTAACTGGAGGGGGACCAACATTCTGGCAGGCAGGCTTGCCAGTGCAACATGTGTGGGTTCAAACTAAATAGTGGGGGGGAGGGATTGACAAATTTGGAGTATAAAGATGGAGTTAAAGGGGAAGTGATTACGGGAAAAGTTACAAAAGGCTCCCGAATTGATGGAAAGGAAAGTTCAAGAAGGGATAAGAGAGTACGGTCAGGGCCAATAGTGACCGGAGTGAGAGGGGAGGGGAATACCAAAGTCAAAGTGTTGCATATGAATGCGCAAAGTATAAGAAATAAAGTGGATGAGCTAGAGGCTCAGTTAGAAATTGGCAAGTATGATGTTGTAGGAATTACAGAGACATGGCTGCAAGAGGACCAGGGCTGGGAACTGGATATTCAAGGGTATATGTCCTATCGAAAAAACAGACAGGTGGGCAGAGGGGGTGGGGTAGCTGTTTGGTGAGGAATTAAATTTAGTCCCTTGCGAGGGATGACATAGAATCAGGAGATGTAGAGTCAGTATGGAGAGAACTGGGAAATTGTAAGGGTAAAAAGACCCTAATGGGAGTTATCTACAGGCCCACAAACAGTAGCCTAGATATAGGGTGCAAGTTGAATCAAGAGTTAAAATTGGCATGTCATAAAGGTAATGCTACGGTTGTTATGGGAGATTTTAACATGCAGGTAGATTGGAAAAATCAGGTTGGTACTGGACCCCAAGAAAGGGAGTTTGTGGAGTGCCTCCGTGATGGATCCTGAGAGCAACTTGTACTGGAGCCTACCAGTGAGAAGGCAATTTTGGATTTAGTGTTGTGTAATGAACCGTATTTCATAAGGGAATTCAAGTGAAAGGACCCATTAGGAGGTAGCGACCATAATATGATAAGTTTGAATCTAAAATTTGAGAGGGAGAAGGGTAAATCGGAGGTGTCAGCATTTGTTGAAAGGGGACTATGGAGCCATGAGGGAGGAGCTAGCCAAAGTTGACTGGAAAGATACCCTAGCAGGGATGACAGTGGAACAACAATGGCAGGTATTTCTGGGAATAATACAGAAGGTGCAGGATCAGTTCATTCCAAAGAGGAAGAAAGATTCCAAGGGGAGTAAGGGACGGATGTGGCTGACAAGGGAAGTCAAGGACAGTATAAAAATAAAGAGAAGAATTATAACATAGCAAAGATGAGCGGGAAGCCAGAGGATTGGGTAATTTTTAAAGAGTAACAAAAGATACGGGATGAAAAGATGAGGTACGAAGGTAAGCTAGCCAAGAATATAAAGGAGGATAGTAAAAGCTTCTTTAGGTATGCGAAGAGAAAAAAATTAGTTAAGACCAAAATTGGGCCCTTGAAGACTGAAATGGGGAACAAGGAAATCGCAGACAAAAGTTGAACAGGTGCAAAATTGACATGGTGAGGAACAAAGTTAAATCACCAAGGCAATTTCAAGGTGGCTGGTCTCATAATATGCTTAAAGGGTGTGGTACATGAAATATACCTGCCAGAGCAGGTAGTTGAGGCAGGTACTATAACAACATTTAAAAGACACTTGGACAGGTACATGGATAGGGTAGGATGAGAGGGAAATGGTCCAAACGTGGGCAAATGGGACTAGTTTAGATTATCTTGGTCGGCATGGACTAGTTGTGCCAAAGGGACTATTTCCATGCTGTATGACCCTATAATCCTTTTTCTTTTTCAATTTTCCAGACACTACCAGTATCCACAACTTCTTCTGCTAATGTTGTTCCTGACTGAGCCGATTGCTGCTTCAGACTGGGAGATATTGACCAACTCTTGTGGAGACCTGCAAACTGCATCTGATTTTGCATCAAGGGTAATTGGCTGAGGACTGGAACTCAGTTCTATAACCGGAACTCATCTACCATTACATCAGTACATATGTACAAGATTTATTTTCTAACTGACCTGTATAGCGTGGATATTATGAAATAAATAATTACCAAAATCGTCATTATCTTTTGTGGCCCAGCAGATACAATAATGTTGCAGAAGCTGCTGCAAAAGCTCTTTCTCATCCAAGAATTCCAGTTGCTCTATCCTAGGGGAAACCAACAAGGTTAGAAGAAAACATTTCTTTTAAGAGGGCAAAGTTACCGAATGGATGAATTAACACATTTTAATAGCACTCCAAAGACACTGCATGTGATGATAGTCTAGTGCCAACACATCAGAGAAAGGCTAAAATTAAAAAAAACCCTAATCCCAAGATCATCATAAAAGTTGTGCTTGGCCACCAGTACAAAATTACTTAAAATCACATATTTAGTGAATTGTTTTGTATTAATGGCTCTATAAATGAGCCTTACATTGAGTTTTCTATAAAGGATCCAGGTGTTTTAGTAAAGGATCTTCAACCTGAAACATTAACTGTTTCTTCCTCCACAGATGCTGCCCGACCTGCTGATTGCTCTGCATATTCTGATTTTGTTTCAGATTACTGTCATGTTGTCACATAAAAAATACCCACAAGTTAAACGTACCTCTGAACATCTGCTTGCGGCAAGCTGTTATAAACATTTACCATGTCCAAGACATTCGCATTGTCCCAGCCATTTACAAGAAAGCGATCCTTCTGTGAAAGAAGAATAATTTAATGAGGCACTCACTAATTGTACTAACAAAGCTTTTTAATGTTGATGAATAGATGGCTTCAAAGTCCTATAAAATGGAATCTAGAAAAGACATTTATATTTTTAACATCTTACCCTGCTTTTGTTTTGGAGTGCATTAATTGTTGTTATATAGACAAGTTCTTGGTATTCCCAATTCCACACACACCAGTAAGATAAATGACAATCTCATCTAGCTGTGGTGTGGGAGCAATGTTGGCCATCAGATAAGGGGAACTTACTGTGTTTATTCAAATTATGCTGTAAGATCTTTACACACAGATCTGATTCGACGTTTTGAAAATCTCATAAAAAGAAAGCTACTGCTGATGTTGTCTTGCTCAGTGGAACACCAGCCTCATGTTATACACTTCCTAGTGGAAGCTTGAATTCATAATTCATTGCTCCAGAGATGATACTGCTATCAAGTGATCAATCGGAATTATTTAGTCATAATTTTGCACAATTTCAAAATGCAGAATGTATATTGTGACATGTTCTTCTTAAGAAGCATTTTCAATAGTAAACTGAAACAAAAGTAAATCAGAATAGCGATCAGTTAATGAAAAATGTTCACGTGATTGCAACAAAGTTGTACAAAACCTGCGTCTCCAGAGTTTGACAGATTTCCACGCCAGCAAGGTTACACTGCCGTCGATGTAAGTTTTCGATCATCACCTGGCCAAAGCGATCGCTCATATTCACCTGAAATCATTGAAATGAGGGAACGCTTCCATTAATTTTGGTGCAACAGTGACTACAAAGTTGGTAAATATAAGAACCAACTGTGTCAGCAATTTCTCAAAACAGCAGAAGATTACGTTTGTTGCACAAAAAGCTGGAGAAACTCAGCGGGTGCAGCAGCATCTAAGGAGCGAAGGAGATAGGCGACGTTTCGGGTCGAGACCCTTCTTCAGACGATTACGTTTTAGAAGATTACGTTTGTTTGACTTCAAGTAACATAGATTGCAAGAAAAATATTGTCAGAGTCATACAGTAAAGAAACAGGCCTTTCTGCCTACTGGGTCTGTGCCAACCATGAAACACCCATTTACACTAATCATCCACTAACCCATTTATATTGCCTACATTCAAATCAACTCCTCCCAGATTCACCCACTCACCTATACTAGTATTTTGCAGTGGTCAATTAACTCACTCACCTGCATGTCTTTGAGATGTAAGAGGAAACTGGAGCACCCTGGGGAAACGCATGCAGTCACAGGGAGAACACACAAACCCAACACAGACAGCACGGGAGGTCAGAATTGAGCCCAGGTCCTTGGGGCTGCGAGACAACAGTTCTACAGCTGCGTCATCTGTCATCCAAATATCATAATACAATAAAGATTGTCCCCGGGTTATGCATGGGTTCCATTCCTGAGAACTGTCTGAAAGACGATTTTTCCATGTCAAAATATGTTCATTTTATTTTGCTGCCCATATTGTAAAAACAAAGCCCATAACGTTGGCATAGATAGGGTAGATCGTCAGAACCTTTTTCCCCATACTAGAGGGAAGAGATTAAAGGAGATGTGGGGGCATTTTGTTTGACAGAGTGGTGAGTGCCTGGAAAGTGCTGCTGGGAATGGTGGTGGAAGAAGATACAATAGTGACATTTAAGAGTCTTCTACATAGGCATATAGATGTGCAGGGAGTGGATGTATATGGATTATGTGCAGGCAGATATGCGTTCGTCTTGGCATCAAATTTGGCAAAGACATTGTGGACCGAATGCTTGTTCCTGTGTTGCACTATGTTCTATGTGCCGCTTTCAATAAGCTTCCTATGATTATTTATTTTCAGCCAGAGTCTAGGGTCAACCGTGACCTTGGATGCTGTTTGTGTGGAGTTTGCATGTTCTCCCTATGACTGCGTGGGGTTTCTCTGCGTGCACCCACATCCCAAAGACGTGCAGGTTTGTAAGTTAAGCCTCTGTAAATTTCCCCTCGTGTGCGATAGTGGCATAACGTTGATTGATGGTTGGCATGGACTCGGTGGGCTAAAAGGCCTGTTTCCATGATGTATCTCTAAACTAAATCAAGAAATAATAACCACAATACCAGTACACAAATAAAAATTCACACTGACACAATGCATAATTAAACTAATAGAATATATACTGTATCCAGTCCTAATGGAATACTGTGAAGCATTTTCTTACTATCTTATTTCCTCTTAAAGATGTGTGGATGTATTTATGTAAAGTCAGATTTACGACATTCGAAAGCCAGACATCCCTTGCAGTTGCATTATTGTAAGTCTCATGAAATTAAGAAATACAACCATTATAAAACTTGGCTAGTGAATTAAAAAAAACAGAATTGCAAATTATTTATTGCAGGCACATTTCCTCTCCAAACTTCTACACAGTGCAATGCATATTCATAAGCTCCCCACAATATTCCTGAATTATACTTCAATTGTCAGGAAAAATATGTGCTTACCAATAAACTGTAGTAAACAATTGCTGGGAAAATTATTAATATTATTACCTGCTCATAATTGATAAACATGGCGGTACTGAAAGTACTGGAAGCCCACTTTATCAATTCTGCAGATTGCTCAGGGGTCATGTACACAAGAACACATTCCGCCATTAGCAATGTTGGTAACCTAGGTGAAAAATAACAGAGCGTTAACCTAAACGGGGCTATCCGAGTAAAAAACACTGATACATTAGATATCTATACCCTTATAATGCACACAATAAGCACATGATTCCTTGGCTGTAAATCTCAATTGTGACCAGGGGTCACTATTTAGTTAATTATCACCTAAGAGGAGTATTGAGACCATGAGGCATTTGACAAATAATCAATATTTCTTCTCCAGAATGCTTTTCCATTGCAGTAAAGAATATTCAAATATATGTTAGAGAGTAAATAAAGTATCATCACTTTGCTGTGTTGATAATGCATACGTGTAGGTGCAAATATTTGGTGAGGTAGGAGTGCTCTAGAGCCAGGGTGTATGGAAGAGCGTATGAAGAGTGTCAAGAGTTGTAAGGAAACACAGTGCCTAGCTAAAAATCAACTATGCATTCCTTTGTAGGAGAGAATTTAAAAAAACAGTAACTATCTAACTATCTGAAAATCTCAATGTTTCACCATAAGGCACACCAGGTAATATTCGTCACTCTCTCACAAATGTACCGAGGCTCCTGTTCTTGCACTTCCTTACACTTACCCAGGCCCAGAATGCTGCACTCCGTTTCACTCACCCAACCCTGATTGCGGCACTCCCTTACACTATCCCAGGCCCTGGGCTGTGCTTCCTTACACGCGCCTACGCCCTGGGTCCAGCTCCCTTTCACTTCTCAGGCTGGTTAACTAGACAATTTAACATATGTTATATCATCTAAAAAAAAGTGAATTAAAAGAATATTGAGATATCAATTGACATAACATGCAATAGTTTTAAAAATCAGCTAATGTGGCATGGCTGAATTACAGAGCATGCCAGGTTATCAGAGTTTTACAGCCTCCTTATTAGAATATGAAGGCATTGATAAAAACACAAAATACTTTTTTTTAAATGCTACCAATGCTGTGATTACTGGGTGACTGCCTCGCCAACAGTCTGTCTGCCCCTTCTTTGTTTTTTTTTTAGTACGTGTTAAATGTATGTTTTAGTGTTCTTTAGCTTGTTTTATTTGGGGGTGGTGGGGGAAAACTTTTTTTTAATCCCTTACCTCGACGGAGATGCAATTTTTTCCCCCTATGATATCTCCGTCCGCACTGCGGCCTAACATTGAGGAGTTGGCAGTCTCTTGCTGGAGATCGACTTTGGAGCTCCAAATCGCGGGAGCCTGCGGACTTAACATCGTGGAGCTTGTGGCCCCTGGTTAGAGACACACTTCTGGACCGCAGGAGCTTCGACAACCCCGCGTGGGAGCTTTGATCAGCCCCAACGCGGGAGCTTCGATCGCCCAGACATGGGGGCTTCGATCACCTCGACTGCGGATGGTTCGACTACCCCGACCGTGGGAGAATAAAGAGGAAGAAGATTTGACTTTATTGCCTTCCATCACAGTGAGGAATGTTTATGTTAACTGTTAAGTAGTTGTGTGCCTTGTGGCTTTTTTTTGTCTGGCTGTATGGTAATTCGAGTTTCACTGTACCTAATTTAGTACATGTGACAATAAACTGACCCTTGAACTGGCTGGTGCTCTCTTGTCTAGTGAAAAGGCAGATGGATTAGCAGGAGGAGGTCTTATTAATAATGAAAGTACACAGGAGACCATTAGAAAATCAAGAAGTTAGCTTAAAAAATAGAAAAGAGATAGACATTTGGGATTTCTGAAAGAGGTGGAGAGTACGAGGCATAAATGTATATCAGCTATGTAGGTTCCATTAGTGCGGGCAGGAGGAGGTGGTGAATAAAAAAGGGCTGTAATCTGAGATATCTCAGATTTACTGAGTTACTCCAGCACTTTGTCTTATTTGCAAACCAACATCTGCTGTTCCTTGTTTCACTATTATTGTACTCCCCTATTTAGGGGAGTATTTTATAATCATGAAATAAAAATGTGTAGGCAGCATCAAGAAGGCTCCTAACATTGCTTAAATGATGTGACAGTAAACAACCACTTTAAATGAGAAATAAAAAAATGAATGCTAAACTATGTTTTCATTATATGCTCTGCGGGAAAAAAACAGTATTTACCGGTGTTGAAGACGCTATTTTCTGCCCTAAAATAAGGACCCGAAAAATTACCTGCATCTTGGAGGCCGAAGGTTAGGTTGTTAGGGCGTTCTGGGGGTTCCACGATCAGCTGTAGGAGGAGACCTGGGCATGGGCAGAAATCCTGGGGACGGGGACAGGGGGGTGTTGGACGGGCTGTCCCCCCCCCCCGTTGAAGCAAAACCGAAGCCTCAGAAGTCGAGTCGCAGCCGCAACGCCAACACAACTTCCGAAGTCAGCCAGCTTCAAGATGGTAGCGCTCTGGTCGCCAGCGTGCCCCTGGACTGGCTGAGGTTCCCCAGTTGCGAAAACTAATTGGAAGTTGGTTACTAATTAGTTGCGAAAACTAATTAAACTAACATCCTGCGGGCCGGATGATTTTGGGTTACGGGCCGAATCCGGCCCGTGGGCCGTAGGTTGCCGGCCCCTGTCCTAGATGTTAAGCCCTATTGTGTGCCACCCCCCCCCCCCACCCCATGGTTTAAAAGTGATTTGGAGGCTGAGTGGAGGCCGTGTAAGGCACGAAACAGCGCGTCAAAAGTCGAGGTGTTGCTGGAGTGGGCCGCTGGAGGCCCCGCAGCAGCCTGAGGCTCTATTGGATCGGGCGCTGCTCCGAGGCCGAGCGCACAGATCGAATGTGGCCGGCAGTGGTACAAACAATATGTAATTCAAATGGTCGCCACCACGGCGAATATCTGTTTTTTCCCCCAAAATCTGGCAACTCAAAATGGGGGTGCGTCATCGACGCAGGTGCGTCTTCGTCGCTGGGAAATACTGTACTTACAAAACCATACAGAACATTAAGAAGGGCAGAAAATTAGAGTAAAGCTTTTCTAAACTAAATTTGTGGACTAATTGAGGAAAACATATTTGTGAGACCAGAGTTAAATGAAATCACAAAACCTTCAAACGATATATTAAGATCAAAACAATGCCACTGAGGACTCAGGGGCTTGATTAAAAAGATGATATTGATAATTAGGGCCTGTGGGCTGGCAATTGCTCAGATGCAGCAGTTAACCACCTCAGAGCTACTACAAGGGTGGGTACCCTTACAGCATCAGCGACCCAGGTACAATCCTGACTGCGGGTGCTGTCTGCACGAGTTTGTACATGTTCCCTATGACTGCGTGGGTTTTCTCCGGTTGCTCCAGTTTCCTTTCACATTCCAAAGACATACAGGTTTGCAGGTTAAATGGTTTCTATAAATTGTCCCTAGTGTGTAGGATAGAACTAGTGTATGTGGATCATTGGTCGACATGGGACTCTGTGGTCCGAAGGGCCTGTTTCCATGCTGTATCTCTATATTAAACTAAAGTGAAATTTGAAGCTTGAACCCAACATTCTACAGCTGCATTAAACATTTACAGGAAAGTCAACCAAGCCCATGTCGACCATTGATCACCCGCACACTAGTTCCATGTTAACCTACTTTTGCATCCTACACACTAGGGGCAATTTACAAAATCCGATTATCTGACAAACCTGCATGACTTTAGAATGTGGGAGGAAATTGGAGGAAACTGACGCGGTCATAGGGAATCATGCAAAATCTGTAGACAGCTCCCATAATCAAACAAAGTCGATTGGAAGTGGGCCAGACCGGCAAGGTAAAGGAAATCCTAAAAGATTCCACAGGTATATTAAGAGCAGAAGACCATAAGGCATAGGAGTAGAATTATGCCATTCAGCCCATCGATTCTGCACCGCCGTTCAGTCATGCCTGGTTTATTCTTCCCTCTCAACTCCATTCTCCTGCCTTATCCCCATAACCTTTGATGCTCTTGCTAATCTTATCAATCTCCGCTTTGAAAATTCCCCAATGACTTGGCCTCTACAGCCGTCTGTGGCTTCAAATTCCACAGATTCATCACCCTCTGTCGAAGGAAATCTCTCTTCATCTCCATTCTGAAGGTATGTAATTTTATTCGGAGGATATACCCTCTGACCTTGGACTCTCCCACAACTGGAAACATTCTCCCCACCTCCTCTCTATCCAGGCCTTTCATACTTGGTAGGTTTCAATAAGATGCCCCCTTCATCCTTCTAAACTGCAACGAGCACAGGCCCAGAGCCATCAAATGCTCTATATACGTTAATCCAATCATCCCCAGGATCATTCTCGTAAACCTCCTCTGAAACCTCTCCGATGCCAGTACATCCCTCCTCAGATATAGGGCCTAAAACGTCTCACAATATCCCAAATGCGACCTGACCAGCGCCTTATAATGCCTCAACATTACAATTTTGCTTTTATATTTCCTGGGCATAAATGTAGATGGGTTGGTCTAGACTTAAATGTAAATGGGTGGTCAAAGAGTGTGGAAATAGCTTTCCCACACCAACCAACATGTTCCATCTACACTAGTCCCACCTGCCTGCATTTGGTCCAAGTCCCTCCTATCCTATCTAAATGTTTCTCAAACGGTGCGATTGTACCTCCCACAAATACCTCCTCCAGCGACTCATTCCATACAGCCACCATCCTTTGTGTCAAAACGTTACCCCTCAGGTAACGTTCCTATTAAATCTTTCGCCCTTCACCTTGAACCTATGTCCTCTGGTTCTCCTACTATGGGCAAGAGAATCTGTGCGTCTAACCGATCTATTCCTCTCATGATTTTGTAAACCTTGAAAAGATCACCCCTCATCCTCCTGCACTCCAATTAATAGAGTCCTAGCCTGCTTTACCTGTCTCTATAGTTCAGGCCTTCTAGTCCTGGCAACATCCTCATAAATCATCTCTGCACCCTTTTCAGCTTGACAACATTTTTCCTATAGCATGGTGCCCAGATTGAACAAATTCTAAATGCGGCCTCACCAACATTTTATATAACTGCAACATGACCTCCGAACTTCAATACTCTGACTGATGAAGGCCAATGTGCCAAAAGACTTTTTGACCACCCTAGCTTCTTGTGAATATCATGTTCAACAAACTATGTATCTGCATGCCTAGATCCCTATGCTCTACAACACTCCACAGAGTCTTACCATTCATTGTGTAAGTCCTGCCCGTGTTAGTCGTCCCAAAACGCAACACCTCACATTTCTCTATATTAAATTCCATCAACCATTCCTTAGCCCGATCAGTCAAGATCCTGCTAAAATCTTTGACAACCATCTTCACTATCTACAATGCTACCCACGTTAGTGTTATCTGCAAACTTGCTAAGCATGCCATGTATGTTTTCATGCAAAACATTGATATAGTTGACAAACAGCATTGGACCCAACACTAAACCCTGATGCACACCACTAGTCACAGGCCTCCAACTCCGAAAAGCAATCTTCCGCCAGCACCCTCTGCTTCCTTCCATGACGCCAATTGTCTATCCATTCAGCGAGCTCCTTGGATCCATGGGATCTATGCTTATGTAAATTTGCATAGACCTATGGGTCACAGGAGTTCTGATTCTCAAAACATTTACCAATAAAGAGAAAAAAATTGTTCTGTTTAGATATACCGCATTCATACAGTGCCCCCGGGGTGAAGGAAATGATTGTTTACAGAAGTGGATAGGTTGCCATCCAGTCAAGCAGGCTGCTTCATCCTGGATGGCCCAAACTTCCCAGGAGGTGTTGGAGCTGCACTCATCAATGTAAGTGGAGTGTGTTTCAGCATATTCCTGAGTGATGCTAAATAAATGGTGAACACGCCACAGGGTGTCGGAAGGAGAGTCATTCACTGTAGGATACCTAGCAGCTGACGTACTCCTGGAACCATGTTATTTATGTAACTGGCCAGTCAGTTCCTGGTCAATGGTGATACCCTGGATATTGATAATGGGGGACTGCGATCATGCAGACATGGTGAAAGACGGGCAGAATTGGCAGCACAATGATCCATGGAATAGAATCTACATGCAGGCCACAGAAGGGATGTAAAAGAGAGGTGCCATTAATCAAGGAGCCCATTACTGCAGTATTGAGGGAGGATGTCTTGGACTGTTCTTCAACCAAGGCCAATAGACAATAGACAATAGGTGCAGGAGTAGGCCAATCGGTCCTTCTAGCCAGCACCACCATTCAATGCGATCATGGCTGACCATCCCTAATCAGTACCCCTTCCTGCCTTCTCCCCATATCCCCTGACTCCGCTATCTTTAAGAGCCCTACCTAGCTCGCTCTTGAAAGTATCCAGAGAACCGGCCTCCACCGCCATCTGAGGCAGAGAATTCCACACTCACAATTCTCCATGTGAAGAAGTGTTTCCTCGCCTCCGTTCTAAATGGCTTACCCCTTATTCTTAAACTGTGGCCCCTGGTTCTGGACTCCTCCAACATCGGGAACATGTTTCCGATCGGAGGTCCACGACAAGGGGTCACAGCTTAAGAATAAGGGGGAAATCCTTTAGGACCGAGATGAGAAGGACTTTTTTCACACAGAGAGTGGTGGGTCTCTGGAACTCTCTGCCACAAAGGGTAGTTGAGGCCAGTTCATTGGCTATATTTAAGAGGGAGTTAGATGTGGCCCTTGTGGCTAAGGGGATCAGAGGGTATGGAGAGAAGGCAGGTACGGGATACAGAGTTGGATGATCAGCCATGATCATATTGGATGGTGGTGCAGGCTCGAAGGGCCAAATGCCCTACTCGTGCGCCAAATTTCTATGTTTCTATGTTTCCTGCCTCTAGCGTGTCCAAACCCTTAATAATCTTATATGTTTCAATGAGATCCCCTCTCATCCTTCTAAACTCCAGAGTATACAAGCCTAACCGCTGCATTCTCTCAACATATGACAGTCCCGCCATCCCGGGAATTAACCTTGTAAACCTACGCTGCACACCCTCAATAGCAAAAAGGTCCTCAAATTAGGGGGCCAAAACTGCACACAATACTCCAGGTGTGGTCTCACTGGCGCACACCTGGTATACTAGTTCCCTTACATATCCCAAAGTCAAGCAGTTATGTCATGTGGGTAGAGCTAAGAAAAGAAAAGGAAGCGATCACAACTCTTCATCTGGTCAGTGAGTGAGAGGAGCAGATATGTAGACAGTGTTAAACAAAGAAGTGTTAAAAACACAGGTTAAATCCCTCAATATAAACCAGCATTGACTAATTGTGGAAACATTGAAGAGGGGGCAAAATATTTAAAGTATATCCAGGGGGATTTACATCCTTGAGCTAAATAGTACATAGCCCATGAGGGGCGATACTCAATCTAATCCTTGGAAATATAGCTGGGCAGTGAAATAAGCGTCAGTGGGAGAATATTTTGGAATCATGACCGTAATTCAATTGGCTTTTATGTTGTTATGGAAAAGGATACAAGGCCTGGAGAAGGACACAGCAAGTCAGCTTCCATCTGGGCACATTGCCAATTTCCGGATTCATTATCAAAATCAACAATTTAGATTTTCCGTTAATATCAGAATTGGCATGTTCTACTGTCTGTACCATCTGTATTAAACCAAGATCTTACTGAATGGTGGAGTAAAGCACGGTGGAATTCAAAAGATTATTCTCCACAATTACTACCACAGTAAAATAAATGTGACCAGACACCTTCCCTTCTCTTGCCCTTTCAGCATTTTGCAGGGATCATTTCCTTCACAAGCCTCAGTCGACTCTTCTGTTCCCACCAACCACCCCTTCTACTGGCAATCTGCTGTGCAACCGCAGGCAGTGTAACATTTGTCCTTTACCGTCTTCGCTTCCCGCAATCAGGGACCTAAACAATCCTTGCAGGTGAAGCAAAGGTTTCATTGTACCGTTGACCCTGTGTTAACCTACATATGACAAATAAAAATTGAACTGAACTGAAATCTAGTTTAATACATTTGATGTTCACAATGTGGTCTCCACTTCACTGAAGAAACCAAATGCAGTTTGGGTGATTGCTGCACAGCTAACCTTTGTTCAGTCCACAGAGGTGACCCAGCATCTCCCACTCTTACTCTGTCTGTGGCCTCCTGTACTGTCACACGGCACACTACAAGCTTGTGGAACAGCACCCCATCTCTTATCTGGGCATCTTGCAGTCTTCCATTGAGGAATGGTGATTTCTACAACTTCTAATACCTTTTTGTATTAGTTGGCACATTTTCTTGCCCTGCATTTCATATCTCCTATGTTATTTTGTCTACAATCTCACTCTAACTGCCCCCATTCATACCTTGTTTACAGCTTATCCCCATGGTCCACTTGTTTTCACACTCGGAGAGCCACCCTCCCTTGCCCCACCTCACTGCACCTCAACAAGCTTCTTATGCCATCTTTCCAGTTTTGACGTCTTTGACCTGAAACATTAACTCTGTTTCCCATTCTGATCTGCTGAGTATTGCCAGCAAACTAAACTCAAAAAACAAAATGTTCTGTTTTTATTTTAAACATCCTGGTGAATCGCCTCTGCATGTTCGACAGTGCAATCACATACTGTGGCAACCAAAACTACACATAATGCTCAGCTGTGGCCTAATCAAAGTTTTACAACCTCTTTGCATTTTATATATGCCCTGGTAAATAAAGGCAATATCACAACAAGGCAATATCCAGTCTGAAGAAGGGTCTCGACCCGAAACGTCGCCTATCTCCTTCGCTCCTTAGATGCTGCTGCACCCGCTGAGTTTCTCCAGCTTTTTGTGTAACCCTCGATTCTCCAGCATCTGCAGTTCCTTCTTTAACACAAGGCAATATCCCATATGCCTTCATCCCTATCTAATGCTCTTGTGCTGCCACCTTTAGGCCTCAATTGATGTATACACCATTGCCCCAATGTTCTTTAAAACCCGAGGACCATGCCATTCATGGTGGATATCCTAGACTTATTAGAGCTTCCTCTCCAAATGCATTACCTTACACTAATCAAAATTAAATTCCATCTGCCATTGAAATCCAATTTAACAGCTAATCAATATCATTCTGTAACCTATGACTAGCATTACTATCCAAGAACTTCACAAATGTTCATGTTAATTCCTAATAGGAAACAAAGTGCTAGAGTACAGATTGTTCAGGCAGCACCCCAGGCGAACATGGATAGGTGTTGCTTTGGGTAAGACCCTTCTTCAGACCGATTGTAGGGGGGGTGGGGGATAGTGAGAGCTGGAAAAGCGGAGAGGCAGGACACAGCGTGGCAGGTCAGCACAGGCTGGAGGCGGTTTGATAGATGGATGGTTGAAACAAAGAAGGTGTGACAGGTTTGAAGAGTTGGGGATTGTAAAGCTGGAGGGAGGAACGTGGTGGGGGAAGAGGGTTAGTGGAGGGGAAATAGGTGGGAGACCAGGTGGGGCATAGGGGAATGAAAGGGGAGGGGGTGTGTCGGGGAATGGATAGAGGGTTCTCTAAAAGTGGAAAATTCATACAGTTGGTTGTTAGCTACCCAAGAGGAATATGAGATTCTGTTCCTCAGGTTGGCATGTGACCTCACTTTGGCAATGGATGAGGCACAGGACAGAAAGTGCTGTGAGACTTTTTTCTGGATATTAGATATTTAAGGGTTTCACTCTTCTCTCTCCCAGTTTGTTACAAGTGGAACGCATTTGTATGGCTGCTTTTAGTGGCCCCCAGTAACTACCAGATGATCCGTGCCCGGGCAATGAATATGGTTCCATGTTGGAGCTACAAGATTTGTTCAAAAAGGTTTGGGACACACAGTGGAGCTGCTGCTTCACAGCACTAGAGATTTGGGTTTGACCCTGACCATGGAAGCTGTCTGTGTGATATTTGCACATTCTCCCTGTGACCACGTGGCTTTCCTCCGTGAATTCTGGTCACATCCCAAAGACAAGCGGGGTTGTAGACTAATTGGCACTGTAAATTTCCCTGAGTGTGTAAGGAGTGGATGAGAAAGTGGAATAACATAAAACTAGCACGAACAGATGATCAATGGTCGGTGTAGAGTCAGTGGGCCTTAGGATTTGTTTCCACATGCCATCTCTAAACTATAGACTGAATTAAAGTAAACTAAACAAACCTACTTCACCTAGGAGAGAGATGGTGTTGCACAATGGATGGAAGAATCAGAGTGTAGATGCAACCCCTGTGCAATGACTAAATGCGATGGTTCCTCTCACCGATGAAGTTACGAATTGAAATGCATAGGAGCAAGGAGGTCCTACTGCAGTTGTACATGGCCCTGGTGAGGCCACGCCTTGAGTATTGTGTACAGTTTTAGTTTCCCAATTTGAGAAAGGACATTCTTGCTATTGAAGGAGTGCAGCGTAATTCCCGGGATGGCAGGACTGACATACGATAAAAGAATGGATCGACTGGGCTTATATTCATTTGAATTTTGAAGGATGAGAGGGGATTTTATGGAAACATATAACATTCTTAAGGGACTGGACAGGGCAGATACAGGAAAAAATGTTTCTGATGTTGGGAGAGTCCAGAACCAGGCGTCACAGTTTAAGAATAAGGGGTAGGACATTTAGGACTGAGATGAGGAAAAACATTTTCAGCCAGAGTTGTGAATCTGTGGAATCTCTGCCTAGTGGAGGCCCATTCACTGGATGTATTCAAGAGAGAGTTAGATATAGCTCTTTGGGATTACAGAATCAAGGGTTATGGGGAGAAAGCAGGAACAGGGTACTGATTCTGGATGATCAGCCATGATCATATTAAATGGCGGTGCGGCTCGAAGGGTCGAATGGCCTACTCCTGCACCTATTTTCTATGTTTCTATGTAAACCGGGAAAATAGTCAATATGCTTTTCAATATGCTTAAAATTAATATTCTTTTTCATTAAGTTGGTTTTGTCAACTATTCACAATAACTGCTATGAATTTTAGAACTCAGCCTTAAATAAAAAGGCTGAATAGCTTGAGTTTCGAAGAATGAGAGCATATATAAATTCTTCAAAGGTTTGACAGGATCTAACTGGTATTTTCCCCATGAGAGGAGCAAAGATGTCAGAATTAAATAGGTCCTCTCGAAAACTGATATAAAGAAAAATATTATTCTCTCAAATGGTTGTGAGCCTTTGGAATTCCTATCCCCAGAATGCTGTGGAGACTGATGTATAATCAAAAGTCATCAGGAAAGGGCAGGAAAGTGAAACTGAGAAAGTTGGATCAGCTTCATGTTGGAGCAGGCTCGAGGGGCTGAATGGCCTACTCTTGCTCCTATTTCTTACAATCTCATATTCTTTCAGTATTATGACATTGTAAAGACCCGTCTGGAGAGATCCACAGTGGAGGTGGTGAGATAATAATACACAATTACATTTCCAGAATGGGATTCATTATGTTGTTGGAGTTTGTGTTGTGTCAGGACAGGGAGATTAACCAACTATAAATACTTACTTTGCATCCAGACCAAATCTCCTCAATCTTTCCAGCAGCACGGGGAGGTCACGGAGATCTTGCCCAATAATGGTATAGCGATTAGAATCCATGTTGGAGCCATCTTGCAAATGGACAAAATCTTGGTGAACATTCGTGAACAATGTTTATCAACAATTTCAATTTAAAAACAAAGTTAAAATGTAAAATCATTTGAATTCGTTTGAAACCACAGCATACTTGACGGGTATCTGGTGTTAAGTAATTTGTGATACCGAAACAGCGCAAAGCATTGGAGTCCATTTGCTTTGCTATCGGAACAAGCTAGGCATGGTGACAAAGAGATAGCCACCAAGAATGACACGGTCACGTAATACAACTTATCAACCAAGCATGCTAAAGTTGAACTCCTCATCAAATTGACCAAATTCAGCACCAGCATATAAATATGCAACTCATAAAGTTTTGTGACTTAAGATGTGGCTTTCAACAGGATTGGTGCAACTGAGTTGTACGATTCATTCATACGGCTATTTCAAGAAGAAACTTAATCTATGGACCAAAGAACAGTCCATGTTAGCTATTTAAACCCATTGATATTTGAAGGGAATCAGGTATAAAAATAAGCTTTTTTCTCACCTATCAGCAGACTACTACTTGAATGTGTTTCTATAATAGGCTTTGACAATGGAGGCTTTGTTCTGGAGGAAAGAGGAAACAGTTATATGTGGTTTATTGACAATGATGCAACACTAATTAGTCTAGAGAAGAAAAGGTTTTTAACAATGGCAAATGACTCCATTTAACAAACATTAAAATGCAAGTTTAATAACCTCATGCACACAAGTATGCTTGAATAACAACAGATTCACAATTAAAATGGTAAAACAACATCTCTAAGTTAGAAAGTAAAGATAATCCAAACTTTTGTAGCTATTCATAATTCAAATGACATACCCAGATCTACCGAGAAACCTTGTGCAAGAAGGAACTGCAGATGCTGGTTTACACTGAACATAGACACAAAATGCTGATTAACTCAGCGGGACTGGCAGCATCTCTGAAAAGAAGGAATTGGTGATGTTTCGGGTCGAGGCCCTTTTTCAAGAAACATCACTTATTCGAGTTCTCCAGACATGCTGCCTGACCCGCTGAGATACACCAGCACTTTGTGAATTTTTTTGTGAAGCAACAATTCCTTGGGCCAGCTGTGTGGGACTTTGGTTAGGCCACATTTGGATTATTGCGTGCAGTTCTGGTCACCTTGTTATAGGAAGGATCTGGAGGCCTTAGAAAATGTACAGAATGTTGGCTGGATTAGGGGGCATTAACTACAAGAAGAGGTTGGACAGAGTTGGATTGTATTCCCTGGAGCTTGAGGGAAGATCTGAGAGATGTATATAACATTTTGAGAGGCATAGATATGGTAGACAGTCAGAACCTTTTTCCCTATGTGGAAATGGTTAAATAATTGAGGGTATAGCTACAAGGTGATAGGGGCAAGGTTTAAAGATAATGTGCAGGGCAAGTTTTATTTTACTACAGAGGGTGGTGGATGCCTGAAATACACTGACTTGGTTGGTGGTGGAGGAAGAAAGGATAGTGGCATTTCAGAGGTTTTTAGATAGGCACATGGATATGTAGCGAATGGAAGGATCTTGATCACATGCCGGCAGATCACATGCTGTACTGTTCAATGCTCTAATAAGAATATTTCTTACTTATTAGTACATGGGGTAATTATTAGTTATAATGGATGTATGAAAGGCAAACAGCATCTTGGCAAATTTGGGAAAGGTGAAAAACATTTAGTTTACAAAGTGTCGAATCAAGCCTATTGATAACATTAAGAAGTAATGAATTAAAGCCGGAAACAATGTTGAGGGTCTCAAATTATTTTTAGCTTGGCTAGTTGCAAATAGCTTTATCTCCCAGGCAGAGCTGGTTCCAATGGCACTTATTTAAGAAAAATGTGTGTATTCACAATATTTGGAATATATTTCCTTGTTCAATATCAAAGGAAAGTTGTCTTTACTGTCGAGAGTTGGTCCCTCTCTCCATCAGCAGCACTACTGTGCCACTTCTGCGGGAATGTGTTATAATAGTAAGACAAGTTTGTCGAAACAGCGTTATAATTTCTCATTCTCTATCTTGAGAAAAAAGGGCCTTTGCATCAATCTATGACACATTATATTGTTATACTGTTCAAATGCTGTATCACCTGCTCGTGGAGGGAACTGAAATTGGAAATGAAGTTGGTAATTTAATGAAATGAACTTACTTAATCAAGTGCAATTTTCTCATGACAATCATTGGAAAGTCAACTTCAAAGTATTTTTTTGGAAGCATATTTTGATCCTAAGGTTAAAAAAAGATTAATACAAATTTAACACTGGATGTAATTTGAATAGAAGATACACACAAAAAGCTGGAGTAACTCAGCGAGTCAGACAGCATCTCTGGAGAAAAGGAATAGGTAACGTTTCGGATTGAGACCCTTCTTCAGACTGAAAGTCAGGGCAAAATGAAATGAGAGATATTGTGGGAGATATAGAACAAAATAATGAAAGATATGCATATCCTTTATTCATTTATTCCAGATGTGTTTAGAGAGTTAGAAACGAACTGCTGCTGCTGGGATATACTGAAGATATACACAAAGTGCTGGAGTGGGTCAGGCAGCATCTCTGGTCTATCGCGTGTACTCTGCCATTCAATCATGGCTGATCTATCTATCCTTCTCAAGCCCATTCTCCTGCCTTTTCCCCAACAACCTTTAACACCCTTACTAATCAAGAATCTGTCAATCTCCATCTTAAAAATACCCAATGACGGCCTCCATAGCCATCTGTGGCAATGAATTCCACAGATTAATCAGCCTTTGACGTCCTCTCAAAATAAATACTAATATTGCACTTACCTTCCTTATGCCCCTGTCCCACTTAGTAAACCTGAACGGAAACCTCTGGTGACCTTACCTGCAACCCAAGGTTTCCATGAGGTCGCCGGAGGTTTTGGTCACTCTCCCTAATGGTCGAAAGTGGTTTCCGCTTGGTCGAGGCTTCTTCTAGGTTGCTTCGATTATTTCAACTAAAAATAGGTTGCCGTTTGGTCGAAGCCAGTGGAGTGGGGTCGCTATTTACTTACAGACAGTCGAAGGCACTCTCTTTCGCTGACCGGCCATTTTGATTGGCTCATTGGAGTTTCACGACCTAGATGACCCACCGGAAGGTAAAATGTCCACTCAACTTTATTAAACTTCTTAAAACTGTCTCTACTCCTTCTCTCCCCTTCTTCCCACTTCTCTCCCCCCCACCCCCGCTCTCTAAAGGACTTACCGTGCTCTGTGGCAGCCGTTTACCTTCCTCTTCATCGCGCAGACAGCGCTCCACCGCTCTCCATGGCCCCCACCTTCGCGATGTGTGTGTGTGTCTCTGTGTGTGTGTGTGTGTGTGTGTGTGTGTGTGTGTGTGTGTGTGTGTGTGTGTGTGTGTGTGTGTGTGTGTGTGTGTGTGTGTGTGTGTGTGTGTGCGTGTCTCTCTCTCTCTCTCTCTCTCTCTCTGTCGGTAGCAAAGATCCTTTAGGATCTTTGGTCGGTAGATACAGCTCACGCTTCGGTCGATCCTTTCGTTTCTCAAGGCTTTCCAGGCAAGTGACCAAAACCTCCAGCAACTCATGGAAACCTTGGGTCGCGGGCAAGGTCACCAGAGGTTTCCGTTCACGTTTCCTAAGTAGGACAGGGGCATTACTTCCTTCCTTACTACCGATCCAACTTACAAATGAACTTTTTGGGAATCTTGCGCCAGCACTCCCAAATTTCTTTGCGTCTCCGATTTCTGAATTCTCTCCCCAATTAGAAAATACTCTGTGCCTTTATTCCTACTACCAAAATGCATGACTCCATACTTTGTTACACTGTATTCCATCTGCATTGCTTTGCCAACTCTCCTAACCTGTCCAGGTCCTTCTGTAGAGTCCCTGCCTACCCTACACTGCCTGCCCCACCACATATCTTTGTATCGTCCACAAACTGGCCACAGATCCTTCAATTCCCTCTTGCAAATCATTGATATGCAGAGTATCAATCCCAGCACCAAACCCTGCGGAACACCGCTAGTCACTGGCAGCCAACCAGAAAAAGCCCCCTTTATTCCCACTTTTTACCATCTGTCATTCAGCCAATCTTCTATCTCTGCTAGTATCTTCCCTCTAATACCATGGGTTCTCGTCTTCGTTAGCAGCCTCACATGCGGCACCTTATCAAAGGCCTTCTGAAAATCCAGGTAAACAAAATCCACTGACTCTGTCTATCCTACTATTTACTTTCTCAAAGATTCCAACAGATTCCTCAGGCAAGATCTCCCCTTTTCAAAACCATGCTGACCTCAGCCTATTTTATCAAGTTTCTTCTAAGTACTCGGAAACCTCATCCTTTATAATAGACTTTAAAATCTTACCAACCACTGAAGTCAGGCTAACTGGCCTATAGTTTCCGTCTGGTTTTGCTCCCATCTTGAATAGTGGAGAAACATTTGCAATTTTCCAATCCTCCTTACTCTGGTGATTCTTGAAAGAATCCTGGGATATAGTCCATCTAGTCTAGGTGACTTATCCACCTTCAGCTTCCCAAGCACCTCCTTAGTAATAGCCACTCTACCCCCTGAATCTCTTGAATTTCAGCCATGTTGTTGGTGTCTTCCACCGTGAAGACCAACGCAAAAAACTTATTAAATTTCTCTGCCATTTATTTTTCCCCATTATCACTTCCCCAGCATCATTTTCCAGTAGCTCAATATCCACTCTTACCTCTCACTTAATTTTATATATCTTAAGATACTTTGCTAGCCTCTTTTATATTATTGGCTAGCTTACCTTCTTATTTCATTTTTTCTCCCTGTAGTTACTTTCTTTTTCTTTTTTAAATGCTTCCAAATCCTCTAGCTACCCAGTACTCTTTGCAATATTATATGCCTTCTTTTTTAGTTTTATGGTGTATTTGACTTCCCTTGTCAGCCATAGTTCCCTCATACTCCCCAAATGGATCTGTCCCATAGGTCGTTGCAGGTCACCGAAAAATGTCAACATGTTGAAAATCCAGCGACAACCAGAACAAGGCACGAGTCTTTGGGTGACTACTCACGATCATACAGGCTTCATCCCGCGACATGTCGCCGGGGTGTCGCCTGTACGGTCGTGAGTAGTCTCGTCGGTCGCCCAAAGAGCCGTAGCGTCTTTCTGGTCGCCGCTGGATTTTCAACGTTGAAAATTTTCGGCAACCCGCAACAACCTATGATGGGTGCTGGCAGTCGCCGAAAAAGTTGCGCAAGTGGGACAGGCCCATTAGCATCTTTCTTCCTCTTTGGGATGAAAAGATCCTGCATCTTATGAATTGTTCCCAGAAAATCCTGCCATTGCTGCTCCACTGTCATTCCTGCTAGGGTCCCTTTCCAATCAACTTTAGCCAGCTCCTCCCTCATGCCTCTGTAGTCATCTTTACTCAACAGTAATACTGATATATCAGATTTCATCTTCTCCCTCTCAAACTGCAGGTTAAATTTTAACATAATGTGGTCACTACCTCCAAGAGGTTCTTTTGCCTTAAGCTCCCAAATCACATCTGGTTTGTTACACAATATAAAATCCACAATTGCCTTTTCCCTAGTAGGCATGACTGCAAGTTGCTCCAAGAAACCATCTTGTAGGCACTCAACAAATTCCTTCTCTTGGGATTCAGAACCAACTTGGTTTCCCACTCTATCTGCACATTGAAATCATCTGGTAATACATCATTGTTGCAGGTTGTATTAAAACGCCACATGTCCTAATTCTTAAGGGCAATTAGCATAAAATTATCTGTGGTTTGAATGACCAGTTCAACCTTAGAAACTATACAGCTTTGACTATTATAGGTACCAAAATATATTTACTCAGATTATAAACAAGCCAATAATACCTTCAGCCTCCAAAATGTTGTGTCCAAACCGGCGCCAAGATTTATAACTTGACAATTACAGTTGGTTTTCTTTATAAAAGCATCCACCAATATATTCACTGCCTTTACACGGGCATAATAACCTGAAAAGAAAAAGAACATCTTCAAATACAAGTTAGAATCTTACCCCCTGGCTTAGAAGATTAATAGGGCGGCACGGTGGCACAGCAGTAGAGTTGCTGCCTTACAGCATATGCAGCAGCGGAGACCCGGGTTCGATCCCGACTACGGGTGCTGTCTGTACGGAGTTTGTACGTTCTCCCTGTGACCTGCATGGGTTTTCTCAGAAATTGTCGGTTTCCTCCCACACACCAAAGACGTACAGTTATGCACGTTAATTGGCTTGGTAAATGTAAAAAATGTCCCTAGTGTGTATATGGTAGTGTTAATATTCGGGGATCGCTGGTCGGTGCGGACCCGGTGAGCCGAAGGGCCCGTTTCCGTGCTGCATCTCTAAACTAAACAACCAATGTTTATCATAGAATCATAGAAAATAGGTGCAGGAGTAGGCCATTCGGCCCTTCGAGCCTGCACCGCCATTCAAAATGATCATGGCTGATCATCCAACTCAGTATCTTGTACCTGCCTTCTCTCCATACCCCCTGATCCCTTTAGCCACAAGGGCCACATCTAACTCCCTCTTAAATATAGCAAATGAACTGGCCTCAACTACCTTCTGTGGCAGAGAATTCCACAGACTCACCACTCTCTGTGTGAAAAAAGATCTTCTCATCTCAGTCCTAAAAGACTTCCCCCTTATCCTTAAACTGTGACCCCTTGTTCTGGAGTTCCCCAACATCGGGAACAATCTTCTTGCATCTAGCCTGTTCAACCCCTTAAGAATTTTGTAAGCCTCTATAAGATCCCCCCTCAATCTCCTAAATTCCAGCGAGTACAAGCTGAGTCTATCCAGTCTTTCTTCATATGGAAGTCCTGCCATCCCAGGAATCAGTCTGGTGAACCTTCTCTGTACTCAGATTAGGAGGCCAAAACTGTTAGCAATTCTCCAGGTGTGGCCTCACCAAGACCCTGCAGTAGAACCTCCCTGCTCTTGTCCTCATATAGTTTTGCTATGAATGCCAACATACCATTCGCTCTCTTCACAGCCTGTTGCACCTGCATGCCTACTTTCAATGACTGGCGCACCATGACACCCAGGTCTCGTTGCATCTCCCCTTTTCCTAATCGGCCACCATTCAGATAATAATCTACCCTCCTGTTTTTGCCGCCAAAGTGGATAACCTCACATTTATTCAAGTTTCTTGATCACTGGGGCCTCTTTTGGGGAAGGCATGATCTGTATAAAAAGGACGGGTTGCACTTGAACCCGAGGGGGACCAATATCCTGGCGGGGAGATTTGCAAAGGAGACTTTAAACTAGAAAGGCTGGGGGGAGGGACTCGGGTAGGGGGGCTAGGGGACGGGGTGAGGGGCAAGAGGCAGAGAAGGGAAGCACTCGGACTCAAAATGTAGGCGAGAAAGTGGAAAAAGATAATAAACAGAGAATAAGGGATGGTGGGTTTCTAAAATGTGTATATTTTAATGCTAGGAGCATTGTAAGAAAGGTGGATGAACTTAGAGCCTGGATTGACACCTGGAAATATGATGTTGTGGCAATCAGTGAAACATGGTTGCGGGAGGGTTGTGATTGGAAACTAAATATTCCAGTATTTCGTTGCATCAGGTGTGATAGAATTGGAGGGACCAGAGGTGGAGGGGTTGCATTGCTTGTCAGAGAAGATATTACAGCAGTGCTTTGGCAGGATAGATTAGAGGGCTCGTCTAGGGAAGCTATTTGGGTGGAACTGAGAAGTGGGAACGGTGTAGCAACACTTTTAGGGGTGTATTATAGACCGCCAAATGGGGAGCGAGAATTGGAAGAGCTAATATGTAAGGCGATAGCAGATATTAGTAGTAAGCACAAGGTAGTGATTGTGGGAGATTTCAATTTTCCAAAAATAGACTTGGAAACACATTCTGTAAATGGGCTGGATGGTTTGGAGTTTGTTAAATGTGTGCAGGATAGTTTTTTGCAGCAATACATAGAGGTATCGACCAGAGAAGGGGCAGTGCTGGACCTCCTGTTAGGAAATGAGGCAGGTCAGGTGACGGAGGTATGCGTTGGTGAACTGGTATACTTCGGGACCAGTGATCACAATACCATTAGTTTCAATATAATTATGGAGAGAGTCAGAACTGGACCTAGGGTTGAGATTTTTGATTGGAGAAAGGCTAACTTTGAGGGAATGCGTAATGATTTAAAAGGAGTGAATTGGGAAATTTTGTTTTATGGGAAGGATGTAGAAGAGAAATGGAGGACATTTAAAGGGGAAATTGTAAGAGTACAGAATATTTATGTCCCTGTTCAGTTGAAAGGAAATAGTAAAAATCGGAAAGAGCCATGGTTTTCAAGGGAAATTGGACACTTGGTTCGAAAAAAGAGATATCTACAATATTTATAGGAGGCATGGAGTAAATGAGGTGCTAGATGAGTATAAAGAATGTAAAAAGAATCTTAAGAAAGAAGTAAGAAAAGCAAAAAGAAGATATGAGGTTGCTTTGGCAAGAAAGATGAAAGTAAATCCAAAGGGTTTCTACAGCTACATTAATAGCAAAAGGATAACGAGGGATAAAATTGGACCATTAGAGAGCCAGAATGGACAGCTATCTGCAGAGCCAAAAGAGATGGGGGAGATATTGAACAATTTATTTTATTCGTTATTCACCAAGGAGAAGGATATTGAACTCTGTGAGGTAAGGGAAAAAAGTAGAGTAGCTATGGAAACTATGAGATTCAAAGAGGAGGAAGTACTGACACTTTTGAAAATTATAAGACTGGATAAGTCTCCAGGTCCTGACGGGATATTCCCTAAGACATTGAGGGAAGTTAGTGTAGAAATAGCAGGGGCTATGACAGAAATATTTCAGATGTCATTAGAAACGGGAATAGTGCCGGAGGATTGGCGTACTGCGCATGTTGTTCCATTGTTTAAAAAGGGTTCAAAGAATAAACCTAGCAATTATAGACCTGTTAGTTTGACGTCAGTGGTGGGCAAATTAATGGAAAGGATACTTAGAGATAATATATATAAGCATCTGGATAAACAGGGTCTGATCAAGAACAGTCAACATGGATTTGTGCCTGGAAGGTCAGGTTTGACAAACCTTGAATTTTTTGAAGAGGTTACTAGGGAAATTGATGAAGGTAAAGCAGTGGATGTTGTCTATATGGATTTCAGTAAGGCCTTTGATAAGGTTCCCCATGGAAGGTTGGTTAAGAAGGTTCAATCTTTGGGTGTTAATGGCGTAGCAAGATGGATTCAACAGTGGCTGAATGGGAGATGCCAGAGAGTAATGGTGGATGGCTGTTGGAAGCCGGTGACCAGTAGGGTGCCTCAGGGATCTGTGTTGGGTCCACTGTTGTTTGTCATGTACATCAATGATCTAGATGATGGGGTGGAAAATTGGATAAGTAAGTATGCAGATGATACTAAGATGGGGGTGCTGTGGATAATGAAGTAGATTTTCAAAGTCTTCAGAGAGGTTTGGGCCATTTGGAAGAGTGGGCTGAAAGATGGCAGATGGAGTTTAATGCTGATAAGTGTGAGGTGCTACATCTTGGCAGGACAAACAAAATAGGACGTACATGGTAAATGGTAGGGAATTGAGGAATGCTGTGGAACAGAGGGATCTAGGAATAACTGTGCATACTTCCCTGAGGGTGGAATCGCATGTAGATAGGGTGGTAAAGAAAGCTTTTGGTGGCTGGCCTTTATAAATCAGAGCATTGAATATAGGAGTAGGGAAGTAATGTTAAAATTGTACAAGGCATTGGTAAGACCAATTCTGGAGTATGGTGTACAATTTTGGTCGCCTAATTATAGGAAGGATGTCAACAAAATAGAGCGAGTACAGAGGAGGTTTACTAGAATGTTGCCTGGTTTCCAACAACTAAGTTACAGAGAAAGGTTGAACAAGTTAGGTCTTTATTCTTTGGAGCGCAGAAGGTTAAGGGGGGACTTGATTGAGGTCTTTAAAATGATGAAAGGGATAGACAGAGTTGACGTGGATAAGCTTTTCCCATTGAGGGTAGGAAAGATTCAAACAAGAGGGCATGACATGAGAATTAAGGGACAGAAGTTTAGGGGTAACACGAGGGGGAACTTCTTTACTCAGAGAGTGGTGGCTGTGTGGAATGATCTTCCTGCAGAAGTGGTGGAGGCAGGATTGATTTTAACATTTAAAAGTAAAGTGGATAGGTATATGGACGGGAAGGGAATGGAGGGGTATGGTCTGAGTGCAGGTAGATGGGGCTAGGGGAAAATAAATGGTCGGCACGGACTGGAAGGGCCAAGAAGGCCTGTTTCCGTGCTGTAACTGTTATATGGTTATATGGTTATCCACATTATACTGCATCTGCCATGCATTTGCCCACTCACCCAACCTATCCAAGTCAACTTGCAGCCTCCTAGCATCCTCCTCACAGCTAACACTGCCCCCCAGCTTTGTGTCATCCGCAAACTTGGAGATGTTGCATTCAATTCCCTCATCCAGATCATTAATATATATTGTAAATAGCTGGGGTCCCAGCACTGAGCCTTGCGGTACCCCACTAGTCACTGCCTGCCATTCTGAAAATGACCCGTTTACTCCTACTCTTTGCTTCCTGTCTGCCAGCCAGTTCTCTATCCACATCAACACTGAACCCCCAGTACCGTGTACTTTAAGTTTGAATGCTAATCTCTTATGTGGGACCTTGTCGAAAACCTTCTGAAAGTCCAGATACAACACATCCACAGGTTCTCCCGTATCCACTCTACTAGTTACATCCTCGAAAAATTCTATAAGATTCGTCAGACATGATTTACCTTTCATAAATCCATGCTGACTGTCCAATGATTTCACCACTTTCCAAATGTGCTGCTATCCTATCTTTAATAACTGACTCTAGCATTTTCCCCACTACCAATGTTTGACTAATTGGTCTGTAATTCCCCGTTTTCCCTCTCCCTCCCTTTTTAAAAAGTGGGGTTACATTAGCTACACTCCAATCCTCAGGAACGACTCCAGAATCTAAAGAGTTTTGAACAATTATCACTAATGCATCCACTATTTCTGGGGCTACTTCCTTAAGTACTCTGGGATGCAGCCTAACTGGCCCTGGGGATTTGTCGGCCTTTAATCCATTCAATTTACCTAACACCACTTCCCGGCTAACCTGGATTTCACTCAGTTCCTCCATTTCATTTGACCCCCAGTTCCCTGCTATTTCCGGCAGATTATTTATGTCTTCCTTGGTGAAGACAGAACCAAAGTAGTTATTCAATTGGTCTGCCATGTCCTTGTTCCCCATGATCAATTCACCATTTTCTGACTGCAAGGGACCTACATTTGTTTTAACTAACCTTTTTCTCTTCACATATCTATAAAAACTTTTGCAGTCCGTTTTTATGTTCCGTGACAGTTTTCTTTCATAATCTATTTTCCCTTTCCTAATTAAGCACGTTGTCCTCCTCTGCTGGACTCTGAATTTCTCCCAGTCCTCTGGTAGGCTGCTTTTTCTGGCTAATTTGTATGCTTCATCTTTAGTTTTGATACTATCCCTGATTTCCCTTGTTATCCACGGATGCACTACCTTCCCTGATTTATTCTTTTGCCAAACTGGGATGAACAATTGTTGTAGTTCATCCATGCAGTCTTTAAATGCCTTCCATTGCATATCCACTGTCAACCCTTTAAGAATCACTTGCCAGTCTATCTTGGCCAATTCACGTCTCATACCCTCAAAGTTACCTTTCTTTAAGTTCAGAACCCTTGTTTCTGAATTAACAATGTCACTCTCCATCCTAATGAAGAACTCAACCATATTATGGTCACTCTTGCCCAAGGGGCCACGCACAACAAGACTGCTAACTAACCCTTCCTCATTACTCAGTACCCAGTCTAGAATAGCATGCTCTCTCGTTGGTTCCTCTACATGTTGGTTTAGAAAACTATCCCGCATACATTCCAAGAAATCCTCTTCCTCAGCACCCCTGCCAATTTGATACACCCAATCTATATGTAGATTGAAGTCACCCATTATAATGGTTTTACCCTTGTTGCACACATTTCTAATTTCATGTTTGATGCCATCCCCAACTCCACTACTACTGTTAGGTGGCCTGTACACTAGCGTTTTCTGCCCCTTAGTGTTTCGCAGCTCTACCCATATCGATTCCACATCCTCCAAGCTAATGTCCTTCCTTTCTATTGCGTTAATCTCTTCTCTAACCAACAAAACTACTCCACCTTTTCCTTTCTGTCTATCCCTCCTGAATATTGAATATCCCTGGATGTTCAGTTCCCATCCTTGGTCACCCTGGAGCCATGTTTCCTTGATCCCAACTATATCATATTCATTAATAACTATCTGCACATTCGACTCATCCACCTTATTACGAATGCTCCATGCATTGAGACACAAAGCCTTCAGGCTTGTTTTTACAACACTCTTACCCCTTACACAATTATGTTGAAAAGTGGCCCTTTTTGATTTTTGCCCTGGATTTTTCTGCCTGCCACTTTTACTTTTCACCTTGCTACCTATTGTTTCTACCCTAATTTTACATCCCTCTGTCTGTCTGCTCATGCTCCCATCCCCCTGCCACATTAGTTTAAATCCTCCCTGCACTAGCAAACACTCACCCAAGAACATTGGTTCCCTCCCTCTCCTTACCCCTACCCTCAGTCACTCTTTCCCTCTCTCCATAACTTCTCTCCCCTCCTTACGCCCCATCCTATCCCTCTATCTCCCATCAACGCCACTCCTCACCTCCCTCTATTCCCCCCCACTATCCCTCCCCACCTCCCCCACTCTCCCCTCCTGTCCCTCAATCCCCCCCACATTCCCTCCTCACCTCCCCAGGATCTCGAGGTTGCCGCTCCTTTCACTCCTTGCGTGCCCAGAGCCAGCAGCGCCGCTGCCCTCAGAGCCAGGCTCAGCGCCCAGGCCTCGGAGGGAGAGCCCGAGGCTGTGCATACCTTGCCATGGGTGCCGCGTATTCCGGCGGCTGTGGCTGTCCCCTCCGGCCGCTTCCGGCCAACTGGCTGCAGCTATGGCCGTGCAACGTCAAACGAGGCGGGTGCCGCCGGTGAGTGGCAGCTGTCGCGGCCAATCAGTGCGGTGATGGTGCAGGAACTGGGCGGCGCCGTTCCAGTCGTGGCATTGACTGACAGGAGAGGAGATCAATCTGCATGGTGCTGACTGACAGAAGAGACCAATCTGCGCATGCGCGGTTTAAAAGATTTTTTAAACCTTAATAACTTTTAATATATACCATCGATTGGAACAAAACCTGTTGCAATTGCAGCACAGGAGAATGGCGAGTAAGGAGGTGAATAATTGTAGCACTATCGTGTACCATTTTTGCACAAACAGAAAAACCACGCAAACTAGAAGAGCACAAGACCACAGCTTTAGTTATGTATAGCTAGAAGATAAAACTCCAGTGAGGTAGCAGTTCAAATTAACGAGAGACCGAGTAAATCGAGTGGGTCTCCTACAGTGAATGCAGGCAAAGAAAAATTCAACTATTATCGTGCAACGTTCCATGTTCAAATTGTGGCTGATAGTCACCACTCGGGTTCAAATATTAAAGTAAGCCATTTGGGCAAGACAGCAGGATTTCCAAAAAATTTCTAATCAAGTTTTCCACAATCAACATTCGGGGGGGGGGGGGGGGGGGGGGGGGGGGGGGTCATTCGTCAGCATAAGATGTAGCAGGAGAAGCCAAGCAACTGAGAAATAGAAACAGGAGAGACCATTCAGCTTTGTTCAAGATGATAATGATCGATCTATCTCAGGACTACTTTGCTGCAAGAATTCTATATTACTCCATTGCACATGGGTCCTGACATTACCAGAACTGCCGTAACCTGATAGATCATTCAAACACTTCATGATGCAACTTTATGCAAATATGCCCCACAACCCAACGGTGCAGTGACACAATTAGACCCGAATGCACCTGGTGCAACCCATGGGCATAAGCACCCCAGACACAATCGTGCTCTGACAAAAGCAACACGACACATCCAGACACAACCACTTACCAATGCAAATGTGCCCGAACACATCCCAACTAAAACACTTGTCGTGCAATTCCACCGAAACACAAACTCAATGCAACCAAGATATCCCAGATGCAACCGCACTCCAATGTAACCCAACAAAAACAGTGCACCCAGATGCAACGGGAATGAACATGTTGCAACACAACTTGGCACAAATGCCCTCAAGGCCACCTGACACCGTGATGTAACACGACAGAAGCATACCCCAATGTATCATGCAAATGCAACCGGCACAAGCAGAGACACAATCACTAAACCAACATGATGCAATCGTACCCCGACACAATAATACATGCACTGCAACGCAAACACACACGACATGACACGACACAACGGCATTGTGCAATTATACTGTGTTCCAAGGCATCCTGGCGCAGCCGCAATCAAAACAACCCGACGCAAACGCAACCTGAGCATGTTCCAACACTACATGGCACAACATGAAGTGAAAGTTCCACATGGAAGCAGAAACATTTACACCCCAAAGCAATATGTGTGCCAATGTGTTGCAATGCAACCACTCCCAATGCAACAACAGCACACACCGGATCTTTTACACAATATAACCCTGCTCCTCAACAAGATGCTTACCTATACAATAAGAAGCAAACACGCAGACTACAGCTGCAGTTGCACAACACATTGGGAAGGCTGCATATAGAATATAGTGTACTGTTTTCTTCTCTCTACTATAGTATGGTTGTCATTAAGATGGAAAAAGTGCAGAGAAGAATTATGAGGATGTTGCCAGGACTTGAGGACGCGACTTTTTGGGAATGGTTGGGCAGGCTAGGACTTTATTTCATTGAGCTTATAGAGGTATATAAAATCATAAGGAGAGCAGAAAGGGCGAATGCATAGTTTTTCTTTTCCCAGGGTAGGGGATTCAAGAACTAGAGGTCATCGTTTTAAAGAGAGGGGAAAATGTAATAACCTGGGGATCAACCTTATCACTGGTAGATGAATGGAAGATGAATGGAATGAGCTTCCAGAGGAATTAGGTGAGGCAGGTATAATAACAACATTTAAAAGACATTTGGGCATGTTTTTGGCGGAATATGGATCAAGTGAGGGTAAATGGAACCAGCTTGGATGGGGCATCTTAGTCGGCAAGGACTGGTTGGACCAAATGATCTGTTTCCATGCCGTATATGACTCATAGTCATATAGCATCGAAATAGGGCCCTTCGGTCCAAATTGCCCACACTGACCAACGCATTTCATCTACACTAGTCCCACCTGCCTGCCCATATCCTTCTAAACCTCTCCTAGCCACATACCTGTTCAGATGTTTTTTTAAATGGTGTGATGGCTCCTGCCTCAATTATCTCATCTGACAGCTAATTTCATATACTTACAACTTTTTGTGCATAAAAGGTTGCCCCTATTAAATCTCTCCCACCTCACCTTTGTTCTTGATTCCCCTACTCTGGCTAAAAGACTCTGTGAATTTACCCTATTTAACCTCTATAAGATCCTCTCATCCTCTCCCTATAGCTCAGGCTCTCGAGTCCTAGCAACATCCTCGTAAATCTTGTCTGTACCCGTTTCCAGCTTAACAACATATTTCCTGTAACAGTGAAGAGAATTAAACACCATACTCTAAATGTGGCCTAACCTCCACCGGGTGGCGCCCGTAATGGCCGCCTCACCAACAGCCTTTGTCAAGGATCACCAGAAGAAGAGCCTGTGGACTTTAATACCTTGAAGCCTGCGGTCTCCAGTAAGAAGTGGCCTACTCGGAGTGTTCCAATGCCACGGAGTGTTCCAATGACACCGGGGTTCGATCATCCCAACGAGAGGGCCTGGACATCGGATCGTCGGCAACGGCAATTGCGGAGGGTTCAAGTCCCCCGACCACGGTGAACAAAGAGGAAGATGCCTGAACTTTATTGCCTTCCATCACTGTGAGGAATGTTGATTCCACTGTGGTGGATGTTTATGTTAAATTTTATTTTATGTGTTTATTGTGTCCTTTTCCAGTAGTATGGCTGTATGGTAACTCAATTTCACTGTACCTTAGTTGGTTAAGTGACAATAAACGCAAACTTGAACTTTCCAGAGTAGTGCACCGTGTGGAACCTTGTCAAATGCTTTGCTGAATCCATTTATACAATGTCTACAGCTCTGCCCTCATCAACCTTTTTGGTCATATCTTAAAAAAACTCTTAAGGAAAGGTCCCGACCTGAAACATTACCCATCCTTTTTCTCCAGAGATGCTGCCTGGCCCGCTGAATTACTCCAGCACTTTGTGTCTGTCTTCAAAGAACTCAATCAGTTTCGTGAGACACGCTCTTGCACATACAAAACTGTCCTGCTTTTTACCCTCTACCTATCTCCTTATACTTATTTTGCAGTACCTCCTTCCTTTCCTTGCCTATATCATTTGTGCCAACATGTATAACGAATCAGATAAGATCCCTGACACATTGCAACAAAAACCCTTTGAGGATTGAGGGGCTCATTTTCACACCATGCCTGACGATAAGCATCGTGAGCACGGCCAACAAAATGCAGCACAAGCATGCGTGACGAAATGCGAAGTAAGAATCCGAAACAAAATGCAACATAAGCATGCTTTCAAGCAATACAAGCTCAGTGCAATATAAATGTGACCCAACTCAATGAGAAGCATAATCACTATGATGCAATCAGAGACACATACACTCGACATGACAATCCTTGACGTAATCAGATCCATACAACCACACACACATCTCCCCTAATCAAATTGGAGCAATGATGCAGTGACCTACCTCTGTTTATTTCAGGTGCTTTCCTTTCATTTGGTTGCTTTGTGAAGTACTGTATATAAGGATCCTTCCAGTAGTTCATACTCACTGCAAATCTGACAAACAGAAGGGATAAATATCAATGGGAATATTGTGAATATTGCAATATTGTGAAGAATGACCACAAACACGTTAGAAGTAAAAACAATTTTTGAGATGCAGAGAAAGTATTGAGTGGAGCAACAAATTTAAATATCAAAATAAACAGAAATAAGTTGGAAGGCAGAGGAAACACAACTGCAACAGACAATGATAGTCCTGAGTAAAATGGGATGGAAATGGGGAAAAGAATCACTCTACAGTGATCAGAATGGGAAAAACAAAATGATTTGATGGGACCGTGCCCTCTGTAATGTTTGGTACAAAGACCCATCATTTATTTATTTGCCTCTGTACTCCACAATTTGAGATTTGTAATAGAAAAAAAATCACATGTGGTTAAAGTGCACATTGTCAGATTTTAATAAAGGCCATTTTTATACATTTTGGTTTCCCATTTAGAAATTACAGCTGTGTTTATACAGTCCCCTCATTTCAGGGCGCCATAATGTTTGGGACACAACGCTTCACGGGTGTTTGTAATTGCTCAGGTGTGTTTAATTGCCTCCTTAATGCAGGTATAAGAGAGCTCACAGCACCTAGTCTTTCCATCACCATTGGAAACTTTTATTGCTGTTTATCAACATGAGGACCAAAGTTGCGCCAATGAACGTCAAAGAAGCCATTATGAGATTGAGAAACAAGAATAAAACTGTTAGAGACATCAGCCAAACCTTAGCCTTACCAAAATCAACCTTTTGGAGCTCACTAATTACAAAGCGACTGGCAGACCAAGGAAGACTTCTACATCTGATGACAGAATAATCCTCTCTATAATAAAGAAAAATCCCCAAACACCTGTCCGACAGATCAGAAATACTCTTCAGGAGTCAGATGTGGATTTGTCAATGACCACTGTCTGCAGAAGACTTCATGAACAGAAATACAGAGACTACACTGCAAGATGTAAACCACTAATTAGCCACAAAAATCGGATGGCCAGGTTACAGTTTGCCAAGAAGTACTTAAAAGAGCAACCACAGTACTGGAAAAAGGTCTTCTGGACAGATAAGACAAAGATTAACTTATATCAGAGTGATGGCAAGAGCAAAGTATGGAGGAGAGAAGGAACGGCCCAAAATCCAAAGCATACCACCTTATCTATGAAACACTGTGGTGGGGGTGTTATGGCCTGGGCATGTATGGCTGCTGAAGGAACTGGCTCACTGATCTTAATTGATTACACAACTGCTGATGGTTGTAGAATAATGAATTCCGAAGTGTATAGACAAATCCTATCTGTTCAAGTTCAAACAAATACTTCAAAACACATTGGCCGAGACCCTTCTTCAGACTAGTTAGGGATAGGGAAATGGGAGATATAGGGATATCCCTCCCTCACCCAAGTCTCACTAGCTTCTCATTTTCACCCAACAAACAGCTAAACAATGGCCTGTTTCTGCTATCATCGTTACTTTTATGCAAATCTTTCATGCATTGGTCTTTATCTCTCTACATCATCGTCTATATCTCTCTTTTCCCTTATCCCTAACCAGTCTGAAGAAGGGTCTTGACCCGAAACGTCACTCATTCCTTCTCCACAGAGATGCTGCCTGCCCCGCTGAGTTACTCCATCTTTTCGTCCCCATACATTAAGGTTGGACAATACAATAAATTCCACTCTGTTTTCAGTCTGCCCCAGTCTACATGCAGCACTACCGTTCCTACCTTTTACAAATAGTTGCATCCTCACACGTGGACCGAACAGCTTCGTCTGCTGTATCATCGGACACTGTGTAGGAGTGGTTGGTTGCCATTTGACGTTTACTCTGTGGAGGCAGAATATATTCAAACAATATTATTTTGAGGTGATTATGCTTCCTTCCAGAAATTAATTCACCAATACAAAGACAGGTTTTTCCCCAGTATCCAGACCAACATTAACTTCTTAGCCAAAATTTGCTAAATACAATCATATTTTTTGATTTTGTTAACTTTCTTCTGTTCAACAATGATTTCTCCTCAAAATTAATTGATAGTTAAATGCATTGAAGTACATAAATTGCAATTTGGTTTCTCTTTAAATTAATAATCATGCTATTTTGTAAATTGTTTAGTAAGTCATATGATTTAACAGCCATGCTTGCAAATAATGTATAAAAATGTTGCATCTGTCCCGATAATACATGGTGCTGTGTTTTGGTGCTTCCGCAGGTTCAGTGGTGAGCAATTGCAGGGAGGCACTACTTCCATAAGCTGCTGGGAGAGAGGGGTTGTGGTGGGGCAATAACAATGCTGGTGTAAGCTGCTGGGAGAGAGGGTTGGGGTGGAACAATGCTGGTGCACGCTGCTGGGAGAGAGTAGTGGGGGTTGGGGAAGACCAATGCTGGTGCAAACTGCTGGGAGAGGGGATTGGGGGTGGAACACTGGTGCAAGTTGCTGGGATAGAAGGGTTGGGGGAACAGCACTGCTTGTGCTAGCTGCTGGGAGAGAGGGGTTGGGAAACCTGCTGAGGCACGCTGTTGGGAGAGGGGTTGGGAAACCTGCTGGTGCGTCAAAGTGAAAGTCAATTTGTCACATACACATACAAGATGTGCAGTGAAATGAAAGCGGCAATGCCTGCGGGTTGTACAGAACAGAACCAGTATTTACACTTTAGAAACATAAAAAGACAACACAACGGTAAATTAGTCCCTGGAACTAAGTCACCAAGCTGCTGGGAGAAAGTGGTTAGGGGAGCACTACTGGTGCAAGCTGCAGGGAGAGAGGGTTTCTTTATTTTTGGGGGGGGGGGGGGGGGGGGTGGGGGGAAGAGACAGCACTGCTGGTGCAAGCTGCAGGGAGACAGCGTGTTCTTTTGGGGGGGAGAAGAGACAGCATTGCTAGTGCAAGCTGCTGGGAGAGGGGTTGGGGGTACACTGCTGTTGCACGAAGGGAGGCACGGATGCACTGCTGCTGCTGTAGCGGGGTATCGCTACGGGGGGGGGGTGGAGGCAGGAAAACCGCTGCAGCTAGGGCAAGCCAACACTCATAACGCCTTCCTGGTAACTCGGACGATATGCCCGAGGCCGTTGGGCTGTAGACCCCCTCCATAACCCCCCCCTGTACTCGGCTCGGCACTGGAGCATCGCCTACCATTCCCGTCGACGTCACCAGGCTACCTCCCACATCGCCCCAGCGCCGCTTCCCATTGGTGCTAACGCGTGAAATGATGGGGCAGGCGGATTGGGCGGTGCGGGCTGTGGGGGCGGGGCCGGAAGTCGTCATCGTTACCAAAGAGATCGTTACTGTTTACACGTCTTTCATTCGCGTGTGTGGGAACAAGATGTGGATGCTGGTTTACGCCGAAGATAGACACAAAATGCTGGTGTAAGTCAGCGGAACAGGCAGCATCTCTGGAGTGATGGAATGGGTGACTTTTCGCGTCTGAAAAAGGGCCTCGACCCGAAACGTCACTCATTCCGCAGCATAAGGAGCAGAACATCAAGGTTCTGCAACAGCTTCTTCCCACGAGCCATCAGACTCCTGAATGCCATGTAATGGGCTGCCACCATTGTCTATTTATCCTTTTATCCATGTTTATCCTTCTGTTAATTATCGTGTTGCACAGGGAGCCAAATGCAACGGAATTTCGTTTGGAACTGCATATATCAATGTATTTCTAAATGACAATAAAGTTTGTTTGACTTGACTTCTCCAGAGATGCTGTCTGACCAAAGATAGTCTGACCGTTTACTCCAGGTTTTTGTGTCTATCTGCTGGAGGTTTACCGATTGGAGATCCCGCATGGAAACGGATCTCTAGGCACACCAAGTCCTGACCTGTTCACACTGGCAATAACCAGGACAAGGACCAGGACGTCAATAACCGATGTCGGGCAGAGTGGTGGGTGACTCCATTGTCCGGGGTGCGGACATGAGTTTCTGTGGCAGCAGGCGAGACTCGAGGATGGTCTGTTGCCTCCCTGGTGCCAGAGTTCAAGATATTATGAACTGAATTCAGAACATCCTCGAGAGGGATGGTGAACAGCCGGCAGTAGTTGTGCAGGTGGGCACAAATGACGTCGGGAAGAAGAGGTAAAAGCTAGCTTCCAGCTTCGGACGATAGCTAAAATAAAACAATTCCTCCAGTTTGATGATCATCCACACATTTATCTCCTCCCGCCTCGATTACTGCAACTCCCTTTACACTGGCATCAGCCAATCATCCCTGTCCCGCCTGCAACTGGTCCAAAACGCCGCAGCGAGACTCCTGACGGGCACCCGAAAAAGAGAACACATCACCCCGATTCTGGCCTCTCTCCACTGGCTCCCTGTGTGGTTCCGAATAAATTTCAAGACCCTTCTTTATGCTTACAAAGCCCTTAACGGGCTTGCCTCCACCTACATCAAAAGTCTGCTTACCCACCACACCACCTCCAGGTCCCGCAGGTCGGCCGACTTGGGGTTACTGAACATCCCGTGTTCTAGGCATAAGCTCAGAGGCAACCGCGCCTTTGCGGTTGCAGCTCCAAGACTGTGGAACAGCATCCCTCTTCCCATCAGAACTGCCCCCTCATCAACTCTTTTAAGTCGAGAATTAAAACCCATCTTTACTCTCAAGTATTTCTTGATGTCCTCTGAGGGAGGGCTATATGTATGTATTTATGTATGTACTTAATCTATGAACCACTGTTGTATAACGTTAGTACCTCCACCAATGTAAAGCACTTTGGTCAATGAGAGTTGTTTTTTAATGTGCTATAGAAATAAAAATGACTTGAGGAATTGACTTCTGCAATGGGAGTTTAGAGAGTTGGGAAGAAGACTGAAAAGCAGGACTTCTAGGGTGGTTATCTCTGGATTTAGATTTAGAGGCCACTGGAATCTCTTCTGGGGTAGAGGTGACCTCTAAAAAGGGACGGGTTCCAACATTCCGGCAGGCAGGTTTGCTAGTGCTGCAAATGTGGGTTTAAACTAAATAGTGGGGGGGGGGGGGGGGGGGTTGACAAATTGGGAGTATAAAGATGGAGTTAAAGGGGAATTGAGTACAGGAAAAGTTACCAAGACTCCCAAATTAACAGGAAGGATACTTTGAGAAGGGATAAGAAAGTAAGGTCAGGGCCAATAGTGACCGGTGTGAGAGAGGAGGTGAATACCGAAGTTAAAGTGTTGTATATGAATGCGCAAAGTATACAAAATAAAGTGGATGAGCTTGAGGCTCAGTTAGAAATTGGCAAGTATTATGATATTGTGGGAATTACAGAGACACGGCTGCAAGAGGACCAGAGTTGGTAACAATAATTCTACTCTACCCGGGGTTCACATATCGCAACTAGCCTTACAATAACCCTTCATTCTGCCTTTGCAACCCAATGGCACGAATATTGAATTTTCCAATTACAGAAAACCCACAAAAATGCATTTTCTCTCTTCTGATGCAGCTGGTTCTTGCAACACCAAACCCATTTCATTCTCTTCTTCCAACTGGTTTAATTTGCCACTCCTCCCCCCCCCCCCCCCCCCATATCTGATTCCACTTATCTCCTTCCTTACCTCTCAGCTTCCAGTATCTGCAAACATTTGTGTCTCCACTTATCACCTTCCGCCCTGTCTCTATCTCCACCATCTGCATCCACACCTGGATCTCCCTGCTATTTTTATTCTATATCATTTTCTGTCTACCTATCACTCATCAAACTTTACCTACCAACCACCCCTCTCCATCTGCCCATTAACTGACGCCTCATCAGGTCCGGCCTAACCCCTGGCAGCTCATGCCTCGCCCTTCTCCATACCGGCTAAAGGGCCTGTCCTACAAGCATGCAACTCTATGCGATGAACGCGATCAAACTAGAAGCGGGGGCCGCGCGGAGGTCGGGTGATCCCCTGTACAGGGCCGTTCCCACCAGCATGCGCGACCAAACCGGCGGAGGTCGGGTGAGTGGCGCAACGCGGCGCAAAGTGAGGCGAACTTGGAGCGAAGTCTAAGGTAAGTTTGCCAAGACAGAGAGGGGCACACAGAGAGGGGCACAGAGGCACACACACACAGAGGGCCACGGAGCCACACACATAGAGGGTCACGGAGGTACCTACAGATAGGTTCATGGAGGCACGATGTCGACGCGGTGTGTCATGTGTCGAGGCGACTGCGAGCTGACAAGCCATTGCCGCGTGGAATTTTTGAACGTAGTCAGTTTTCCGGAGCCCCGCGCGATGTCGGGACGAACTCCGCACGGCTCCGGTGATCGAAGTGGGACCGGCCCCGCGACGCCGGATGGCTCAAGCGACCACGTTAGGTCGCGCTAATCGCATAGAGTTGCATGCTTGTAGGACAGGCCCTAAACTCCCCTCTATCTGCTCTGCCCTGATGAAGGGTTTCAAACTGAAACATTGATTATCCCTTTGCGCCCACAAATGCTGCATGGCCAGCATCTGCAGTTTCTTGTGTCTACATTCCCAAAGCAATAAGAGGTTTGGTCAGAACTTCCACGTGGTTATTATACTTCTAACTAAGTATGCTTCTAAGTAAGTGACATTAACTGCCATTAGATGGCAGGAAAGACAATTATTGTGGAATATTGCAGACGAATGCTCAATAAGTGTTTGAATAATGTTTATATAGAGTTCTAAAAGTTATATACAACATTTCCCCAAGATTTATTAGAAAGCTCAATCCAATTAGCCCAATTTACCAATTATTTAATCTTGGTATAATAACATCCTTCTCTCATTTTGCAAGAAATCCAACAAAACTATAGGGAATAATTTTGAATTTATTTATTTATTTATTTATTTAATCTCTGGTTATATTAATCCCCAGTATAGGAATTTAATACAATTAGAAATACAGCACAACTTACAAAATGTGCTACATCTGGCACGATTCCAGGGCTTCTGCAGTCTAATTTATTTTTCAAGTGAACAACAAATATTTGATGTCCAGTTTTGGAAGAACAATAAATTTGATGAATCTGACTGGGAATAGAATAGTCCAAGGAAAGACCATAGATAAGAAGTATATTTACATAGGAAGATGTTTTAGTTTAGAGATACAGTGTGTAAACGGGCCTTTTGACCCGAGTCAGTGCTGCCCAGAAATTGTGTACAGCAGTTCTACACACTCGGAACAACTTACAGAAGCCGATTAACCTACATGCTTGCATGTCGTTGGAATGTGGGAAGAAACTGGTGTACCTGGAGGAAACCCACGTGGTCATATGGAGGATGTAAAATCTTTGCACAGATAGCATCCGTAATTGGGATCGAACCCAGGTCGCTGGCGCTGTAAGACAGCAACTCTACTGCTGCGCCACAGTGTTGCCCTTTTGGATTACTGCTGTATTTAAGATGGGAATAGATGAATTGAAATATGAAATAATGCTCATATTCGGCAATTGAAGAGTGTAAATTACGGAGCAAAATGAAGCCTCTTATTTTCTAAACAAGCAGAATGAATATAGGTGGTTGTGTCCAGTCATGTATTGATCTGCCATAATAAAGAAATTGCGAGATCCAGAAAAATTCTGATAATGCATCACACTGGAGACTATTGGCCGCTGGGAGGCTGCGGGCCCAAGACTGGAGGTTATCTGGACTATTGGATGGTGTTCACTATTAACACTCCAACACAGATTCATTCAATTTTTCTGGATGTTACACATTTTCCAATGAAGCATGTAAGTTTAAAGGAGCCCAGGAAACAAAGCCATGGAAGTTTCATGGAAACATGGTAAATGGGGCACCTCATGAGCCAGACACAGTACACTAGGGATTTCACAAGAGTCAATGGAACAGACTTGGAATTTTACTGGTCTTTGAAGAACATGGCCAGAGTACTAATTTAGGCATATGTATAATTATGAACACCATGTTAAGGCCTGATTAACCAGAGTTGATTGTTGGAGGGTGGTGGGGTTGTATGGCAGGAGTAGGTTGGTAGAAGAGCTTTCTCTAGCAGATGTTTACGTTTCAGCTTTAGTTTGGAGATAGTGTGGAAACAGGCCCTTCAGGATACACTAGGGATAATTTACAGAAGTCAATTAACCTACAAACCTGTTCGTCTTTGGAATGAGTGAGGAAACCAGGGCACCTGAAGAAAACACACGCGGTCACAGGGAGATATAGGATCTTTGATACAAACCCCGTACAGACGGAATCGGGTTAGAAACCAGGTCTCTGTTACCACAAGGCAGCAACTCTACCACTCTGTGTTTAAGAAGCAGCATTTGCACACTGCATTTTGATGACTGAAGCTGTGGTGATCTTTGTAACTGCTTGTATCAAGATGTGGAAGGCGGTGGATGTTTGGAATTTCGTCATACCAATAAACAGTCATAAAGCAGAGAAACTGGTCCTGGTGAAACCCTCGGAGTGATTAAAAACTGACGACAATATTGAAAGTACAGTCTTACTGCCGTACAACTGCAGCCGTTTTGTACACGTCTCTACCGCCCTCCACCAACAAACAACCCCCGGGCATGTTAAACACCTCTTGATTCCACTCTCCACCCCGATCCTGCAAGCGGAAGTGCTGCGCGCAGCAGTTTCCGGCGGCCGGGGTTTGTGACGGTTGAGCGCGGGGCGGACGGAGGAACGAGGCCGAGCGGGGAGACGGGTCGAGGTCCCCGAGCCATGGTGGGCACGGCGGCGCTCACGCCGGGGTACAGCCGCTAACTCAGCTTAGGTTTGTGGGCCGCGGGCCGGAGGCACCATGAAGAAGCAGTTCAACCGAATGCGGCAGCTGGCCAACCAGACCGTGGGCAGGCGAGTGTGCGCGGCTGGGGCGCGCCGTGGCGGGGCGATCGGGGCGTGTGAGTGGGGGGGAGGTAGTTCTACCATCTCGACGGTCGGACGGGCGGGCAGCGCGGAGACGCCCATGTTGCGGTGATGCCCCTATCCCCCGCAGGTCGCCTCCCTCATCAGAATCCAGGACCCGGCGAGTGGGCGTGTCTGGAGAACTGGCCGCCTCACCAAAATTCCCTCCTCACCACTCCCCTCCCCCCTCTCATCCCTCCCCCCTCTCATCCCTCCCCCCCCCCTCCCTCCCCCCCCCCTCCCTCTCCCCCCCCCCTCCCTCTCCCCCCCCCTCTCCCCCCCCCTCTCCCCCCCTCCCCCTCTCCCCTCTCCCTCTCCCCCCCTCCCCTCTCCTCTCCCCCCCTCCCCTCTCCCCCCCCTCCCCTCTCCCTCTCCCCCCCTCCCCTCTCCCTCTCCCCCCCTCCCCTCTCCCTCTCCCCCCCCTCCCTCTCCCTCCCCCCCTCCCCTCTCCCTCTCCCCCCCTCCCCTCTCCCTCTCCCCCCCTCCCCTCTCCCTCTCCCCCCTCTCCCTCTCCCCCCCTCTCCCTCTCCCCCTCCCCTCTCCCCCCCTCCCCTCCTCCCCCCCTCCCCACTCCCCCCCCTCACCACTCCCCCACCCCCACCACTCCCCCCCTCACCACTCCCCCCCCCTCACCACTCCCCCCCTCTCACCACTCCCCCCCCCCCTCTCACCACTCCCCCACTCCCCCTCTCACCACTCCCTCACTCACCACTCCCCTGCCCCCTCACCACTCCACTCCTCTCCTCTTCTCCTCTCCTCTACCCCCTCCCCCACCACCATTCCGCTGTGCTCCATGACTTTGACCTTACTGCCCCCAGCACTCTTCTGCCCTCTGTTCCCGTCCCTATTTCTTCCCCCCCCCCCCCGATGCACTCTACATCCTCTGTTTCCGTAGCTTATCATACATTTATGTTATGGTTGTATGTAAAGCAGTGAGGTGGCGACAAGTGCTTTGCTATTATCACGTCAATAGATACTATCAATTATCACACCCCCTCCTCCCCCCCCCTCCTTTCCCCCCCTGCCCCCTCCACCTCTTCTCTCTGCCCTATCCTCTCCCCCTCCCTCCTCTCCCCTTCTCCCCTTCCTCTCTCTACATCTCCCCCTCCCATCCTCACCTCCACTCCCCACACGCTCCCCCCTTTCCCTCTCCTCTCTCTCCCCCCCTCTCCCACTCCACCCCCCTCCAACCCCCTGTGTGTGTCTGGGGGGTGGTTAGTGTGTGTGTGAGGCCTCAGCGCCCCCACCCCCCCCCCCCCACCCACCTGCAACCGCACATTGAGGGGACGGGACCCAACGGGTCAACCTTGGTCAAGTACAAATTAAATTTTTGTTATTTGTTGCTCAAAGTTGTTGCTTTTGCCATGGTGGTCTGTTTGCTATTTAAAAAAACCTCTCAGATGTTGATAGCATGTTACTGAATGCCCATCGGTTACTTCAATTCAGGTCAGATTGGATAGGGTCCTGTAACATCATGTCTATAAATGTGGCCAAGCTTGTGTATTGTGAATATTTTTCATAATTCTTTTATGGTTATTGCAATGTATGTGGGCTTTTTAATTTTAATGCTGACACATCTCAAGTGCCTGAGCCGATTGATGGACTTCCATTGATTCCTTAAGTGCTTCCTGGTATTCCTCATGTTTCCTTGCAGTCGAGAGGAGGGGCATTTGGCCCAGTGAATCTATGCCCGCTCACAGATCAATTGCATTCCTCCACCTATTTCCATGTAAGTTGTTCTTTCAAACACTTTCACTCCCACGCTCGCTCTGTCTAGATTGCAGGTGGATTTCATGGTGCCTGTTTTATTGTAGTTTTCGATAGTCACCTCTAAAACTTGCAATTTCTTTGACAATGAAAGGGGAATATCTAACCAATATTTTTCCCACATTTTTCGTTTAAAAAAAAAAGCTGTATGTGAGCTTGCTGCCTTTCATTGGCTGCAAGGTTTTTTGGCAATACTGCAGTGGCTGCACTTAAAGTATTGAACCGGCTGCAATGTGATGTGGACATTCTAATAAGGATGTAAAAGATTCTGGCTTTTTAAAAGATAAATTATTTGGGAATTAATAAGAACAAAAAATCTGCAGGGCACAGCATGTTCTTGGTGAAAACAGTATATGAACATTATTGTGATTTGGCATGTAGTCGAGAGAGTGTCACACTCTACCATCATATATAGGATTTGCATTGAGGGTTAAAGTCGGGGTGTCTCCAGTTCCGCTCAGTCCTTCTTGGCCTACATGATCTCCCAGTTGCCAAACACTTTAACTCCCCTTTTCACTCCCATACTGACCTTTCCGTCCTAGTCCTCCTCCACTGTCAGAGTGAGGCCAAACACAACTTGGAGGAACAGCACTTCATATTTCGCTTGGGGCACCTTACAATCCAGCGGTATGAATATTATTTTCTCTAACTTCAAGTACTCTTGCAGCCGCTCTCTTTCCGTCCAGCTGAGTTTCACTGTTCACAAAGGATGTTCAGGTTTGGAAAGAGGGTAGGATTACAAGAATGATGCATGAATTAAGGGGCATAAACTACAGGGAGAGGTTGGACAGACTTGGATTGTTTTCCCTGCAGGTTGTGGGAAGACCTTTAAGTATATAAAATTATGAGACATAGATGGGGTAGACAGTCAGAACTTATTTCTCAGGGTGGAAATATCAGAATACTAGAGGACATAGCATTAAAGATGATGTGCCGGACAAGTGCTTTTGCACATAGAATGGTGAGTGCCTGAAATGCGCTGGCTGGATGTGTTGGTGGAGGCAGATGCAATAGTGGCTTTTCAGAAACTTTTGAATGAGCACATAGATATGCAGGGATATCGATTATGTGCAGGCAGATAAGGATTGGACTTGGCATCATGTTTGGCACAGACATTGTGGGCCTTAGGGCCTGTTCTTCTGATGCACTGTTCTATGTTCTACAAAGCTACCTGCAGGGACAGCTGGTTCACAACAGCTGCCTGTGAAGGAAACTGAATGCATTGACGGTTGGTCTGTTCGCTGTGCTTTGGTTTCAAACCAGTTATGCTTTAATTTCACAGTCTGACACGTGGTTTGATTCTAATTGTGGATCAGATATTGTTCTGGCTGTCATTATTTAGACTGGGGTTGTCATGATCAGTGCTAGAAAAGTAGTTATGCATTACATAGAGCAAGACTTAACCTTTTGGGTCTGCATCCTTTTTCAGAAATGGGAAGGAAAGAGATTCAATTTAGTTTACTTTCATCCTTTTGGATATTTCCAATTGATCTGATTGTTTGAAATAAAACTCCTGAGTTTGGTATTTATTTTGAAATGTTGTTCAAAACCTTTCAGCGACAGTGGGCTTGATGTTGCCTGTCTTCTCCAGTCGTAGGTGCTGTCGTAGGTTGACGCCGGGTGACGTTGGTTGTCGCCGGGTGCTGACCGGTGAATTCCATTGGCGACTACCTACGTCAACCGGCGACAGGTACCGGCGACCAATCTGTCTTCAGTTGTCGCCATCAGGGCTGTAGCTTGTCGTATCTTGTCGCGGGTGAACATAAGTGGACTTCGGTTGTCGCCTGTGTGGTCGAAGGTTGTTATAGGTGCGGACGTCCCAAGTCACGAGGATTTGTGTCGCCGGTTGACGTAGCTTGACGCGACTAGGTGGTAGCTTGTTGTAGACATTGTCGTAGGGTGGGTCCAGGGAAGCTGGTTTTTCAGCATCCTGCTACGACTGTGACTTCGCCGGCAGATGCCTAAAAATCGCCTAAGTGGGACAGACCCTTTAAGAAGAGTAGAAATTTCAGAATGTATCAAGTCTGTTAGACTCATTCTACCCGAGGCTTATAACTTGCTGTGATATTATTGTGGGCTTATGCAACCGCAGTGTCTTACAACAGGTCACTGCACATTCAACAGCAATGTACTTGGAAATGAAAGCAGTTGTGTTAAATCTCCACATTCTTAACTAATGTTCAATGATCAAACTCTTTTTTGGTGATATCTTTTGTACTGTTATCAGGAAAATTATGATAGCACATAAACATGTTTTGCTTAAAGTGGAACTGCTCATTCATCATACCTGTTCATCACTGTACTGGTGACATGGCAATAAACTCAACTTGACTCATTATGCTGCTTAAAGCTTCTTTGGATAAATTGCAATTTCCCTACTTTTGTGACCTCTTTCCTAACTGATGAAAGGAGAGGAGGAGTATTCAGGATCTCAATGTGTCTGTGTGTTAGGAATATGCAGAATGCAATATAAACAGGGTGTACCACAATACCTCCAGAAGCTACCTGCCGTCTGTCCCGTTAGGTGCCTCCAGGCCAATCGATGGAAGTGTCTGTGGTTCCCACAAACGCTTCATCAGAAGCTGCAGAACTGGTGGAAGCAAATTGGCCTCAACCCCAAGGGGATACTTAACAACTCGAAGATTATAATCAATTATGCTGATTGCTTTATATTGCTTACAAAAATATATGCCACCACAAGGTTTCTTGAGCATTTATTTAAATGGATTTACATTGATGCTTCACCCAAGTGGGGTCAAGATAAGTTACTCCTTTAAAGTTAACTGTATGATGTAACATGCTCAAGAATAGTACAAATATGTTGAAGCCTTTGTTTTATACCGGCTCAAATATTACACAAATCATTCACCCAAGTATTATGGCATCAGTACCATCAACTTTTATTTCTATTTCCTTACCATGGAGGAGACTGTTTCAGCCCATTGTGCCTCTGCCAGCTCTACCTGTAATTTATTCTCCTTGCATTGCCATCAACTCTCCCAGATTCTGCTTCTCATCTACACGTAATGAGCAATTTCCATTGGCCAAAAGTCTACCTCAACCAAAACTATTGGAATGTAGGAACCAGAACACCCACAGGAAACCCATGTGGTCCCAGACAAAGTGCAAACTCCAGACAGCACCAGAGGTAATGATTGAACCTAATGCAGTAGCTCTGCTATCTTAGTTTAGGTTAACATAGAACAGTACAGCACAGGAACAGGCCATTTGGTCCACAATGGTTGTGCCGAACATGGTGCAGAGTTAAACTGATCTCATCTGCCTGCATGTGATCCATATTCCTCTAATCTCTGCATTTACATGTTCCTTTTCCTCATAAATGCCAATATCGTCTCCAGACCGTGTTTAAATACTGGCCATCTGCCAATAGAAACATGGAAAATAGGTGCAGCAGTAGGCCATTCAGCTCTTCAAGCCAGCACCGCCATTCAATATGATCATGACAATATGATCAGTACCCCGTTCTGCTTTTTCCCCTAAGAGCTAAATCTAACTCTCCCTTGAAAACATCCAGTAAATTGGCTGCCACTGCCTTCTGTGGCGGAGAATTCCACAGATTCATAACTCTCTGGAAGAAAAGGTTTTTCCTCATCTTAGCCCTAAACCCCTTATTTTTAAATTGTGAGCCCTGGTTCTGGACTTCCCCCCCCCCCCCCCCCCAACATCGGAAACATTTTTTCTGCATCTAGCCTGTCCAATCCTTTAAGAATTTGATATGCTTCTATAAGATTAGATAGATTAGATGTTATTAATTGTCATTCGAACCTCAGAGAGGCTCAAGCGAAACTCTGTTTCTACAAGCCATACAAACAGAACAATTCATTAAAAAAACACACAAACAATTCAATTCACACAAACATTCATCACAGTGAATCTCCTCCTCACTGTGATGGAAGGCAAAGTTATTCTCTCTCCCCCGCACCATTTCTCTCCCGATGTTGAAGTCCCAGGCAGGCGGTGTTAAGTCCCACGGCCATTGAGGCCGCGCCGAGCGATGTACGGCCCCGCTCTAGGCCCAAAAGTCACAAGTTGGAGCCCCCGGCGGGCGCTGGAATGTCCCGCGGCCATTGAAGCTGCGCCGGGCGATGTACGACCCTGCTCCGAGTCGATCCAACCCCGCGACACGGGCTGGAGATGTTGTGCTGCGGAGCTCCGGGAAGCGGTCTCCCATCTGGACCAGCGAGCTCCCGATAACACAGTCCATTGGCAGTAATCTGCAGCTGGAGATGGAGCTGGAGCTCCGGAGTCGGGCGGCAGCAGCGAACCACCACCGTTCCCCACGCTCCGAGGTCGGCCAGCCCACTATGGTAAGTCTGCAGCTCCGCAGGCTCCGTAACTGGAGCCCCCAGGTCGTCCCAGTCGGAGGCCGCTCCATGGTACTAGGCCCCAACGACAACGGAGACCCGACAGGGAAAAGGTCGGGTCTATCGTGCAGAGAAGAGATTTTAAAAGTTCCCCCCTCCACCCCCCACCTCCCACATATACCCTGTTAGAAACAGTACCAAAAAAAACACGGAAAACTACATTTAACTAGACAGAAAATTTAAAAAAAAGACAGGCTGTAGGGGCCGCTGCAGCGTGAGTCGCACCGCCACACGTAAGATCCCCTCTCATCCTAAATTCCAGTGAATACAAGACCAATCGACCCATTCTTTCATCACATGGTAGGCCCGCCATCGTGGGAATTAACCTGATGAACTTATGCTGCACTCCCTCAAATTAGGAGACAAAAACTGCACATACTACTCCAGGTGCAACCTCACCAGGGCCCTTTTGTACAACTGTAGTCGAACCTCCTTGCTCCTATACTCAAATCCTCTCGCTATGAAGGCCTACATGGCATTAGCTTTCTCCACTGCCTGCTTTATCTGCGTGCTTACTTTCAGTGACTGATGTACAAGGACACCCAAGTCTCGTTGCACCTCCACTTTTCCTAATCTGACACCACTCAGATAATCTGCCTTCCTGTTCTTGCCACCAAAGTGGATATTTATTTATTCATGTGTGTATATATTTATATATGGTATATGGACACACTAATCTGTTTTGTAGAAAATGCCTTCTATGTTCTGTGTGCTGAAGCAAAGCAAGAATTTCATTGTCCTATCAGGGACACATGACTATAAACTCACTTTAACTTGATAACGTCATATTTATCCACATTATATTGCAACCGCCATGCATCTACCCACTTCCACAACCTGTCAAAGTCATCCTGCTGTGTCACAGCATCTTCTTTGCAGCTCACACTGAGAGATATTATATTTAATTCCCTTGTCTAAATCGTTAATATATATTATAAATAACTGGGGTCCTAGCACCGAGCCTTGGGGCACCCCACTTGTCACTGCCTGCCATTCTGAAAAAGACCCATTAATTCCTGCTCTTTGCTTCCTGTCTGCCAACCAGTTCTCTATCCGTGTCAATATCCTACCCCCAATACCATGTGCTCTAATTTTGCACATTAATATCTTCTGTGGGACCTTGTCAAATGCTATTTGAAAGTCCAGATACACCCCATCCACTGGCTCTCTCTTACCCATTCTACTTGTTACATCCTCAAAAAATTCCAGAAGATTATTCAAACATGATTTCCCCTTCGTAAATCCATGCTGACTTTGACGAATCCTGTCACTGCTTTCCAAATGTGCTGCTGTTGCGTCTTTTGTAATTGACTCGAGCATCTTCCCCACCTCTTTTTTCCAGCTTCTTCCCTCTTACTCAGTCTGAAGAAATGTCCCAAACCAAAACATTGACATATGCAGCCTGACCTGATAAATTTCTCCAACATTTTATAATAACCAAGCGATCTGCTTTCCGAAATGTCGATTCAGAGATAAATAGTGGGCATATATTGGAAATAATTAGTCTTTTTTGCGTCATGAGTCCTTTACATCCACCCGAGGGACCAGACCGTTTTGGGTTTATCATATAATCAGACCTATCTTCAATTCACCTTCAATTCTGAAGTATCAGCTGGGTTTCTTTTTACTCATGCCTATGAAAAGGCCAAACCCATAACCTTCTGATCTGGAGTTGAGAGTGCTTTTAACTGGGAAAGAGTGAGTGTAATGTGTTCATATTTCCCCTATGGCATCAGAGAGGAGTAGAGCAGTTCCCCCTCCCCCTTCCCCCCTCTCGCCAAGGAGGAAAGTGGAAGAATGTGCAGGTAGACAAGAGCTTCATAGTTTTTTCATTATGGTGGGTCGGCGATGGTGATCACAGTCAGCCACAGCAGAAGTAAAGGTTGGGACTTTCAGTGAATTGCAAAACAGTTATTGAGCCAATACAATGAAGGATTCTGTGAATATGTTGGAGTCGGGCTGATGCAAGTCAGTGAGGCAGAGATGATAATTGAAAGGTTCCTAGAATTGTACAATATATAAGTGGTATGTCTTAACACGATGGAGTTGTGTAGATAAAAAATTCAGAATACATGAAAGAATTTTGGAAAGGAATAGGAGCAGTGTCGTGATCTTAATTGGCTGTATACCTGAGGTCAGGATTGGAGACAAAAATATTTGGTAGGATAGAATTAAATTAATCATTGAAGTAAAATTGAATAAGGGTGGTGTAGTGGCGCAGCTGGTAAAGCTACTGCCTCAATAATCCAGTGACTCGGGTTCGATCCTGACCTCAGATGCTGTCTGTGTGGAGTTGGCACATTCTCCTTATGGGTATTCTCTGGATACCCCGGTTTTCTCCCACATTCCAAAGACACGTGGCTTTGTAGGTTAATTGGCACTGTAAATTGCCTCCAGTGCATAGAGATTTGCCGAGAAAGTGGGATAACATAGAACTAGTGTGAATGGGTAATCCATGGTTGGCCTAGATTGGTTGGACGAGGGCCTGTTATGTTGTATCTCTAAAGTACAAGTCACTTAAATTCATTGAAATGAATAGTGGGAGACAAATGGCTTTGGAGGTAAACATCACCTATCCATGTTTTCCTGAGATAGTGCCTGATCTCCTGAGCTACTCCAATACTTTGTGTCTTGTCTTGCACGCTATTAAAGCTTGTCTCCAAGCAATAATCATTGGGTATAAACTAGAATTCTGCTAACTAACCACATTTTTGAGAGTATTAAATTGCTCATGTATAATCCTTGCCATTTTTCTGAAGGCCAGAAACACTGGCATCCAGTACCCATCCCTGAAGTTTCAGTTTGCATATGCAGTTAAGTGACCAAACATCATTTTGAGATCCACTATTGGGATTGGTCAGAGACAGCCCACATTGGATGTACTTGGGAAAGACCAGGCTAACATACTGGCCTTGCAGTCCCTATTGGCACCATTGCGGTTGAAAGCAGCAAGGTGAAATTTAAAAAAAAATGTTTGTTTGATTATTGAATGATAAAGAACATTGTTCACAATCTTTCCCTTCCCCAATCTTTTCCTTTCCCTACTTCTGACCTGTTTTGGATGTCTCCCTGAAATCCTTCAATAGAATAATGTTAGATGGATATATCACACTGATAATAATTTCTCAATTTGAAACCTGTATTAGATCATCTTTACTGTGTTCAGCATGTGCCCCGCATAAAGTTAATAAATAATATGAAGTATACATAAATTTAATATATCCTTACCATTCCAAGTGGTGGTTAGGAGTTATAGGAGGAAATATATATTTAAATAATTATTTGCATTATCTAGAAACACATCAGTAACGCACGTTCAGCAACATTGCACAGAAAGCAATCAATGAATAGGAGCAATTATATCTAATGGAATTGAAGATCAATGTGTAAATGGTTATGGAAATAAGCACATAAAATGAAGCGTGTTGACTGTATTTTGTGGTTTATTAATAACAAATACCGTTTACCTGCGGTGTAGGTTTTGTTGACGATTGGAACTTTTTGCAAGCTGGCTTTAACTCGGGTTTTACTATATGCATGAGGAGAATGATTGCAATGTGATTTATTGGTGATGGACTACGGAGAATATGTAGGGACATTTTCTTGTAAATTGTGATTTCTAGTTTTGATTAAAATGTGAATTTCACGGACTTAAAAATCATATTGTGTTATCAAACTTTTGAGCAATACTACAAATTTTAAGATCTATGTCCCCTTTCTATTATTTCAAACTGTTATTGCAATGAACATACAATGTGCCCATATAATTTCCTTCCCCAATCAAATGCATCAAATTGTAAAAGGCCATGAATTCTGTGTGGGTTTTGGCAGGGCGGTGGGGTTCTAATGCCTGAAAGATATATCTGTCTAATGAACACTATATACATTGATCATAAGAGTTTTAGTTGGAAAAAGAAAAATTATTACCATTCCCACTCTGAATTTATAATTTATAGACTCAGTATAAATCATCTGTGTGAATTCAGACAACCTAATGGCAACAAGTGTTGAGCATGTTGCTCAACATTATATGACAGGGCACCTGACTGCCTGAAGCATTGGAACTGATTTGACGACAATACAGGAAAAAGTATGAAAGTTATATCAGAGTTTGAGAGAGACCAGTTATGTGGCTTGAATTGATAAATAGCATGTTCATTTCCAAATCACTGATGTCACGAAAAATACACTGCCAATTCCACCAATATGATTAAACACAACATTTCTGGTAGTTGAAGGTAGACACAAAATGCTGGAGTAACTCAGCAGCATCTCTGGAGAGATACTCCCACATTTACCTTTGATTTAAACCAGTATTTGCAGGTCTTTCCTACACATTACTGGTAGTTGATCTATTTGAGGCTAGGAATAGCATGATATTATCAGAAATATATGTCTTAAACTATGTAAAATAAAAGTAACAATCTCAAAAAAGTAAATAAGAGTGTAACACCATCATAATGGAAGGTCGTTATCAGAATTAGAAATAGCTTGGGGTTGCTCAACTAAAGTTTGGACAGTTAGTCAAATTAAAGCTTAAAAGAAAAAGCAGCAGTAAATGTTTCAGCAGGAATTTGGGATTAGGATTTTTAAGTATCTACATGTAAAATGTGAATCTCTGTGTTTAAAGTAATTTCCAAATGTCAGGTAATAATTAGAATTTCCTACAAATCAGAACACGCATTGTGCAATGTGCATCTCACAGAAACTGCTTCCACTTGCCCAGACTGCATCCTGTTCCCATTTCTCACATTTCCCTCGTATGAACGAGCTGCAACTTTCTGTGTGGCACATGGTAATATTTAAAGGGAACTGAAACTTCAACTGATTTATATTAGGCGTGATGGGGATGGCAGGCCAATATCTAGAAGTTTGTGTCAATTGGGAACTTCTCCAACAACCACATCAGCAACAAGTACTGCACATTGAGTTGTTGAGCTGGTCTCTGAACATCAGGTGGGAGGAGAATTTTGTTCTAGTAGGTATTTAAACCTCCAGTTAGGTATTATGTTTGACCCACAAGTAGGCAGAAGGGTTAAAGACCAGAGTGAAAGGGGTAGGAATCAACAAGTGTAATATTAGGAATTAAGTTTTGTTTGTATGTTCTTGAGCTAGGAAGACATCAAATTAAAATGCGGAATCTTAAGAGTAATAGTGTCAAGATTGTCATTTGAGGCTTGCACAAATTGGCACATGTTTCAATGGGTCAAAGCTGAATACACGCTTAGAATGGTCAAAAGTTAAAATGCATGCTTGGAATAGATTTTGGGATGTTGATGACACCATATGCAAGGAACTGTAGATGCTGGTTTACAAAAACAGACTTAAAGTGCTGAGTAGCTCAACTGGTCAGGCAGCTTCATTGGGGAACATGGATAGGTGACGTTTCGGGTCCCGACATTTAGCGATATGCTGGTGGAACTCAAGCTGTAGGCACCCGAAACATCACCTATCCATGTACTCCAAGGATGCGGCCAGACCCGCTGAATTACTCCAGCACTTTGTGTCTTTTTCTCCATTTTATATTTTTTGTTTAATGTGCTTTTAACATCTTAAAAACAAAAAAGGTGGCAAATATTAACTTTTCCATTTTTCCATGATGATAGAAATTCTCGGTTTTATTATTTTATATTATTAAGTATTTTGCTACCTTGTGTACTGGGCTTCTATAGAAATAACTGGCACATGCAGCAATAAATGTAATGTGCTGTTCTGAGGAGGAGTTAGTTTTCTTACAGATCAGCTCTTCCATGCATTTGCTGGAGGAACTCAAGGGGTCAAGCCAATCTGTGGGGGCAAGGAATGGTTTACGTTTCAGGTTGCAAAGACAAGGATGTTTTTGTTAAGATTATTTAGTTTACAAATTGTATTTTGTATGATTGTTCTTGGAATGTTTGTGTTTCCTTGCTGAGATACAACAGAGAACTTCAGTTTTTAATAACAGCGTACATATGTACCTGTTCCTTCATATGTACCTGTTCCTTCATTTCAGCTTGTGTGTTAGGGTAACATAAATTATGTTTGTTAGTCTTGTTTAGTTTAGAGATACAGCGTGGAAGCAAGACCTTCAGCTCACCGAGTCCATGCCAACCAACCAACATTCACCCATATCATACATACCAGGGATATATTTTACAAAAGCAAATTAACTCCAAATCTGCATGTCTTTTGGTGTGTGGGAGGCAACCAGAGCACCTGGAGAAAATCCATGCGGTCACAGGACGAATGTGCAAACACCGTAGACAGCACCCGAGTTCAAGATCAAACGCGGGTCTTTGGTGCTGTAAGGCAGCAGCTTTACCGCCGCACCATTGTGCTGCCTTTTATAGTTAAGTTAAAGTTATGCATGATGGATGTAGGCTGATTTTCACTGAGTGCACGTGACACCTCATTGTAATTATCCTATTACAGAGCGTAGAGTGTGTTAAGAGTGTTTAATTGTCATATGTACCAGGAATGGAACAATGAAAGAATTACAGCCTGTGTTTATCTCAAGAAAATAGTCAGCATGTCGGATTCTCTATCATTTGTACAAATCTAAATAGTTTAGAATTATAGGTTTAGATCATTCAATTTGCAGATATATTCACAAATAACTTGGAAGACTTTCAGAATACACACAGTACAAGTTTAATTATTACATTTATCTTCTGTTTGAAATTGGAAACTGTACTTTTAAATTTAAGGTACATAAAAAGCATCACAGGCACATAGATGCAGACGACACACTAAATCATAAATTGCACCAGACAGTGAAAAAAAACAAGACATCAGTACAGGCCTACCCACGATTTTCCGGCACCCTGGATTCCAGAGCCTTTCTGGATTATCCGTATTGTCAGACTAACAGACGCACAAAGTCAGCCTCGGAAGTCAGCAACGTGAACGGATCTGCCGGCTCTCCACAACTACCCTTTGACTTATTTCTCTTGGCATTTTTGAATCCAATTGTCTAACTCACCTTGGATTCCACTGGATCTCATCTTCCAAACCAGGCAAATATGTTGGACCTTGTCAAATGCCATATAAACAACATCCACAGCCCTACTTTCCTCTTGGCGATCTCTTCTAAGAACTCTGATCAGATTCATGAGACATGATTTCCCATGCACAAAGCCATGCTGACTATCCCTGCTAAGTCGGAAACGCAAGGAACTGCAGATGTTAGCTTACAAGAAAAGACGCAAGGTGCCTCATTTCCATAGTCTTCATGATCTTTTCCTCATAAAATAAGATATTTTGTGGTTCTACACAAAGATAGCCGTGCTGATCTTTAGGAGGGCCAATTCTCTCCCCAGCCACCCCTTTACTCTTAATATATCTGTAGATCCCCTTAACAAGCCAAATCTCCTGAAACTTCAATGAAAGTGTAGGCACTGGAGCACCTTCTTGGTGATGACATGTACATGTTGGGCCCAGAGCAGGTCATCTGAGACACCATTGCCCAAAAATTGGAAGCTGCTAATTTGAAATCTGCCACTGGGAACAGGTAGGGGCTCTAACATACATAAGCGCACCCGAACACCTCCCTCTCAATTGTATAACTGACACTTTTCCCAGCAAGTCTTTGGAGCACTTTTGGAGTCAATAACCTGACTTGAATTAAGACAATTTCTTTCTGACCCTGCACCAGGGACCTCAAACATTTCCATTGTGTTTTAGAATTTGCAACCATGGGCCTTTTGAACAAAGTGTTCAATGGCCTCTGCACTCTGCTGAATTAATGCAGTTTTCCAGGCACCAAACAATTTTTAGGCCCCGGAACGAACAAATATTTGTGAGTGCAATATATCAACATGAAGATATTTGAATTGCACGTTCAGGATCCAGTAAGTTTTGATGTTCATGTTGCAGAAAATATTTTAAATTTTCTCAACAGCATTCCTAATTATTTTCAGCTTCTACTGTTGTGGAGTCATACAGTGGAAACAGGCCCTTCGTCCGAACTCGCCCACACCGGCCAACTATGTCCCAGCTACCCTAGTCCCACTTCCCTGCGCTTGGTCCATAACCCTCCAAACCTGCCTAGCCCCAACCTCAACTACCTACCATACATCCACCACCCTCTTGGATTCCTATTAAATCTTTTCCCCTTCACCTTGAACCTATTCATAGCAAAAGGATTTGAGTACAAGAGCAGGGAGGTTCTACTGCAGTTGTACAGGGTCTTTGTGAGGCCACACCTGGAGTATTGCGTACAGTTTTGGTCTCCTTATCTGAGGAAAGACATTCTTGCCATAGAGGGAGTACAGAGAAGGTTCACCAGACTGATTCCTGGGATGGCTGGACTTCCATATGAAGAAAGACTGGATAGACTCGGCTTGTACTCACTGGAATTTAGAAGATTGAGGGGGGATCTCATAGAGACGTACAAAATTCTTAAGGGGTTGGACAGGCTAGATGCAGGAAGATTGTTCCCGATGTTGGGGAAGTCCAGGACAAGGGGTCACTATTTAAGGTTAAGGGGGAAGTCTTTTAGGAGCGAGATGAGAAAAACATTTTTCGTACAGAGAGTGGTGAATCTGTGGAATTCTCTGCCACAGGAGGTAGTTGAGGCCAGTTCGTTGGCTATATTTAAGAGGGAGTTAGATGTGGCCCTTGTGGCTAATGGGATATGGAGAGAAGGCAGGTACAGGATACCGAGTTGGATTATCAGCCATGATCATATTGAATGGCGGTGCAGGCTCGAAGGGCCGAATGGCCTACTCCTGCACCTATTTTCTATGTCATCTGGTCCTCGATTTCCCTATTCTGGGTAGAAGACTTTGTGCATCTACCCGATCTATTCCTCTCATGATTTTATATACCTCTATAAGATCTTCCCTCATCCTCCTACGCTCCATGGAACAGACCCAGCCTACTCAACTTCCCCTTATAGCTCACAACCTCTAGTCTTGGCAACATCCTCGTAAATCTTTTCTGAACCCTTTCAAGCTTAACAATATCTTTCCTATAACATGGTGCCTATAACGGAACGCAATATTCTAAATGCAGTCTCACCAACGTCTTATACAACTTCAACATGACCTCCCGACTTCTATATTCAAAATCATATTATGATAGAACAATTGAAAACTTACTTTTCCCAAATGTACGCATTCCAAACTCATCTTTATTCCTTTTCATTCATTATTGAAGACGTGTAAAGAATGATTGGAGCTTAGTTCAAGTACAGCAGGTCAGCCCTCAAGACTACAACAGCACCTCCCTTGTTGGAGGGTTTGATGATAATATCGGGATAGTTACAAAGGCCTGTACGGTCAGACGGGGTGAGGTTAGAGTAGGTAAGGGAAGTCAGAAAGCTAAATCTGCTGAGTTACTCCAGTATTTGCTGTCTAGCTGCACAAGACTTCCCAGAAACAAGGTTGCCGTCTCATGTCATAAGCTGTTGCAGTCAATGCACACAGCACTTTCAAAACAACTGCTAATATGACTGGAACAGTGCTACCAACTGCAAGGGCATTTGGTAAAATGCAGTTGTGCAGAACGGCACCCCAAATACTTTATTTGGAATCCTGCCATCGTGATACCATAGCAAATATAGTGTAATATTGAAATAAATACAAAAATTGCTAACATTATAAAGCTACTTAGTGCCTGAAATATTATTATTGGCATGCATATTTTGAGCAAGTAGAACTATTATCGTACCTATGAATGATGACAAATGATTCCCCAGTGTCTTTGAGCCATTGTTAAATTGTATTACTTAAATTTTGTTATGTTGTCATAACAAATGCTGGGAATAGTTGAAGCAGGAAGTACACAATGGCAACAAGTCGAACAATGCATTCTGAATTGCGAAATGCTGAGAACAGACTGTATTCTCATCTTGGTTTATGCCTTTGATGCACCGTGCCAAATGTTTTAATGCAAGAAGATTGAATTATAATCTGGTTTAAAATCCATCAGTGTGCAGTACATTTTAGTTTGGTTCAGAGATACAGCACAGAATCGCCTTTCGACCCACCGAGTCAGCACCGACCAGTGATTTCTGCACACTCACACCATCGCGCACTCACACTGGGGACAATTTACGTTTATATTAAGCTGATTGACCTACAAACCTGTATGCCGTTGGAGTGTGCGAGGAGACCGTCGATCTTGGAAAAAACCCACGCAGGTCACGGGAAGAACGTACAAACTCTGTACAAGCACCTGTAGTCTGGATCAAATCCGTGTTTCTGGTGTTGTAAGGCAGCAACTCTACTGCTGCGCCACCGTGCCATGATGGGGAAAAGTATGTGCAATGCATAATTAAGCACACAGGCAGAACTCTGCTGACTGATTACTGTTTTCGTTTCTAGCTGTGAAATATGACAGAAATTGAGTAGGCTAGGAATCTGTGCTGTAGTTAAGAAGAATGCGTTTTTATCTCATTTAGGCATGAAATGTGTCAATGTGAAACATCCCACATTTATCTGTGAACAGCGTAGATTTGGGGAGGATGCTTCTGTAAAGAGTGTTCTGGATGAGGGTCAAAATCTCAAAATAAGAGGTAGACTTTTTCGAACAGAAATTAGTAATTTCTCCTTGGCGGACAGTGAATCTTTAGAATTTTCTCTCCAAGAGGGCTGTGGCAAATCTGGCATTGATGGCATTCAAGGCAAGAATCAACAGATTTTGTCACTGTTATAGTGTCATAATGTAATGGAGCACAGAAACGAGCATTTCAACCCACCATGTCTTGTCTGCCTGTTATACCATATGCTTCTATTATATGTACATTTATATACCTCTCCTGGTCACCCCATGTTTTCCACTACTCCAGGGAAAATAAACTATGCCGGTCCTATCTCTCCTTATAACTGAAATGTTCAAAGGCCATGTTCTCGTCAATATAACAGAGGGAAGCAGGAACTGCATCAGGCAGCATCTTTGGAAGCAATGGGCAAAGGATCGGGAGAAGGCCGAAGAACAGGGTTGGGAGAGAAATATAGATCACCCATGATTGAATGGCAGTGTAGATTTGATGAGCTGGGAGGCCTACTTCTGCTCGTATGACTTATGTACTTAGGATGTTTTGAGTCGGAGCCCTTCTTCAGACTGATGGCATGGGGAGAGAAAGCTGGCAAAGAGAGTTGGAGCAAAGCTTGGCAAGTGATAGGTGGATGTAGTTGAGGGGTGGTTTGACTAGCAGATGGATGGAGTAAGTGACAAAAGTTAGAAGTGAGAAGGAGACAAGATCATCAGATATGGAGAGGATGAGTGAAATGAAGAGCTGGAGGAAGGGATGTGGGTGGAAGATGGTGGAAAGAAGGGGGATGAACAAAAAATGGGGTACCTGGGGTGGGAGAACTTATGAAAAGAGAGAAGTGAAAGAGATATGGGTAGGGAATGTATTACTTGAAATTCAATCTTCATACTGTTGGGGTGTAGCCAAATGAGGTGTGCTCTTCCAATTTGCATGTGGTCTCACTGGCAATGGAGGAGGGCAAGAATTGAAAGGTTATATGGCAGTGGGAAGGCAGTTAAAATGGTTAGCAACTAGAATTTCCAGGAGCCTACATTGGGATCACCGAATACAGAGATGAGATTGAATAAGTGCGTGTGAATCTGTGCCCTATCTGTAAAGGCAGCTAGGGTTCCTGGATGGAAATGGGAGAGGAGGTTTTGTCATTTTCTACGGTTGCTGGGAAAAATATCTGGGGAGTATTGGGTGGGAAGGGAAGAATGAACCAAGGTGTTGTGGGGAAAGTGAGTACGTCACTCCCTCTTTTGCACGTGCTCCTCTATGGCACATCAAACCTCTAGGCCAGAATATTTAGTTGTCAGTCATTCCTTTCCCTCAACCACGTTTCCATGATTGTACCAATGCTGATCCATGCTCAGCTGATCCATCTTACCTGTGCGCTCCTTGCGTTAAAGTAAATGCAGTTAAACCTACCGGTCTTCTCATGCTCCCCCTGTTTAGCCTACTCCTTCCATTAGAATGCCTATATTTTGTCTAAGGAAACAGATGAGATACTTCACAATTTATTTTGCGTAAGTAGACTGGTCCATATTCAAGGTCTCAACAGCCAACCTAAATGATTATGCCACTGTTGTCACAGACTTCATTAGTAAACATGTAGCGGAATGCGTACCAAAGCAGACAATACGAGTGTTCCCAATCTGCAACAGTGGATGGACTGTGAAGTGTACTCTCAGATAAAGTTTGTGTCTACGGCATTCAAGTCAAACCATCCCAAGCAGTAAAATAAATCGATTTACAACTTTCACAACGTCATCGAGGATGCCAAAAGGAAATTCTGGACCAGGCTAGTGCACTGGGATAACCGTATTGATGCTTGATTCTGGGAAAGATGTCTGTAAATACTCCTGCCTGCTGGTCTACTCATGTCCTGAAGACACGGCTGGGCTAGTTGCTTTCTGTGCGCTCAGAGCTGTTGATTGTGGCTTGCATGATCTAATGGGTAGGGTTGCAGGCAATAACACATCCCTCTCTGATGAACTCAATGCGTTCTATGAAAAGGTCAGTGCAATGACATCATTCCACCCTTCGGATACACCTGTACCCATGGTCACTGTCACAGATTTCAGATTGGCTTTAATGAAAGTGAATCCACAGAAAGCAACTAGCCTAGCCGTGCATTCAGAACCTGCGTAGACCAGCTGGCAAGAGTATTTACAGACATCGTTTCCAGAAAGGGTTCAATCATCCACAAACTTAAAGCCCATCCAGGCTGTACAGGCCTTCAGTTATGCATTAATCTCACTTTTCCATCTATTCCTATACACACTAACCCGTGGTACCAGAACCAATCCAGGGTAAATCACATACAGTGGAATAATATATACATGTAATAACAACTAATAATCGCACTATTTTGAATAGACCCAGGATGAAATTGGTGAACAGATTAAGTGACTATCCTGATATTTAGTCATTCTGAGGCATATAGATAGGGTAGACTGCAGGAAATGTTGGAGGTAGATAAAAGTAGTAGAGATAGATTTGGAATAAGGGGGAAGAGATTTAAAGGGACTGTGAGGTGTCCTCTCTCATCCAGAGTGGTGAGTCTCTAGAATGCACTGCAGAGTATTTAACGTGCCTGGCCAAGCACTTGAATTGCCCATTCAGAGAAGGATACAGGCCATATTCTGAAAAATAGGATGAATGCAGATGGGTGCCCACGTGGACGAGATGGGCCGAATGATCTGTTTCCATCCCTCTATGATTTTATGGCCATGGTATAAAACCAGGATGCCCCACAGCAAATTACTATTTTCAGTGTCCTAAAGTATCACTGAATGTTACTTTAGGGATGTTTAACAAAAGAACTTTGGATAAATATCAACAGAAGAGATTGTTTAGTTAATTGACAATAACCTGCAACCATTGCAAACAATGGTGTTTGTTTGATAACTGCATGTAAATTTGAACAGATTATTTTGTGGCCTGTTTCTCGTTTGTATTAATAGACTCTGACGAACAGTCTGAACCATAATGTTGGACAGAAGCTTGCTCCCACCTCCAATTTGACTATATTTAAACAAAGATATTGCTACTTCTCTGATATTTGTTCAAGTACTGAACATTGAAAAACATGAAGTAATTTCTTAAAATAATTTACACTGAATTATGAATTGACTAAGTACAAACCTTTTCACCATCTGTACCCTTTCCGAGCTGGAGCCCTTGGGATGAGGATGTCTGGTATGCTGAGACTCACTTTAAACAGGTAAGCAATCCACGTTTTCAGTAGAATTATAATGCAATATTACATCCCAGCTAAACCAGCCAGATTAATTGTGCAACACATATTTGGTGTGACTATTCAGGAATGATGGAATTTTGAGGCACATGGCTTTCTCCAACTGAGCAGTGAAGCCATTAATTTCACCTTTTCTTAAAAGAAAATTTGGACAAGCTTTTTTCTTGGAGTGCGTTTTTCCTTGGGGTGACGGGTTTCCTTATAGAGGTTTATAACATGAGGATCATAGATAAGGTGAATGGTCATAATCATTTATCCAGGGTGAGTTTAAAACTAGAGGGCAAAGGTTTGTGGAAAAATAAAACTTTATTAAGGACCTGAGGGGCAACTTTTTGATGCAGTTTGGCACATATATGGAACGAGCTGCTGGAGGAAGGGTAGAGGTGGATACTATAACAATATTTAAATATCTTTGACAGATACATTGGCAGGAGAGGTTCAAAGAAATGTGGGCCAAATGCAGATAAATGGGACTATTTCAGATTTACATCTTGATCGGCATGGATGAGTTGGGCCAAAGGAGTTGCTATCATGCTGTATGGTTCTATGACTCTCTATGCCTCCCCACCATGGAGCTTGCCATTAGCTACACTTCCGATTCTACATTGAAGGTTTGTTTATTACTCATTTAAATCCTTGTCATTACAGTCTCCTGGAGTATTTCATTATGTGTTGGACCGTGTCCTCCCTTACTTTTAGATGGAAGGGGACCAGAACACTCTAGAGAGATAAGATCACTAACTCAGCCTGATCTTGAGGCAGCACAATAGTGAAGCAAGTAGGGCTGCTGCCTCAGTAATCACAGGTTCAATCTTGACCACCAGAAGATGTGCAGGTTAATTGGCTTCTATAAATTACACCGAGTGTGTTGGCGAGGGGAGAGCGATTTATTGGATTACTTTTGAGAGCTGGCAGAGACATGGAAAGCGGTTGCTCTACTGAAGTATGTCAGTATGAAATGCTAAGGTTAAGACCACTGCTTAAGGTCACCCATTGTGAAAGACCGTATCATGAGCTATGGTTGTTGCATCACCTGCGGGAAGTAAAACGTTTCGATCGATTAGGAGAATCTGCATGATTGTGATGGAATTAAATAAATACTGCAATATTGGAAATCTGAAATAAAGCAGAAAATGTTGGAAGCGCTGAGCGGTCAGGCAGCATCTTTGGAGAGAAACAAAGTAAATAAATGCAGCTGAAACACACTTCTCTCTGAACTAGGAAAGAGGATAAACAGATTAGTTTCCAATTGCAGCTCGGCAGAGGAGAGAACAAAAAGGACAAAGAGAATATCTTTGATCAGGTGGCTGTAATGATTGGCGGTTGATGAAGTTATCGGGCTATACGTTAATGAAAACATTTAGAATGAGTGCAAACAAAGGAATATAAAGGCTGCAAAATGCAGGGCCGTAGAAAATGCCCAGCATGTCAGGCTGTGCATTTCCAGTTCCTTGTTTCTAGTTTCTGTGAGTCAGGTTTTGCTGTGATAACACTTTTGTGAAGCATGTTACCCATGTACAATGTGCTATATAAATCCTAGTTATTCTGTGCTCCTTTGCACCGAACTATTACCATACTTGGTAAGAATGCTGGACATCTGAATTGTGAACTATTCCGTTCTAAGATCTGATTAAGGAGCGTGAACAAAGAAAATATGACACTAAACCAAAACGTTAACAGGCAATCGCCTCGCAGTTAAGAAGGCAGATGTTGCATTGGCCTTTAATGCACGAGGGTTGGAGTTTAGAAAGAAGAACATTTTGTTATAGTTGTACAGGGCCATAGTGAGCCTGGGATACCATGCACAGTTTTACCTTGCCTGTTAAAGGAGATAGCAGAGGATGGTTATATGGAACAAATTATCAGAGGAGGTAGCTGAGGCAGGTACTATAATAACATTTAAAAGACACTTGGACAGTTACATAGATAGGAAAGGTTTAGAGGGATATGGGCCAATCGCAGGCAGGTGGAACTAACATAGACGGGGCATCTTGGTCGGCATCGGAAAGTTGGGGGATAGGGCCTGTTTCTGTGCTTTACGACTCTGAGTCATTCCAAAGGATATTCCCAGGGTTAAATCCAGTGATTAGAGAGGCTATAAATGGGGGACGCACAGACCTGTAGGTGCAGGAATCTTGAGCAGATCGCAGAGTGTTGGAGGAGCTCATGGGTCGTGCGGCATCCATGAATTGAATGTGCAGGCAATGTTTTGGGATTTGACCCTTCTTCAGTTTTGGATTGGGATCTTTTTTTCAGTCTGAGGAAGGGTCTCAACCCGAAATGTCGCCTGTCCATTGTCATGGTGGATGCTGCCTAACCTGCTACAAATCCAGCACTTTATATTTTACTCAGAGGCGGAAAACTTAGGTTTGTATTCTTCAGAGTTGAGAAGAATGAGGAATGATCATATTAAGACAATCTTCATCTTCTTCTTGCATATGGCGTGCACATCCTAAAGTTGTAGGTCAGCATGTTCTATTTGAACATTTGTTTGTGCACGTTGGGTTGATTGCATTAGTCGAAACGGGGTGGACCACGTGAAGGTTGTAATCTCCCACCCCATTAAGACAATGTAAGGTTGTGATGGGTCACAACAGGGTAGATGTCGAGATATGGGCGGACAGTGGTGCAGCAGTAGAGTTGCTGCCTTACAGCGCCAGTGACCCGTGTCGATTTTGACCTCGGGTAATATATGTATAGAGTTTGTACTTCCCGTGACTGCATGATTTTCTCTGGGTGCTCCAGTTTCCTCCCACATTTTAAAGACTTGCAGGTTTGTAGCTGAATTGGCTTCTCTAAATTGGTCCTAGTGTATTGGATAGAGCTAGCATATGGACAATTGGGCTGAAGGGCCTGATTCCACGCTGTTTTTCTAAACTACTAAATTAGAGTTGTTAAATTTGATGCTACTTCAGACCATTCCAACTTCCTTATGTTATGCACCTCTTCCTGCATTGCATCGCTGTTCTGGAGCTACTTGCCTGATGTTGGCTTGTGTTATGAATGGAACCTTTCGGGCATCAAAGATTTATCTTCTCAACATCTGCCACTCTTTGGTGCATTTATAATGAAACCCTGATCGGGTTCTCCAGCTTGGAGTACAGCAATGCAGATTCATTTTTGTGGTGATTCAAGTTCGTACAAGTTCTTTACACAAATGCCCACCTTTTACATGTTATAAGGTCTCTTTAAATCCATTCACTTCTAATATCAGATCTCTTGATACGGCTTCAATCCAGTGAGCTCAATGATTAACGGCGGCTATATTCAGTCACACGGTAAATGAATTCCACAATCCTCAGGTTTGTTTTTCTGGAGAAAGGCAATTCATTTGAAAGCATACCACAGAGACATGTATGCCGGATAATCTGCAGTTTTAAAAAACAGTCAAAACATCTAAGATGATGAAAAAGTAGTCACAGGGATGCTGCTGCGCTTTCTTACCACTTACCTCACTAGGTAAGTTTGGCCTATTTCTGTTCCTTGTTTACAAGCAATAGTTATTTGGTGTACATGTCTGTGAATGCATTGCATTCTACGTATATGTTGTGCCTTTTAAAAATATATATTTGTTGCGAGTTTATATTCAAACAATTTGTGCATCCATTTCACACACATATTTCAGCTGTTTCAGCTGAAGAATCCTGGTATTAAGCGAGTAATTCTAAAGATTTTCTCTCACTTAGTTTTTCTGTCTCATTACTAACTGAGTTATATTTATAAGTGTAAGGCTACAATGCAGCCTTTTTTAAGAACCCATAGTTCAACCTAGGAAAGAAACGTGCCCATACCAAGTTCTGAGTTACCACAAACAATTGCTGCCCTCGGCATTAAATGTCTTTCCTTAGTGAATGTTGTGCCTTCAAGCATTGTGAACAATCCCAAACATTGTGCGGGCTCTTGAAAGTCCTACAAGACTTGAGCCAAGGGCATGGCTGAATGTAACCTGCTTTAAATAATATACAATTCTGTGAAATTTGTATCCTTTTTGAGGACATTTGTCTCTTTCTGTTTTACAATTGAAACATGACATTTTACTAGTTTTTGAGTTAAAAATAGCTGTTGGTATTTTTGTCTTAGCGTTGTGACTCTAACCTTCAACTCATTTGGATAATGGTTCTTGTGTTGCTGTCACTACTTTGCTTTTATATTTTGTTATTTCATGCTCTTAACATACCACCCAAGATATTTGGCGGGGAAAAAGGTAAATTTCCAAAGCTGAACATGTGATATGCTCTGTCGTGGAAATTTAAAATAGCCTTCCAGTGTCAGACCAGAGTATTAGTATTTTGAACTCCAGATCAATATCGCTAGTGCTCACTCAACAAACTTGTGAGTGTTAAACTTGCAGAATTATTTACCTTTATCCTGCATTGTCCTTGCAGACAGCATGTTCACTGTTTACATTTGCAGTTGTCCCTGAACCTGTCCGACTAGATTAATGGTACTACCTCATTGATCATTCTAATTCATGCTTCATCAAGCTGAACTGAAGAATGTTCACATAAGGTATTCATTCTGAATTTTGCAAGTGCAGGCTTGCAAAATCTACATTGAATGGAGTACAGCATGATGGGGGCAAGACAAGGAATATGAAAAGTCACCAACATAGTTTAATGACACCACGGTACGTCATCGGTAATAGAGGATTTTTTTGCATAACGGAAGGCAGAAGAACCGGCCAGACTGTATGAAAACAGTAATGGTGCCGCAACATTATTTAACTTCAGATTATTTTTATTTTTGTGACTTGTGTTCAGATTTGTCTTGAAAGCTCATATAGTTCTGCAACCCATAAGTGGGGATGCATTCAAGTGTAAGAAAAAAGACTGAAAATCAGTTGAGAAGTCAATTGGTGATCAGTCAATCTTTACCTTCAATATAGTCAATGATTCCACATTAATAGTTTTCTGTTCAAATAAACCAAAAGTCTCAGAGAAGAAATCAGTACCTCTGTGCTAAATGGGCAACCTTTATTCAGAAAAAAATGCCACCTAATTCTAGATACCCCAACAGGAACAACATCCTCTCAGTTTCCACACCATCAATACACTTCAATCAGAATTTCAATAAGGTCACGCTCATTCTCAACTCCAGTAAGCTTAGGCCCAATCTGCTCAGTGCCTTGATCACAGGAATCATCCTTGTGAATCATTTATGCTCTACCTCTAATGCAATTTTATCCTTAAATGTGGATTCTCCAGTTGCGGTCTTGTCAGCATATGTAAAGTAGCATCAAATGTCCCTGTGTTTATACTTTATACCCCTTACAATAATGACTAACATCACATTAGCGTTCCTATATATTTGCTCTACCACTGGCCAATTATTTAAAAGTGAAATAATGTGAAGGTGTACTAGAATAAGATATTTCTTCTGGATAAACTGTACTTTTTAGGAGCTGGTAAGCTGTTGGATACAAAGTTCCAGGATTTTGATCCAGCAATGAAGAAAGCCTGTTGATATATTTTCCATTTGTGATTGTGTGACTTGTCCTGCAGCGCATGGTATTCACATCCACCTGCTGCCCTTGTTGATTCTTGCAAAGGGGTCAGAAGATATAGGCGCAGTCTGGATGAATAACAACCCAGTGCATTTTACAGACGGTATACACTGCAACTACAGTGTGGTGGAAGAGGGATTCAATGTGTAAGGTGGTGGATGGGATACCAATAAAGCACAGTGTTATGTCCCAGACTATATCAAGGTACGTCAGTGTTGTTGGCACTGCTGTCTTCCAAGAAAAAGGAACATTATCTATCAAACTCCTGACTCTGGGGTATCAAGAGATGAATTACTTTCAACAGGATACCCAGTCTCTAACCTTCTCTTGCAGCCAAGAGTTATGAGGTTGGTCCAGTTGAGTGCCAAAGGTGTCCACCAGGGTATTGATGATGGGAATCCTAAACATTGCCAGTTGATTCAAGGTCATAAATTACATAAAAGAAAGTTGTTTGCAGCAAGTTATTTTTAAGTTTATTTTTGGAAATGAGATCAAAACTGAAACCCATGCTCTTTATCGTGTCACTAAAGCTCTGGACTATAGCAAGGCCTCTTCTGGTATCCATTTCTTCATCATCCTTTTAATCTTCCATTAAAATAAGGGAGTTGAAATAAATAGAAAGAGTAATGAATATTAAAACAATTCAGCTAAACACTGGAATTATGAGCAGAGTAATTATTAATACTGAATGCAGTGTGCCACAAATGTAAATACAACCTGACTAATTTAAATCTGTTGTTTCTTCATTAATTTGGCAAATTGTTAAGCAGAGCATTTCCTGTGAGCTTGTTTCAAGTTGCATGGGCCCAGTATTAACAATAACTGGCCTCTGAGGAATGATTAAAATACCATTTAAGTCAGATGCTGGATGTAGACTTAACAACCACAGGATTTCCTTTTGTAATATTTTGCCTGTCTCATCAATTTATTTTCAATTGTGCGGTAATTTGGTTGATCTTGCAAAGAATAGCTGAGTTGGGGACATTAGATCCTTTATCTTGTTTTTGAACATTGCCTCGGGATGATGCAAAATAGCTGAATAGATCTTTGACGGGCAAGTGGAACCAAGATGGGTGGAATGAGCCACATGCCATTACCGACACAGATCTTTATTCTCAACATGTCTAGAATAATGTGCAGCATTGAAGCAGTGTGTAAGTCATTGGTACTCGGCTTTAATCTTAGTTCCTATTAACTATGTTTTGGAGTATCTTCTAACAAGGCTGATTTAAGATGATGTTCAGCAATGGGCTTGCTCCAATCCCAGTTGGATGTCAGAAAGAATCTGACTAACTGAACATGTATTTGTATTCATCTCTTCCCAAACTCCTCCCTCTGTTTCACCATGCTAATTTCCAGCAGAGAATGAGGAGCTCACTAGGATTCAGACCATAAATCAGCAGTCACTGCCGTTTCCCTTATTTTCTCTATTCTACGACGTTGAATTTTCTAGAGGGCACCCCCTTACTTTTGTATCTTTCTCGTGCTTCCTTAAAATTCTATCAGCTGGATATTTTCCAGAAAATCCATACTGGACTTCATATTGTGAAATGAGCCTGGCCAGGTGACTGGCGTTTTGGTGTAAGAGCATTTTTGAAGATAATGATCATAACGCCATAGATTTTAACATTGTTTTGAACAGGGAAACATCTAGATGTTGGGGGAATGTATTAAATTGGGACAAAGCAGATTACAATGTGATTAGGCAGGAACTACGGAGCAGTTGTTATTGGGGAAAGTCCACAGATGACAAGTGGAAATCATTTACAGGCCCGTTGATCAAAATGCCGGATCAGCATGCTGTGGGTAATCAAAGAGGCTGTAAACCCTGAAAGACCCTTAACAGCATTGATGTGCAGAGGGATCTTGGAATCCTAGCTCACAGCTCACTGAACTTGGCACCACAAGTAGATGGAGTGGTTTAAAATACATATGGTATGCTTGCCTTTATTGATGGGGGCATTGAATATAAGAGTCAAAGTCATGATGAGCTCTCTAGGATTTTGGTTAGGCTACATCTGGAGTGTTATGTGTAGTTCTGGTCACCCCATTGCAGGAAAGATGTGGAGGCTTTGGAGAGGATGCAGAAGAGGTTTACCAGAACAATGCCTGTATAGAAGGTTTCAGGTACAAGGAGAGATTGGTTAAAGTTGGATTGTTTACTCTGGAATGTTGGAGGTTGAAGGGAGACTTGATAGAAGCATATTACAATTATGAGAAGCATAGAAAGGGGAAACAGAAAGCCAGAACCTTTTCCCAGGGTGGAAACGTCTAACAATCGAGGGCATGACTATAAGGTGAGAGGGAGAAAATTTAATGGAGATGTGAGTGATGGGGGCCTCGGACGCACTTCCAAGGGTGTCAGTGGAAGCCGATGCCTTAGTGGCATTAAAGAGGCTTTTGGATAGGCACATGGACGTGTTGAGGATGTGATGGAAGTAACTGAAGTTTAGGACTAAAGTGTGACGGAGTTGATGCTAATGAAAGTGTTAAACATACCCATGAATGGACTTGAAAAGAGCCAGTTTGCTGCGTTAATTACATGTTTTAGACTTTCCTGTAACTGGGTTTACTATTCTTCCTTCAGATTACAGATGTGATTCTAATTGGTGTTTTATGTTTCAGAGCTGAGAAGACGGAGGTACTTAGCGATGACCTGCTGCAGGTAATCTTTTGATTTTTGTGTTGGTAGCAATCAATATATAACTGAAGTGAATGCACGAATTGTGAGTGATGTGTACATTTTCCTGTATTCATGAAAATACAGCATCCTGTTAGAGGACATTAATTCAATCACTTTATTTTACGTAAAACAAAGTATAATCTAATGAAGGTTATGAGATTTGTATTTAAGAAAAGCCATCAAGAATCATATGCACCAGGATCAGAACAATTACATTCTTATTTGCTGCATCTTGAGAAACACATCAGTGCAACGACAAATAAATATACAACAATAAATATTGCAATAAATTATCAATAATAGTGGTAACTAAATCATAGTACTGCAGACCAAAGTACATAGTGCAACCAACACAAAGCCCACAGTAGGTAGCTGCCAAGGTCAGGTTTGTGGTTAGGATTATGCAGTGAGATTTGAGCCTGATAGTTGATGGGAGGAAGATGTTCTTGTATCTGGAGGTCCCTATTCTCCAGCTCATGTAACCTTCTTTCCAACGTTTGCAGCAACATGAGAGTGTGTCCAGGGTTGTGTGGATCTTTTATACTAGCTGCTTTCTTGAGGCTGCATTTCCTGTAGATCCTCTTGATGTTGGGATTGGAGAGTGCAATAACGGATACCATTCCCTTCCATTTACAGTAAACCTTTATTATAACGGACCATAGTGGAGGGAGTGATGTCCATTATTGCTGATGACTGCAGATGATGGTAAATAGACAAAGACTGAAATTGCTGGAGTACTTCAGTGGGTCAGAATATCTGGAGAACATGGATAGGTGACATAGGAACCCTTCCTCAGACTGATTCAGTCGGCTGAGTTACTCTGCACTTTGTATCGTTTCAGTTTAAAACTAAGCTTGCTATCTGTGGGGCTCCCTCCCCTCTCTGTCGGTGACTGTGGGGGAGCAGGAGTAAGCATCGGGGGGGGAAGAGGCCAACTGGACAGGGTGACCGGAGAAACAGGTGGCCGTGATCGAGCACAGAGCGGATATAGTCACTGCCGACAGCAAGAAACAGCAGCAGGTGAGAGTGGTGCTCGCACCTTGTGAGTCGAGAGTAGGGTCGGAAGCCGGGGCTCCAAATGGCTGGGGAAATGGTGGGAGCCAGGGATGAGTCGGCAGGTCATTACATTCTTGATAAATCATTTGCACTGCCTACGATACCACCCATCCTAGTCTCATCTGCAAACACATGAATCATGCCTGCTGTCAGACTCCTGAACCAGTCATCCTTTCCACAACCCATTCTCGGATATGCTGCCACAAACTTACTCTTTACTCTCATTCTGTTATTCCATTATTGTACTTTAGTTTTTCTATTGCACTACTTCAGATTGCTGTACAATCTTTACATCATACTGCTGTTTGTATTTATTGTTCTTATTGTTATATCTATCATTATTACATGTAGTGTTTACTCTGAATTTCATTGCACCCTCGGTGTATGTGATAATAAACTAATTTGAAATTCTCACTCTCACAGAGTGAGTGAGAACAAAACTAAGATACATGCCTTGAAATTTAGATGCTTACAACATTTGCTGGATACAAATGGAAAGATGGATGAGGAAATGGGCAAGGAGGAAGCCCGTGAAGTATTTAGACTTGGAAAAAAAAGTGAGACATTATGGTGATGGCAGACTGGCATGTCTTGGATAAATTCTCACTGTTTACAAGAAAGGAAATAGTTACCATTTATAAAGTGTATAAGATGTCATACAACACTTGACAAACAATGAAGTGTTTTAGAAGTGTTGTCACTGTTGTAATCTCAAAGATAACAGCCTGTTTGCAAACACTTTATTGCATGGTGTTGATAAAATATAATACTGGAGTGACTTCGAGAGAGTTAGAGTTAGCTCTTAGGGCTAAGTAAATCAAAGGATATGGGGAAAAAGCCAGATGGGGTACTAGAATCATAGAAAATAGATGCAGCAGTAGGCCATTCGGCCCTTCGAGCCTGCACCGCCATTCAATATGATCATGGCTGATCATCCAAATCAGTATCCTGTACCTGCCTTCTCTCCATACCCCCTGATCCCTTTAGCCACAAGGGCCACATCTAACTCGTTCTTAAATATAGCAAATGAACTGGCCTCAACTACCTTCTGTGGCAGAGAATTCCACAGACTCGCCACTCTCTGTGTGAAAAATGATCATCTCATCTCGGTCCCAAAAGACTTCCCCCTTATCTTTAAACAGTGACCCCTTGTTCTGGAGTTCCCCAACATCGGTAACAATCTTCCTGCATCTAGCCTGTACAACCCCTTAAGAATTTTGTAAGTCTCTATAAGATCCCCCCTCAATCTCCTAAATTCCAGCAAGTACAAGCCGAGTCTATCCAGTCTTTCTTCATATGGAAGTCCTGCCATCCCAGGAATCAGTCTGGTGAACCTTCTCTGTACTCCCTCTATGGCAAGAATGTCTTTCCTCAGATTAGGAAACCAAAATTGTACGCAATACTCCAGGTGTGGCCTCACCAAGACCCTGTATAACTGCAGTAGAACCTCCCTGCTCTTGTACTCAAATCCTTTTGCTATGAATGCCAACATACCATTCGCTTTCTTCACAGCCTGCTGCACCTGCTTGCCTACTTTCAATGACAGGTGTACCATGACACCCAGGTCTCATTGCATCTCCCCCTTTCCTAATCGGCCACCGTTCAGATAATAGTCTACCCTCCTGATTTTGCCGCCAAAGTGCATAACCTCACATTTATCCACATTATACTGCATCTGCCATGCGTTTGCCCACTCCCCCAACCTATCCAAGTCACCTTGCAGCCTCCTAGCATCCTCCTCACAGCTAACACTGCCCCCAAGCTTCGTGTCATCCGCAAACTTGGAGATGTTGCATTCAATTCCCTCATCCAGATCATTAATATATATTGTAAATAACTGGGGTCCCAGCACTGAGCCTTGCGGTACCCCACTAGTCACTGCCTGCCATTCTGAAAATGACCCGTTTATTCCTACTCTTTGCTTCTGTCTGCCAGCCAGTTCTCTATCCACATCAACACTGAACCCCCAATACCGTGTGCTTTAAGTTTGAATGCTAATCTCTTTTGTGGGACCTTGTCGAAAGCCATCTGAAAGTCCAGATACAACACATCCACAGGTTCTCCCTTATCCACTCTACTAGTTACATCCTTGAAAAATTCTATAAGATTCGTCAGACATGATTTACCTTTCATAAATCCATGCTGACTTTGTCCAATGATTTCACCACTTTCCAAATGTGCTGCTATCCCATCTTTAATAACTGACTCTAGTATTTTCCCCACTACCGATGTTAGACAAACTGGTCTGTAATTCCCTGTTTTCTCTCCCCTCCCTTTTTTTAAAAAAAAGTTGGGTTACATTAGCTACCCTCCAATCCTCAGGAACTACTCCAGATACTCCAAAATACTGATTTTGGATGGTCAGCCATGATCATATTTAATGCGGTGCTGGCTTGAAGGGCCTACTCCTGCACCTATTTTCTACATTTCTATGTTAGTTCCCTGCTCCAGAAATAGTGCCAACGAGTAACTCAATAGAACCTCCATTTAATGCCATTTCTGAAAGGCAGCATTTCAGATTGTTTTGTTTACAGTGCCCCGCAAGGATGCGTTCTCAGCCCCCTACTATACTCCTTATACATTCATTGCTGTGCAGCCAAATACCAATCCAACTTAATTTACAAGTTAGACACAAAATGCTGGAGGAACTCAGTGGGACAGGCAGCATCTCTGGAGAGAAAGGATGGATGACGTTTTTGGTCGAGACCCTTCTTCAGACTCAATTTACAAGTTCACAGACGAGACCACTGTAGTGGGCCAGATATCAAATAATGGCAAGATGGAATACAGAAAGGAGATTGAGAACCTTGTAACCTAGTTTCAAGACATTCTCTCAGTGCCAGCAAGACAAAGGAGATTGTGATTGACTTCAGGAAGCGAAGCAGTACACATACATTTGAAATCGCCGAAGTATCACAAGCAAATTGTCCTGGACCAACCATATCAAAACTATGGCCAAGAAAGTGCACGAAGGAAGTTCAGCATGTCACCAATTTCTATTATCACGATGCATCACTGCCTGGCTTAGCAACAGCTCCGTCCAAGAGAACAAGAAATTCTGCAACGTTGTGGACGTAGCCCAGATCATCACGCAAACCAAACTCCCATTAACTCCATCTACCCTTCACATTGCCTTGACAAGGCCACCAGCATAATCGAGGACCAGTCTCATTCCGGTGTACTCCCTCTTCTCCATTCTCCCATCAGGCAAGAGGTATGACCACCACACGTCTTTGGGATGTGGGAGGAATCTGGCGCACCTGGAGGAAACCAGTGCAGTCTAAGGTAGAACATGCAAACTCCACACAGATGTGAAAACTCTACACAGAATCCTAATGGGGGGCGAAAACTGGAAGAGTGGTGGGGGTAGGACAAAACCTGGCAATTGATATGTGGATACAGGTAGGTGGTTGGAGATTGTGTGGCAGAATGTCCACGGTGTTTCTTTGCTTTCTTATCCCAGATTAACTAATCAAGCCTTGGAAGTGGAGCCGGAATCCTTCACCAACAAACTATTGGTGCTTATTTATGTCTTTCAAATTGCAAGACATGCTATTGAAATATATTTAAATATATTAAGACACACTTAATCTATTTTATTTTAAAAACCAAAGTGCTCTTGATGTTTCATTTGCAAGCGGTGGTCAGTTGATGCTACTAAACAGATTACTTTAATATTTCTTGTTTATATTTACTCCTGTATTCTACAGTGTAATAACTGTCATAAATTTATAGATTGAGGAAACAAAACATACATAACAAAGCATTGATATCTGTACTTTATAATCTGAAAATGGAAAGGGAGTAATACCTAATGTGATGTGTCCTCCATGTTTCTGACATAGATTGAGAAGCGGATGGATACAATCAGAATTATTTCTCATACTATTCATAAACGACTGGCTGCGTGTTTGCAAGTTCAACAGGGCACCGATGTGGACAAACGCTGTGTAAGTAATACTGTTGTGCATGACAGGGTGGGCAATGAGATGTTCCTGGTGGTATTTTAGCTTAATTCATTTTTAAATGATTTTTCTTGAAGATGTAAACGTGAGCTTGTGTCAATTTTCTATTCAAGTATAATTTACTTATATTCTCCAGTAAATAAGTTATATCCTTGCCTATTTAATAAACAGGGATTGTAGACAATGTATATTGTTATTCTAACATTAAACGAAAGAAAATGGTATCCCATCCAGAGCTGGATCAAAGCCAGCACCTTAAAGCCTCAGCTTCACATACCTGTTTTTATTTTGTAGACCACAAAATAAATGCTAACATTGCATTTGCCTTCCTTACTACCATCTCAACCTGCAAATTAACTTTTTGGGAATACTGCACCAATACTCCCAAATCCGATTGTTAAATCCTATCCCCATTTAGAAAGTTTGCAGATGACACGAAAATAAGTGGAGGAGCAGGTATTGCCAAGGAAGCAGGGAGTCTGCAGAAGGACTTGGACAGTTTGGGGCAGTAACAAAGAAGTGGCAAATGGAATACAGCGAAGCAAAGTGTATGGGCATGCACTTTAGTAGAAGGAGTAAAGGTATTGACTATTTTCTAAATGGAGAGAGGATTCAAATATTGGAGGTACAAATGTACTTGGGAATGCAGCTGCAGATCCCTAAAAAATTATGTTGCAGATTGAGTCGGTAGTAAGGAAGGCAAATTTGGGTCATACGGTGGCGCCACATGCAGCAGCCTCACCAGCAGCTGTTCGTCCTTTCATCCTTTTAATTATTTTTAGTCTGTCTAAAAGTTTTATTTTGGAGGTCTTTTAGTCTTTTTTATGTGGGGGGGGTTGGGGGGGGAAATCAGTCTTCTCAGTCATTACCTGGTCGAGGATGCGTCTTTTCTCTGATTCGCATCTTCGCCCCCTCCCCGCGGCCTACCATCTGGATTGGCGCGGCCTTTTCTGCCGGAGACCGGTCAGAGCCTCAGCAGAGGCGCAGCACTGAGTTACCATCGCGGAGCGGGTGATGCCTTATCGAGGATCGCTGGAGCTCCGGAGTATTGCGCCATTTAACATCGTGGAGCTGTGGTTTGCGGAACCTCCAGCCGCAAGCGACGCTGAATTTAACATCGCGGAGTCCTGGGACCCCTTGCCGGAGTCGCCAGCGTTGTATCTCCGTCCAGCTCGGCCTGTGGACTTCGGGAGCCGCGGTCTCCGGTAGGAAGTGGCCGATTCGGAAACTCCAAGACACTGAGAGTGTTCTCCTTTCCGACGCCGGAGCTCCGATCATCTCGGCGAGAGGGCCTGAAACTGGGAAATGTGGAGGGCCCAAAACTCCCCGACCACGGGTGAACAAAGAGGAAGAGGACTGAACTTTATTGCCTTCCCTCACAGTGGGAAACGTTGATTCTGCTGTGTGGGGATGTTCATGTTAAACTGTATTGTGTTCTCTTTATCCGTATGGCTGTATGGTAATTCAGACTGTACCAATTAGTACATGTGATAATAAATGTCTCTTGAACTCTTGAACTTGAAATGCAATGCTGCCATTTTGAGAGAACTAGAATATAAAAGCAGGAATGTAACGGTGAGGCGTTCCAAGACACTGGTCAGGCCATATTCTGAATATTTGTGTGCAAATTTGTGCCCCTTTTGTGAGGGGGAATGTGCTGGCATTGGAGAGGGTCCAGAGGAGGTGTATGGGGATGTTACCAGGGAATATTGGTTAACATACGAGAAGCATTTGATGGCTCTGGGCCTGAACTTGCTGGAGTTTAGAAGGAAGAGTGAGGATCTCATTGAAACTTAACAAATAATGAATGACCTAGATAGAGTGGTTGCGGAGAGGATATTTCCAGTAGTGGGAGAGTCTAGGACCAGAGGAAACGGCTTTAGAATAAAAGGATATTCCTTTTGAATGGAGATGAGGTAGAATTTCTTTAGTCAGAGGATGATGAATATGGAATTCAATGCCAGCACTGGAGTCCAAGTCATTGGTATTTTTAAAGCGGCGATTGATAAATTCTTGATTAGTAAGGGTATCAAAGGTTACGGGAGAAGGCAGGAAAATGGAATTGAGAGGGAAAAATACATCAGCAAATGACAGAGCAGATTTGATGGGCCGATTGTCCCAATTCTGCTCCTTTTTTTGCCTCGCTCCCTTTTTAAACACTTGGGTTACATTTACGATTTTCCAGTCCTCTGGAAGCACCTGACTACTGAATCTTGGAAGATCACTTTCAGTGCCTCCACAATCTGTACAGCTACCTCTTTCAGTACCCTGTGTGTAGTTCATTTGGTCCAGGTGACATCCACTTTCAGACCTTCCATTTTCCAAGCATCTTTTCCTTAGCTATAGCGACCGCACTCGCTGATGCAAAAAATGTATTCAATTTGTCTGCTATTTCTTTGTTCCCCATTACTACTTCTCCAGCGTCATTTTCCATCAGGACAATGTCCACTTTTGTCTTTTACACTATATATTTGAAGAAACTTTTGGTATCCTCTTTTTTATTATTAGCTAGCTTGCCTTCATATTTCATCCTTTCTGCCCTTATTGTTATTTTATTTGCCTTCTATTGGCTGTTAAACATTCCCCAATCCTCTAGCTACCCACATAAAATGCCTTCTCTATTAGTTTTATGCGGTCTTTGACTTTCTTTGTCAGCCACAGTTGCCTCATTCTCCCCTTAGTATGTCTCTTCCTCTTTGGGAGGAAAAGATCCTGTGTCTTTCAAATAACGCTCTGAAAGTCCCATCATTGCTTCACCGTCATTCTTGCCAGGGTACCTTTACGATCAACTTTAGCCATTTCCTCATTCATGCCTTTACTTAACAGTACTACCAATACATCTGATTTCAGCTTCTCCCTGTCAAACTGCAGGTTGAATTCTATATTATGATCACTGCCCCCTAGGGATACCTTCACCTTAAGCTCCCTAATCAAATCGGTTTCATTACACAAAAGCAAATCCAGAATTGCCTTTTCCCTAGTGGGCTTGACCACGATCTGTTCTAAGAGGCCATCTCGTAGGCATTTCTACTAATTCCTTTTCTTGGATCAAGTACCAATCTAGTTTTTCCAGTCTACCTGCACATTGAAATCCCCCACAACCGCTCACTTGTCATTCCTACATGCCTTTCATATATTCTGATGTAATTTGTACCCTACTTCCTGGCTGCTATTCGGAGGCCTGTATATATTCCCATCAGAGTCTTTTTACCATTGCAATTTCTTAATAACACCCTCACAGATCCTGCATCTGTAAACCATGGAGAGGTAGCCGATTGGCAAGAAAATTGGTTTCAATTAAGGAAGCAGAGTGTGATGGTGGCAGGTTGTTTTTCAGACTGGAGGCCTGTGACCAGTTCATTGCTGTTGATGGTTTATATCAACGATTTGGATGAGAACATACAAGGCATGATTTGTAAGTTTGGAGATTACACTAAAGTGGGTGGTATTGTAGATAGCGAAGATGGATATCAAACGTTAAAGCAGAATTTTGATTGGTTGGGCAAGTTGGCTTGAGGAATGGTTAATGGAGTTTAATGCAGATGAATGTGAGGTATTGCATTCTGGGAAGTCTAACCAGGGCAGGACCTTCACAGTAAATGGCAGGGCTCTGGGGAGTGTTGTAGAGCAGAGGTATCAAGGAGTCCAGGTACATAGTTCCTTGTAAGTGGTGTCACGGGTAGATAAGATGGTCGTGAAGGTCATCAGTCAGGGTATTGAGTTTAAAAGTTGGGATGTTACATTAAACTGCACAAGATATTGTGTTCAGTTTTGGTCACCCCGCTGTAGGAAAGATATTAAGATGTTAAGCTTAAAGAGTGCAGAGAAGATTTACGAGGATGGTGCCAGGACTTGAGGCCATGACAGAGCTGCCAAGCAGTACGGACTTTCCGTATTTTGTACGGAAATGCGATTAGAATATGGATGTACGAACTTCCGGTGGCACTATGGAGTAGGAGAAACTAGCGCCATCCAGCTCCGCAAAAATTGTATCTAAATCGGGGAAAAACGGGGTTATTTATAGCAACTTACCAGAGAGGAGCGTTTCTGAACGGCACCGGCAGCTAGATAAGGTCCGTGACGTCATCAGGCACGCGACTTTTACAGCGTTAATGTCGATCCAAAGAACCCCCCCCAAGGGAAAAAAACAGTGCCGAAAAAAGAGGTAGGCCCTGCTGAAGCCTCGACCTCGATTTTGACTGGCTCCCTGGAGGATATCCCAAAGAAGAAATCAGAAATGGAGGATTTGAAAACTACCATTATGGGTGAGCTTAAAAAAATGAAAAAAGAATATAAAGAAGAATTTAAGTTGCTCAGAGCTGATATTGAAGTTTTTAAAGAGCAAGTTAAAGAGGAGTTGAAAAAAGAAGTTGTAACCACAGTAAAAATTATGATGGATGAATGGAAGATAAAAGCAGATGCTGATCTAAAACAACAGATGGACGAAGTAAATCAGAAAGTTGGTGGTCTGGAACTCGCGGTTGATCTCAAGTTGGAACCTATTATGAGAACACTTGATCAACAACACGATGCAATAAAGGAATTAACCAGTATTGCTGACTCAAGTGCTAAGGCGAATGACAAACTTCTCTCCGAGAACAAGCGTTTAACAGATTTATTGAATAAAATAACTGAGAAATGTATTGACTTGGAGGGAAGGCAACGGCGCATGAACTTGCGTATCGTGGGTGTGCGTGAAGGCAAGGAGGGAGCTCAAGACACCAGAGAGTTTGCTGCAAATCTTCTGAAGAATGTCTTGAATCTGGAGCAAGCACCCCTACTTGGCCGAGCGCACAGAGCACTGAGACGACGTCCAAAGACGGGTTCGCCACCAAGACAACTGATTGTGAAAGTGGTCTACGATCATGTTTTGGAAAATATGATGAAGATAATAATTCGCAAACAGAATCTGTTTTATGATGGTGACAAGATCAGCATATTCAGAGATTATCCCACGGAAGTGGCCAGGAGAAGAGCCCTCTTTACTGAAATAAGGCACATCCTCAGGAATATAAAGGGCGTGAGATAAGGCCTGATGTACCCTGCCACATTACGAGTAAGCTACGATAATAAAGAGCATCACTTCACTAAACATACCGAAGCTCTGGAGTTCGCCCGTAAAATCGAGAAGGAGTTGGATGAGGAAGAAGAAGGAGAAGCAGAGGGAACACAGAGAGAAGATGAAGATGGGGATGAAGAATAACGAACTTGAATCATATTCAACACTTACCTGATGCCGATGTTCACCCAGCAAGAAGGAGGAAGAATGATGAACTTTTAAAATTATTGGACATGGAGAGCTTAATGATTATTAATAATAAATTAATATACAATAGTATTAGTTTAGTACTAACCATTATTAACAAATGTATGTTATACCTCCTTAAACAATTTAAAATGATAGCAGTAATTAAAATAATATAGCATTAACAAGAATGGAAATGTAACACCCCGCCCCTAAACATATTGCCCTTAAGGCATTTACGGAGCTGGAAATATAAACATCTTTTTTTTCCCCAACGGAAGTCCGTAGATTAATAGCCACGCTAGTGTGGCTTACACTAACATCACTTAACATAGCTATAGACACTTTTTTCCCCTGCACTTTTCTAATAATATTAACTTTTTTACCTTTTATTTATTTAAAAAAATATATATATTATATGTGGAATTGTATTACTTTACTTATGAATGGTATTATACAGTAGACTGGAGGGGATATGTATGTCAGATAATGTTATTAGTATTAGTTGATCACAAACTAGGGTACGAAATTGGGATGTATATGCTGAGACATCTACCTCATTATAATCCACCATAATACCTAAATGCAAGATACTAATAAGAAAAAGGGGGGTGATGGAATCACCTTCTGTAGTTGGAATGTAAAAGGTATTAATGAACCAATTAAAAGAGGTAAGGTTTTGGCGCAATTAAATAGAATGAAAACTGATATAATTTATCTTCAAGAGACACATCTAAAAAAGGACGCACAATATAGATTAATAGGACGCACAATATAGACACAATATAGGCAAATTGGATTTCTAGGGTGTATCATTCATCATTTACTCATAAATCTCGAGGAGTTGCCATCCTTATTCGTAAAGGCATTCAATTTAAACATAGTTCAATAATAGAAGATCTTGAAGGTAGATATATAATAGTTACGGGTGAACTATACTCGAAGAAGGTTGTACTTATGAATATTTTCATAAGTGGCCCAAATTTTGATAATCCGCTATTTTTTAAGAAAATATTTAACACTATTCCTATAGTAACACAGCGCAATCTAATAATCAGGGCGACTTAAATTGCACTTTAGATAATTATTTGGATAGATCATCAACCAAAGGAAGGCTATTTCTAAATCAAGCGAATTCATAAATTCCTTTATTAGGTCAGCTAATGTCAAAGATATTTGGAGAAATGATAATCCTAATGGTCGAGAATACTCATTTTACTCTCCGGTATTTTGAACATACTCTAGGATAGATTATTTCCTAATAGATTCAAAACTTGTCCCATTTACGCATGACTCAAAATATCATAATATTATCTCGGATCATGCTCCATTAACATTCAAGATTAATTTAAAGGGTATAACTAATGGATATTCGCAATGGAGATTTAATCCTCATATATTAAATGATAAAGCTTGCTCAGATTATCTGGTTAAACAGATTGAATTATTTTTTGAAACCAATGATAAACCTGGAATCTCATCATCTCTTTTATGGGACACATTTAAAGCTTTTATACGGGGTGCTATAATTTCTGCACAGGCACATCTGAACAAGGAAAATCGAAAGATTCAACAGAAATTGGAAAATGAAATAAGGCAGTTGGACATGTAAAATGCTGTGTCTCCATCTAGGGTTATACATAACAAAATTGCAACATTAAAATATAAATTAAATGAGATGCAATCAAAGTATGTTATTAAACTTTTTCAAAAGACCAAACAAGTACATTTTGAATTTGGGGATAAACCACATAAATTGTTAGCTCGGCAACTAAGAAAATCAGATAAAGAAAAAATGATACATAAGGTCAAATCTGAACAAGGAGAAATATTAAGTTTACCAAAAGACATTAATGATAGATTCCAACAATACTATCAAAAACTTTATACATCAAAGGTGATGGATCAACCCGAGGGTATGGAAGCGTTTCTCCAGAAATGCCACATTAATGGATTAGATCAGGAAGGTAGAGAATTATTAGATGCTGAAATATCAGCAAAAGATATTGAGGAATCAATTAGATCATTGAAGAATGGTAAAGCTGCAGGACCCGACGGTTTGGGTGTTGAATTTTATAAGAAGTTTCATGATTTGATCGTCCCACGGCTACAAACCATGTACAAAGATGCCTACGAACAAGAACAGCTTCCAGAAACCCTAAAATAATCCACAATTACACTTATTGCTAAAGCAGACAAAGATCCAGAAGACCCAGGATCATACAGAGCAATAGCTCTTTTAAAAACAGATCAAAAAATATTAACAAAAATTTTATCTCAAAGGTTAAGTTTAGTGATCAATAGATTAATACATCATGATCAAACAGGTTTTATTCCTAAATGATACCCCACTTATAATTTAAGACGTCTATTTAATATCATTTACTGGAAAAGAATGAATGATATTGAATTAGCAATTATATCCCTGGATGCAGAGAAGGCGTTTGACCAGGTTGAATGGCCTTACATATTTAGGATAATGCAGAAATTTCAACTGGGAGAAGGATTTTGCAAATGGGTTAGAATTTTATACTCTGGCCCAACAGCAAGAATCCTAACAAACCAAATGTTATCAGCAAAATTTAATCTTTCTAGGGGTTGTAGACAAGGCTGTCAGTTATCACCCTTATTATTTGCACTCGCTATAAAATTATTGGCCGAAAGGATTAGATCAGAACCAGAAATTTATGGATATAATACTAAAACCACAATTAACAAAATATCTTTATATGCAGATGATGTTTTAATATACATAACAAAACCGGAGACTAGTATTCCTAAATTACTTGATGTTATAAATTTAGTATGTTCTCAGGATATAGAATTAACTGGAATAAAAGTGAAATTATGCCTATAATAGGAATTAAATTGAATAAATTACAAAAATTTCCATTTAAAATAGCTAATAATCAAATTAAATATCTTGGAATTAATGTATCAAAATCTTATAACTCTTTATTTAAATCAAATTTCCACCAATTACTAAATAAATTAAAAAAATAATATTTTATATTGGAAAACATTACCGATATCAATGATTGGTAGAATAAATGCCATTAAAATTATTTTTTTGCCACAATTACTATATTTATTTCAAGCCATCCCGTTATATCTTCCTAAAGATTTTTTTTAAAAAATTGATTCTATAGTTAACAGCTTTATTTGGGATTATAAAAATCAGAGAATAAGTAAAACAAGACTTTACATTTAGAAACTGTGCCACTTTGTTTACTAATTATGAATAATCCTATGCTTAAGCCCTCGACATTGGATGCGGGGTTTAGACATTGGAAAAACTTAGGAATAATAAGGATAGAACATCTTTACAGGAATGGGAAATTTCTCTCATTTCAGGAGTTGAAAGAGATTTATGGATTGCAAGCAAATAATTTATTTAGATATTTACAAATTAGAGATTATGTCAAATTAAATACGCAAGATTACAGAAATAGAGATCCAGGTTTACTGGATGAAGTACTTAATAAGCATCCAACAACAGAAAAATTAATAGCATATATATATATATATATATATATATATATATATATATATATATATATATATATATATATATATATATATATATATATATATATAATTCTTTTGGACAGGGAAATGCCAAAAACTGAATCATTTTGACTAATTGGACTAATCATTGGGAAGAAAGCTTACAACGAACCCATCGCTGTTCGTTAAATGCCAGACATACTTTGATACAATTCAAAGTAATACATAGATTACACTACTCAAAAAAGAAATTAAATAGAATTTTTCCTAATATGTAACCACTGTGTGATAAATGTCAGCACATAGAAGCTGATTTAACTCATAGTTTTGTAATATGTACAAAACTTAATAGTTATTGGAATTAGATTTTCAAAATTATTTCCATAGTTTTAAAGATTACATTAATCCCTGACCCAAAATTAATTATATTTGGTGTTTCAGATTCAAACCAAACTTTTAACAGCAAATCAAAGAAATTTTCTGGATTATTGTTTAATAATTGGAAAAAAATTAATATTAAAATTTTGGAAGGGACCATTATCCCCTACAATTAAAATATGGACAGTGGAAATGTTGGAGACGTTGCAATTGGAGAGAATTAGGTTTATCCTAATGGATAAACTTGAGCTTTTTGAACAAATATGGTCTCCATTCACTGATTATATGAAGGGGTAGCTGGGCTCGGCATTGAAACTCAATAAGTACCCGGTGGGAAGATCAAACAAAAATGTTTAATTTCAGATTTATATACTTGTCTCTATATATTATAATTAGAAATTGTTCCATTCATTGATAAGATGCATACTGTTTTCTTTTCCTCAAGTATAATAATTGTTTACTAGTTATAGGTTTTTTTTGTTTTTTATTTTACTTTATTTCATTTTATTTATTTATTTATTTTCCCCTTTTAATCAAGTATAATCATATTCTTTAAATTACACTATTCTTTCTTTATACTTTTTTCTTTTTCTCTTTTTCATACTATAAAAAAAATGGAGGCCTATATACATGGGAATACATTATATAATTTTGGAAAGATGTAATAAGTATATCTGAAAAAAAAGTTATTATTTGTAATATGTATGGCATCTAATAAAAATATATTAAAAAAAAAGAATATGGATGTACGATTTTGTATTGTTAAATACGGAGTTCAGTTCAGTCTGAAGAAGTGTCTCGACCAGAAACGTCACCCATTCCTTCTCGCCAGAGTCACTGCCTGTCCCACTCCAGGTTTGAACAGAGCGCTGTCAGTTTAACCGGTGGGAATTTAAACGAAGAGCTGTCGGCTACAGCACTATGGGTTCTAAAAATAGCACCAGATGATGATGTAGAAGCCATTTTGGAAGCCTCCCTCTCCCTCCCTCGCTTTCTCTCTCTCGCTCTCTCCTTCCCCTCTCTCCCTCCTTCTCTCCATCCCTCTTGCCCTCCCTCCCTTTCTCTCTCCTTCCCTTTAAAAATAGCGCTACCAGCTGGAGCGCTACGGCCACAGCGCTATGGGTCACAGACTGTTCAGGAAAATTCTCGTATAACAATGAGTCTTTGGAATTCTCTTTCTCAGTGTTAGTTGAGCCTTTGATTAAGTTTCAGGCAGTGGTAGAATTCTGGATAAACCTAGTGGTGAAAGGTTACCAGTGGGATCGCAGTTATATTGGGATTGGCCTTGATTTTACAGAATGGTGGGTGGGCTCCAGGGGGAGAGAGGGAGAGGATGGAGAGGGAGGAAGGGAATAAGAGAGGGAGAAAAATAGGAGGGAGGGAGGGGGAGAGAGGGAGGGAAGGAGAGAGAAAGGGAGAGAGGGAGAGGAAGGCTTCCAAAATGGCTTCTACATCGTCATCTGGTGCTAAAAGCAGGAAGCAGCCGTTCAAACAGCAGTATACAAAGAGAGGGCAATGAATGCACTGTCAAGAAAGGTGCGTAGAAGATGTCAGTTGGTAGCAAAATTATGCATTCTTGTGCTCTTACATTCGTATGACTGCACATAAAATACAACATTTTTTTCAGCAAAATGGCACAGCGTTAAAATACGGATTTCCTCAGCAAAATACTGATTTTCAGGTACTAGAATACTGAAATGTTCTGACAAAACTTGGCAGCTCTGCCATAAGCTAATGGGAAGGGTTAGGCAAGTTAGGGCTGCTCCTTTGAATGTAGGAGGATGAGAAGTGGTCTTATAGAGGTGTACACGATCATGAGGAGAATAGTTAGGGTAGATGCAGAGTCTTTTACCCAGAGTTCGGGAGTTCAGAGCCAGAGGACATGGGTTTAAGGTGAGGGGGGAAGGTTTTAATGGGAATTTGGGGGGAAACTTTTTCATGCAGAGGATGGTCGGAATATAGAATGAGCTGATGTGCGAGATAGTTGAAGCAGAAACACTACAATAACATTTAAAATACATTTGGACAGTTCATGGATAGGAAAGGTTCAGAGACCAAACACAAGGGTAACTAGGTCTGCATGGGCAAACTTGGCCGACAGCCCTATTTCCGCGCTCTATGTCTCTACCTTCTGATTCTATGTTGTTTCTTGCAAAAGTTTGGATTTCATTCCTTACCAACAGAGCCACCTTACCCACATTTGCCCACCTACCCATCTTTTCGATAGGACGTATCCAGCAACAGAATGAAATGGGTTTGTAAGGGAATGTTTTTGACGAGAATTGGGTCAGATGAGATTGCTTGTGCTTTAGGTAATGGGAGATAAGATAACCTATTCTGTCAAACTCAGTGGTGTAGTTGTGAATTGATTTTCCTTAAAGATTTGATTTTTTAAAAATATTTTCAGAAAAAGTTGCCACTTATGGCTCTATCCCAAAGCATGCAAGAAGGACTCAGCTTCTTGGGCGATGAGTCTCTCATTATGTAAGTACTTTTTGTGTAATTATACTACCTTAGAATAAGTTTCTTTTGAAACAACAAGCTAAAATTCTTGACTTCAAATAATAGAGGGTAATCTACAAAAGCATAAAATATGAAATGAAGCACGTTTTAATGATAAAACACCACGTGACAAACGATATTTAAAGCACAGCTACATATATTTATTAACGATGTAATAACAGCGCATTTGGAAAGGAGTGAGAGGCTCGGTCAAATTCAGCATCGATTTATGAAGCGGAAATCGTGCTTGACTAATCTTTTGAGGATGTAACAAGTAGAATGGATAAGGGAGAGCCAGTGGATGTAGTATATTCGCACTTTCAAAAAAGCCTCTGACAAGGTCCCACACAGCAGATTAGTGTGCAAAATTAGAGCACATGGTATTGGGGGTAGGTTATTGACATGGATAGCGAACGGGTTGGCAGACAGGAGGCAAAGTAGGAATTAACGGTTCCTTTTCAGAATGGCAGGCAGCGACAAGTGGGGTGCTGCAAGGAAATAAAATGTAACCTCTCCAATTTTGCGGATGACACAAAGCTAGGTGGCCGTGTGAGCTGCGAGAAGGATGCAGGGTGACTTGGATAGGCTGGGTGAGTGGGCAGATGCATGCTAGACGCAGTATAATGTGGATAAATATGGTGCTATCCACTTTGGTGGCAAGAACAAGAAGGCAGATTATTATCTGAATGGTGGACACAAAATGCTGGAGTAACTCAGCGGGTGGTATTCCCCTACAGTCTGAGGAAGGGTCTCGACTTGAAATGTCACCCATTCCTTCTCTCCAGAGATGCTACATGACCCGCTGAGTTACTCCAGCATTTTGTATCTGCAGTTCTTTCCTACACACATTATCTGAATTAGATTAGGGAAAGGGGAGGTGCAACGAGAGCTGGGTGTTTTGTCCTTGTACATCAGTCCCTGAAAGTAAACATGCAGGCACAGCTGGCACTGACAAAAACTAATGGCATGTTGGCCTTCATTGCGAGAGGATTTGCGTTTAAGAGTGAGGAGGTCCTACTGTAGTTGTACAGGGCCCTGGTGAGACCGCACCTGGCGTTTTGTGTGCAGTTTTGGCCTGTTAATTTGAAGAAGGACATTTTTGCTATTGTGGGAGTGCCGCATAGGTTCACCTGGGGTCACCGTTTAAGAATAAGGGGTAGGCCATTTAGGACTGAGATGAGGAAAAACATTTTCGCCCAGAGAGTTGTGAATCTGTGGAACTCTCTGCCACAGAAGGCAGTGGAAGCCAATTTGCTGGACGTTTTCAAGCGAGACTTAGATTTAGCTAACGGAATCAAGGGATATGTGGGAAAGCAGGAACAGGGTACTGATTTTGGATGATGAGCCATGATCATATTGAATGGCGGTGCTGGCTTGAAGGGCCGAGTGGCCTACTCCTGCATCTATTTTCTATATAATAATGTTCTTTGATAAGGTTCTGCATGTAGGCTCCTCTGGAAGGTTAGATTAGTGGGATCCAGGCAGAGCTTACGGAGTGGATAGAGAATCGGCTTCATGGAAGGAAGCAGTGATAGTGGAAGTTTGTTTTTCGGACTGGAGGCCTGTGACTATTGGAATGACTCATAGATCAGTACTGGGCCCTTTGCTGTTTGTGGTTTATGTGGATGAAAATGCACAAGGCATGATTAGCAAGTTTGCAGATGACCATAAAGTGGGTGGCAACATGAATAGTGAAGAAGTTTACTGCAGCAGGATCTTGATCAGTTGGATGGGTGGACTGAGGAATGATTAATGGAGTTTAATACAGATAGGTGTGACCCGCTGAGTTACTCCATCATTTTGTGTCTTCGTAGGTGCGAGGTATTACATTTTTGCGAAGTCAAAACAGGGCAGGACCTTCACAGTGAATGGCAGGGCTCTGGTGAATGTTATAGAGGGGAGGGATCTATGAGTGCAGGTACATAGTTCCTTGAAAGTGGCATCACAGGTAGATAGGGTGGGTAAGAAGGCTATCGGCACATTGGCCATGATCAGTTGGAGAATTGAGTACAGAAGTTGGGAGGTTATGTTATAATTATATTCCGGAAGACATTGGTGAAGCCACATTTGGAGTATTGTGTTTAGTTTTGGTATAGGAAAGATGTTGTTAAGCTGAAGACTTATGACAATATAGCCAGGCTTGATCTCTCGGCAGAGGTTGAGCAGGCTAGACTTTATTCCTTGGAGCGTAGCAGGATAAGGGGTGATTTTATAGAGGTGTATAAGCTCATGAGGGGATTAGATAGAGTAAATGCACAGAGACATGTACCCAGAGTAGGGGAATCAAGAGCCAGAGGGCATAGGTTTAAGGTGAGGGGGGAAAGATTTAATAGAAACATGAGGGGAAACTTTTTTTACAAGGGTGGAGGGTGTATGGAACATGCTGCCAGAGGAAATAGTTGAGGCAGGTATGATTACAACGTTTAAATCCAATTAAGTCTTGTTCCCCTCACCTTAAATACATGTCCCTTTATTTGTAATTCCCCTAATCTGGGTAGACACTGTGCATTCACCATATCTGTTCCCCTCTTGATTTTATACAACTCTAAGAACACTCATCAGCCTTGTGAGCTCCAAGGAATACAGTCCTAGCCTGCCTAACCTCTCCCTATAGCCAAGCCCCTCAAGTATTCAAACATTCTCGTAAATGTTCTCTGTACCCTTTTCAGATTAAGAAAATTTATGCTTAACCTTGCCTTCCTCATTTTGCATCCAAGATCTCATATTTCGGAATCGACTCAGCCATGCCTTTCACGTAATCGAAGCATAATGATGGACTGTTACTGGGACACTTAATGTGGTAAAAGTTGTTGCTTTATTATAAACAACATTAACAAACTAGAGCAAAACAAATGCTATAGTTTCTTTAACCACATTGCAGCAACCACTGCCCCTTCAGATGAAAAGGCATCGCTGATTCTGCAAAATTGGCCTTTCTCTCTCATTCCATTTGACCTTTGTTCTTCAATCATTTCTGATTTGGAATCTGTAGATATAAGCACCCACATCTCTCGTTCTTCTCTCATTACGACCAACACTTATTCATTTTTCTTCCCAATACCAAAAGACTGGAATTTTCGCACTCAATGGAGAAAGAGTAATAAGAAAGTGAAGGTATCTTTTTCAAAATCAGGTTCACAGTAATACTTTGTAACCATTTGTAAACATTTGGTTTCAGGAAATTGTTGGAAACATGTAGTGAAGCAGAGAGTAAACTGGCATTTGAACTTGCTAATTATGAATTTCAAATTGAGAAGGATATCCTTGATCCATTCAGCAATTTAGCAGAGGTGAGTAAAAAAAAGATGTGTTGCTCTTTTTGTCTCTGCACTGCAGAAATGTTAACGTTTAGCTCCAGTTTTCCCTTTGAGTCACTCAGCGTTAGAATACTCTTTGACCTGTGATCAATGCTCCGACTTCTGGAATATAAGTGAAACTTTTTTGGTTACAATTTTAAAGATACAGTGTGGAAAGTAGCCATTCGGCCCACGGAGTCTTCGCCGAACAGCGATCCCGGTACACTAACACCATCCTAAACGCACTAGAGACAATTTACAATTTTACTGAGCCGATTAGCCTACAAACCTCTACATTTTTGGAGTGTGGGAGGAAACTGGAGCTCCTGGAGGGAACGCACGCAGGTCACGGGGAGAACGTACAAACTCCGTATAGACAGCACTCGTAGTCAGGATCAAACCCGGGTCTCTGGTGCTATCAGGCAACATCTCTACCACTGCGCCGTCTAGATGTCAAATGTCTTGGCACCTGAACCCTAAACTTCTCGATCAAGAGTCACCTATAATCGTTAGCTGCTCAAAACATGTCAAACCAGAGCACTGTCTGGAATTATGTTGGAAGCATGTCATATCGGAATTATCTTTTTAAAATTCTACTTGTCTTTATATATCCTTTTAAAGCTGGAGATTCCTAACATTCAGAAGCAGAGGAAACAGTTGGCTAGACTTGTACTTGACTGGGATTCAGCAAAAATGCGGTAACGTTTTTTTAAATTGTACTTTGACTGAACAAGCAATTATCATTTCAAACCAATGGCGTTGAGGAATCTATTGGTGGAACCGGATATAGATGTTTGCAAGTAGTTTGTTAGCCAGTTGTATGTTTTCATTTCTGACATTAGCGATTATGCCCATCAAAGGATTATGGCTGATACATTATGATCATTCAAATCAAAAGGAGGTTTATTTCAATAAAAGACTATCTTTGTTGGGGTTTGTAAAAGAGGAGAAATTTAATTTTCATGACACTGTATTTTGTTTTTGGTTCCGAAGTGCTCAGCCTAATTTTATTTGAGCATTAGGGATTTTAGGGCAAATTTGCATCTGGGTCTAAAGAAAAACATGCAGTGGATTAAGTTTAGCCAAAGGACTGTTGTGACTGCTTGATGTGGTGCCTACTTTGGAACTTAAAGTAAATACATGTCCTGTTTTATTCCAGCTATAATCAAGCACACAAAGCTGCGTTTTCAGGAGCCAATTTTCAGGCAGTAGCAGCAAAGATCGACTGCCTCAGGGAGGAAATGGATGAAGCTGGAAATAAAGTGGAACTCTGTAAAGTAGGTTTGTTTAGTTTAGAGAAGCAGGCCTTTCGGCCCACCGAGTCCACGCTGACCATTCATTACACGTACACTAATTCTATGTTATTCCACTTTTGCATCTTATGCACTTGAAGCAATTTACAGAAGTCAGTTAACCTACAAACCTGCAAGTCTTTGGAATGTTGGAGGCAACCAGAGGACCAACACGATCACTTTAGTTAGTTTAGAGGTACAGCATGGAAATAGGCCCATCGGCCCACTGAATCCATGCTGGCATTGATCACCTGTTCACTTAATTCTATGTTATCTCACTTTCTCATCCACTCCCTACATACCAGAGGCAATTTACAGAGGTCAATTAACCTATAAGCCCGTACGCCTTTGCGATTTTTGGAGGAAACTGGAGATTGCGGAGGAGACCCATGCGGTCACAGGGAAAACGTACAAACTCCGCACAGACAACACCCGTAGTCAGAATTCAAACCTGGTCTCTGGCGCAGAGAGGCAGCAGCTCTATCATTTCACCACTGTGTCGCCTGACTTGTGTGGCAGTCCGAATGCAGAAACCAAAATGTGATTTTGGATAATCAAAGCCTGATGTTTAAACTCCCGTTTTGATTTAGGTGCACTGATTATGATTGTTTTATATTCACACCCAGCATATTTAGTTCATTTTTATTGTGAGGGATGTGCTAGTTCTAAACGTTTACGATATTTCCACTACAAACAAAACATTTTTTGCATTATTTTTTCTTTCTTGCAAATTCTGAGAGAATCAACAATGAATTATTTAAGAAGTATTTGTTTTGGGGCATTTTGGTTTGAACATTTTGGAGATCAGATCTTAACTGGCCAGGATTTGTTGACCAATGCTTTGCTGAGCCACCTTCTTAATTTGCTGTAATCCTTTCGGTAAAGGATCCGACAGTATCCCACAGTAATATTGGGTATGGAGCAACAGGATTTGGACCCAATAACTACAAAGTAATAATGCATTTTTAAGGCAGGATGGCTTATGGCCTCAAAGAGAAACTACAAGTGGAGATGCTCCTCGGTGCCTTTTTCACTTACCTGGTGCAGGTTGGAGAAATTGTCTTGAATGTTGGTGTGGGGTGGATTGGGTGCCAATAAAGCTGGTTGCTACGTTAATGTAGAACAATACAGCACAATAATGTCTGTGTACTGCCTGTAATATGATACCAAGATCATCATTTATGTACTTGCACATAACCCACATCCATCTATTCCCTGCATATCCATATGCCTAACTAAAAATCTTTTAACTGCCACTAACGTGTTGTTCCTTTGTTTAAGAAGGGAAGTAGAGAAAGTCCAGGGAACAATAGGCCGGTGAACCTCGCGTCAGTGGTGGGAATACTATTGGAGATAATTCTTCGAGATAGGATCTATTTGGAAGATAATGGGCTAATTGGGGATAGCTAGCATAGCTTTGTACGTGGAAGATCGTATCTTACGATACGATAAAACTTTATTTATCCCAGGAGGGAAATTGATCTGCCATCAGTCATAAAACACAAGATACATGAAACATGAAACTAAAGTGATGAGTGAAAAGGATTGGGGATGTGCAAAGATTGGGATTGGTGGTGGAGGAGTCGGTCTACCCCACGACCGAAGGGGGTCGTGTTGTACAGTTTGATAGCTGCAGAGAGAAAAAGGGTACACAAAATGCTGGAGAAACTCAGCAGGTGCAGCAGCTATGGAGCGAAGGAGTGAAAGAGAGAAAAAGGGTCTCCTGTGGTGTTCTATACTGCATCTTAGTGGAACCAGTCTTGCTGAAGGTGCTCCTCAGGTTCACCAGTGTATCATGGACGGGGTGAGCGTATTGTCCAAGATGCTCTGCAGTTTGAGGAGCATCCTCCCCTCCAAGACCACCTCCCATGAATCCAACTCTGCCCCCAGGACGGAGCCAGCCTTCCTGATTAGCTTGTTAATCCACGGCCTTCGCCCTGCTGCCCCAGCACATGATAGTGAAGATGGCACTGGCTACCACCGATTGGTAGAACATCTGCAGCATCTTTCTGCAGACGCTGAAGGAGCGGAGCCTTCTCAAACAGCACAGCCGGCTCTGTCCCTTCTTGTACAGGGCCACAGCGTTCCTGGACCAGTCCAGTTTACTGTCCAGGTAAATTCCAAAGTATTTGTACTCCTTGGTAAACTGCACGTCCACACCATTGATGGAAACAGGGGACAGGGGCGTTCCTCTCCTCCTAAAGTCCACTACTAACACCTTAGTCTAGTCGATGTTGAGCTGCAGGTGATTCAGCCCACATTCCTCAACAAAGTAGTTGACTGCACCTCTGTATTCAGCTTCCCTCCCCTCAATGATGCAACGCACTGCTGCAGAGTCATCCGAGAACTTCTGCAGGTAGTAGGAGTCCGAGTTATATCTGAAGTCGAGGTGTAGATGGTGAACAGGAAGGGAGAGAGGACCGTCCCCTGTGGGGACCCTGTTTTGCTCACTATTAATTTGATTGGGTTTTTTGACAGATGATGAAGGAGATTGATGGATTTAGGGCGGTAGATGTTTTAGGTATGAATTTCAGTAAGGCTTTTAATAAGGTCCCTCATTGTAGGCTGATCCAAAAGATTAAGATGCACGGGAATCACGGTGACTTAGTTGTATGGATTCATAGAAGACAAAGGGTTCTGGTGGATGGTAGACATTCTGGCTGGAGGTCTGTGACCAGTAGAATTCCACAGTGATCTGTGCTGAGATCTCTTCTGTTTGTGACATGTACATATGACCTGCACATAAATGTAGATAGTTTGGTGAGTAAGTTTTCTGATGGCACCATAATTGGAAGAGTTGCAGACAGTGAGGAAAGCTGCCAGAAGATACAGTGGGATATAGATTGGCTGTAGAAAAGAGTGGGAAAGTGGCAGATGGAGTTTAACTCGAGCAGGTGTGAGGTATTGCACTTTGAGAGGTTGTAGGTTAGGAGAGAGTATATAGTTAATGGCAAAACTCTTAACGGCATTGATGTGCAGAGAGATCTAAGAATCCCAAGTTCACAGCGCACTAAAGGTGGCAGCACAAGTAAGGACGGTGGATGGTATGCTTGCTCTCATTGCTGCATTGAATATAAGAGTCAGGAAGCCATGATGCAGCTTTATAGAACTTTGATTGGGCTGCATTTGGTGTATCTCATGCAGTTCTGGTTGCCCCATTACAGGAAAGATGTGGCGGCTTTGGAAAGGGTGCAGAGGAGATGCTGCTTCTATAGATGGTTTCAGCTCCAGAGAGAGGTTTGATAGACTTGGATTATTCTCTCTGGAACGTTGGAGGTTGAGGGGAGACATGATAGAAGTATATAAAATTATGAGAGACATAGATAGGGTAGATAGTCAAAACCTTTTTCCCCAGGGTGTAAATGTCCTACTGTAGAGGCCATAGCTATAAGTGAGTGGGGTGGGGGCGGGGGGGTTACACAGAGAGTGGTGGGTGCTTGGAACACATTGCCAGGAGTGGTGGTGAAAGCAGCTATTATAGTGGTGTTTTAGAGGCTTTTAAGGAAATGAAATCAGTTAAACTAGGCATTATGTTCGGCACCAACATTGTGGAACAAAGGGCCCATTCCTGTGCTGTACTGTTCTATGTTCAATTTGGTTTTGAAATCTTAAAATCCTCATCTGGTGGTACAGCAGCTAAGGCAATCTTAAAACTCCAGCAATAAATGATAAGGTGAGCTCAGTGATCACATCATCTGTATTGATGTTTGTTTTAATGAGTATTACAAATAATTGCTCTTAAATGTAAAGCAATTTGTAACTACCAGGCCAATTTGAATATTCAAACTTTGTATGTCATCAACTAGTAGTTTCGTATTGCTAATCTATTTTCCTATCTATTGTGTATTATCTGAGAAGCTGGCTATTTGAATGCAATAACAAAGGTTCTCTGTCCACAGGATCAACTTGCAGCTGATATGTACAACTTTATTTCCAAAGAAGGTGATTATGCAAGATATTTTGTAACGGTAAGCACTGGCACTGACACTTTGTAAGCATTTAGCTCTTTGTTACATTCATTTAATTTAACATTTTGATTTGTTAAGATATGGCAGAGCTGCATTTGACAAATTCGAGTTAATACTTTGGTAAGCATTGAAGTTAATGGAATTTTTGTTGACAATGTGGTTTCTGTTCTCAGTTACTGGAAGCACAAGCAGATTACCATAGAAAATCACTAACAGTCTTAGATCGAGTTCTTCCAATGATCCAAACCCAGCAAGGTATTGCAGCATGTTGTCAGCTTTTTTTAATTCACTTCTTTGCACCCTTTGAATAAATACCTATTCTATAATTTTATCAGCTGTTTTTCCAACTTGGCTTTTGTCCGCTGATCAGTGTTAGTGCTGATTAGAGATTACTATAGATTGTTAAATGTTTTTTCCATTTTATTTTCATGGCCGATTAACTGAAACAGCGGTTGGTGATGATCGATTTAATTATTTTAAATAAAGAACCTTTGAACAGTGTGTTCAAAATGCTTTGCATCAGTTAGTTAATCAAGTAATCTGTACACTAAATAAGTATTTTAAATATTAGAGACCAAGTGAAACATCAGTGAGACATTACAGGTAAAAAAATCTAGTTGTGGAGATTAATGCGTTGATTTATTTTGTTTACTGGATTAATTTGCTTTTGTCTCTGTTTAATTTCTGCCAGATACATGGACAGAGAAGCCTGCATTTGGAACGGCACTGGAAGAACACCTGAAGCGTAGTGGTCGTGAGATAGCTCTCCCGATTGAGGCTTGTGTAATGATGCTGTTAGAAACTGGTATGAAAGAGGAGGTGGGTATTAATTGACTAAAACATATAAACGTGCATGATAAAATTATTATTTTCATTCTCAGATACCTGATACCTTCCATCTTTCTTTCAAGATCATAATTGAATCTTATGAACATCAGGAACAGAAATAAATTATCTCCTTTAGTCGGTTGCACCATTTGAATCATGGGTCGTCTGGTTGTGAAACTTTCTATATCACAGGGTACCTTTTATCAAAATCTCCATTTTGAATTGTGCAATTATGTTCCTCATACTGCACATTGAAATTTGGGATCATTTTCATGCATGCAACATAATAGGCTCAAAGCACGATGCACTCATGATCCCATGCATGTAACATTTTGGGCCATATTTATTATTGTGATCATATTTTGGTGCAGTCTGTAAAAATCTTGTGTTTTGTAAATTATTTTTGTTTGGGTAATGAAAATTCCTTATTGTAATGCAGGGCCTTTTCCGGATTGCTGCTGGAGCCTCCAAACTGAAAAAACTAAAAGCTGCACTGGATTGCTCTACTTCCCAGCTTGAGGAGTTTTATTCTGACCCACATGCAGTTGCAGGTGGGTGTACAACATAAAAGTCATTACATTTTGGAAGTAAATGAAGCAGTTAGTATTTATGAAAAATGTGATTCCCAAAATGTTTTTTGTGATGAAATGAGTGAATGTTTTAACTTAGCTGCCTGAGTCTTCTACCCAAGACATTAAGTATTTTTCTCTCTCCACAGATGCTGCCTGACCACCTGAGTATTTCCAACATTTTCTGTTTTTATTTCAGATTTCCACTAGATGCAGTTTTTGCTGCTTTACATGACATTTTATGTGTTCACACATTTTGGCAGTGTTAGACGTTGGATAGACATTAATAGTGAGAATAATTTGGAAGAGTTAGCATTAATGTTTTTTTTAATATTAACAACACCCATTAATTAAAAAATCAATCGAGGTGACAAATTAGAATGTGGAATTTAGGGATGGTGTACCAGTAAACAGTGGTCCATTTTGAGCAGCATTCTGACAATATTCAGTTGATATATTCAGGATACTGAATGTTAATTGATGGGACCGTGGATCAGAAATTCTGGATGTGGGGTAACTTTGGAATAGTAATAATTCCATTTATCAGTTCATGTTGACTGTCATTATTAATTATAGCATGCATTATGTACATGGAGAGGCATCTCCTAAAAAGGAAAATGTACCTGTTCAGGTGATGTACCTGTTCAGGTGATGTACCTGATGACCTGTAGTTACAGATAGTTGGTGTCTCTTTGCCTTCAGGTGCCTTAAAATCATATCTGAGAGAACTTCCTGAACCTTTACTGACATTCCAGCTCTACGATGAATGGGTCCAGGCTGCGAGGTGAGAGCTAATACCTCATCCTACACATTTACTCTTGGTTTTGTACGATATAATTTTTGGAACATAAAGTGTGGGCATGTTAAAATAAAGCACCTGTGGATTGCTAAACTGCCTATTTTCCAGTGAACACTCACTAACGTTGATTCTATCCCCTCACAGTGTGCCAGATGCAGACAAGAAACTGCAAGCCCTCTGGTTAATCTGCAGCAAAATGCCAAAGTCCCACAGTTCTAACTTCAGGTAGAGTTTCTTAATCATTAAAAAAAATAAGTGAAGAGAGTACCATATTTCAGATGAATATTTTCAATAATGAGTAAAATGAGATGGTTCTGGACTGATTTTGCAGAAAGGTGCCACTGACTGCTGTAGCACAGCCTCCACATCACAACTCCCAGTCACTGAGTGCTAGAGTGTAGGGGCTGTTGAATGGATAATGGGAAGAATAAAGGACGGATGTCGATGGATGCTTGATATGTGACATGAGCTTAGGCGAAAAGGCCAGTTTCTATGCTGTTTGACTCTTGCTCAATAATTATTTCCATTAAAATAAATGATTTAGTTTCCAAAACCAATCAATTATGCTCATAATGCATTCCTTTTGTTTGAATGCTTCCTGAAGTATCTGGATGGTTTCATTGAGGGCGTTATACTGCGCTTGAGATTATCCTGTTGTAATTGGATCCTTTATGTGAATTGCCTGATTACTCTATGCAGTTATGTGAAGAGCCTTGCATGGCTGCTCTGTGAGACCCATTAAGGGGGTTGGGGCATTGGAGGAGCTTCTCTGGAAAAGCAAGTGTTTATCTGGTGGTTTGGGAGACAAGGGCTGCCTATTGTGTTCATTAGCAGCTTCAAATGGAACACTGTCATCTTTAGGAGATCCGGCTTAGTTATTATTATGGTATTCAGTAAATGTAAGGAAATGAAAGAGGAGCCAGAATGCCCCTTTGTAAAACTTTAACAATCGTAGTGATGTAAATAAGTTGAAGAGATTGGTTGAATTTCCAAGCTTTAATATTCAGCATGAAATGTTTCCAGAATTGTAACTGAAATTGTTATCTTTGAACAGGTATCTTATAAAATTTCTCTCAAAACTTGCACAATATAGTGAGATGAACAAAATGACTCACAGCAACATTGCAATTGTGCTGGGACCCAACCTACTATGGGCTAAAAACGAAGGGTAAGTGCGTTGCTGCTTTTATAGTGAGGTGCTGCCTGGCTTTAATTTTCTGAGGAGAGCTCAATAAATGAAATCGCTTCAATATAGCTGACAGAAAAAGCAAGCTGTGTATTAAAGTAAAAAAAACAGTTTTCTTAGAATATTGCAGAGTGAAACCTCTGAAATCCTGAGAAACAAAATTATTCATGGTTGTATTGATCAAGTTTACTTTCTTCCTGAAATAAAATACAAAATGTTGGAAATATTTGGTGGTTCAGGCAGCATCTGTGCAGGACCATTCATCAATTCTCTGGACATAGATTGCTGACTTGCCCAACTGAACATAAACACAAAATGCTGGAGTAATTCAGCGGGTCAGGCAGCATCTCTGGAGAAAAGGAATAAGTGACATTTCAGGCTGAGACCCTTCTTCAGACCAATAGGTGGCATTTCCGGTCGACACCCTTCATCAGACGAACTGAACCAAAAGTTCTTTGTGTAAACCCAGAGAGAATTTATCTAATTCAGATCTAATCTGCATACACATAACCAACAAAAAGCACTGAAAAAAAGAATGGAATTAACTATTTTAATTAAAGGAGCAGAAATTTAGGATTTTTCTTCCCACTTGAACTGTGATTAACTTGTATTGCACACAATGTGTCAGACATGTGTTTTATGTTTTGACCATCTGATCAAGGACATATCTGTTCTATCTTCTATCATTTACATTTAAGCCATATACAGTATGATCAGTTCCATCAAGTAATCTGTACAGAATTGATATTAACTGGGTACGGACCTCCTTTGATATTGTTTCAGAAATACTAGGTACTAAGGGGACTGAATTTCAGCACTGGTGTGGATATAGATTGAAAATTTGTGCATAGAAGTTCTGGCATACACAGGCATGTGGAGACATGCAGCAACCCTTCTGGCTTCTGTTCGTATAATTTACTTTGTTTAAGCTGGCAATGCTGAATTGACAAATTCAATATAAACCAAGGAGGAAGGAACTCATGCGGGCAATTAGATGGGGCACCAGCGTCTTTGGAATGGCTTTAGTGAATCAGATTAAAGAAAATCTCATGGCTTTTTATAGTCTCAGATGTGCCTGGAACTACGGCCACTGAGACAGACGTAAGATTGACTTTCTAGAGAGTGAGTCCGCAGAAAGCAACTGGTCCGAATAGAGTCCCTGACTGTGTCCTCGGGGCCTGTGCAGATCAGCTGGCTGAGGTGTTCACAAATATCTTTACCCTCTCACTACTCCATTCTGAGTCTCCACTTGCTTCAAAAAGACCGTGGTCTTCCCAGTGCTCAAGAAAAGTAAGGTAGTGCGCTTTGATGACTACCGTCCAGTGGCTCCAACATTCACTAACATTACGTTTTGAGATAATTGAGGCAGATACTATTAACAACATTTAAAGGACACCAGACTAAGTGGGACCCATTGGGTCCCAGTCACACGGGAGACCTGGTCCCCCAATGCAACCCATTCCCCAACGCAATATTCCACCACTCACCCATTGCCCCAACGCAACCCTACCTGCGCAGGCATGGCTCATTTCCTCTCATCCCTGACCACTCCCTCCCCCTCCTCTTCATGTGGGGAGGGGGGATACGGATGTGGGGTGTGGCGGAAGTGTGTGGGGTGGGAGGGAGGTGTGTATGTGGGCGGGAGGGAACAGTCAGCATGGCATTGTACATGACAGGTCATGTCTTGATCCTAACTTGATCCAGTTTTTTGAGGAGGTGACCGATGACGATCGGGCAGTATGATAAATTCTCCCATGGTAGGTTGTTCCTTAGATTAAGAATCATGGGATTAACGCAGACTTGGTCGTATGCGAACAGTGGAACTAGTAGGACGACTTGGGTGGGTGGGGGAGGGAGGAGAGAGGGAATGCAGGGGTACTTGAAATTAGAGAAATCAACGTTCATACCGCTTAGTTGTAAGCTGCCCAAGTGAAATATGAAGTGCTGATTCTCCAATTTGCGTTTGGTCTCACTTTGATAGTGGAGGAGGCCCAGGACAGAAAGGTCAGTGTGGAAATAGGAAGGGCAGTTAAATTGTTTGGAAACCGGAAGATAGCGTAGGCCAAAGTGGACTGAGCGTAAGTATCCAGCGAAACAATCGCCCAGATTGCACTTGGTCTTGCCAATATGGAGGAGCCCACACCGAGAGCAATGGAGCCAATAGATGAGGTTGCATCTACACGCAAATTGGAGGGCGCCACTCGCAAATTGGGGGAACAGCACTTCATATTTCACTTGAGCAGTTTATAAACCCAGCAATATGTTGATTTCTCTCATTTCAAGTATTCCCTGCAATCCCTCTCCATCTCCACCCCCCTCCCATTTTCCCCCATCCTGGTATTCCTACTAGTTCCACTTTTCGCAGCCTTGTATCTCTCCGTTATCATCTCTTCCCCAGCCAACAATGGACCATTATGGGCTCCACCCTTCCTTGGGCATCTGGCTCTGCTTTGTTCTGGCCTTTTCTTACCACCATTTCACTCCCCTCTATATTTCAGTCTGAGGAAGGGTCCTGACCAAAGGGTCACCCATCGTTTTTCTCGAGAGATGGCGCCTGGCCCACTGAGTAACTCCAGCATTTTGTGTCTATCTTCGGTATAAACTAGCACCTGGAGTTCCTTTCTACACATTTTACCAGAATGATGCCTGGATTTGGGGGCAATAGCTACAAGATGTTGGACAAGCTTGGATTGTTTTCTTTGAAACATTGGAGGCTGCGTGTAAACCTGATACAGGAAAATAAAAATATGATACTTAAGGTACAGTCAGACTCTTTCCAAAGATGAAAAAACGAAATACTAGAGGGCATAGATTTAATGTGAGAAAGGCGAAGTTTAAAGAAGATGTGTGAGGTATTTTTGTTTACACAGTGGATGGTGAGTACTTGGAACATGCTGCTGGGATGATGATGGAGACGGATACAATAGTCGCATTTAAGAGACTTTAAGTTAGGTATTCAGAGAATGAAGGGATATGGATTATATGCAGGTATGTAAGAGTTGGTTTTGGCTTTATATTTAGTGCAGACATTGTGGGTGGAAGGGCCTGTTTCTGTGCTGTCTGCTCCATATTCTGTGTTCAGATATTGATAATGCAGCACCTTACATAAGGCAGTCGGTACAATAGTCAAACCTGATTGATATTTTAACGGCAAGCTGCAAAACAATTCTTATTCAATGTATTTTCATGTCCGAATTTTATTTATTTACAATTTGTTGCTAAACAATATTCATTATTTAAACCATGATATGTATGTGCCTGTAACAAATTTTCATTTTGCTGTGGAACCTTTTGCATTTTACAGTTTTGGGATTGGAACTGTAAATAAATTATATAGTCAAGACCATCTAAGAAATTCTTTCTTTTCTCATTTTTCAGGATTCCTGCAGACCTGGCTGCAGCTACCTCTGTCCATGTGGTTACAATCATTGAACCATTTATCCAGCATGCTGACTGGTTCTTCCCAGATGGTAAGTACCATCATCCACATCGTTTAGTTTGACATTAGAGTCACTACTTTTTGCTTCTTAGCTATACACAACTTACAGTGCCCTCCATATTGTTTGAGACAAAGACCCATCATTTATTTATTTGCCTCTGTACTCCATGATTTGTAATCGAAAAAATCACATGTGGTTAAAGTGCACATTGTCAGATTTTATTAAAGGGTATTTGTACTTTGGTCCTCATGTTGATAAACAGCAATACAAGTTTCCAAAGGTGAAGGAAAGAGTGGAGAAAAGACTAGGTGCCGAGAGCTCTCTTATAACTGCATTAAGGAGGCATTTAAACACACCTGAGCAATTACAAACACTTGTGAAGCCATGTGTCCGAAACATTATGGTGCCCTGAAATGGGGGGACAACGTATAAACACAGCTGTAATTTCTACATGGTGAAACCAAAATGTATAAAATGGTCTTTATTAAAATCTGACAATGTGCACTTTAACCACATGTGATTTTTTTTCTATTGCAAATCTCAAATTGTGGACTACAGAGCAAATAAATAAATAATGAGTCTTTGTCCCAAACATTATGGGGGGGCACTGTATATGTTTGCGACCACATTAATTTATTCCGACACAGTTTAGAGGTGGTAGCATTGTTTTGCATTTTGTAGTCTTTGCCCTATTTGTACAAATATAATTAGTATTTTGCTCCTGTTTGTAACAGACTTGGATTTCAATGTGTCAGGCATGTTTACACCAATGACTCCTGCCAATCAACTTAATAACCTACCCATGTTTGGTGGTGACACTGACAGTAACACACTGGAGAGGAAAAGGCCTACAAGTGTGACAGCTGGTGAAGATGTATCCAAAAAAGAAAGGTATTTTCATGTGAAAGAACAGGAATTAAGTCATAATAGTTAATGAACTCATAATGCTTCATAATTATTTTTATTTGAAGCACCAGTAATGTTAATACAACGGCCTGTTTGTATGTTTCTACAAAAATCAAATTAATAAACTTACCCCGGTGGTGACACCACAGAACACCAACTGAGTCTCCAACTTTCTCGGAATATAGAGTGATGCCCTCAGTCCTCTTCCTAATGCCACAAGGCCTTGATTTTATGTTCCAAAAGCGCTTCTTTCGTGAAGCAGGTGGATTGGATTTTATGCTGAAATCTCACTTGGGGTTTGACTCGACAAAGTTATTGGTCAAGGATGACCAAAGAAACCACCATTTGGTACAAATGGATGTGCCTTCAATGTATAGGAAGGAACTACAGATGCTGGTTTAAATCAAAATTAGACTCAAAAAGCTGGAGTAACTCAGCGGGTCAGACAGCATTTCTGGATGAAAGGAATAAGCCACGTTTTGTGTCGAGACCCGTCCTCAACCGAAATGTCACCTATTCTTTTTCTCCCGAGATGCTGTTTGATCCGCTGAGTTACTCCAGCTTTTTGTGTCAATTTTTGCCTTCAATGCATATAGGGTGTGTATACTGCAGCAACTGAGATAATAAGCAATTCAATGTGGCTGTACACAAATAGTAGCATCCCCAGTTCATCTCAGACTGCAGCAACTGCACTGGTTCTCAGAATAACTTGATTTGCTCTTAGATTTTATTATTCCAACTATATAACATGCTAAGTTATTAGAATACAACAGGCATTGTATAGAACTAGGGAAATTTTGATTTATATACATTTATTTGCCAAAAAATGTTCATTATTTAACCCATGGTCTTTATTAGCTCTGCACACTGTTTACAGAAATGGCAGAAGTTCTTACAAAATGATTTTGCCACTAGTGTCTAATGGATATATTTCCTCATCTATTTTATAAGGTATTTCCAAGTGATTCATTTTTGAAATAACAGGGAAGATACAAGCCTATTTACATACAGTATTTTTCTGTTATTTATACAGGAAATTAAGCAATAAATCAGGAAGTCCTGGTTTCTATAAATATTATTTAATGTAATGTGAATTCTCGAATTAAATCCAGTCTATGCCGGCACATACTGTTGATGGGTGGCTTTCTTTGTGTCCCAGACTTCAATGAGCTGTGAAAAAGCCAGGCACTACCATTTACAGTGCTTTCAGAAAGTATTCAGACCCCTTCACTTTTTCCACATGCTGTTACATTACAGTCTTATTTTAAAATGGATTTAAAAAAAATGTTTTATCATCAATCTACACACAATACCCCAGAATGAAAAAAACAAGTGTTTAGAAATTTTTGCAAACAATTAAAAACAAATAACTGAAATATCACATTTACATAAGTTTTCAGACCCTTTGCTATGATACTCAAAATTGAGCTTAGGCTCATCCTGTATCCATTGATCATCTTTGAGATATTTCTACAACTTGATTGGAGTCCACCAGTGGTAAATTAAATTGATTGGACATGATTTGGAAAGGCACACACCTGTCTATAAAATGTCCCACAGTTGACTGTGCATGTCAAGGCAAAAATCAAGCCATGGAGACAAAGGAATTGTCCGTAGACTTCCGAGACAGGATTGTGTCGAGACACTGATCTGGGGAAGGGTATAAAACAATTTCTACAGCATTGTAGGTCCCGAAGAGCACAGTGCCCTCCATCATTCTTAAATGGAAGAACTTTGGAACCACCAGGACTCTTCATAGAGCTGGCCGCCCGGCCAAACATTAACATGCAAAGTAACATTAGCAAATTTGCAGATGACACAAAGCTGGGTGGCAGTGTGAACTGTGAGGAGGATGCTATGAGAATGCAGGGTGACATGGACAGGTTGGGGGAGTGGGCAGATGCATGGCAGATGAATCTTAGTGCGGATAAATGTGAGGTTATCCACTTTGGTAGCAAAAACAGATTACTATCTAAATGGTGTGAAGTTGGGAAAAGGGGAAGTACGATGGGATCTGGGGGTCCTTGTTCATCAGTCTATGAAAGTAAGCATGCAGGTACAGCAGGCAGTGAAGAAAGCGAATGGCATGTTGGCCTTTATAACAAGCGGAATCGAATATAGGAGCAAAGAGGTCCTTCTGCGGTTGTACAGAGCCCTAGTGAGACCACACCTGGAGGATTATGTGCAGTTTTGGTCCCCTAATTTGAGGAACGACATTCTTGCTATTGAGGGAGTGTAGCGTAGGTTTACATAGTTAATTCCCGGGATGGCGGGACTGTCATATGCTGAGAGAATGGAGCAGCTGGGCTTGTACACTGGAGTTTAGAAGGATGAGAGGGGATCTCATTGAAACATATAAGATTGTTAAGGGTTTGGACACGCTAGAGGCAGGAAACATGTTCCCAATGTTGGGGGAGTCCAGAACCAGGGGCCACAGTTTCAGAATAAGGAGTAAGCCATTTAGAACAGAGACGAGGAAACACTTTTTCTTACAGAGAGTGGTGAGTCTGTGGATTTCTCTGCCTCAGAGGGCGGTGGAGGCAGGTTCTCTGGATGCTTTCAAGAGCGAGCTAGATAGGGCTCTTAAAAATAGCGGAGTCAGGGGATATGGGGAGAAGGCAGGAACGGGGTACTGACTGGGGATGATCAGCCATGATCATATTGAATTGCGGTGCTGGCTCGAAGGGCCGAATGGCCTACTCCTGCACCTATTGTAAGCTTGTTGCGTCATACCCAAGAAGACTTGAGGTTGTAATCGCTGCCAATGGTGCCTCAACAAAGTACTGAGTAAGGGGTCTAAATACTTAAGTAAATGTGATATTTCAGTTACTTCTTAATTACTTTGCAAAAATTTCTAAACACCCGTTTTCGCTTTTTTATTATGGGGTCTTGTGTGTAGGTTGATTTTTTTTAAAAAAAGAATGTAATCCATTTTAGAATAAGGCTGTAACGTAACAAAATGTGGAAAAAGTGAAGGGGTCTGAATACTTTCTGAATGCACTGTTCTAATGACATGGAAAAATGCTGTCTGAAATTTGCAAAGTGTTGTAGATCACAATCCCTGCACTTTGGAAAGTCAATGTGCCGCTGCATATATTCTGTACATAAACGTGATTCCCATCAGATGAAATAGAGAATTGTTTTAACTGAACTATCTAGTCAACTTTCAGTAATTTCACCAACAGATTATTTAATATAGTTCATTTGAAGTAGATAATTAATAATTGTTCTCTCTGCGTGCCCCTCTCCTACCAAAAACAACTCGTCTCTTTGCAGCATAAGGAAGGTTTCAAGGTATTAAAATTTGTTTTTTCCCCTTTTTCAAATGTTTTGCAGAATGTCTCATTGCTTCGGGGCTCATAGTAAATACAATCTGTTGCTAAAATTTGCCGTCCAAAAGACCTTAGACTCTCAGTCAGCAGGCCAAAAGGCCCAGTGTGTTCTTTTGAGATCACAATACCATTTGAATGGCCATGTTTACTTTGCAAGTGATGTGAAGAAGACTTGTAGAATCTTTTCAAGGGGAATTAAACCTTTCAGAATATATATAATATAGCATGTTTCCTTATTTCATCTTGTATTAAATCCACCCTAATTAGACAGGGCAGTTGCAAGTGATGCTTATTTAAAACTCTGATAATTCTCCACATCCTTCTTGCTCCCCTGCTGTGTTTGGTTGTCATGTTCAAGTCAAAGCATCCAGTCTCTGAACTGCATGGATTAACTTGTGTACCTGTAGGTCATGACTAAAAGCTCTCTTGCATTTATGCGTCTGTAAGTTCAAGCTTTCATTTTGTTGTGCATCCTTTCCCTGTTGTGCAATTTATTGTGGTGCTCTTTGTTGTAGTTTACATGTGTATGCTAGCTGTGACCTGCATGGACCATTTTCTCTCTTTTCTGTAGCCTTGGTGTAAAGATTATTGACCCTCAGTTGAATCCTCGCAGAGCTGGCACTCTGTCCAGGAAGCACACATCCCCAACTGTCCAGCCGCCTCCCCCTCCTATCGAGGCTGTTCCTATCATTGAGCAGCAGCAACCCGGCTTGGGCTTTGACCCTTGCCCAGCCACTGCGCTATCTCCTGCTAGTGTGACAGAGCCTCAGACTCAGGAAGCTGATGAAAACAGGTAAGAAACTGTAAGTTGCATATAGTTGTGCTTCAATCTGGAACCTTTGATCTCTCTATAAAGGATCAGGCATATAGATATTTTAGCAGAAACCAAGACATGTCTTTGCCCACAACAAAAACACGAGAGTAAACATTAGAGTCATAGATTCATTGTCAGCATGGAACACAGCATGGAAACAGGCTCTTCGGCACAACTTGTCCATGCTGACCAAGATGACCCATCGACACGACTACCTGCTCACGTTTGGCCCATATCTCTTTAAACTTTTCTTATCCAATTATTTCTGAAATAGATTATAAAATAGGATAGAACTGAATGGTTTACCCAATTGTATGTACTTGGCAATGGTCCATGTTACATATTGTGGTTGTTGAAGAAAGTACATCCATGTCACTGATGCAGGTAGAATCCAATTGTGCTCTAACCTAAAGAATTAGAAAAGACAGGGCAATCAAGGCTTTCCTGTTCAAGCCACAGTTCACCATTGTTTGGAATATGATTGGTTCTTTGCCTCCAATATCTGATCCAGAGATTATTTCAATTATGTATCATTATTTTAACAAAGGAATTTTGTAATTTTTGATTGCTATGGGATTGGTATTTTATTTAACAGTAAAGCATTGATCCATATTCCACTGTATAGTGTGACATTTCAGCTGGTAAGGGTATTTCATATTATAAATGATTTGGATAATTTATTTGATATTTGACAAAATAAGCTGTCACTGAACAAATGTAAGTGGTTAAGATTCTGTAAGGTAATGCCCCATTGCAAACTGGTTGGATCAGAATTCGTTCTTCTTAAATAGAAGTGAACACATTTTGAAAAAAGGATTGCAGACAGATGAACAGAACAAAAAGGTAGCTCACAAAAATCTAATTTAGCATGCTCCTTATTTGATGGAAAAACTCATCTGTGTAGGGGAAAAAATATGTATCAACATTTCAAGTTGAAATCGTGTATCAAATCTTGAGATGAAGAAGAAAGATGGTCAGTATATAGAAGTATGGTAGAGAGGTAGAACAGGGGTTGGTAGATGAGAGGTGGAGCCAGATGGGGGGGAAGAGGCATGGGGTGGAATGGTTGGAAAAATAGAAGATAGACACAAAATGCTGGAGTACCTCAGTGGGTCAGGCAGCATCACTTGGAGACAAATAGAACCAGGTAGAGGAGGAAGGGATGGAAAAGGTGAACAAATTGGGGGGAGAATCTGGGCGAACCCATGGAAGTAGGAAGGGATCACTGGGGTGTGGGTTACCATGAATTGAAAAATTCAGTGTTCATACCATCACACAATCAGAATTTGAGGTGGTGTTCCAATTGGCATTTGGCCTCATGGTGACGATAGAGTCGGCCAAAAACAGTCAGGATGGTGCGAGAATGGGAAGGGAGATGTAATGAAATGCAACACAGAGCTCCAGGCAGCCACTGCAGTGACAGTGCAGGTGCTCTGCAAAATGGCCTAGTCTATGTTTAATCTCATCAATATAGGGGACCAAACTGCAAGCTCCAGATAATGTGGATGAGGTTGGATAATGCACGTGAATCTCTATCTCATGTGGAAGGGCCATTTTGGTAAACAGATTTGATGAAGGAGGAGGTACAGAGACAAGTGTTACACCTCCTTGCATTGGAAAGTCCCATGGTCTAGAGAAGGGTAGGTGGGAGGGAAGGGATGAGTAGATCAGAGAGAGGTTGATGGGAAGAAATGACTGGCAGATGTGGTTAAGGGTAATATGCTGGATATGTGGTGAAAGGTGAGGTTCTGGGGAAACTCCATCTCTGCTTTGTCAGAGGAGGGTGATGGTAAGAGTAGACCTGTGGAAATGGTGGATGTGTGTGACGTGATCATCAACTATGGCAGAGAGGAGGCCACATTTCCCGAAGAAATGACATTTCAAATACCTTATGTGCAGTGTTAGTACAGCAGTTTGGGTATCATAAGTTCATCCTTAAATAATTCATGAATCACTACGCAAATATTTGTGATACAGAATAGAAATATGCTCAAAATTTGCGTAAGAATAAAAAGAAAACTAAACACAAAATCCAGTAGAAATGAGGTTTGTCAATTTTTCTCATGGGCTAGCATGAAGACGCAGATGGTTCTCTTACGAATGCAATCCCTCCATAACACAAGGGTTTACTGTACTGGCCATCCTTCCTTTTCAATCTCTAATGCTGATGTAGGGTTTTGACTCCAAAATATCACACAGAATTTCCAACAGTTTATTTTTGTGTTTCAGGTTCTAGCACCTGCAACTTCTTGCTTTGCTCTCTGCTTCTTGTCTGATCTGTTTTAAATTTAGTTCAACTAACTTTGGTTTCCATACCCGAGTCTTAATTTTAGATAAAGTAAACAAGATATTACTTTATCTATTTGTCACATCTAACATCAGTTAATATAATTGCATTCCTTCAACATCAGCTAGCTGTTTGTCATGTTTAAAAGTGGGCTGTCATTTTTGTTCACCTTGTAGTGTACCTTCACCTGGAAATCTATGACGGTGTAATACCCTGTCTATTGATTACTCTTAAGTTAAGTCTGATCAATGAAATTATTGTTGAATTCTAGATAGATGTAACTGAACAGGACAGATGTATATGGGGTTGAATAAGGTATAAACTCCATATTTAATGAATGTTGGGGTTTAGGGAGATTAATATTTATACCATTAATTTGTGAAGTAAAATCCAAGATAAACCTTTTTTGAATGTGTTTCTTGTCTGCAATTAAATTCAATTTGCAAGTATGCACTGAATCATAACACTGGAACTCTTTCAGAAATTAAACTGCAAAAAAGGACCAATAACTGACCGATGGTGTTTGAAGATGTTCAGTCAATCAGTGGGAAATGGATTGGTCATTTTTATGTGGTTTTGAGGTTGTCTACCTTTTTCGATGTCTATTCTATTTTAAACACCAACAATTAAGTTTCTCAGGCCCAGGGAAAGTGTGGGATCTCAAAACATTATTAGAAGGAGTGTAATCGTACCAGAGTCACTGAAGGAGTTCCTCAGATCAGTGACTTGGGCTCAGCTATCATGGGGTGTTCTCCAATGTTAAGTTGTTCAATTCCATTGACAGCTGTTATAAAATGAAGCAGCCCCTGCCTGCATGCAGCAAGATCTAAGCATCATTTGATATGTGACATGTGACATTCACACCACAGAAAATGCTAGGCAAGTAATGTTTCGCACCAGAGGGAAGCTAAATTACAATGACTTCTACTATCACTGAGTCTTCCAGCCCACTCCGATATCGTGGGGTCACCATTAACCAGAACCTCAATTGGACAATTCACATAAGTACAGCGGCTACAGCTGCAGCTCACAGGGCATATATACAGCAGTAGTGACTCACCTTTGGCAGCCCAAGGCCTTTCCAACATCTGCAAGCGCAGGTCAGCAGTGTAAAGAGAGCATTCTCATCTAGCCTGGAAGAATACAATTCTTGAGAGGCTCAACACAATGGCAAAGAAGTCTATCTGATTGGCACCCCATCCACCAACCCAAACGTTCATTCCCTCCACCACTGGTGCACAGTGTTACAGTGCATGCAATTTTCAAAATGTACTGCAGTCACTTGACCAGACTACTCCGACGTCACATCCAAACCCGCCACATTTTCTGTCCAGCAAAACAAAAGCAGCAGGCACATGTGGTCACCACTACCTGCAGGTTCTCCTCCAAGTGGCATATCAACCTGATTTGGAAGTCAGAAAATGGAAAATAGGCGCATGCGGCTTGGTACAGGTATATATTTGGACAGGTACATTGATAGGAAATGCTTAGAGAGATATGGGCCAGACACGGCAAATGGGACTAGCTTGGTTGGGCATCTTGGTGGGCATGGACAAGTTGGGCCGAAGGGCTTGTTCTCCTGCTATATGAATGAATATTCTGTATCAATCATAGCCAACTCTCCTGTCACACCTTCATCATTTTCTTTGTATAGAATTAGTTTTTCATCACTTCCAAGCCAAATGTAAAATTCTACTATGTTACTGTCAGGTTTCCACAAAGATCATCAATCAACCCCTTTTTGCACAAAATGAGATTCAAAATAGCCTCTCTTTATTTAGTTACTCCTGCATATTGATCCAGAAACACCTTCATTGAATTCATCTCCCTCACTTGGATGTAAACATAGACGGGTTGGTTAGTAAGTTTGTAGATAATGCCAAGACTGTTGGGGTCGCAGACTGTTCGGAAAGCAAAGTATATAGATCAGCTACAGAAATGGATGGAGGAATGGCAGATGGAGTTTAATCCGAAAAAGTGTCAGGTGTTGCTCTTTAGGAGTTGAATGCAAGGGGAAAATATACAATGAATGGCATGAACTTTAGCACCATCGAAGTTCGAGGGATCTTAGGGTCCAAGTCCATTATGCAGTAATCATGCAAGATTAACTAGCATAAACACTGGGCATTCAAATCTGCTGTAGTAAAGCATAGAACAGTACAACAAAAGAACAGGTCCCATGGCCCACAATGTCTGTGTCAAACATAATGCCATGACCATCACTTATCTACCTGCACATAACCCATATCCCTGCATTCCCTGCATATCCATATGTTGATCCAAACGTTTTCTAAATGCCATAAACGTGTCTGCTTCGAACACCACCCCCGGTAGCGCATTCCAGGCATTCACCATCCTCTGTACTTTTCCCCCAAGGTCCAGACATATCCTTATTCAGAACTTTCTTAAAATGTATCAGTTTAACCAATGTTCCCAAATACTCCTCCACTGGATTGGCCAGCCTTATTTCTCAATACAAGGTCCAGTATGGCCCCATGAGCTACCTGGATACCGTTTTAAGAAGCCCTCTTGGATACACCTAACAAATTCTACCCCATCTAAGGAAGTCCCAGTCAATTTTGGGGAAGTTAAAACATTCGCTATGATAGCCCTGTGGCCTTTACATCTCAGTATTTCAGAAGTTTTTATTTGTGTTGCATTTAAAAATATTTGGCTAAAGTACAAATCAGAGTTGAGCAACAGGATTGTTGAGGGAGTGTCTCAGTTTAAAGTCCTCCATTCCAGCATGGGGACGTGTCTTCTGATGAGTTATTGGTTACTGGAGATCTGGTTCATGCAGTCACATGAATTTGTGTTTATTTCATGCTGCATGTGGGAGATTTATAAGAGCTTTTCCAACTGTTCAAAATAAGTAATTTGAAGGTGAAACTGTGTGGATTGTATGAAACGGGGACCAGAGGGTTGATTTTCTCATCTAAACTGTCCTATTTTTAGATTTCCATGCTATCAGCAGAATAAATCTACCTACTATGTTTATGTGCATTTGATGTCTATGTGAAGATTCCAAGCCCTCGTGTCGTTTCTTCTGCAAACCCAATATGTTTTGGACTTGGCCCTCATCTGGTTGCCTGTTTTTTCTGATTGAGCTATGCAAGTCATATCATGTTCCAATTCTTGGCGCAGATTTACTGGGAGTGGCTTTACCAACGTTACTAAATGTGTTGAAGGATACTGTAGCAAGGAAATTAGTCTGAAAGAAGATCAGAACTACCAATGTTGGAGACTTTAAATAAATTGGCGCCAAATCGCTTCTGGTGTGTAGGTGGATAATAGAATATGGGGCGAGTTGACAGGAATGTGCTGAAAATGGAAGGGAGACGTTTTAAATGGGTGCGTAATGACGAGCATGAACTCTGTGACTCTCGCTCCCGTTAGCTTCATCAAGGTTACACATATTTTAGCAAATAACTTATATTGCAGATTTTGTCTAATACAATGGGACATCTGTTATTCATATTGATTTATTATCACATGTATGGAGATACAGTGAAAAGCCCATATACTATCTAGTCAAATCATTCTATACACGAGTGGGATCAAGCCAAACACAGCACCACAGATATAACAATGAGAAATATACCAGAGTGCTGAATATAGTATTACAGCATTATGATGTTATGGGCACAGAGAAAAAGTCCAAGGTTCGCATTGGGATAGATTAGAAGATTGGGATGTCTCTTTAGTTTATAGGAGGACCATTCAGTAATCTGATAACAGCATGGAAGAAGCTGCTCCTGAATTTGATGGTATGTATTTTCAAACTTTTATATATTCTGCCCAATGGAAGAGGAGAGAAGAGCGAATGATCAGGGTGATAAGGCCATTGTGAAGCGAGGTGGAGTCAGTGGTGGGGGGGACTGTTCTCTGTGATGGACTGGGCTACATCACAACTCTGCAATTTCTTGCCGTCTTGTGCAGAACTGTAATCAAACCAAGCTGTGATGCATCCCAACAGGATGCTTTTTACGGTGCAACTGTATAAGCTGGTAAGAATTTCTGGGGACATGCTGAACTTCATTAGTGTTCTGAGGAATTAAAGCATTTGTGTGTTTTCTTGACCACAGCTTCAGTGTGGTTGGTCCAGGACACATTGTGATATTTATGCCGAGAAACTTGAAAACTCTCAACCTTGGCACCATTGATGCGATTGAAAGAATATTGGGGCATTATATTACATTGCAGTGATACATCATTTGTTACAGGCACACAATCTAATGAGTAATGTCAGAACACTTCAAGCCACTGTTTTTTATGCCAGTTGGTTTTCCACCCTTGCAAATTACCAACAATGTTTTTGGCCCAAACAGTTGTATGATCCACTATCTTCACCATCCCGATTGGTATGTGGAGATGTAAAATGGACAACTGTCCAGATGAAATGTGCTCTCAAATCTATGTGAAGTAATTGTATTTTGTTCATGTCCTGACTCGATCTCATGAAGGCCTTTTATACCTTTCAGCTTTTCAAAGTCCAAAGATCCTGCTAACACCTTGCCACCTTTGAAGAATGGTGCCAGCATAGCCAGTACAGGCCAGAATCCATCACAGCTAACTGGCACGGGAGCTGGTCACCTATCTGTTGCTCCAGGGCCAGTTACATCTGGTCCTAGCCCACATGTAATCAGAAGAGGTACGTTCTCATTACAAACTATTCTCTACACCATTTTTAGTCCAAATAGGTGGCATCTAGAGTCACATGGGTAGAAGCATATCCTCTTTGTGAATTTGGGAACTATGAAAGTGTTTTGTTATTGAAGGGTATTATTTTAGGGTGAAATATTTTCCAAGCTATAGCTCAGATGCTGAAGGTAATCAACCCTTGATAAATGAGGTTTATGAAACACTGATGGTACTTTAAATGAGAGGTGTCACTCAGTCCAGATAACTGTGGGAAATAAGAAAAGTGATTGAGAAGGTGCAGACCACAGACTCGCAGTGTCCTCCATAATGTTTGGGACAAAGACCCATCATTTATTTGTTTGCCTCTTGTACTCCACAATTTAAGACGTAATAGAAAAAAATCACATGTGGTTAAAGTGCACATTGTCAGATTCTATTAAAGGCGATTTTTACACAGTTTGGTTTCACCATGTAGAAATTACATCTGTGTTTATACATAGTTCCTCCATTTCAGGACACCATAATGTATGGGACTCATGGCTTCATGGACATGTGTTTAATTGCCTCCTTAATGCAGATTAAAGAGAGCTCTCAACACACACTTTCCTCCAGTCTTTCCATCACCTTTGAACACTTTTATTGCTGTTTATCAACATGAGAACCAAAATTGTGCCAATTAAAGTCAAAGAAGCCATTGTGAGACTGAGAAACAAGAATGAAACGGTTAGAGACATCAGCCAAACCTTAGGCTTACCAAAATCAACTGTTTGGAACATCATTAAGAAGATAGAGAGCACTGTTGAGCTTTCTAATCGCAAAGGGACTGGCAGGCCAAGGAAGACCTCCACAGCTGATGACAGAAGAATTCTGTCGAGAATAAAGAAAAATCCCCAAACACCTGTCCGACAGAGAAACACTCTTCAGGTGTGGATTTGTCAATAACCACTGTTTGCTGAAGACTTCATGAACAGAAATACTGAAGCTACACTGCAAGATGCAAACCACTGGTTAGCTGCAAAAATAAGATGGCGAGGCTACAGTTTTCCAAGTACTTAAAAGAGCAACCACAGTTCTGGAAAAAGGTCTTGTGGACAGATGAGACGAAGATTAACTTGTATCAGAGTGATGGCAAGAGCAAAGTATGGAGGAGAGAAGGAACTGACCAAGATCCAAAGCATACCACCTCATCTGTGAAACACGGTGGTGGGGATGTTATGGCCTGGGCATGTATGGCTGCTGAAGGTACTGGCTCACCTTCATTGATGATACAACTGCGAATGGTAGTAGCATAATGAATTCTGAATGGTATAGACATATCCTATCTGCTCATGTTCAAACAAATGCCTCAAAACTCATTGGCTGGCGGTTCATTCTGCAGCAAGACAATGATCCCAAACATACTGCTAAAGTAACAAAGGAGTTTTTCAAAGCTATAAAATGGTAAATTCTTGAGTTGCCAAATCAATCATCCGATCTGAACCTAATTGAGCATGCAACTATCTATATACTGAAGGGGACTAACCCCCCAAAACAAGCATAAGCTAAAGATGGCTGCAATACAGGCCTTGCAGAACATCACCAGAGCAAATGGTGATGTCCATGAATCGCAGACTTCAAGCAGTCATTGCATGCAAAGGATATGCAACAAAATACTAAACATGACTACTTTCATTACATGACATTGCTGTGTCCCAAACATTATGGTGCCCTGAAATGGTGGGACTGTATAAACATTGCTGCAATTTCTACATGATGAAACCAAAATGTATAAAAATGGCCTTTATTGAAATCTGACAATGTTCACTTTAACCACATGTGTTTTTTGAGGTCAGTTTAAAGTGGTTTTTTTTCTACTAATCTCAAATTGTGGAGTACAGAGGGAAATAAATTACTGATGGGTCTTTGTCCCAAACATTATGAAAGGCACTGTACAATCCTCGTCAGATGTAGGATGGTCACAAAGGATTTGGAGATATGCAAAAATTACATCAAATTGGCCAAATACTCCCACGATTATTAGCCAATCAATTTAATATCTATCAAAAAGCAAAATTGGGCTGATTTTAAAATTTGATATATGGATAAGGTAAGTAGTCGGAACCTTTTTTTCCGAGGGTGGAAATGTTCAACACTAGAGGGTCATAGTTATAAGGTAAGAAGGGGGAAATTTAATGGAAATGTGCAAGGCATGTTTTTTCACAGATTGTTGTGGAAACTGGAACGCACTGCCAGGGATGGTGGTGGAGGCAGATGGTAGACACGATAGTGCCGGTTAAGAGGCTTTTAGATAGATACATGGAAGTGCAGGGAATAGGGGGATATGGATCATGTACAGGCAGATGAGGTCAGTTTAACGTGGCATCATGTTCGACACAAACATTGTGGCCTGGAGGACCCGTTCCTGTGCTGTTCTAACTTCTATATAAAGAGAAAATACTTTAAGCACTCAACAAATTAGGCAGCTAGACTAGGAGGCTCGTTGATTTGAATTTGTGTTTCTTGGAGTATCGAAGAATGATGGGTGACCTTATTCAGAGAAATTAGATCCTAAGGGGATTTGACAGAGTATGTGATGATGTTTTTACTGGTGGAACACACAGAGAGCAGTGCAGCATGGGAACAGGCACTTCGGTCCACATGGATTTTGCCGAACATGATGCCAAGTTAATCTCTGACTGCACGTGATCCATATTCCTCTATTCCCTGTATATGCCGGTGCTTATCCAAAGTCTTCCTAAATGCCACAATCGTATCTGCCTCCACCATCATACCTGGAAGTGCACTTCCACCACCCACCATTCTGTGTAAAAGAAAAAGCTTGCCCCACACATCTCCTTTAAAATTTGTCCCTTTCACCGTAAAGTTATATCTTCCAGTCTTTGTTGACATTTCCACCCTGGGAAAAATATTCTATTGTCAACTCTGTAATGGGACGACCAGAACTGCACATTATCCTCCAAATATGAAGTAACCAAATGCCTATAAAGCTGCAACATGATTTCCTGACTCTCATACTAAATGCCCTGACCAATGACGACAAGCATACTGTGTGCTTTCTCTACCACTCTATCTACTTGTGTTTTCATTTTCTGGGTGCTATGGACTTGTACTCCAAGATCTCCCTTTACATCAATGCGGCTGTGGGCCTTGCTGTATAATTTTCCCCCTTACTTCCAACCTCCCAATGTGCAGCTCTCACATTTGCTTAGTTAAAACTCCGTCTGCCATTTCTCTCCGTTCCCCCCCCCCCCCATATCTGTGGCTGATCTATATCTTGCTGTGTCCTTTGATAGCTTTCCTCAATGTCTGCAATTCCAGCATTCTGAGTCTTCTGCAAACTTACTAACCAACCCGTCCATATTTATGTCCCAGTCATTTATATATATATAAATGAAGATTGAAACATGGGATTCATGGTGACTTGGTTGTTTGGATTCAGAACTAGCTTACTCATAGAAGATGGAGTTTTGGTGGAAAGGTATCATTTTGGCTGGAGGTCTGTGATCAGTAGAGTTCCACTGGGATCGAGGGAGAGGGATATATATATATATATTTTTTTTTTTTAAATAAATATATATATATATATATATATATTTTTTTTTTTATATATATATATATATATATATATATTTTTTATAATATATATATATATATATATATATATATATATATATATATATATATATATATATATATATATCCCTCTCCCTCGATCCCAGTGGAACTCTACTGATCACAGACCTCCAGCCAAAATGTTCCAATCTTCTGGATCAGCTTACCAGAAAGGACTTTATCAAATGCCTTACTAAAAAGTAGACAACATCCACTGACCTATCCAGATCCCAGCAAACACTGTCCTATCCTTCATCATCATCTAAAAAAATACCTCAAATTCATGGGACGGTTTTGCCATGGACAATAACTGTCCTTAATTAGCCCATTCTCTTCCAAATGTAAGTAAATCCTGTCCTGAAGAATCCCCTGCAATAGCTTCTCTACCACTGATGTGAGGCTCACTGGTCTATAATTTCTTGGTTTATCTCTACCTTTCTTAAACAAAGGAACAACATTCAGGAGAAATGAGGGGAAAATATTGCAAAATAAATTGGGTTTGTTCTCACTGGAATGCAGGACATGGAGGGGTAATCTAACAGAGGTTTACAACATTATGAGGGGCATATACAGAATAGTCAGAATCTCAAACTAGAGAGAGGAAAGTCTCTGGAATGTTTGCCTCAGAAGGGTGAGCATTAGTTGCAGTGTAGATCATTAGACTAGTGTAGATGGGGCATATTGGTCAGCGTGGCCAAGTTGGCCCATGCTGTTTCCATGCTGCACATGCTCAACTATTTATTGTGGAGGTTAATAAATATTTGAAAGATTGAATTGAGGATATTATTTCCTTATCATTTAACATATCGTCACATATCCTGGGCAAATATAGTTGGTTCTTCATGTGTGGTCCAACCAGGGACTGCAGTGTACTCTAGTCCTCCGTATGTAAAGCCCAACATTCCGTTAGCCTCCTTTGATTATACTTTGGATCTATCTATGACATTTTATGGATCTATATAATTAGATTCCCAAATCTGTCATATCGCTGGTACTGGTCAGTTAGAGAATCTCTTCCAATTTTCTTAGCCAAATTGGATTTGTATGCTTCGAAGTTTTTTTTGCCACATTTTTGCTTATTCATTAATCTTTTGCTGTAATTTAATGCTTCCAACACTGTTCTCAGTGGCACACAGCTATTTTATTGGAAATCTCAGATGATGGGACAGAAAGCTGCAATTCCACGTCATTTATAAATGTAGAACCCCAGTGGATGAGACCACCGCTCACACACTGCCTTTTGAGAACCTATGTAGGATGCTGTAAATAGTCACTGTTGGTCAGTGTCTGATGGCAGAGGAGTGGGGGAAACAACGTTTCACATTGATGATCTTTCATCTGATTCTTTTTTTTAAATACTGCCACATGATCATTCTTGATCGGTTCAACAGTCAAAAAGCACGCATTTGTCAGTGAAGGCTGTGGTACTGGCAAAATAACCAGAAGTCTAGCGTAAAGTGCGCTTAGTTAATAGTTAGCTGGAGTAAAGGAATGACTGGAGAGAGGGATGTAGTAATGAAGTTCTCCTGGATTATGTATTTGAAGCACTAGTGTTCTTTAATTAATAATTTGAAAGCAAATCTGACATAAGGAGGATGACAATGGAATATTCAGGGAAAAAACAGGTTATGAATGGATGGGCACACAGCAGACAAAATGCAACCAAACACAAAATTCAGTCAAAATATTTTTTAAATGCCCTTTCATAAGGAAAATAAAGTGAGTACAAAGTGAATGGGAAAAATGTTAAAGGAGTACCAGAAACCTAGGGTTTTCCTGCTCAATGGCATTGTATATTGTGATTAGGTATTATCTCATATGTTTAAACTAACCACTTCTGTTTTCCTTTTTAGCAACGAAGAAGCCTGCTCCTGCTCCTCCAAAGCCTTCAAATCCACCACCTGGACAGCCTGCGGCTCATGGAACAGGTCCACCTGTTAACCAAGCCTCTTCACATTCACCAAAACAGCCTGGCCAAGTTGCCTGTACATCTCCAATTCCGCCTGGAAACCATAGTCCTCTGCAGTCCCATGGCCAGTCGCCTTCGCAACCCACAATCCAGGTTCGCAGACATTCTAGTAATCAGATGCTTATTCAGGCCCCAAATCACCCCCCTCCTCAACCTCCAGCGCAGCCTACTAATCCATATCCCTGTAAGGCTTCTTGTGAGCAAGCAGTGGATCAGTCCTCCAGCAGTCCCCCAGGCACACCCACTCCCCCAAGCACACCTCCATTAGGGACACATGGTGCCGGCTTCCAGCTAACTCAGCACTTTACACAAGCCCAGGGATTTCCTGCAAATCAGGACCTACAGTCCCAGCCTTCTACTCATTTTGCCACCTTACCAAGGGCACGGCCGGTGCCAAAACCAAGAAATCGGCCCAATGTTCCACCACCTCCGCAGCCACCAGTAACAGCCACCACAGCAAGCTCTTCCATTCCTGCAGAGCACACGGCTTCTAACATGGCTGCTACAGCTTCAAAAATAGTTACTGGTGAGTGTTTTTAAAAAGCCAGAAGCTTACAGCATTAAAAAAAAACTGCAGCAATGGGAAGGAGTTCAAGCCAGAAGGGGTTGGAGTAGGATAAATGTTTGAGAGTTCCTGTGTATGTGGTTGTAGAGTGATCTTTCAATCTAAAGTGGACAAGAAGAAAGTAATTGGTAATGAGAAAACTGGCGACACAGGCAAGTGTTGAGGAAATAATTGGTAATACTCTGAGGAGAGGAAGGTGGGGGGCCCCGAGTAGCTGGAAAGCATTCTCCGCGGTTATATGTGCATTATCCGTGAGGAGAATCATCCAGCAATTCAAGATTCTTACATTCAGAAATCAAAATGAGGACACGATTTTTATTATAATTTCAAGTGTTCTGTTCTTCTTGAACGTTCTTTCCCAGATAAGATTGGGTAGACATTAACAATTATTTTCTGACTAATTACTTTAACTGGCAAATACCTCCACAGGTTTGGGAGAAGACTCTGCAGTGAGGTTGGTGGATTTCAAGCACTTTTATACTTGCAGTTAGCCTCGCTGTTCGCTCAGCATTGTTTGTCAAAGCTTGACTGCTTTTGATATTATGCTAAAAGTAGTGCTTGACCTTTTACTGCATATGTAGAATGTAATGATGAACATTTGAAATTGAAACTCCCTAGTGTGCATTTTTTACTCTCAGTTCCCTGTAGGTGAAGAGTGCAAAGCTTTCTTTGGTGGTTAATGCCTATGTTTAGTTCTGATTTCTGACTAGTCTGCACTGGTTAAACAAACCACAGCTAGAATAGGAAATGGGCCCAAAAAGTTGTGTTGTGTCGTTTACATTCATGTATAGAAATTTAAATAAAATCTGGTATCGTATTTACTCTGTATATCCTGAAATTGGCAAAGGTGTACTAATATGCCCAGTGCCATTCAAGACCACACATTCCATTTCACAATGTCTGTCATTCCCTCCAAAACTTTGGACCCTGCAGTTAAAGAAAAGCATTACACTTTAATTTTGCACACTAGAGCCAACCTCATCTCTTTTGAGTTTGAATAAGCATCAGCGAGGTTAAGTGAGTATGAAATTACTCAATATTCCCAGAACCCTTTGGTATTCAAGGTGATCACAGAATTTTATAATAGTGAATCGTATGGTTCTGTATTATCATAGCTAAGTCGCATACATCTCAATTTCCACCCCTCCCAGATTTTGTACTGCCAATCCGCTCTACAACAGTATGTTGATTAAATGCAATCCAGTGTGTCTAGAAAATCCAAAATGCATTCCTAGCCGATATTCCCATAGTTTGTAAAGTTTTTTTTTCTTGATAAAGCACAACTTTCCCATCTTCATATGATATAGAGGAGGCCATTTAACCATAGTCTTTAGAGTATTCCCAGCAGTCTCATTCTCTTATTAACTCCCAATTCTCCAGCCGCTCACAAATGCTAGGGACAATGTCCACATAACCTACCAGCACGTCTTTAGGGTGTGGGAGAGGACCGGAGCACCCAGGGGAAACCCACACGGTCGCAGGGAGAATTTACACACTCCACGCAGATAGCACGCGAGCTGAGGGATGAACCTGAAGCGCCAGACGGAACGATGCACCATGGAAATGAGTCCTCCAGTCTACTGTCCTTGCTGAGTTTCAACCACGCATTTACACCAATCGTACGTTTATCCTTTTTATATTTTCCCCACATTCTCATCACTCCACCCTTCAGATTCTACCTCTCACACTCATGGCAGTTTACAGTGGCCAATTAATCTATGACGCTCGTGTATTTGAAAGCATCTGGAGGAAACCCACATAGCCACAGGGAGAATGTGCAGCTGTTTTAAGTAGTATACATTCCTGGCGTTCAGAATGGAATCCAAGTCTCTGGCGCTGTAAGGCCATTGCTACGTAGCTGCGTGCCAAGCCATTTAGGCTGTAAGGCAACAGGTCTAACTACTGCTCCCTAGTAGTTATGTTCCCTTGTTTGAGCCTCTCCTACCAATGAAAACATCTCAACTTATACCTTGTTGCATTAAGGTCATCCCAGGAATTAATCCTTTGTATGCCTCCAACATTGCTATATATTTTTAAGTAAATGGACCAAAACTATGCTCACTATTCCAGATGAGGCCTCACCAACACCCTGTACGAATATAACAAAACCTCATTATTTTTAACCTCCAACTCCTTTTCAATTAATGCGTTAACAGTTTCACCATCAAAACTAGGATCGCCAGCTCCAACGACTCTCCTTTGACAATGCAGGTCATAGCGTCATACGGAATGGAAATATGCCCTTCAGCTCAGCTTGCCCATGCTGATCAAGATGATCCATCTACACTAATCTCACACTCGCGTTTGGCCCATATCCCTCTAAACCTTTTATCTGTGTACCTGTCCAAATGTCTTTTAGATATTAGTTATAGTACTTGCCTTGACTACCTCCTCTGGCAGCTCATTCCATATATCATCCACCCACTTTATGAAAACGTTGCCCCTCAGGTTTCTGTTAAATCTTTCTCCTCTCACTGTATACCTATGACCTCTGTTTCTTGATTCCCCAATTCTGGGTAAAATTCCCCAATTCTGCATCTACCCTATCTAATCCATTCTATGTACACCTCTATAAGATCACCCCTCATCCTCCTGCAATCCAAAGAATAAAGTCCTAGCCTGCCCTGCTCCATCTCCTTCATCAGTCAGGGATTTCAGTATAGTAGTTGGGATGTTATGTTACAGCTGTACAAGGTGCTGATGAGACGACAGTTAAAAGAATGTGTTTTGATTTGTTACCCTGTTATAGGAAAGATGTTGTTAAACTGGAAAGAGTGCAGAGAAGATTTATGAGCATGTTGCCAGAATAGAGGGCCTGAGCTGCAGGGAGAGGTTGGGCAGGCTACGACTTGTGATCCTGAGAGCGTGGGAGAATGAGAGGTGATCTTATTGAGGTGTATAAGATTATGAGGGGAATAGATAGGCTAGTGTTTTGCCCAGAGTCGGGGAATCAAGAACCAGAAATAATAGATTTAAGGTGAGAGGGTAAAGATTTAATAAGAATCTGAGGTTCAACTGTTTCACACAGGGTGGTGGGTGTATGGTCTGAGCAGCTGAAGGAGATAGTTATGGCAGAAACTAACAACATTTAAAAGACATTCCAATGTCCTCTTGTTTTTTCCCTTTATAAAACATTGATCCATTGCCTTTTCTCACTAAAGTTCCTTACTTGCCACAGAGCACACCGCACTTAGGCAACACTGCACACTGCCCTAAGCACACTACACTTCAGAAGAGACCACAGACTTTTATTTCCAGAATCCACAAGTATTGAATTAGTTGCCACTAGCGTCAGTAGCATTAAGTTCAAGCTGGTCAACCAACTACTAGTCTGGAAGCAACTTATTTGCCTCTTTTGAACCACTTGCTAACCACAGCAAATGAAAACTACAAGTTAAAGGAAATCTAATAGTGAGCTACATTGAAGACATCTTTAAAACAGTATCTTCCCATTACTAGTCCTCAATATCCACACCATACCCTCATTGCTCTAAAGTGTCTTGCAGCCAAATGAGTCATTTAGAAGTGTCCTTACTGTAAGTGGTGGATTCTAGTTCAAAATGAGCATGAAATCTGAATTTTTATGTATTGCATCTTTATTCATATTTTGAATCGATTGACGTATTTTCTTCCCTGCCCTAACCAGAGTAATGCTTGTGTGAAATATTGAACGGCAGTGTTAATGGCATTATAACCCGAGTATAGGGGCAGTGTGTTGTATGTTGTTTTTAATTCCGGTAACGGTCAATATACTTGCAGCTTGCATGATGACTTTAGAGCATGCTGTAATGTTAATTGTCACCGACCCCACACCCTGAGCTAGAATTATTGTGCAGTTTCTTTGCTTTCGTGGTTATGTGACTTTGCTGTGAACGTTCTAGTTTTAGTCGCAACTAAATAGTTTCCTTAGAGCCTCTTTACCCAGATTCTGTTAGATTTGCTGTTTGGCATTTGAAATAGTTTTGTCAAATTAAAAGTCCAAACATTTGGTTAGATTAAGTACCAATGTGAGGGGATAATAGATCAAGGAATTGCAAATGGTTCAAAAGTGTGGGCCTTGTAGGTAACCAAGATAGCTTCAAAAGAATGACCTTCAAAGGATGATAGCTTCAAAGGATGAATGGGTTCCCAGTGATGTTCCTCTTTAATGCATCAGTACTTCTGTAGCTAGTTTTTAACTTCTGCACCAAATGCAACAAATTCTAACAAGATCCGAATGCAATGGGTAAATTTGGCCTGCGGTGAGAAGCTTATTCAGACACCAGGTCGCAGCAGGACCCAAGCAGCTCGTGCTGCTGTTCAGCAAAATCCAGCCTCCAACAGGGCATTCAGCTGCTGTTGGAAGTTGTTACTTCATTGGAGGATGTTCACAGCTAAGTAACAAAGGTAATTAAAATGGATTAATAATAGAAACAAAAATTACATTACATGGGTAAAAATAAAACCTAATTTATAGAGAATGTAAAAGAATGGGGAGGACAAACTAAGGTAGGTTCATTTAAAATTAAAACCAATGGACAATGTACCACCATGGCTGTTTGATTTTTTTTTGTTGCTTTTTTTAGGATTTAAAATAGCTAATTTCAATGTTGTGCATTTTTTTTCAGACTAGGCAAATTGATTTGTCAGTAAATGTGTGCCTTTTGGGGTCAACATTGAAGCAAATAAAATCCTGCAAATTAAAAAATGTTTGCATTTTCCACAAAGGATAGAGCCTTTTGTTAAACGATTGCAAATTATGATAAACAAGATCCTTAGTGTCTTCCCCAATGCCATTCCGATTAGTCACCAGTCATTGTTCTGATGGGATAATGGAACATCATGTGCATTAAACAGGAAAAGGGAAAAAAATTGAAATCTTATTAAAATTAAATGTGCTGACTTTATGTCAATGCTAACTTTGCATCCTACTTTCAGAAGATATTGGTCAATTTTAACAGACCAATATCAGGTAGCCAGTATGGTGGTGGTGCAGTTTAAGGCAATTCAAAGATCCGTCCTGTTGTGATTTAAAAAATCAATCCGGTGCATATAGTTACATCTTCCAAATTGGTGGGCTATACAAGCCATTCAATGGTAGAGAGCAATTTGAATGCAGGATCATGTGCCAGCAGATTAACCTTTTCATAACTGTCAGCCCTCGGGCTGCTACAGAGCCTTTAAGCATTCCGTGCATATGGTGGGTATGATAAGCACTTGTGTGCACTTTTACCACTTCACAGACTGTCCACCAATGTGAAAGATCTTTTCAACAATGATTTCTAATTGTAAACTATTCTATTGAAAAATGCAGATGTTTGACCAGCAAAGTTTGAGCAGAATTGGGAAAGTTATGGTAAGATTTGGGCAACTGATTGGCCAATTAATCCTGCTAATCCGCAGTGGTGATTTTATGCATGTTTTCCAACCATTACTAACCCTGCATCACGCTGCTTGCCTGCACTAATAATGCATGGGTATAGACAGTTTCTCAGAACATCAAAAAATTGTTTAAATCTGCATTGAAGTCATTGCACTGTGAAAGCAGTCAACCATTCCATATTATGCATAAATTATAGCAGTTTGGCTGCTTTAATTTTTGTATTAAGTATTGCAGCAATTTTGTATGGTGTACATCAACTTTCTGAAGTTTCCAATAGAGATGTGAGTTGTACATTAGGAGAGTGTTAAGAAACCTGCACAACAGTGCAAGAAATATTATAGTGCAGGTAACAGACTGCTGATATATTATCCACAAGGTGGTAGGCTGTATAGGAATTATCTAATACAATCTTGAAAAATTAGGTTTTCATGTTGATGCCAGCCTTTAAAGCTTTTGCCTCTGCTGTGGCGGTGGAGGCATCAGATGATGCGCAGGAATCATCCTGAGAATGTTTCATTAAAAACTCACTAATGCTTTGTGTTTGCTAGATTCCGATTCAACTGTGAAAGAGCAGGACTGGAAAAACTCTGAATTACCCTTGGAGCAGATGTCTGCTCCAGAGATCGTGGAAACGAGAATATGTGAACAGCAGGATGTCGATAATGACACGGAGAGCACTGCTTTGTGAAAGGTCGCCACTCTGCAACATTTGCACCACTATACTGTACTTTTCAAGGCTTCATCTGCTGCTGTCTTAATTTTGCTGCATCTCCAAAGTGCAACTTTCAGCAAAGTAAACTTTGTTTTTCCTCAAACATGCTCATATTGCATGGAATCTAATTTCAAGGGCTCATCAATACCACTAATGTGGACTCTGTACTGCTCCAAACCCTTGGTATTCAGGAGATGGCTCTGACAGATATTGTCTCTTTGTGGGAAACCTAGGTTGCATGAAAAGCAATTGCCCTACGGGATTTTGACTCTGGATGAATAGCCACTCATAGGTTGAAGTTGTATTAACAGTGCCTTGTGCAATTTTCAAGTTTCCAGATGGAAATTTACAGTAGTTTATATTTTTCTTTTTAAAAATTGTACTTTAAGCAATGTCCAGATTTTGTACAAGATTATTATTGTGTTGAGTTTGACATACACATGTGAATGGTACTGTGCTGAAATTTAGTCTGCTCAATCTGTACATTTGTATTTATCCTGAATGCAGATTGCTGGTAAGATTAATGTTAAACCAACCATACTAGGTTGGTCTTCACCTTGAAGCTTTTTCCTCTCTTTAACATGAAGTGCACTTCCTGCCTTAAATGTCTTGTTTTGCATTCAAGGCAATTTTATATCTGATTAAAACTGAACAAATAATTAAGCTTAATATTGTTTTCATCAGTTTGAAATTTTGTTTTGAATTAGAAACATGTGCAGTCTGGAAAATGCACATAAGTTGAAATTCTGTATTAAAAAAGAAATAAAATAAACCACTAAGCTGGTTGCTTGTGGACACGGTCTGAATGTCCATGGTCTATTTTATTGAATTGACAACCCAGTGAAAGACCAAGGCCTCAATTATAGATACCACCAATTCAGAGCAAATACATAGAAACATAGAAACATAGAAAATAGGTGCAGGAGTAGGCCATTCGGCCCTTCGAGCCTGCACCGCCATTCAATGTGATCATGGCTGATCATCCAACTCAGTATCCCGTACCTGCCTTCTCTCCATACCCCCTGATCCCTTTAGCCACAAGTGCCACATCTAACGCCCTCTTAAATATAGCCAATGAACTGGCCTCAACTACCTTCTGTGGCAGAGAATTCCAGAGACTCACCACTCTCTGTGTAAAGAATGTTTTCCTCATTTCGGTCCTAAAGGAATTCCCCCTTATCCTTAGACTGTGACCCCTTGTTCTGGACTCCCCCAACATCGGGAACAATCTTCCAGCATCTAGCTTGTCCAACCCCTTAAGAATTTTGTAGGTTTCTATAAGATCCCCCCTCAATCTTCTAAATTCCATCGAGTACAAACCGAGTCTATCCAATCTTTCCTCATATGAAAGTCCTGACATCCCAGGAATCAGTCTGGTGAATCTTCTCTGTACCCCCTCTATGGCAAGGATGTCTTTCCTCAGATTTGGAGACCAAAACTGTACGCAGTACTCCAGGTGTGGCCTCACCAAAACCCTGTACAACTGCAGTAGAACCTCCCTGCTCCTATACTCAAATCCTTTCGCTATGAATGCTAACATACCATTTGCTTTCTTCACTGCCTGCTGCACCTGCATGCCTACTTTCAATGACTGGTGTACCATGACACCCAGGTCTCGTTGCATCTCCCCCTTACCTAATCTGCCACCATTCAGATAATAGTCTACCCTCATGTTTTTGCGGAGGAGGATGGTGAGTGAATAATGCCAAATTTCAATTTATAAATTCCAAACACGAATGAAAACCAACGGTTTAATTGTTTTCTCTGGACAATATTGACACCAAATCTGCCTTGACAATGATTTTCAACTATTTTTGGCATTTTTAACATGACAGTGGTACACACTAATCCCTGCAAAGCATCATAACACAGCCAAAATGTAGTGCAAAAAAAAAGGCATACATAGAAACAAATGCTAAATAGTCAAGTCATTACCTTCAACATCAATCAATTATGACCATCAAGCACCCATCCACAATAATTCCAATCTTCCACCATTTGCATGCACTACCTCTGTTTCCCTCCCTGATTCAACACCCAGTAATTTACAGCAGCCAATTAACTACCGAAGGCACATATATTTTGGATGTGGAAGAAACCTCATGCAGTCGCAGAGAAACTAACTAACAAACAACAGGCACCTGCACACTTCCCCATCACCCCCCCCCCCCCCCCCCCTCGGCAGCAGTGGTGACCTGCACAATTATCCAAAGGCCTTCGCTAAATTTGGCACAGCCCTTGTCTCTTGTCTGCACAGCATTCTGCAGAGCCTCGGCCATTTAATGATGGACACAGAGCAAGCAATTCGCAGTATGGCTGCAATAGAGGAGACCAGCTACAGGGCAAGACCTGGTCAATATGCCATGAGGGAGGTCCTGGGCTTCAGGGCACCCTCTGACTATGACAGTCCCACCAAAACATGATTTACCTCCAGCCCATGAAACACAAGACTGCAGATGCTGGAATCTGGCACAGAAAATCTAATTGCTAGAGGAACTAAGCAAATTAAACAGCATCTATGAGGAGAAAGGAATTGTGGATGTTTCAGGTTGAGATCCTGCATCAGGACTGAAAATTCCTATACTACACCTCTCCCCACCATGTCGCTTGTAAGGATGCCATCCCTTTCTCCCAGTTTCTCCATCTCTACTACATTTTCACATTATCCTTCATCTGCTATTAGCAGGCTTATCATCTATTGGCCCCAGCCTCATCTTCCCTCTTTATACCTATATCCTCTCGACTCTCGTTCCTGATGCAAGGATTTGACCAGAAAACTACAACTCCTTTCACTCCACTGGTAAGCTCCTCGGGAGATATGTATTTTGCCTCCTCTGTTACTGGTCCCTGCTGCTGATGAGAATGGGAATGTTCTTGGAGCTCCCCCCACTGGTTAGCTATTTCATTGTCCATGCTTAGGTAACATTTCATAGCTATGATCTGATCCATGGGATGAAGTAGCATCACTGCCCTGCCACTGCAATCTCTCTTGGTACATATGTAGTGCAGCTTCATATGTAGGTTTAGTTTTAGGTTTATTGTCATCACATGTGCTGAGGTACAGTGAAAAGCTTTATTTTGCATGCTATCCAATCAAATCAGATAATACTATACATAAATACAATTGAGCCAAACTCAAGAACAATATGTAGCACAAAGGGAAAGCTACAGAGTGCAGAATCTAGTTCTCAGCATTACAGCGCAACAGTTTCAGAGATCCAATGTCTGCAATGGAGTAGACAAGAATCGGACTATCATAGGTTATGGAAGGATTATTCAGAAACCTGGTAACAGGGGAAGTATCTGTTTTTGAGTCTGGTAGTGCACCTGCAGTATCTTGCTCCTGTATCTGCTGCCTGATGGAAGTGGAGAGGAAACGATCTTTGATTATGTTGGCTGCTTTCCCGAGGCAGCACCAAGTGTAGATGGGAGTCAGTGGTGGGTACTCTGGTCTTTGGGCTACATCCACAACTCTGCAATTTCATGTGGCCTTGGTTCCCAAACTAAGCTGTGATGCAACTTATCAGCATGCTTTCTATAATGATATATGTAAAGCCAAAGAACTTGAAGCTCTCGACCATTTCCACTTCAGCACCATTGATGCCGATTGGATCATGTACACCACCATGCTTCTTGATGTCTCAATGACTACCATCCAATGGCCTTGACATTCAAAATCAAAGTCAAAGTCAAACAAACTTTATTGTCATTTAGAAATACATTGATATATGCAGTTCCAAACGAAATTACGTTGCATTTGGCTCCCTGTGCAACACAATAAATTAACAGAAGGATAGGCATGGATGAAAAGGATAAATAGACAATGGTGGCAGCCCATTACATGGCATTCAGGAGTCTGATGGCTCGTGGGAAGGCTCTGATGGCTCGTGGGAAGAAGCTGTTGCAGAACCTTGATGTTCTGCTCCTTATGCTGCGATATCTTTTTCCCGAGGGCAGCAGAGTGAACAGTCCGTGATGGAGATGTGTGGGGTCTTTTATAATACTGCTGGCCTTAGACTTGCAACGCTGGCCTTGAAGCACTTCATCATCATGAAGTGCTTCAAGCGGCAGATTTGTGGCACACATTAAATTCAGCCTACCAAGCAACCTTGATCCACTACAGTTTGCCTATCAACACAATCATTTCATGTCTGACGCCTCCCTGGCCCTACACTCATCCCTGGAACACCTTGATAAGAAGGACACCTACAGCAGACCTATTCATAGACTACAGCTCTGCTTTCAGTACCATTATCTTAACCAAGCTCATCTCCAAACTTGTGGAATTTACGAGACAGCACCCCCCTCTGCAACTGGATCCTTAACTTACTGCCCAAAAGACCACAATCGGTGAGGATAGGTAACAAATCATCCTCTACATTCTCAACATTGGTGCCCTACAAATCTGTGTTCTCAGTCCCTACCATACTCCTTGTACATCTATGACTCTGCAGCCAAATACTAATTTAATTATTTTTACAAGTTTGCAGATGATACCACGAGTGGTCTGGATATCAAATAATGAAGAGATGGAGTACAGGAAGAAGATTGAGAACATTGTAACCTGGTCCCACGACAACAAACTCTCCCTCAATGTCAGCAAGACAAAGGAGATTGTGATTAACTTCGGAGAGCAAAGCAGCACACACATCCATTGATGGCGCCGAAGTAAAGATGGTCAAGTGCCTCAAATTCTTAGGTATAAATATCACTGGCAATTTGTCCTGGAGCAGCCACATCATTGCTATGGCCTAGAAAGCACACCAACACCTGCTTCCTTAGAAGACCTAGGAAGTTTGGCATGTCTCCCACAACCCTCACCAACTTCTACAGATGCGGCATAGAAAGCATTTTATTGGGATGCATGGGAACAGCTTCAACCAAGACTTCAAGAATGCAAAATGTCTTATGGTCTTGAAGTGTCTTAGAGCTGTCCCGTCAGGACGTAACCAGACCATTGCAGAAACTAACTTCCTTTCCATTGACTCCATCTACACTTCACACTGCCACAGCAAAGCCACTGCATAATCAAGGACGAGTCTCACCCCGGTTCTCCCCTCAGGCAAGAGGCACAGAAGTTTGAAAACGCATACCTCTAGATCCAGGGACAGTTTCTTCACAGCTATTATCAGGCAACTGAGCCATCCTCACCAGCTAGAGTGGGGTCCTAACCCCCCATAAACCTCATTGGAGACTTTTGAACGGACTTTATTTTGCAATAAATGATGCACCCTTTATCCCTTATCTGTACACTGTGGACAGCTTAATTGTAATCATGTATAGTTTTTTTTTTGACTGGATAGCATGCAACAATAAGCTTTTCTCCGTACCTATCTTTCCCTTTCTTACCTAAGATGGCGCCTACCTGCGGCGACATTTTGCCAGCGGTGCAACAGAAAATCCTCAAATAGTATTTCTGAGCTCACCTGAAATCAACGATGCAAGTAGCGATCTTGCTAACGCATTTAAATGCATTAGCGCTACTGCGAACTGCCGAAGACAGCGACTGTAAGGGAATCCCCGATCGGAGGGGAATCCCAGAACTCGCGGAGGCACACAGGTACAGTAAGTACTGTACCTGTAAACACCGGGGAGGCCTTCATGGAGTCTGGAATAGAGGCCGTCGGGCAGGATCTCCCAGCAGCAACAGAGCTGGAGGTGCCGACTAAGGGAATCCCTGACCTCGCGGAGACTCGCAAGTACTGTGCCTTTAAACACAGAGGAGGGCTTCATGGAGTACGGAGACGTGGCGGTCGGGCAGGACTACAAGTAAGACTGAAGCATAGGGGACTTCGGCCCCCTCTCCCTACCATCCTACTTGCCAACGTACAGTCACTAGAAAACAAAGTGGAGGACGTAAGGTCAAGGCTGCTTTACCAAAGGGAGCTGAGGTAATGCTCTATGTTCTGTTTCACAGATACATGACTCACCCCCAGCACCCCAGACTCTGCGGTCCAGCCTGAAGGGTTCTCCAACCATCATATGGACCGTATGCAGGCATCTGGGAAAGGGAGAGGAGGGGGCGTCTGCCTCATGGTCAACTCTTCATGGTACTCAGACGTGGCAGACTTATACAACTCCTGCTCTCCACACCTGGAACACCTGGCGGTGAAGTGCCGTCCCTTCTACCTACCGAGGGAATTCACCTCCATCATCCTGATCGCGGGCTACATCCCACGCCAGGCAGACGTCCGTCTGGCACTGGAGGAGATGCACACCATGGTCAACAAACAATGTTCAAGGACTTGACAGCGGACCTGAATGAATACGCCACAGTCATTACAGACTTCAGAAGGAAATGTGTGGAGGACTGTGTTCCAACAAAAACCTTCCGAGTGTTTCCTAACCAGAAGCCTTGGATGAACCATGAGATTCGCATTCTTCTGAAGACCAGATCCCAGGCATTCAGTCTGGCGATGCACAGGTCTATAAGAAGTCCAGATACGACCTTGGCAAGGCCAGCAAAAAAGCCAAAAGGGACTTCTGCTCTAAGCTGGAGGATGAGACTGATGTTCGGCAACTGTGGCAAGGATTGAATGCCATCACCTCTTACAAGGCGAAATCAGGAGGCGGCTCAAACGACAGTGAAACATAACTTCCTGACGAGCTCAATGCGTTCTACGCACGGTTCGATAGGGAGAACACTGATGTGCCTTCCCGAGCACCTATTCGTCCTGACGGTGTTACAGTCATAGTCACAGATCGACGTCAGAAGGTCCTTCAGGGGGGTTAACCCTCGGAAAGTGCCTGGACCTGATGTTATATCTGGTTGATTTCTCAAGACCTGTGCAGACCAACTGGCGGGAGTTTTTGCAGACATTTTCAACCTCTCACTTCTGAGGTCTGAGGTTCCCACCTGCTTTAAGAGGGCATCAATAATACCGGTGCCCAAGGAGAGTAAGGTGACGTGCCTCAATGACTATCGACCAGCGGCATTAACATCTGTGGTGAAGAAGTCCTTTGAGAGGTTGGTTATGGTGCACATAACTCCTACCTCAACAAGAACCTCGACCAACTACAGTTCGCATACCGCCACAACAGGTCAACAGTAGATGCAATTTCACTGGCTCTCCACTCCGCATTAGACCACTTGGACAATAAAAACTCCGTCAGGCTGTTGATTATAGACTATAGCTTGGCGTTTAATACCATTATCCCTTCCAAGCTCGTTACCAAGCTCACGGAACTGGGCCTCTGCGCACCCCTCTGCATTTGGATCTTCGACTTCCTCATCCACAGACCACAGTCTGTTCGAATTGGAGGAACCACTTCATCCTCAGTAACAATTACTACGGGAGCACCTCAAGGCTGCGTGCTCAGGCCCCTGTTTTACTCACTCTATGCCCATGACTGCGTGGCCGGTCATAGTGCGAACTCCATCATCAAGTTCGCCGATGACACCACTGTGGTTGGACGAATTACAGATGGTGATGAGTCAGAGTATAGTAGTGCGATCGACCGACTGACCAAATGGTGCCAGCACAACAACCAGGCTCTCAACATCAGTTAATCAAAGAACTGATTGTGGACTTTAGGGGAAGGATGAGGACCCACAATCCTGTTTATATCCGATGGTGGAGAGGGTCAATTACTTCAAATTCCTGGGCGTGCATATATCAGAACATCTTTCCTGGACCCAGCACACCGATGCAATTGTAAAGAAGGCATAACAGCGACTCTACTTCCTGAGAAGATTACGGAGATTCGGCATGTCGACGAGGATTCTCCCCAACTTCTACAGGTGCACGGTAGCGAGCATTCTGACTGGTTGCATCGTGGCCTGGTTCTGTAACGTGAATGTCCAGGAGCGAAAAAGACTACAAAAGGTTGTGACCACTGTCCAACATTCCATCACCGGCTTTGTCCTCCCCACCGTCGGAGGGATCTCAAAAAGGCAGCCAAAATCATCAAGGACCCACACCATCCTGGCCACACACACTTCTCACCACTGCCATCAGGAAGAAGGTACAGAAACCTGAAGACTGTAACATCCAGGTTCAGGAACAGGTTCTTCCTCAAAGCCATCAGGCTGTTAAACACAGCTAATATGCTGTGAGCTCTGAACTGCAAAAGACTATATTATTATTTGTTATTTGCACTTTATTTGTTATTTATTGAACTTTTTCTTTATTTCCCGTTATATACAATGTTTACATATTCACATATTCTGTTGTGCTGCAGCAAGTAAGAATTTCATTGTCCCGTCCGGGACATATGACAATAAAACACTCTTGACTTGACTTGACTACCTTGGTACACGTGACAATAATGTGCCTTTTGACTCTGTGATTAAGAAACAAATTGTCAGTGGGTTAGGCAGCATCGGTGGAGGAAAATGCACAGACATTTCAGGTCTGGGCCTTTCTTTTGGATTGAAAGAGTGAAAGATTGAAAGAGGGGAGATGGCTTGGGAACAAAAGATGCGGGGAAGGGATGGGCCAAGACCTGCAGGTGAGGAGGCATTGATTGACAGATTGAGTCAGGTGGGGCAGGGTAAAGGTGGAGATAGTAAGAAATGCTAGGAGGTTATTCGTGGAGATAACAAAGGGCAGCAGATGATGAAATCTAATAAGAAAGGAAAGGTGTAATCAAGTGAGGAGCAGGACTCTTTTGCTGCTTTCCCAAAACTGCAGCCTAATTTAGAGTCTCATTTAACCTGCACTCTAACTGTATCAAGTTGCGCATTATGTTTCATTAATTCTACATATAACTAATTGCAGCTTCTGTTATGCAATTACTATCATCCCAGGGCTAACGGAAATCGAGCTAACATCCGGTGGCTTTGACATTCACTGTCTTGAAGGACAAGAGATTGATGATGGTGCACATTAACCTCAGCCGCCCAGACAGCCCAGACACTGCAGGCCTCTTCCTGTCAGTAACGGCGGAACGCACTGACCCAATCAGATGATGTCACAAAACAGTCTGAAAATAGAGGTTTGGCTGAGTCCTACTGCTAAAGCATTAACAAATTAACCCACATGTGAGATAAGCACTGAAAATAATGAAGGGAAGTTTGGAAAAACACCTCCATACAAATAATTGCCTTCATACAAACATTGTTGAAACAGATGATTACTTGCAAAGGTAAAATACTGAAGAGAATTATAAAATTGTTGCATGACAGAGGAAGCCCAGCAATCCAAAAACCCTGGCTCTCCACAAATTATTCTGTGATATATTAGTATAAGGTTCGGATCGATTCACCTTGCTGCACAAGGCCAGGTTTGCTGATGACACTGTGAGGAGCAACGCACTGCATTATTGCAGGTGGAACTCCAAGCAGACAGCTAAGTAGTTATTTTTTAGCGATACAGCATGGAAACAGGCCCTTCGGACAACAAGTCCACGTTGCTCAGTGATACTGGACTGTTGCTCTTGCCTGCTGTCCCTTCTGAAGTCATCAAGTCCCTCCCCTGGCTCCCTTCCTGGATCAACCCCAAGGCTAGTTCTATTCTACACTTGTTCTATTCAACACATTAGAGATAATTTATAGAAGCCATTTAACCTACAAACCTGCATGTCTTTGGAATGTGGGAGAAAACCCCTGTACCTGGAGAAAGCCCATGCAGGGAGAACATACAAACTCTGTACAGGCAGCACCTGCAGTCAGGATCGAGCCCGCGTTTCTGGCACCTGTAAGGCAGCAACTCTATCGCTGAATCACTGTGCCACCCCAAAGTTAATGTCGAGACCTCCCTGGTTGATGTTCTGAATCTGCAGCCAGTGGAGGACTGTTCAGTCAATGGAGCCTGAGTCAAAGGCATCACCTGGGACACTGAGAGGATTCACTTACTTTGATGGTCAGTGATTCAGAGGTAGAGTCCATGATGTGCTTGCACAGTACAAGAGAGCCACTTCATAGAAGGTACAGGACAACAGCTGGCCATGACAAGAATCCACAGACAAGGGCAGAGGCAAAAGGCTCACCATGAGGCACTGTTACTGTTAAAGATTAAACCTGACACAGAGAAAGCTGATGGATGGGGTTGAGACTGTGAGAAGAAATCTTTGTCATCAAGACCTGCATCTACAGAATTACTGAATGAGCTGAATCAAACATGGAATGAGTTGAGTGCTTGAAGAAGGAACTGCATTGTGATGTGGAGTTCAAAAGCTCTGAACAGCACATCACAAAACCTGGTCTCAGCAGAGGATAGTGCAGCCAAAGTGGGCAAAGGCTGGGACAGGCATGGCAGAAGTGAAAGCCTTGGGGTTGATCCAGGAAGGGAGCCAGCGGAGGGGGCTTGTTGATTTCAAAAGAGACAGCGGGCAAGAGGAACAGTCCAGTATCTATAGGAGTTGGCGCATAAGCGGTATGCACGAAAGGGAAGACTGAGGGGAGCCTGAATGGGCAACCAAACCAGATTACTGTACTGTCTTTGTTTTGATGGCATCTGATACTATATCAAATAGAAAGTCAAACTCTGAAGTTGTTAAAAAAAAATGTATCCCTATGATAAATTTTGTACAGACAGCATGTCATTTACAGCTGACTGCAGGAAGATGGTGCTCAAGGTGTAGTGTTTTCATTATTGTGCAGACAAATCTGTTGAAATAAAATAGTTTGCAGCATTTAAACAGGAAATGAGAACGGATGTGTGTGAGATCTATCGCCTTATGTACCAGACCAAAACAGATATTTCATTTCCCGTTGTATATGTGGTCCACTCCGAGTGGAATTCAACTCTTACAATTCACTCACAGAGTGAGGCATGTTAATGTCGATGTTTTAAAAGAAGTTCTTTTATTTAATTACAAGCTGATAAATTTACGTGAAAAACTAGAAGCATTCCGCTGGTGTACTTCATCAGATGCAGTGTGTGGAGCCAAAAGTAATTCACTAACCACCCAGAAACAGATGAATAGGAGTTGGCCAAACAATTTCTGCAGATCAAAAGCAAAGAATTAGCAAAACTCATATTGGCAATTAAATTTACTGCAGGGGAATGAGACACATTCTGGACAGAATGATTGGTGCATGAATTGTTAGTAAGCGATATCAACAATTTGGAAGAGAATGCACAAGGCATGATTAGTAAGTTTGCAGATGACACTAAAATATGTGGTATCGTAGATGGTTATTAATAATTACTAAAGGATTTGCATTAGCTGGGTACGTGGGAATGACTAACGGAGTTTAATTTAGGTAAACGAATGAATGAAACTTAATGAGAGATGTTATATTTTGTAAAGTGAAACCATGTCAAGACCTTCACAGTGAATATTAGGGCCCTGAGGAGTGTTGTGAAGCAGAGGAAACTAGGAATATGTACATCGTTCCCTGAGGCGTTACGGGTGGATCGGGTGGTGAGGTAGGCTTTTGACACATTGGCCTTCCTCTAGCACGGACTTGAGTCTAGAATTTGTTACAGTTGTACAAGATGTTGGTGAGGCCACATGCAGAGTATTGTGTTTAAGAAGAAACTGCAGATGCTGGAAAATCAAAGGTAGACAAAAATGTAGGAGAAACTGGGTTTCGACCCGAAACGTTGCCTATTTCGCTCCATAGATGCTGCCTCACCCGCTGAGTTTCTCCAGCATTTTTGTCTTCCTGCAGAGTATTGTATTCACTTTTGATCATCCCACTATAGGAAAGATGCCATTAAGCTGGGAAAAGTGCATCCTGATTTATTAGGATGTTGCCAGGACGAGGGCCTGAGCTATAGGGAGAGATTAGGCAGGTAAGGACTTTATTCCTTGGAGTACAGGAGGCTGAAATAAAACCATGACGGGGATAGATTGGAAGGTTTATGGAAGTATTGCATAGTTTTGGTCTCCTAATCTGAGGAAAGACATTCGTGCCATAGAGGGAGTACAGAGAAGGTTCACCAGACTGATTCCTGGGATGGCAGGACTTCCATATGAAGAAATACTGGATAGACTCGGCTTGTACTCGCTGGAATTTAGTAAATTGAGGGGGGAGCTTATAAAATTCTTAAGGGATTGGACAGGCTAGATGGAGGAAGATTGTTCCCGATGTTGGGGAACTCCAGAACAAGGGGTCACAGTTTAAGGATAAGGGGGAAATCTTTTAGGACCGAGATGAGAAGATCTTTTTTCACACAGAGACTGGTGAGTCTATGGAATTCACTGCCACAGAAGGTAGTTGAGGCCAGTTCATTGGCTATATTTAAGAGGGGGGCTAGATGTGGCCCTTGTGGCTAAAGGGATCAGGGGGTATGGAGAGAAGGCAGGTACAGGATACTGAGTTGGATGATCAGCCATGATCATATTGAATGGCGGTGCAGGCTCGAAGGGCCAAATGGCCTACTCCTGCACCTATTTTCTATGATTCTATGATTCTGTGAAACAAATGCTTGTTTTTATAAGCACTTAGCTGCCCTACACTGGGGCTCTCCAGGGGCATCTGCACATTAAGGCACAACATTCATCTCCAGCGTTACAGCCATGACTACTGAAAAATCTACCTGAGCCTAAGATAACAAATGTCGATTTCTCATAGAGCTCGAGGAATCTCTGTGGGCTCATGAGGTCGGAACTGCCACATAGATGCATGATGGTGTTCTCCTTGATGATCAAGTGTCGGACTTCATCAGACACGGAGAGGTTTGGCTTAGTGATGGTCTTCTATACAAGGGAGCGGAAAAAGGTCACTGTTAACTGGCTGGCTTTTTATATAAACTTATTGGAACATAATAAGGAAATTGATTTTGCAAATTGAAAGGATCGACAACATAATAGGAATGGAGACGATGAGGGATATTGTCACTCAGAGGGACAGGGATTTTTCATGCTCAGAGGGCTGAGAAGTTCAAGTTCTAAATTTGGGCACATTTGACTTCCCAAAATACAACATGTTGTATTCATCTGCATTAACCTCCATTATCCATTCCTCAGCCCACTTGCCCAGCTGATCAAGATCCTGCTGTAATTTTGGATACCCGTCTTTGCTATCTACCGTACCACCCATTCTGTGGAGCTTCACAAGTTGAGAGATAGAAAGTTAATAGGTGCATTGGTGCATTTCCAAAGTGGTTATGGAAAGGTAGGGATATATTAGTAATAGATCTTAAATTGGAGGGGGGGGGGGGGAATAATTTTATTTAAATGAGATAGGACGTGACAACTATATTAAAGCATCCTCTTGCAGGAAGGTCTATACCTGCACAGTGGGAAGCATTTGAAGGGGAAATACTAAACCTTAGGACCAACATGTTCCTGTAAAAACAAAAGTGAAAGGTAATATGTTCAGGGAGCATTGGATTTTGAGGGATACCAAAGAAGGGTTAAGATAAAAAAAGGAATCACGAGACAGGTAAGCAGCTTAAGTCAATGAGGTGCAACAGTAAAATCCCTCTAACAATCAATAAAGCAGGTTACAGATGCCAGGTTTATGGTAGGTTCCAAACAATCTTGACCCAGTGGAAGAATTTTCTCACACATATCCCCGCAGCTGCTGTTGTGTCTTTGGACCACTGTTCCACCCAACCAATGCCCTGTGACTCACAGCCAAGCTACGTTCTGTGGGAGAACCTCAGACCACTCGAAGTCTGGTCCTTGTTTAAACGTCAGTGATCTTTGAGAGCTGATATCTAACACTGACCATTCCTTATTGGAGTGTTCAGCAACTAGAGACTCCTTCATATTAGTTTAGAGATACAGCACGGAAAACAGGCCCTTCGGCCCACCAAGTCCGCATCAACCAGCGATCCCCACATATTAACACTATCCTGCACACACTCGGGACAATGCACACTTATACCAAGACAATTAACCTACTAATCTGTACATCTTTGGAGTGTGGGAGGAAACCAAAGATCTCAGAGAAAACCCATGCTGTCACGGGGAGAACGTACAAACTCCATACAGACAGCACCCGTAGTCTGGATCGAACCCGGGTCTCTGGTGATGTAAGCACTGTAAGGCAGCAACTCTCCCGTTGTGCCATCATGCCGCCATAATCGTCTTCATCTTAGATTAATAATTCAGTGCAGGCTGATTAATAACTTTCAATGAAACAACCTTACTTGGTTGAAAGAAAATTTGGGGCAGCAGCGTGGCACAGTAGACCATGTCACTGCTTCACAGCTGCAGAGACCCTGGTGCAATCCAACATCGTGCACCATCAGCATGGAGATTGTACATTCTCCATGCGACTGTGGGTTTTCTGAGTGACACAGATTTCTTCTACATCTGGACAAAGGCCAGTAAAATACTTGGCTGCTGTACATCACCCCTTATAGTAGGTTAATAGCAAAAAAAACCAGAGCTTTGTAGGAGGATGTTGCAGGGTACTGTGAACCAAGGCAAGGGGAGAGGGTTGGTTTCCCCATGTGCTAGCATGGATCCAATGGTCAAATGACCTATTCCTGTCTTCTTAACCTCATGACCTCTTCCTGTCTGTATAAATAAACAAAGTAAATGATCACAGTGCTGAAACATTCCTATGGCTGGGCAAAGTGCTCTCATCTTTCAGATGGGGGGTTGAGGATTGGTCGATCTATTCTCCAAGAAAATCATTGTCTCATGCGATCAAGATGTACAAAATCACAATAGGCTCAGATGGAGTAAATGGTGAGGCGGTTTTGAAGATCTGAGGGTCAAGGACTGTGGGACAAGGATTAAAATGAGGCAATAAAATACATTAACACACAGTCCTGGATTTCACGGTGGTGGAAACAACAAGGCAAATCTGCAGAGTGCTGATACAATGGGATAGATTGCTCTACATTGGTCAATAGGCTGAATAGCCACCTGTCCCAAACCAATTATACTCCCTTTCCTCTGCACTACTAACTTCATCCCGAGCCTATGCTCCCTATGCTTCCACTGAGGGCAAGTGATGAGAATGTAGCAATGTCATTCCAAGGTGGTGAAAAAGATAGGATGTCTCTTGACATGGCAGTGCTCCAAAAACAAGGTGCACCTCATTGCAGTGTTTCAACAGTACGGAGAGCAAAGTGTCCATATTCCTAATGAACGGAAGGTTGGAGTGAGGACTGTATGACCCAGCAGTAATTTCACAAATAAACTGATCGTCGGGACAACGAGCATGCTTTCATGGGACTCATTCAGTATCCGATTGTAAATTGGAACTGACCTTTGGATTTTGCAGGATGAAATTTCCAAGCTTCAGCAGAAGAATGAGGCACTCAGGGACCAGTTTCTCCACTGGCTCTATCTCGGAACTGTCCATGATTAATGTGACAGGCATATTTATCGGTCGCTGCAGCCACTGGCGATACAGACGATCTGGGATGTTATGCGACATAACAAGGATTCTCATGTCTGACTGAGCCACCCTAGAAGTAGGAGGAGGCAACTTTAAGAAGTAGAGCAATGATTTATATTAGCTTAAGGTTGTAAAACCAGAGGTAAACCTACCCACAGTCAACCCCTGAATCTGATCATCCGAGTCAGCACTACTGGAAAGGAGCTCAGGGCAGAAGCAGGCTTAACGGCGATGCCTGCATGAAACTTGGAGTAGATTTTTGTGTAGACAATAGACAATAGGCAATAGACAATAGGTGCAGGAGTAGGCCATTCGGCCCTTCGAGCCAGCACCGCCATTCAATGTGATCATGGCCGATCATCCACAATCGGTACCCCGTTCCTGCCTTCTCCCCATATCCCCTGACTCCGCTATCTTTAAGAGCCCTATCTAGTTCTCTCTTGAAAGTATCCAGAGAACTGGCCTCCACCACCCTCTGAGGCAGAGAATTCCACAGACTCACAACTCTCTGTGAGAAAAAGTGTTTCCTCGTCTCCGTTCTAAATGGTTACCCGTTATTCTTAAACTATGGCCCCTGGTTCTGGACTCCCCCAACATTGGGAACATGTTTCCTGCCTCTAGCGTGTTCAAACTCTTACTAATCTTACATGTTTCAATAAGATCCCCTCTTCCTTCCAAACTCCAGAGTATACAAGCCCAGCCACTCCATTCTATCAACATATGACAGTCCCGCCAACCCGGGAATTAACCTAGTAAACCTATGCTGCACTCTCTCAATAGCAAGAATGTCTTTCCTCAAATTAGGGGATCAAAACTGTACACAATACTCCAGGTGTGGTCTCACTGGGGCCCTATACAACTGCAGAAGGACCTCTTTGCTCCTATACTCAACTCCTCTTGTTATAAAGGCCAACATGCCATTCGCTTTCTTCACTGCCTGCTGTACCTGCATGCTTTTTTTCGTTGACTGATGAACAAAAACACCCAGATCCCGTTGTACTTTCCCTTTTCGCAACTTGACATCATTTAGTTAGTAATTTGCCTTCAAGTTTTTGCTACCAAAGTGGATAACCTCACATTTATCTACATTAAACTGTATCTGCCATGCATCTGCCCACTCACCCTGCATGTCCAAGTCACCCTGCGTTCTCATTGCATCCTCCTCACAGTTCACACTGCCACCCAGCATTGTGTCATCTGCAAATTTGCTAATGTTACCTTGAATCCCTTCATCTAAATCATTGATGTATATTGTAAATAGCTGCGGTCCCAGCACCGAGCCTTGCGGTACCCCACTAGTCACTGCCTGCCATTCTGAAAGGGACCTGTTAATCCCTACTCTTTGTTTCCTGTCTACCATCAAATTTTCTATCCATGTCAGCACTCTACCCCCAATACCATGTGCCCTAATTTTGCCCACTAATCTCCTATGTGGGACCTTATCAAATGCTTTCTGAAAGTCCAGGTACACTACATCCACTGGCTCTCCCTTGTCCATTTTCCTTGTTACATCCTCAAAAAATTCCAGAAGATTAATCAAGCATGATTTCCCCTTTGTAAATCCATGCTGACTCGGACTGATCCTATTACTGCTATCCAAATGTGCCGCTGTTTCATCTTTTATAATTGACTCCAGCATCTTCCCCACCACCGATGTCAGGCTAACTGGTCTATAATTCCCAGTTTTTTCTCTCCTACCTTTCTTAAAAAGTGGAATATCATTAGCTACCCTCCAATCCACAGGAACTGATCCTGAATCTATAGAACATTGGAAAATTATCACCAATGCGTCCACGATTTCTAGAGCCACTTCCTTAAGTACCCTGGAATGCAGACCATCAGGCCCTGGAGATTTATCAGCCTTCAGGCCCATCAGTCTACCCAACACCATTTCCTGCCTAATGTGGATTTCCTTCAGTTCCTCCGTCACCCAGATCCTCTGGCCAATAGCACACCAGGAAGATAGTTTGTGTCCTCCTTAGTGATGACGGATCCAAAGTACCTGTTCAATTCCTGCCATTTCCTTGTTTCCCATAATAAATTCATCCGAGCCAGAGAGTGGGCATGCATATAACAGGGCATGAGCCTGCATGTAACAGACTGTGGGTCTATGTGTTATAGTGTGTGGGTCTGTGTATAACTGAGCAAGGGCATGCCTGCCACAGGGAATGTGTCTGCTCGTAATAGAGTGGGCCTGCGTGTAACCATGTATACGTCTGCATGTAACAGAGTGTGGGCCTACATAGAATGAGAGACATGCTGATTCCTAGGTCCAGGAGCTTGGACAATGTGGAAGGCACAGCTATCGTTAATATAAAGGGGGTTATAGAGTTGGGGGAAGGGGAGAGTGTTGTTGGCGGAAGAGAGCGGAGGCCCCCTTGGGGACCTGCAGCCGGGCGGGTGAGGGCAAAGTGTCGGTGGGAACAAGTGGGCCAGCTTTGAGTTGGTGTATCTTGATCAGAAACATCCAGACATCACACCCAGCAGTTTTAATGCCTGATCATAAATGTTTCTGCCAAATAAAGACGTTCATCAATTCAATCAGACAGCAAAGACAGCAAGGATCACTCACCCATCTTCAGGCTGTGGGGTGGCAAGATCCCGGATAACAGAATAAAGCATGTCAATGGAAGACTGGAATTAACAAGAGAAAAAAGGTCATCAGAACCATGTTCAGGGTGCTGGATGGGCTGCCAATCGAGCAGATTACTTTGTCCTGCTCATGCTTCTTGGGAGTTTTTGGAGCTGGACTCATCCAGGCAAATTGATTTTTCCATCACACTTTGGACACATGCTTGGTAAGTACTGGGATGATGTGGTGCATGTGGGTGAATCACCTCCTCTATAAGGTGCCCAGTCTCTGACCTAGTCTGAACATTTCTGCAAATGGTGAGCCTCAGGATGCTGATGGTGGAGGATTCAATGGTCACTGCCATTGAATCTCATGTGTAAGTGATCAGACTTTTTGTTGGAGATCATGGAATGGAATCATGGAAAACTTTTTTGTCATTCAGACCTTGCGGTCTGAACGAAATCTCGTTGCCTGCAGTCATCTTGTTGCTTGCAGTCATACATATAGTAAATAACAAAACACACAATAAACACATATTTAACATCCACCACAGTGAGTTCACCAGACACCTCCTCACTGTGATGGAAGGCAAAAATCTTGTCTTTGTCTCTTCCCTTCTTGTTCTTCCTCTTCCTTTCCGCTGAGGCGACCCAGGCCTCTGATGTTGTGACCGCACGGGGTGATGTAAATAAGTCCCGCGGCTGAACCGCGCTCCGCGAACGGGCCGGTTCAACTCCGCGGCCCGGGGCGGTTGAAGCTGCCGAAGCTGCCGCCCTCCAGTCCAGCTGTTGCCGCGGGAGCTCCGGAAAAACAGGTCACCAACCTGTGACCTGCGAGCTCCCGACGATGTCGTCCACTGGGCCCGCGGCCGAACATCCGAAGTCGCTGCCGCCGCCACCGCCACCGGAAAGCCGCCACAGCTCCTAGTCGGGCTGCCGGAACGCCTGAACCCGCCGCAGCCCCGAAGTCGGCCAGCCTCGCGCTGGTAAGTCCTGGCTGGCTCTGCCTCCAGAGCCTCGAGGTCGTTCGCAGTTGGAGGCTGTCAGCTCCTCCATTAGGCCTCAGCGCAGACGGAGACGGGGGGATACGACAAGAAAAGTCGCGTCCCCCCCAAAAGGAAGGAACTAAAACGTTTCTCCCACCCCTCCCACACACATACATTATATAATAACTCAAATTAACACGCTAAAACAAGACCAGAAAACAACAAAAAAAAGAAAAACAGACGGACTGCAGCGAGCCGCTGCTGCCAGGGCAGCGCCGCCACTCCCACTTTCAAATTGGAGATGGACATTGATGAACATTTTTGTGGGGAAATCCTACTTGCCACTTTCCACCTCATCCCAGAACATTGCTCAAGCCTTGTTGCATGCCTTGTTGCATGACATGGGCTGCTTCATTCATTTACGAGTTGCAAATTGAATTGAAGATTATGCAATAAATTAATATCCCCACTTTTGCCCTTGTGATGGAAAGTGCTGAAGATGGTATGGCCAAGACGTTGCTCTGAGGAACTCTTGCAATGATGTCCTGGGGCAGGAATTTTTGACCACCAACAACCACAACCATCTTCCTTTGCATCAGGTACAACTCCAATCATTTGAATCTTGGATACCTGTTGACTTCAGTTTTGCCAGAACCTCCTTTGCTGCCACCTACTACATGATCCCACCCCTGCCACATCTCCCCATCGCCATCTTCTTCCATTGTCTACAGAGTCAGCACTCTCTAGAACTCTTTGGTTTGTTCATCCCTTCCCACGCAATCTGCCTCCTCCATAAGCACTTCCCATGTAAACTCAGAAGATGCAACACCTATCCCTAGCCCTCTTCTCTCACTCCTACCCAGGAACCCCAATAACCTTCCAGTTTTTGACAAAGGACCTCTTGCAACTCTGCCACCTATTCAGTGCTTCTGATGTGTTCTCCTCTATAAGAGTAGACAATTTTGCAGACATTTGTCTCTGTTCGCCAAAGCCTGCTGGATCTCTGGCGCTAATCATTTTAACTTCCATTCCCATACTAAACTTTTCCTGGGCCACCCCCTTGGCCAGGCGGCCACATGCAAGCTGGAAGAACAGCACCTCGTATTCCACTTGTGTAGCCTGATTCCAGACTGATTCCTGGGATGTCAGGACTGTCTTATGAACAAAGACTGCATAGACTCGGTTTATACTCTCTAGAATTTAGGAGATTGAGAGGGGATCTTATAGAAACTTACAAGATTCTTAAGGGGTTGGACAGGCTAGATGCAGGAAGATTGTTCCTGATGTTGGGGAGGTCCAGGACAAGGGGTCACAGCTTAAGGATAAGGGGGAAATCCTTTAGGACCGAGATGAGAAGGAATTTTTTCACACAGAGAGTGGTGGGTCTCTGGAACTCTCTGCCACAGAGGGTAGTTGAGGCCAGTTCATTGGATATATTTAAGAGGGAGTTAGATGTGGCCCTTGTGGCTAAGGGGATTAGAGGGTATGGAGAGAAGGCAGGTACGGGATACTGAGTTGGATGATCAGCCATGATCATATTGAGTGGCGGTGCAGGCTCGAAGAGCCGAATGGCCTATTCCTGCACCTAATTTCTATGTTTCTATGTTTCTATGTTACAACCCAATGGCATAACCATTGAATTCTTCAATTTCAAGTAATACTTCTCTGCCCACTTTTTGTTCCCCATTCGCTACCACCTAATTTCTCCCACCACCCTGTTCCCTTCACATTGTCCTTATGCTCATCTCCCACCCCTCCCATTGTGTTAATCTCCCCTCATCTCCATTGCTCCAGTTTTACATTTCATTCTTCTTTCCTTATCTGACACACTGTCTCCTTTTTACCTCTAGGCTTTGTCACCATCGCCATCCATTTACCAATCACCCCCCACCCCCTCATCTCTTTCTAATTAACTTACCAGGCTTTGCCCCATCCCTAGGTCTCTTTACCAGCTTTCTCCCCTAATCCCTCAATCAGAGGGGTCCTGACTTGAAATGCCACCCGTTCATTTTCATCCGCAGATACTACCTTAACCCTGGCACGCGATGTGGGGAGTTTTGATTGGCAGAGGGATGGACAAAGGTTAGAAATTAAAATGAGACCAAAGGATGATGGATAATGAGCGAAGATGAAGTGAAATGTCAAATCTGGGGATATAGGTGGAAGGGGATGGAGGGGCACGGATAAGGGGGTGGGATGGTAGAAGAAACAGATTTGCACGAGGGTAGAAGGGGGGTGCATAACTAGTTATTGGCTTTGGGATGTGTGGTGGAGTACATGCCCCAAACAGCATCAATGGTGCCGAATGTGAAATGGTCAACAGCTTCACTCTTTGAGGCACAAACTTCACCACAGCGCCCCCTGGACCAATTACTTTGAAACTATGACCAAAAAGAGAACAACAACCCCTCTGCTTCCTCTGAAAACTAAGAAAGTTCAGCATGTCTGCAAAGACTCTTACCACTACTGCAGATGCACTATAGAAAGCACGTTGCATCACAGACGATAGACACAAAATGCTGGAGTAATGCAACGGACCACGGTGGCAGTGGGCAGCCATGGTGGCACAGCTGTAGAGTTGCTGCTTTACAGCATTGCTGCGCCGGAGACACGGGTTCGATCCTGACTACGGATCCTGTCTGTACGGCGTTTGTACATTCTCCTTGTGACCGCGTGGGTTTTCTCTGAGATCTTCGGTTTCCTCCCACACTCCAAAGATGTACAGGTATGTAACTAAATTGGCTTGGTGCATGTGTAATTTGTTCCTAATGTGGGTAGGATAGTGTTAATGTGCGGGGATCGCTGGTCAGTACAGACTCGGTGGGCCGAAGGGCCTGTGTCCATGCTGTATCTGTAAACTAAAACTAAATTTAAAAACCTGAAATGTCAACTATTTCTTTTCTCCAGAGATGATGCCTGACCCATTGAGTTTCTCCAACGTTTTGTAGCTGTCTTCGGTGTAAACCAGCATTTGCAGTTCCTTCCTACACAAGTTGCATCACAGGTTGGTTTGGGAACAGCCCTTCCCAAGACCGCAAGTAATTGCAGAGAGTTGTGCATGTAACCAACTCCATCACACATATGAGACTCCCCATCATTGACCTCCTCTACACTTCACACTGCCTCAGTAAAGCAGCCAACATAATCAAGGACCTTTTTTGCGACAATAATAAAGCATTACAAGTATAACTCATTCTCCCAGTACATTTCCTTCCTGTCTGCACACCAGAGCTTCGTCAATTTCAAGGACGGACCAGAGGTCCCAAGGCTTTCCTGATGGGGAGTGAAGGTGTCCCAGATGGATCAAGGATCGATTTCTCATAGTCCACACCCATCATCTCACGAGCCTCCACATCCATTCACTGATATTTTTGCTACTTTGTTACGCTCGTCGTCTCTCCTTCCTATCCCCAACCCCTTCCTCTATACATAGAGACCTCTCTCTCCACAACTCCTTGTTCATCCCTTCCCAATCAACCTGCCCCCTGCTCCCCTGAAACCCCAAGAAATGCAACAACTGTCCCTGCACCACCTCACTGCCAACCAGGGACCTGGAAATTGCAAGCTTGTTCATTGCATTTGGTGCTCCTGATGTAGCCTCCTGTACATCAGCAAGACCAACCAGACCAGGCAACCTTTTCATTAACCACACGCTCTGTCCACCAAAGTCTGCTGGAGCACCTAGTTGCAAATCATTTTAACTCATTCCCATGCCGAACTTTGCATTCTTGGCCTCCTTCATTGCCAGAGTGAGACCACATACAAACTAGAACAGTTCATTTTTCTATGTAGCCTCCAATCCAATGGCATAAACATTGAATTCTTATATTTCGAGCAATATCCTCCCCTGACCACTCTTTTCTTTCCCATCTCACCGCACACATTTCTCCCACCACCCCGCCGCCCTGTTCCTTTATACCTCCACCTTGCACTCAGCTTCCACTCCTCCCGTTCAAATCCTATATTTCCTTTATATTCCCCCTCATCCCTGCTCCCACTGTTCTCTTTCCCCCTCCACGAGGTTTGACATTTCACTCCTCCTCTTGTTTCCTTATCTAACACCCTTTCATATCCTTTTTACCTCTAGTCTTTGTCACTTACTCCATCCATTGGCCAATCGATGATCTTGGCCACATATCACTTGCCAGTCTTTGCTCCATCCTGTCCTAATTGTTCCAGCTTTCAGTCCCCTCGCCATCAGTCTGAAGGGTCTGACCTCGAACACCATGTGTCAATTTCCCTCCACAGATGCCGCCTGACCTGTCGAGCTCCTTCAGCCCCACCAGTGCTGCACCCTCCCCCACGACCCATTGCCCCTGGTAGGTCTGTGCTATGTGTGGTACAGAATGTACACAGTGATTACAGTGGAGGAGATGGGCACATTGTCTGCAAGGTGTGTTTCTGTGAGTATAACTATATGGGGCAGGTTCTTGATCTGTCTATAGGACAGTTTAGCTGACTTTAGAGATACAGAGCGGAAACCGAGTCTGCGCCAACCATGATCCCCGCACACTAACACAAGCCTACACACACACACACACACACACACGGGACAATTTAGACTTATGCCAAGTATACAAACCCAAGCCAAATAACCCTGTACGTCTTTGGAGTGCGGGAGGAAACCGAAGATCTCGGAGAAAACCCACGCGGTCACGGGGAGAACGTACAAACTCCACACAGACAGCACCCGTAGTCAACACCCGTCCTCCCATCTTAGACATGGGACCCCCAGATGCTTGAGGCCAAATTTGCAGAGTGCACGGGGAGTGACTGTGCACTGCCTGCTGTACTCACCTCAAGCAGGTGGACATAGTGATTTGAATACATCAGCAGCAATCCCATTATAGGCATTTCCTGGTACTGAGCGTGCAATTTGTGGAACAATGTCTCATAATATTCTGCAGAATGAGAAAAGTAGTTTGGATTAGAAATCATAGATCATAACTGCACAGCACAAGAACAGGCCCTTCAGCCCACAATGTCTGTGCCGAATATAACACCAAAACCAACTTCTAACTGCCTGCACATAATCCACATTGCTCTATTCCCTGCATTCCCATATGCTAATCCAAATGCCTCAAATGCCACCATCATATCTGCCTCAGCAACAACCTCTGGCAGCACGTTCCAGTCACTCAACACCCTCTGTGTTTAAAAAAACACACATATCCTTTAAACTTTGCCTCTCACCTACCTTAAAGTTCAGTCTGAAGAAAGGTCTTGACCGAAAACGTCACCCATTCCTTCTCTCCAGAGATGCTGCCTGACCTGCAGAGTTACTCCAGCGCTTTGTGTCTATCTTCGATTTAAACCAGCATCAGCAGTTCCTTTCTATACCTTAAATTATGCATTCTAGTATGCGATTTTGTCACCCTGGGAAAATGGTTCTATCTATCTTATAGAAGTATAGAAGTATATAAAAGTATATACAACTTTTGGCAATCTAGAGAAAACAATCCAAGTCTGTCCAACAGCTCCCTGAAGCTAAAACCCACTAATCCTTCTGGTAAATCTCCTCTGCACCCATTCCAAAGACTCCACATCTTTCCTGTAATGGGGCGAAAGGTGAAGCAAAACTCCAAATGTGGTCTAATTAACTTATTTTCTTCAAAAGGTGAAGAAATTCTATCCCAAAGAATAGTCTGCAATAGCTGCACTGCCACTGACATGAACCAAACCAGCCTATATTCCCCTGGATTCTCTCTACCTCATTTAAAGGAAGGAACAACATTAGTTATTCTCCTGTCCTCCAGAAGATGATCACCCTTAGATCCCCTCAAATCCCCCCATCTGTTACATTAACATTATGCTCTCTGATCTTCGAACTTTCTCAACATCCGCTCTTTCTGCACCGAACTATCTGCTCCCATCTGAACCTCCTCCACTCCAAAGAAGACAAGCACAGCCTCTCCTCATAACTGAAAGTATCCTTTACCTTCTAAGTATCCTTTGTATCCTCCCCAGTGCAATCACATTCTTCCCAAAGAAAGAGTTAATAGTCAAATCTAATATAGTTTACAAAATGGAGACGTTTGTCTACAAAAGCATGGTCTAGTAGAACAAAAGAATGGCTCGGTTCCAAGTCTGAATGAGTTTGCAAATTATATGGAACACAATATGGAGGACAGTTTGTCTTTTTAATAAAGACATTAAGATGGTAACCTGCGTAATAACATGTGCTTCTTTCAAGGCCATAAAGAAGCCAAGATTGAAAAAAATAGCTGATGCTCCAGAGATAAGTAATAACTTGTTATTAGATGAGCTTGATTTGGACCCAGCTTTTCCTATATTCCGTAGGGCTATAGAATCTTTCAGTCATGCCATATTCAGACTTGGTAGGAGTGTTTTACTGATATGAAAAATGTATAATTGCGCTAACTTTCCTTTGTTCTGTGAGTGGAGCCTGAGAAGCACTGAGCAACATTTGTGCTCATTGTAGATGTTGCCACTCCCATCTTACGAATCGATTAAAGATTGCCTTAATTTACCTATAACCAGTTTGTTGCTGTCTGCTTTTAAAAAAACGAACTTTAAGACCATAGTGTGGTGGCTAGAACTGTACACAGTATGAGTACTCCAAGTGTTTTGGTGTTTTATATAGTTGTACCAGGTCATCGCACCCCCACTCCCCTTCTACTAATATCCCCTGCCTTGCTAATGAGGACCATGATCCCTTAATGGTTTTAAGGGTGGCACAGCTGCTGCCTCACAACACCATAGACACGGGTTTGATCCTGACTACGAGTGCTCTCTGTGTGGAGTTTGCAAGTGCCCCCTGTGAACGCGTGGATTTTCTCTAGGTGCTTCGGCTTCTTCCCATGTTCCAAAGACATGCTGTGTGGAATGATCTTCCTGCAGAAGTGGTGGAGGCAGGATCGATTTTAACATTTAAAAGTAAAGTGGATAGGTATATGGACGGGAAGAGAATGGAGGGGTATGGTCTGAGTGCAGGTAGATGGGACTAGGGGAAAATGAATGGTCGGCACGGACTGGAAGGGCCGAGAAGGCCTGTTTCCGTGCTGTAATTGTCATATGATTATATGGTTAAGTTTGTAGGTTAATTGGCTTCACTAAATTGTCCTTAATGTTTAGGATGCAAAACTGCGATTACATAGTGCATGAAAACTGAAGTCTGAAGAAGGGTCTCGACCCGAAACATCAAGAGTCTGAAGAAGGGTCTCGACCCGAAACGTCACCCATTCCATCTCTCTAGAGATGATGCCTGTCCCGCCGAGTGACTCCAGCATTTTGTGTCTATCTCAGATAACAAAGAACTAGATGAACGGGTGATCAATGTTCGGCGTGGTTTCAGTGGGCAGAGGGCTTGTTTTCACACTGTATCTCAAAACTAAACACCACTTTATCTACCTGTGCCGCTCCCTTCAGGAATCCTTGGACGTACACATGGGTTCCTCTATTTCTCAATACTCTCTACAACCCTGGCATTCACTGTGTGGACCCTACCCTTCTAATCCTCACAAAATGTAATTTATAGCATTTAGCCCAATTAAGTTCCAGCTGTCATTGCTCTGCCCAATTTACCAGACAATCAAGTAGTAGAGTGCTCTCTCCTCAACAATTTTTATGTCATCTTCAAATTTCCTAATCCTTCAAACTACTTTAATTTACAAATTGTTAGTGCATATATGATAGTCAATAGAGTCCCAGCTTTGATCCTTGTGGTACATACATCACTGGTGACAGACTTCTATTTCCTAAAGAAACCTTCCATCATCAACCTGTGCATCTTTTTCTCAAGCCACTTTTGGATCCAATTTGGCAACTTCCCTTGGATCCCATAGGACCTAACCATTTGAACCAGTTTTCCCATATGGGACCCTGCCAAAGACCTTACTGAAAATCATGTAAACTACGTTGACTACATGATCCTCATTTACACACGTAGCTACTTTTAAAAATAAACGTAGTCAAAATAGTCAGTCAGGATCTCCCCTTTTAACTATTCATTCTTTGATTTATCCTCACTGATTTTAGACTCATCGGAATATAAGTAGCTGTTCTTGTTATAACAAGTGCAGGTAATTCTATGGTGACACATAGCAAAATGCATCAGTGACATACTTTCACCTTTCACCATAGCACACTCTGAAATAGACCACATTCCCAGCTGCAACCTTTTAAAAAACATCCCCTCTCATTTTAACATTATTTCAGAATCTAAACATTCTTCATCGGAACATTCTAAGGTTATCTAAGTTACAACAGGATCAGGAACATTCCAACTTCTATACTCAATACTCTGAGGAAGGCCAGTGTGCCAAAAGCCCTTTTGCCCACTCCATCTGCCTGTGATGCCACTTTCAAGGACCTCTCCATCTACATGTACTCCTAATCCCTCTGTTCTACAACACTCCCCAGAGCCCTGCCATTCACTGTGTAGGCCCTGCCCTACTTCCCCTAGACTTCCCAAAATGCAACGCTATAATCCTGTATTGTATTGAAATCATGTATTCTTTTTTGCTAACTGGATAGCACAGCTTTTTACTGTACCTCAGTACACATGACCATACACTAAACTGTATTTTTTCACATTTCTCTGTATTAAATTATATCAAGAATTCCTTGGCCCACCTACCCAACCAATCAAGATCTTACGGCAATTTTTGACAACCATCTTCACTATCTTCAATACCACACAATTTAGCAAACTTGCTAATTATGCCTTGTACGTTCTCATCTAAATCATTGATATAGATGACAAACAACAATGGGCCCAGCACCAAACCCTGATGCACACCACTAGTCAATGGCTTCCAGTCCGAAAACCAGCTTTTCACCATCATCCTCTGATTCCTTCCATGAAGCCAATTTTCTATCCATTCAGCTATCCCCATGTGATCTAACCTTCCAGAGCAGCCTATCATGTGGAACCTTGTTAAATGCCACACTGAAATCCATATATACATCTCCAGCTCTGCTCTCATCAACCTTTTTGATCACCTTTAAAAAAACTAAATCGGATTCGTGAAGCACAACCTCCCACGTACAAAACTGTGCTGATTATCCCCAATCAGCCCTTGTCTATCTAAATCATGTATATCTGATCCCTCAGAATACTCTCCAGTAACCTTCCTACCACAGATGTTAGGTTCTGTTAGGTTTGCAGGCTTTTCCCTGCACCCATTCTTGAATAGAGGCACAACATTTGCCACCCTCCAGTCTTCCAGCACCTCACCCGTATTTAATGACTCGGAAACCTCAGCCAGGGCACCAGCAATTCACTTTCTAACTTCGCACAATGTCCTCGGATGTGTCTGATCAGGCCCAGGAGATTTGTCTACCTTCATATGTGTCAGGACCTTCACCACCTCCTTGACGGTAATACTGACTGCTCTCAAGACACTTCCATTGACTGCCCCAAGTTCCTCATGTCTTTCTCCACAGTAAAAACAGATAAGAAATACTCATCATGGCTGCTGTGGCTCTCCGCCCACTGTCAGACATCCATTGTCTGTGAAATTGCCAGCTTCATATCAGTGTTGTTTGACACTTTATCAAAAGATTACCAGAAGTCCATTTATGTCACACGGACTGGGTTATCCTCATCAAATCTATACATGACCTCATCAAACAATTCTATGAAATTGGTTGAGCACAATTTGCATTTAACAAATCCATGCTGACATGCCTTAATTATCTATTTTTTCCAGGTGATGATAAATCCTGTCCTGACTTTCTCATGCTTGAGGTGACACTGATGGCCTGTCATTCTGGGCTTATCCTTACTCCCTTTTTGAACTTTGAACAAGGGAGAGACATTCAGCCATAAGGTCATCTGATACCATCACCATACCCAGAGAACATAGAAAGATGACAGCCAGTGGACCTTTGATTTCATCCTGTTCTTCCCTCATAATCTTAGAATTTATCTCATTTGGTCCTGCTGACATCTATATTATGTTAGGACAACTAACAGTGCTTGTTATATGTCACATCTCAATTATTATTTTGGGAGCACTCTCTTCTCTGGAGAAGACAGATAATAAAGTATTTATTTATTACCTTAATACTGCTCTCAAGCATCTTTGTGCAAATCCCCACTCTTGTCCTTAATCATGTCCATTCCTTCAGGTGTTAGCCACAGAACACTTTTAGATTTCCATTTATACCTTAGTGAAATGTTACAAATGTACCGAAAACAGAATTATGATATTCTCACAGACCTGTTATGCTGCTGAAGTAAGAATTTCATAGTTCTGTTTTAGTACATATGACAAATAAACACTCTTGGCTCTTGATATGTTGGCAACACATCTCACACACTTTCGCTGCTTGCTTTGTAATTAGTCTGATCCTGGTTTGTGTTAGCAATAATTGTCATGGGTACCCTTTCCTTCTTTTATCTTCCTCCATCTCTTTTGTGTCGATTGAGGTGGAAGGGTGTTTGTTCTGTTTGTTCTATACCCATCGTGGAATTTGTCTCAGCAACACTCAAACCATCTCTTTGTTGAAAATTATTTGAATAAATATTGTTCTATTAGTATTTTGCTATCATGGATTCCCGTGGATTTTGAAGCAACAGCAACAAAGAGAAGCAGGAGAAAGCACTGATTGGCTCTAGCCCAAGTTGGAGGAGAGTTCTCAGTGAGTCAGAGGGGGAGAGCAGTTAAAAAGGAGAGGCAAAGCACAGGCAGACTTCACTCAGTCTTCCCGTGGATTTTGAAGCAACAGCAACAAAGAGAAGCAGGAGAAAGCACTGATTGGCTCTAGCCCAAGTGGGAGGAGAGTTCTCAGTGAGTCAGAGGGGGAAAGCAGTTCCTCAAAACTGAGGAATTTGGTTTGTAAATTAGGCAATTGAACAGTCAATATAAGCAAGGCAGCTCTTGGGGAGCGGCAGTGAGTGAGTGGCCTTGTGAGGGAAGTGCCCTGTGAGTAAAGTGTGAGTCTTTGGCTCGAGAGTCTTCGGCGAGGAGGCTGCGCAAAATACTGGATAGGGCGAGACCGAGGCAAAAGAAGATGTCAAGCAAGCTGATGCAGTGTGATGCTTGCAGTATGTGGGAGGTCAAGGACACTGCTGGTGCCTCTGGATGCTACAAATGTGAGAAGTGCATCCAGGTACAGCTCCTGAAGGACCGTGTTGGGGAACTGGAGAAACAAGTGGATGACCTCAGGTTCATTCGAGTCGTTTCTCGACAAGTCCTTCAGTGAGATTGTTACACCCAAGGCACTAGAAGAGAGAAGGTGGGTGACGGTGAGAAAGGGAGGAAAACATGGGATGCAAAGGTCCCCGGGTGTTGTACCTCTTGTGAACAGGTTCACCCACGTGGAAGCTGCCGGGACAGAAGACGGTATCCCACTGAGCGGTGGACTGGCTTGCCAAACAAAAAGGGCTGATGAGCCAAACCCACAGAGGCCAAAGTCGGGCAACGCCATTGTAGTTGGAGACTCCATTGTGAGAGGTACGGACAGGGGTTTTTGCGGCAACAGACGGGATTCCAGGATGGTGTGCTGCCTTCCTGGTGCCAGGATCCAGGATGTTACGGACAGAGTGCAGACAATCCTCAAGGGCGAAGGTGACCAGCCGGAAGTGGTCGTGCATGTTGGCACAAATGATGTTGGAAAGAAGGAGATGAATTTTTTGCAGCGGGACTTCAGAGAGCTCGGAAAAATGCTGAAAAGCAGGACTTCCAGGGTTGTTATATCCGGTTTGCTTCCAGTTCCTCGTGCTGGCGAGAGCAGGAACAGGGAGATATGGGACCTGAATGTGTGGCTGAGGAACTGGTGCAGGGGGCAGGGATTTAGATTCTTAGATCACTGGGATTTTTTTTATAGTAAGGGGGAACTGTACAAAAGGGACGGATTGCATCTTAACAGGTGGGGGACCAGCATTCTGGCCGGCAGGTTTGCCACTGCTACACGGATGGTTTTAAACTGAATAAGGGGGGTGGGGTATCAAATGGGATAGTCGAGGACGGAGTTAGAGGGAAAGAGAGTAAAGCGATGGTTAATGACCCCAGAATTAACGGGGAAGAAAGCTCACAAAGGGATAGGAGAGTATGGCCAAGTGTAATAGGGATCGATGTGAAAGGGGCCACTTGTCAACATAATTGTATAAGGAGTAAGAGTGTTGTAAAAACAAGCCTGAAGGCTTTGTGTCTCAATGCGAGGAGCATTCGTAATAAGGTGGATGAGTTGAAGGTGCAGATAGCGATTAATGACTATGCTATAGTTGGAATCACGGAGACTTGGCTCCAGGATGACCAAGGCTGGGAGCTGAACATCCAGGGATATTCAATATTCAGGAGGGATAGACGAAAAGGAAAAGGAGGTGGGGTAGCGTTGCTGGTGAGAGAGGAGATTAATGCAATAGAAAGGAAGGACATTAGCGTGGAGGATGTGGAATCGATATGGGTAGAGCTGCGAAACTCTATGGGGGAGAAAACGCTAGTGGGAACTGTGTACAGGCCACCTAACAGTAGTATTGGAGTTGGGGATGGCATCAAACAGGAAATTAGAAATGCGTGCAACAAGGGTAACACGGTTATAATGGGTGACTTCAATCTGCATGTAGATTGGGTGAATCAAATTGGCAGGGGTGCTGAGGAAGAGGATTTCCTGGAATGTATGCGGGATAGTTTTCTCAACCAACATGTGGAGGAACCAACGAGAGAGCAGGCTATTCTAGACTGGGTATTGAGTAATGAGGAAGGGTTAGTTAGCAGTCTTGTTGTGCGTGGCCCCTTGGGCAAGAGTGACCATAATATGGTTGAGTTCTTCATTAGGATGGAGAGTGACAAAATTAAGTCAGAAACAAGGGTTCTGAACTTGAACAAAGGTAACTTTGAAGGTATGAGATGTGAATTGGCCAAGATAGACTGGCAGGTGATTCTTAAAGGGTTGACAGTGGATGTGCAATGGAAGGTATTTAAAGACTGCATGGATGAAGTACAAAAGTTGTTTATACCAGTTTGGCAAAAGAATAAATCGGGGAAGGTGGTGCATCCATGGATAACAAGGGAAATCAGGGATAGTATAAAAACAAAAGATGAGGCATACAAATTTGCCAGAAAAAGCAGCCTACCGGAGGACTGGGAGAAATTCAGAATCCAGCAGAGGAGGACAAAGGGCTTAATTAGGAAAGGAAAAATAGATTATGAAAGGAAACTGGCAGGGAACATAAAAACTGACTGCAAAAGTTTTTATAGATATGTAAAGAGAAAGAGACTAGTTAAAACAAATGTTGGTCCCTTGCAGTCAGAAACAGGTGAATTGATCATGGGGAACAAGGACATGGCAGACCAATTGAATAACTACTTTGGTTCTGTCTTCACTAAGGAAGACATAAATAATCTGCCGGAAATAGCAGTGGAACGGGGGTCAAATAAGATGGAGGAACTGAGTGAAATCCAGGTTAGCCGGGAGGTGGTGTTGGGTAAATTGAACGGATTGAAGGCCGATAAATCCCCAGGGCCAGATAGTCTGCATCCCAGAGTACTCAAGGAGGTAGCCACAGAAATAGTGGATGCATTAGTGATAATTTTTCAAAATTCCTTAGATTCTGGAGTAGTTCCTGAGGATTGGAGGGTAGCTAATGTAACCCCACTTTTTAAAAAAGGAGGGAGAGAGAAAGCGGGGAATTACAGACCAGTTAGTCTAACATCGGTAGTGGGGAAACTGCTAGAGTCAGTTATTAAAGATGGGATAGCAGCGCATTTGGAAAGTGGTGAAATCATTGGACAAAGTCAGCATGGATTTACGAAAGGTAAATCATGTCTGACAAATCTGATAGAATTTTTCGAGGATGTAACTAGTAGAGTGGATAAGGGAGAACCAGTGGATGTGTTATATCTAGACTTTCAGAAGGCTTTCGACAAGGTCCCGCATAAGAGATTAGCATACAAACTTAAAGCACACGGTATTGGGGGTTCAGTATTGATGTGGATAGAGAACTGGCTAGCAGACAGGAGGCAAAGGGTAGGAGTAAACGGGTCCTTTTCAGAATGGCAGGCAGTGACTAGTGGGGTGCCGCAAGGCTCAGTGCTGGGACCCCAGCTATTTACAATATATATTAATGATTTGGACGAGGGAATTCAATGCAACATCTCCAAATTTGCAGATGATACCAAGCTGGGGGGTATAGTTAGGTGTGAGGAGGATGCTTGGAGGCTGCAGGGTGATTTGGATAGGCTGAGTGAATGGGCAGATGCAGTACAATGTGGATAAATGTGAGGTTATCCACTTTGGTGGCATGAGGGTAGACTATTATCTGAATGGTGGCAGATTAGGTAAGGGGGAGATGCAACGGGACCTGGGTGTCATGGTACACCAGTCATTGAAAGTAGGCATGCAGGTGCAGCAGGCAGTGAAGAAAGCAAATGGTATGTTAGCATTCATAGCGAAAGGATTTGAGTATAGGAGCAGGGAGGTTCTACTGCAGTTGTACAGGGTTTTGGTGAGGCCACACCTGGAGTACTGCGTACAGTTTTGGTCTCCAAATCTGAGGAAAGACATCCTTGCCATAGAGGGGGTACAGAGAAGATTCACCAGACTGATTCCTGGGATGTCAGGACTTTCATATGAGGAAAGATTGGATAGACTCGGTTTGTACTCGATGGAATTTAGAAGATTGAGGGGGGATCTTATAGAAACCTACAAAATTCTTAAGGGGTTGGACAAGCTAGATGCTGGAAGATTGTTCCCGATGTTGGGGGAGTCCAGAACAAGGGGTCACAGTCTAAGGATAAGGGGGAATTCCTTTAGGACCGAAATGAGGAAAACATTCTTTACACAGAGAGTGGTGAGTCTCTGGAATTCTCTGCCACAGAAGGTAGTTGAGGCCAGTTCATTGGCTATATTTAAGAGGGCGTTAGATGTGGCACTTGTGGCTAAAGGGATCAGGGGGTATGGAGAGAAGGCAGGTACGGGATACTGAGTTGGATGATCAGCCATGATCACATTGAATGGCGGTGCAGGCTCGAAGGGCCGAATGGCCTACTCCTGCACCTATTTTCTATGTTTCTATGTTTCTATGGCCATTTCCTTGGGCCATTAAAATTATCCTTCCTCTGATTAATGACTTTTAACTTGGACGCAGAATAGTGTTACAGCTACAGAGAAAGTGCAGGTTAAACAAAAACCTGCAAGGCCTGCAATGAGGTAGATTCGAAGATTGAGAATTCATCTCGAGTAAATGAAGGGGTTGTCTTAAGATTCTGGTGAAATTCCTCACCATTTCAAATAAGGTTCCCAACTATCCTTTGTTCTAATGAAAGCAACCCAGTTTCTCTGATCTTTCCTTATAACTAAGATATTACATTTCTCACCAACTTTGCCTGCACCTTCTCTGTCCAGTCACATCTGTTACCTGCTGACCATACTACACACAAACACTAGTTACAAACAAGTAAGCACTTTATACAATGACTCAATGCTTAATCAAATGATTGAAAGCTTTACGTATGCTATCTATCAAGATTTGTAAAAGCTTGATGGATTTTAGAATAGGAGATATAGATAGGGGAGACTCGTCTTTTGGTAAACTCTAGAACCAGGAATCATCTTTTAAAGGTAAGGGGACAGAGATTTTCACTTGTGGAGTCACATGTCTTTGGATCCCTCTTTAAATGGCTGTGGAAACAGAGTCCTTAAATATTTATAAGGCAGTGGTAGATATATACCTGTACTTGATAAGTAAGGAGGATACTGTAAAGGGCCTGTCCTACAAGCATGGAACTCCATGCGATGAGCGCGACCTAACGTAGTCGCTTGAGCCGTCCGGTGTCGCGGGGCCGGACCCACTTCGATTGCCGGAGCCGTGCGGAATTGTGCGGAGTTCGTCCCGACATCGCGCGGGGCTCCAAAAAACTGACTATGTTCAAAAATTCCGCGCGGCAACGGCTTGTCAGCTCGCAGTCGCCTCGACGCATTACACACCGCCTCAACGTTGTGCCTCCGTGACCCTCTATGTGTGTGGCTCCATGGCCCTCTGTGTGTGTGCCTCTGTGCCCCTCTCTGTGTGCCCCTCTCTGTCCTGGCGAATTTACCTTAAGACTTCGCTCCAAGTTCCCTCACTTTGCGCCACGTTGCGCCACTCACCCAACCTCCACGTGGCCCTTGCTGCCGGTTTGCTCGCGCTTGCCACATGCAGGCGCATGCTGGTGGGAACGGCCCTGTACAGGGGATCACCCGACCTCCGCGCGGCCCCCGCTTCTAGTTTGATCGCGCTCATAGCATGGAGTTGGATGCTGGTAGGACAGGCCCTTAAGTAAGAAAGGGTACCGGAATTTGGGAAATGCAGATTTGCTGCAAACAGATCTGGTGCAATCTTATCAAATGATGGAGCTGGCACAGCATATAATACTGCTAATGTGTATGTCGTTGTCTTTTTAAATACTTTCTGCACCTATCCTGATATCTGTAAGAATCCTCTTTATCAAGGTCTCTCAGTTCCTTCACATCACCTACATCTTCCCAGTCATTGTCTATTCCCTTGTCTCACAACACCTCCCAGTTCCACATTTCAGCCTGATTGACCAGCTCACCAATATACTCCCCCATCAGAAGCGCTCCTTCTCGCTCTCAATTACATTACCATTTTTGTGTCATCTGGAAACTTCTTTATCACACCTCTTACATTTCAATTTTTGATATTACTACCGTAAGTCTGTAACCATTACTTAAACTTGACCCTTGGTAGAACATTCTGTGATAGCTCCCTCAATGCCACCCAAAGAACTCATTAGTCATCTATCTAGAAACCTCTGTTGCTACCTCTTCCAGGAATGGTTTCTCACCAGTGACAGAATAACAGGTAGATTAACATAACTTGCCAGACCTGCAATTTGTTTCCGAGTTGTTCTCTCTGGGTCAAATGCACTGATGTAGACTAATCTATGCAGAAGAAATTTCTGTTAAAATGGAAAACTACAAATTAAAATCACATCAAAACACTTGGAGAGGGCCAGCAGCAGATATAGCACACTTGAGAAAGCCACAAACTCATTGGATGTTTTTATGTCAAAATTCTCAGCCTGAAATTTATGTGGCAGAATTTTATTGCAAGGATGTTCATGGTTTATCTGGAGTTTCATACTGCCTAACATTTTAGCCCAGACTTTAAGCCAATTCTAACAAATCGTCTTAAACTCTGCAGGCATAAATTTCAGGCCAACATTTTGAGGGAATAAAGCAGAAAATGTTGAAAAGGCTCAGCAGGTCAGGCAGTATCAGTAAAGAGAGAAGTAAAGGCCCTGTCTCACGGTGCGAGTTGACACACGAGTGACCCAGAGTGACAGGCTCGTGGTTGTGTACGATATTCCAAGTTGATGTTGAGGGACGACGACAAGATAGTTTAAACGGACCTTACCCACACTTCATGCTTCTGTTGCACATAATTCAGCAGTAAAACCTCTCTTCCCCTTACCCAGCGACGCCCGATTCCTCGCACCCCCACAAGTTCACATCGACGAGGGAAGAATGAGCGGGGAGTCTGAAGAAGGGTCCCGACCCGAAACATCACCCATTCCTTCTCTCCAGAGGCGATGCCTGTCCCGCTGAGTTACTCCAGCATGTTTGTGTCTATCGTCGGTGTAAACCAGCATCTGCAGTTCCTTCCTACACATGGACAGTGAAGTGCTTCGGCCAAATTAGGAACATTAGGATTCTCTGATGTGAAGGTAGTCTGGTTTGCGTTTCTTACACTTGATCATATCCGAAACTAAAGTATAGATAGACACAAAATGCTGGAGTAACTCGGCGGGACAGGCCGCATATCTGGAGAGAAGGAATGGGTGGCGTTTTGGGTAAGTCTGAAGAAGGGTCTCGACTCCATTCCCTCTCTCCAGAGATGCTGCCTGGTCCGCGAGTTACTCCAGCATTTTGTGTCTATTAAAGAGTTCCCACGGTAAACGCACGAATCACTAAACTTAACGCACGGGCCACTACAATATAACTCTGAGTTTAAATGTTTCAATTTTAAACTTGACCACGAAATTTGACTCGTGGAAAAAGTCAAACATGTTTGACTTTTTTCACGAGTTCACAAGTTTCACAGGTACCTGCCGTTAGCGCCACGAGTGGACAAGTTGATCGCGCGAGTTCCGACGTTCCCGCTACGTTGGCTGTACGTGATCACCACGAGTGAAAACTCGGGGTCACTCGTGGGCCAACTCGCACCGTGAGACAGGGGTTTAAAAGTTAACCTTACTGGCTAATGACTCTTCATAGGAACTGACAAGTGAGAAAAGAACCATGCTTTAAGCTACAGAGAGGATGATGGAAAGAGGGAGCAGTGAGGATGCCTGTAACAAGGTGGGGACCAGGAGAACCCAGGTGACACAAATGCTGTTGCATGAAGTGGCATCATTACCAGCACAAATGTAGCAGCCATGCCTTCACCCCATCTCAGGGAATTGTTTTTGTCCCTCCCACTGTCCAGTGGTCCAAACATTCTTCCCAGATGAAGCACCTTGACTGGAGACACCACAGGTGATTGTTTTGCAGACCTCCACTGTTCAGTAAATCGGGGTGATCCTAAGTTGCTCACTCTAATTCTCCATCCCATTATCATTCTCAGTTCTGTACTTTTACTACAAACTGGTCTTGGTTCTTGGGTCTTGGTTACTTGGTCCTCCAAAATATTCCAACTGGAATTTAAACTGGAGGTGGTGAAGGGAGGGGTTAAGCCAGAGAGGGTTATTGGGAAGAAAGTGCCACTTTAAATTTAGTTGCATCTGGCTGGGCAACCGTGACAACTGTTCTGGGCAACTGTTCTGACAAAGTCCAACAAGGAACATCTGCTGTCAGTACATTGCTTCCATGGAATTCCATATTGACCAACAGCTTTAGATAACCAGTCTTTTCTGATCCGAGCAGAACTGGCTGGTTCTGATGTAAGGTCATGCACTGATACCAGGAACTTTTCTTTCTCCGTTGATTCTCCCGGCATTCCAGGTAATTTCCAGAAATAGCAGTGATCGGTTTCTCACAGTTCCAGAGCTGTTTAAAAATAAAATAAAACAAATGCTGGAAATCTAAAATAAAAGCAAAATATGCTGGAAATGCTCAGCAGATCAGACAACATCTGTGGAAAGAGAATACCCTGCATCGGCTCGCAAATAATCTGTACACATATGGATCTGCCAACTAAATTTGTGGGGTAATTTTGTTATAGGTCATAGTTATAGAATTATAGAGAGGTACAGCAGGAAACAGGCCCCTTGGATCACAAATGGTTGGTTCACACCAACCATAAAGCACCACAATTCTCACAAATCCTATCCTTATCCTCCCCACATTCCCATCAATATCCCCAGATTATTCTACTCACCTACACACTGGAGGCAATTTACAGTGGCCAGTTAACCCACCAGCCTGCACGTTGAAGGAAAAGGGAGCAGGGAGGAAATGCACACAGGTGTAGAGAGAGCATGCAAACTCCAGATCAACAGCAACCAAGGTCAGGATTGAATCCAGATCTCTGCAGCTGGGTGATAGTAACTCCACCAGTTGTGCCAGTGTGCTGTCTTTGTTAACTTATTAGCAACATTAAATGTATACGTTGGAGGCCTCCCTCCTCAAATTATTCCTTAAATGATTTGTGTGGCCAGTCTGGGGTAGGAATTACAATCAGCTCTGTGTCTTCTGCAAGCTCCTCCAATATGCAACCTGAGGGCCTCTGCTGACAAGGCAAGAAGCCCATTACCGATCTCTGCCAGCAGTTGACCTGCCTGTGAAGAGCAGTCAGAACTGCTGGCTTGCACTTTGTGTAAGTAACTCCATGGAAGCATTTCCCTCGGTGATCCAGCCTTCTGCAGGATGCATTTGTTTGTGCACCAACATCAAAAGGCTTCTCCCCCATAGAGGTTTAAGGAACTGAGAAATTTGAGGCACTCCTATTTGCAATGTCAGGGTCGTATAACCCAGAGGTGCTGAGGTGTCACACAGTGTTCTGGGACATAATTCAGTTGACCTTCTCCCCGTGGCCCTACTCATGTCCCCTGATATTACTCTACAACTTTTCTCTGCTTTGTTCTGAAGCAAAGAACAAAACAAAAGCAAATTAATGTTCAGAAAGGTGAAGGTGCCATTCTGGCAGCTTCTCCATTCCTTGATCACGTTGACTGTGCAGCATTCACATTGAACAAAAACATAGTCTAACACTTGTAAAATAAGTGATGGACTGGGTATCACTTCCCATTGGAGTTTCCCTAAACCCTTGCCTTGTTCCAGGTAGCAACCTTCTTTTCTGACTGCTGGGACCATAACAGAAGGGGCAGACAGGGTGCTGGCCATGTATACCTTGTTGAGGAAGCACTGCAAGTCATGCAGGGTCAGATACAGCGAGTTCCTCTCCATAGTTGGCAACTTCTCAGCCTGCCCCAGGATGGTGGATAGATGGCTGACAGTGAACACCACTGAAGCCATTCTGCTGCCCAATGGATTTCAATATTAAATCTCAGGGAGACGTAATTGTTACTGGTAACCTACTAATCTTTATATGGTGCAGAGAGAGAAAGAGACACTGCAGTAAGGGGCACTGAACCACACTTCAGAATTCTATAACTGCTACATTCAAAAGTGAACTGCAGCAATTCATCACAATGAAAAGTTCCAGTGTGCACACTGCCCAATGCTTGAAGCAAAGATACTCTTTGGTTTCAAGTTTCTGTTGAGTTTTAGTCACTCAATTTATCAACAGAATTTACTGCATTAATTCATTTTCATTCTTCTAGGAATAGTTTCTCCCACACTCTATAATACCAAGTTTTAAGATTCCACTATTAATTTAGCATATACTTTGCTACCTATTTTGCTCTGTTCTGTTACCTGGCTGAAATTTATATGAAGGGTTGCATGAACAAGTTAGGGAATTGGTGAACCAGTAGTGGGTAAGTAACGGGAGGGGATTCTGAGAGACAAAGTCTATTTGCAAGGACCAATTAAGGATAGTCAGCATGAACTCATGCTTGGGGAAATCGTGTCAAGAATGTAATTGATCTTTTGATAAAATGACCAAAAGGATTTATGTATATATATATATATACATAATATATATACACACACACATACATATATACATACAGTGGCTTGCAAAAGTTTTCATACCCCTTGAACTTTTCCACATTTTGTCACGTTACAACCACAAACGTAAATGTATTTTATTGGGATTTTATGTGGTAGATCAACACAAAGTGGCACATAATTGTGAAGTGGAAGGAAAATTATACATGGTTTTCAATTTTTTTTACAAATAAAAAACTGAAAAGTGTGGCGTGCAAAATAATTCAGCCCCCTTGACTCTGATACCCCTAAATAAAATCCAGTGCAACCAATTGCCTTCAGAAGTCACCTAATTAGTAAATAGAGTCCACTTGTGTGTAATCTAATCTCAGTATAAATAATCTGTTCTGTGAAGGCCTCAGAGGTTTGTTAAAGAACATTAGTGAACAAACAACATCATGAAGCCCAAGGAACACACCTGACAAGTCAGGGATAAAGTTGTGGAGAAGTTTAAAGCAGGGTTAGGTTATAAAAAAATATCCCAAGCTTTGAACATTTCACGGAGCACTATTCAATCCATCATCCGAAAATGGAAAGTGTATGGCACAACTGCAAACCTACCAAGGCATGGCCGTCCACCTAAACTGACAGGCCGGACAAGGAGAGCATTGATCAGAGAAGCAGCCAAGAGGCCCATGGTAACTCTGGAGGAGCTGCAGAGATCCACAGCTCAGGTGGGAGAATCTGTCCACAGGACAACTATCAGTCGTGCACTCCACAAATCGGGCCTTTATGGAAGAGTGGCAAGAAGAAAGCCATTGTTGAAACAAAGCCATAAGAAGTCCCGTTTGCAGTTTGCCACAAGCCATGTGGGGGACACAGCAAACATGTGGAGGAAGGTGGTCTGGTCTGATGAGACCAAAAATGATGTTTTTGGCCTAAATGCAAAACGCTATGTGTAGCGGAAAACTAACACTGCACATCACCTGAACACACCATCCCCACTGTGAAACATGGTGGTGGCAGTATCATGCTGTGCGGATGCTTTTCTTCAGCAGGGACAGGGAAGCTGGTCAGAGTTGATGGGAAGATGGATGGAGCCAAATACAGGACAATCTTGGAAGAAAACCTGTTAGTGTCTGCAAAAGACTTGAGACTGGGGCGGAGGTTCACCTTCCAACAGGACAACGACCCTAAATACAGCCAGAGCTACAATGGAATGGTTTACATCAAAGCATATTCATGTGTTAGAATGGCCCAGTCAAAGTCCAGACCTAAATCCAATTGAGAATCTCTGGCAAGACCTGAAAATTGCTGTTCACAGTCGCTCTCCAATAAAATACATTTACGTTTGTGGTTGTAACGTGATAAAATGTGGAAAAGTTCAAGGGGTATGAAAACCTTTGCAAGCAGCCGCAGAGAGAGAGAGAGAGAGACACACAGACGCACGCACAAATTGTCCAATTGTGGAATACCACCTATTCCCAGTACGATACATCTATCACATTCGCACCAGTGGACTCCTCTTCCCAGACCTAACACAGGAATGATTTACTGGAAACTTGCTGGCAAGGTACAACCCTGTCCAATCTTTCCTTATAGCCACATCCATGATAGGTATTCTGGTAAACCTCTTCTGTATCTTCGCCAAAGATTCCAATCTGATAATCAACTCTCCACTGCCTCATACTACTATCCTCCAACAAATTTGGATCCATTTGGCTAGTTCACCAATGATCACATGTGATCTAACACTTCAGACAAGCCTTCCAAATGGGATCTTGTCAAGAGCCTTGCTAAAGTCCATGTAGACAATGTCTACTGCCCTGCTCTTATCAATTATTTTGGTCATTTTATCAAAAAACTAAATTCAATTCTTAAGACACGATTTCCCAAGCACAAGGCCATGCTGACTATCCTTAATTAGTCCTTGCAGGTAGACTTTGGCTCTCAGAATCCCCTCCCGTAATTTACCCACTACTGACGTTTGGTTCACCAGTTCCCTGACTTGTTCACGCAGTCCTTCTTAAGTAAAGACAACATTAGCCATCTTTCAGTCATGTCCACCAGATCGCACTGATTCAGGAAGCTGTTTGAAGGGGACTGGTGATGGATTTTCTGTCAGGCAGCAAGGGTAGCTTTTGCAGGATTAGACCCGTCTCCTTTCTTTAAAATATGATCACAGACTATTGGCAGCACGGTGGTGCAGCGGTATCATTGCTGCACCACAACGCCAGAGACTTGGGTTCGATGCTGCTAATGGGTGTTGCCTGTACAGAGTTTATACATTCTCCCTGTGACTGTGTGGGTTTTCTTAGGGTGCTCCAGTTTCCCCACACTCCAAAGACGTACAGGTTTGTAGCTTAATTAACTTCTGTAAAAACTGTAAATTGTTTCTATTGCATGAGATATTGTTAGTGTACAGGGTGGTCGCTGGTTGGCATGGACTCGGTGGGCCGCAGGGCGTGTTTCCATGTTGTATCTCTGGTCTAAAGTCCAAATCCCGATGTGATGTTTCTTGCTTTTCTTCTCTTTCTAGGTGAAGGAGGTGAGGTTGTGAATTTTATTCCTCTCTGCCAAGTTTAATCAGGGATACTATCTGCCCCAGAGTCCTATATCTTTGGCAGTAGAAACTGTTGAACAGGGACAGCGATGAGAATGGTCTGGATGGTTTGCTGTGAAAAGAAGATTAAGTGTTCACGTCAAGGACAAGGTCATGTTTGATGAGTTCTTTATAGTGTTCCTTCCAGCTGGTGCTGACTGCCCTTAAAAACTTCACTTCTTTTCTCCCAGTGTTGTGGGCCTTTGTGTTTGACTGCATGCAGGACAAGAATATTGGTGAGTTATCAGGCCTCTTGTGGTTTCTCCACCACCGTACTGATCGAACTGTTTCTTTCACTGGAGTAAATAAAGAGGTCTTCTTTTTCTATCGTGTGGCATGCACAGCCTAAAGTTGTTGGACAACTTGATCTTCTGTGTGTGTACGTCGAGTTGATTGCATTAGTCGAAACAGGGCGGACCACGTGAAGGTTGCAATCTTCCACCCCAAATAAAGAGTTAAGTTTAGTTTAGTTTGGAGATACTGCGTGGAAAACAGGATTTTCGGCCCACAAAGTCAATGCTGGCCAGTTGGTGACTCCAGCTGCAAAAAGTGGAAATCAGTTTACATTATTTAAATAAGAAAATAAGGATATTTAATAGGCCAGCAGCATTTTGGAGAGGAAAACAGTCTCATCAAAAGTGAAGGGTGTTTGACCTGAAATGTTAACTCTGTTTCTCCCTCCAAAGACATGCTGAGCGTTTCCAGCAATTTCTGATTTCAAGTCATCTGAATGGTCTGCCGTATATTTCCCTTGTGGGCTTGTCCCACTTAGGCAACTTTTTAGGCGACTGCAGGAGACAAATGCAGTCGCTACAGGGTTGCCTCATGTTCATGGCTGGCTGCCAGGGAGTCGCCTTCATGGTCGAGAGGAGTTCCCACATTCTGGGAACTAGTCGTGGCCTCATTATGGTCGCCGCAAATTTTTCAACATGTTGATAAATTAGTGGCGACTATAATGAAGCCGCCATGGGGACTGTAGAGCCTCCGACTGGGGACTGTAGAGCCTCCGACTGGAAGTCTGTGCAGAGAGTGGTGAGGACAGCGGAAAAAATCATCGGGACCTCTCTCCCCTCAATCGGGGATATTGCGACCAAACGCTGTGTGTCTAAGGCCAGCAGTATCATAAAGGACCCCACACATCTCCATCACGGACTGTTCACTCTGCTGCCCTCGGGAAAAAGATACCGCAGCATGAGGAGCAGAACATCAAGGTTCCGCAACAGCTTCTTCCCACGAGCCATCAGACTCCTGAATGCCATGTAAATGGGCTGCCACTATTGTCTATTTACCCTTTTCATACATACCTATCCTTCGGTTAATTTATTGTGTTGCACAGGGAGCCAAATGCAACGTAATTTCGTTTGGAACTGCATATATCAATGTATTTCTAAATGACAATAAAGTTTGTTTGACTTGACTTGACTTTTGGAGAGTAGTGAGAATTCTCGTGCTGTCGATGGGTCGCCAGGAGGTCCCAGTGGGTTGCCAGGAGGTCGAAGGTTCTTGTAGGTTGTAGCCGGCACTGACTGGTAAATTTCATTGGCTCATTGGGAAACAAAACGTAAGCAGTAGTTTTCAGAACCAAGGAGAACCGACCGGTAATGTGAATGTCCGCCGAGCTTCACAGCCGTGTATCTCCAGCTTCTTAAAAGTTGTCTCCACTCCTTCTCCCTCCCCACCCTCTTTTAAAGGACTTACCATACACTGCTTTAGCCGTCTTAACTACAGCGCCAACCTTCCTGTTCATCGCGGTATCACCTTGGCTTTGCAACATGTGAATTTCACTCTGACAACGCTCCCCCCGCTTGGCCTGTCCCCTGCCTGCATAACGGGCTGGTGAAAGAAGAAGTGTGTGTGTGTGTGTGTGTGTGTGTGTGTGTGTGTGTGTGTGTGTGTGTGTGTGTGTGTGTGTGTGTGTGTGTGTGTGTGTGTGTGTGTGTGTGTGTGTGTGTGTGTGCGCGTGCGTGTGTGCGTATGTGTGTGTGTATGTGTGGGGGTGTGTGTGTGTGGGGGGGGTGTTTGCGTGTGTGTGTGTATGTGTGGGGGTGTGTGTGTGTGTGTGTGTGTGTGTGTGTGGGGGGGGTGTGTGTGTGCGTGTGTGTGTGGGGGTGTGTGTGTGCGTGTGTGTGTGGGGGGGGTGTGTGTGTGTGTGTGTGGTGTGTGTGTGTGTGTGTGTGTGGTGTGTGTGTGTGTGTGTGTGTGGGGTGTGTGTGTGGGGTGTGTGTGTGTGTGCGTGTGTGTGTGGGGGTGTGTGTGTTTGTGTGTGTGTGTGTGTGTGGGGGAGGTGTGTGTGTGTGTGCCTCTCTGACAGGCCCATTAGGATTTTTAATGACAGAGCCATCTTCAGAGTTAAATATTCCAAACTAAGAGACGCATTGGAGATTTCTACGTTGATTTCTCTCCTCTGTTGTAGGCAGTCCTCATGGATGTAGGGTGATGCTTCTACTCCAGTTTCCTGGGTTCTGAGGTGGGTGCCTAGGCTGATGTTGTAACAAGACTATTCTACAGATGGGATGGGAGAGTGGGTTGTTTCTGAGGTGGTGCACTGCTTATGCAGGGATTCTGTGTGCTCCCCAGTCATAGCTTCAAAGTTTTCAACACCATCCAGAAAGCATTATTCATTATATGAAGTTTGTAGAGGCTTTAGAGAGGATGCAGAAGAGGTTTGCCGGAATGTTGCCTGGATTAGGGAGTATTAGCTACAAGGAGAGGTTAGACAAACTTGGATTGTTTTTTTCCAGAATGCCAGAGGTTGAAGGGAGACCTGATAGGCATATATAAAATTATGAAAGGCAAATATAGGACAGGCAGTCAGAAGCTTTATCCCTAGGTGAAAATGTCATAGGCTAGAGGGCATAGCTTTAAGGCGAGAGGGACAAAGTTTAAAATTGATGCGTAGGCAGTTTTTAACACAGAGGGTGGCCGGTGCCTGGAACTTGCTGCCAGAGGTTGGGTGGGGGCAGATATGATAATGGCATTTAAGAGGTTTTCAGATAGGTGCATAGATATGCAGGGAATGGAAGGGTATGGATCAAGTGTAGGTAGTTTAATTAATTTATCGGCACAAGCAGTGTGGGTCAAAGGGCCTGTTCCTGTGCTGTACTTTTCTATGTTCTACAGTAAATATTCTAAATCCATGAAGGCTCTTTGTTAAATCTTTATTTAACTTTGGCTGACAAGAGAAAAAAATTACACCCATTTGAAAGAAACTATTAAACTTTACTAAACACTATTATAATTCATCCTTCATTCATAACCTCAAGATAAGATCATATTTTGGGTATAACCTTTCTCCCTATAATACCCAACATGAGATCATGTTGATGTATTGAGTGTTTCAAGGATATATTACTCTGTAAACATAAATTTCTTTTATTGTCTCAAGCAAAATAAGCATAAAGGAAGATTGTCGCAGACATACAAATTACCAAATTAATATTTACAAAGTAGCGCATGCGGCGACTCTCGTACAGTGAGAGAGTAGTTTTTTCTTCATCCACATTAAAAGCAGCGTCCACACGTTTCGTGCTCATCCCACAGAACCACATGAAAAAGCCCATTAGCTTTGACTCCTCACCTAATAGAGGGAAAAATATTATTACATTTCTTGTGAAATTCTATCATTAGTGTGCTATTCTGCCTATCAGCACTCATTCCCTTCTCCACATCCCTCAGCTGAGAATATGCCAAGGCATTGGTGACAGGAACCTTTGTGTCGCCTTCCCCAGCTCTTGGCTGGACAGATTTGCATATCCAAGTGACCCACCACCACCTTCCCCTCACATTGGCATTGGAATACAGTGCCTACAGATCTTGAATTCCACTTGCTCAGCACAACACAGACACTTCAGCCCATTAGGTTCATGTAATCCTATCAGTCCCAATCACCCCCTCCTTATTTCCTTGTACCTCTGCAGTTTACTCTCATCCACACACACACACACCCACTTCCCTTTGATTCTTTCTGACACTTACCTAAAGAGGAATTAACCACTGGTAATTTACAGTGGCTAATTAACCTATCTGCACATCTTTAGGATGCGGGAGAAAACCAGCATGTAAACTCTATATAGACAGCCACTCAGAGCCTCTCAGGCTTGCCCCACCGTTCAAAATTATAATATCCAATCTGCCCCAGGCCTTATTTTCTCTTTAATTTAATTTATTTTAGAAATACAACACGGAAACAGGCCCTTCGGCCCATCAGGTCCGCGCCAACCAGTGATCCCTGTACACTAACACTGTCCTACATACACTGGGACAATTTACGATTTTACCAAGCCAATTAACATACAAACCTGAGATAGACACAAAATGCTGGAGTAACTCAGCAGGAACAGGCAGCATGGAGAGCATGAGAGATCTCTGGAAAGGAAGGAGAGAAGGAATAAACCCATTCCTTCTCTCCAGAGATGCTGCCTGTCCCGCTGAGTTACCAGCATCTGCAGTTCCTTCATGCAGCATACAAACCTGTACGTGTTTGGAGCGTCGGAGAAAACCGGAGCACCGGGAGAAAACCCTTGCAGGTCACATGGAAAATGTACAATCTCCGTACAGACAGCATAATAGTCAGGATTGAACCCGGGTCTCTCATGCTGTAAGGCAGCAGTTCGACCGCGGCGCCTCCATTCTACCCATTCTACCGTTTTATTCATTCTTCATCTCAATTCCCCAGCCTTTCAAAAGTGTAACTACATCTTCCTTAAAAGTAATGGATGACGTATATAACAGTGATGTAATCCTGAGGCTTTATCAGGCACTGGTCAGACTGCATTTGGAGTACTGTGAGCAGTTTTGGGCCCCATTTGGGCTTCATTTATCTGTGCTCCAAAGCCTAGGGCAGAGAATTCCAGAGATTCACATCCTCTACAACAAGAAATTCCTGTGCACTTCATTCTTAAATGACCGCACTCCCCATTATCTTGCAACTGACTCCTCATTCCATATTAATCCATTGATAGAAACTGGTCAACCCCACCCCTCCGAATCTTATAAGTTTCAATAAGATCAACCCTTATTCTTCCAAAGAATATAAAACTAAGTTCTTAAACTGTTCATGATAAGATAATTTTACTTTACTTTAGACTTCAGACATACAGCATGGAAACAGGCCCTTTGGACCACCGAGTACATGCCGACCAGCGATCACTCTATACACTAACAGTATCGTACACACTGTGGACAATTTTACAATTTTACCAAAGTCAATCAAGCTACAAACCTGTACGTCTTTGGAGTGCGGGAGGAATCCGGAGCACCCGGAGAAAGCCTATGCGGTCACAGGGAGAATGCACAAACTCTGTACAGACAGCTCTCGTAGTCAGGATCGAACCCAGATCTCTGGCGCTGTACGGGAGCAGCTCTAACGCTGTGCCACTGTGCTGGACTGAATGATGGAGTTGTTGCCAGTGTTGGGAGTAGTCTCGGGCTACAGGGTGATACTTGCAGAATCTCTTGGAATTCTCTGTTCATGACCCCTTTTCGAATCATAAAGTCATATATCATTGAAACAGGCTCTTCAGCCCAAATCGTCCATGCCAACCAAAAGGCCACATCTAAGATAGTCCAATTTGTCTGCATTTGTCAATACTTCCCTCCAAAACTTCTCATACATGTATCTTTCCAACTGCTTTATAAATGTACCTGCCTCAACTACATCCTTAGGCAGCACATTCCATATACCCACCATCATCTGTGTGAAAAACCTAACTCCTTAGGCTCTTATAAGATCTTTCCATTGTCATCTTACACATGCCCTCGTACTGGATTATCCTACACTGGGAAAAAAACAATGTGCATTCATCCACCTCATGATTGTGTATTCCTCTATTCAATATAAATGTACACCACTATTTGCACATTTTGCATATCTCTACTCCTCAGACTCCAGTGCTGCAAGGAATAAAGTCCAAGCCTGCCCAACATCGCCCCGTGGCTCAGGCTCTCGAGTATGGCAATACCTCATAAATCTCTCTGCACTCTTTCTTGCATTCCTTCCTGTAGTAGGGTGACTGAAACGGAACACAATACTCCAAGCATGAACTCACCATGTACAACAGCAACATGACATCCCAACTTCCTTAATCAATTCCCTGACTGATGTAGGCTGACTAATGTAGTCAAAAGCCTTCTTCATTATCCTATCTACTTGCGACTCCACTATCAAGGAACAATATACTTGTTCTCCCAGATTCCTCAGCTTTACAACATTCCCAAGGCCCTTACCACTCTGAAGGTCCTGCTGACCTTCCCCTTACATTTGATCTCCCAAAGTACAATAACTTCTAATTTAATGCTCAGATTAAACTCCATCTCCCATTTCTCTGCCCATTTCTGTAACTGACCCATATCACGCTGTACACTGTTGCCCTTCCCAACTTCCTAAGCATAGATCAAGTTTTGCCTTCTCTCATGTGGGACCCTCTACATATTGCCTGATTAAACTTTCTTGAACACATTTGACAAATTCCAACGCATTTAAACCTTTTGCACTATAACAGTCCCAGTCTACATTGGGAAAGTTAAAATCTCCTACTATGGCAACCCTATTAGTCTTGCAACTGCCTGTAATCTCCTGGTATATTTGGTCTTCTAATTCCCATGGACTATTTGGGGGCCTGCAGTACACTCCCCAACAAGGTAACCTTCCCCTTTTTATTTCTCAGCTCCACCCATATAGCTTCACTGGACAAACCATCAGTAATGTCATCTCTGACTACTGCCGTGACATTCTCCTTAATCAATGAACCCCCCTCTTATTTTACTTGCACTTCTATCTTTTTTGTAGCATCTGTAACCTGGAAGAGTAAGCTGCCAGGCCTATCCATCTCTTTAAGTCAGACTTCTGTAATGTCTACAACATCCTAGTCACAAGTACCTATCTGTGAGTTCAACCATTTGATCTTACCAATCAGGAATCTCACATGAAAATAAATGCAATTCAATCCAACAGGCCTTCCTCACTCCATACCACACCCCTGCCTATCCTGTCCATCAAACCTTTTTCATCACCGTCCATACCGCCTTCCAGTCTCTCACCTGCCTCAGTCCTGTAGTGGATACCAAACAAAACCATGCTGCTGTTCCTAATTATCCCGTTCTCTTCCAAATAGGAGTAAATCTTATCCCAAAGAATCCTCTCCAATAATTTCCCTACCACTGATATGAGATTCATCACCTATGTATTCATCTCTGTATTCTCATATCTCCCCACAAATAAAAGAACATTAGCTACCTTCCAGTTTTCCGCACCTGTGACTAGAGAACATGCAAACATCCTGAAATAAAAGCAGAAAATGCTGGAAAATACTGAGTTACCTAAAGTTTGATTGAAAAGTTGGTATTCCTGGAAGATATCTCTCCATTTATTTCTGTTTGTAACAGAACTGGCCATTTCTGCCCGTCATCATACTGGCTCAGTATTTCTATTATTATTGCCTTCCATGCTGGTAATATCCTACAGCTACGGCATTCACTTACATTGTCATAGTCATAGAGTCATACAGCGCGGAAACAGGCCCTATGGCCTAACTTGCCACGCCGATCAACATGCCCCATCTACACTAGACCCACGTGCCTGCATTTGGATCATATCCCTCTATACCCATCCTATCCATGTACTTGTCTAAATGTTTCTTAAATGTTGCGATAATACCTGCCTCAACTACCTGCTTCGTCAACTCATTCCATGGGGTGCAAGATTGCAACCTTCACGTGGTCTGTCCTGTTTCAACAAATGCAATCAACTTGACGTGCACAAATGGAAAATCAAATAGAACAAGTTGTCCAACAACTTTAGGCTGTGCACGCCACATGAAAGAAGAACTCGTTCCATACACCTACCACCTTTATATTAAAAAGTTACCCCTTAGGTTCCCATTAACTCTTTCCCCGCACACTTTTAACCTATATCCTCTGGTCCCTGATTCTCCTACTCTGGGCAAAAGACTCTGTGCATTTACCTGATCTATTCCTCTCATGATTTTGTACATATCTATAAGATTAACTCTCATCCTCCTGCGCTCCAAGGAATAAAGTCCTACCTGCTCAACCTCTCCTTATACCTCAGGACCTCGATTCCTGGCAACATGCTCATCAAACCTCTCTGCATCCTTTCTAACTTGGCAACATCTTTCCTATAACATGGTGAGTAAAACTGAACACAATACTCTAAATGTGGCCTTATCAACATCTTATAAACGTCTTATGACGTCTAATGCAGCATGACCTCCCAATTTCTATACTCAACTATTGAAGGTCAATGTGCCAAAAACCTTTTTGACACCCTATCTACCTGTGACGCCACTTTCAAGGGACTATGCACCTGCACTCCTGGATCCCGCAGCGCTACAACACTCCCCAGAGCCCCACCATTCACTGTGTAGGTCCGGCCCATGTTAGACGTTCCAAAAAGCAACACCTCACACTCTCTGTATTAAATTCCATTAACCATTTGTCAGCCCTCCTGCCCAACCAATCATGATCTGCTGCTATTTATGACAACCATCTTCATTATCTACAACACCACCCACTTTTGTGTCATCTGCAAACTTGCTAATCATGTTCTCATCCATATCATTGATATAGATGATAAACAACAATGGGTCCAGTACCGAACCCCGAGGCACACCACTTATCACAGGCCTCCAGTTCAAAAAGCAACCTTCCACCATCACCCTCTGTTTCCTTCCATCGTTCCATGAAAGAGCATAATAATCTTATATTAACAATTTATTCTCACCCTATCTTTTCAACTACTGAAATCTAATTTGTTTTCTCTCTCTTTTCATATTCCGACTAAGGTTCCTGAACATGAAAAATAACCGTTTCTCTCTCCTCAGATGCTGCCTGACCTGGTACATGTTCTCAGTATTTTTGTTCCATCAGTATTTTTTATGTGGAGGTTAAAAAAGGTAAACCTAATCATTTTGTTTCCTGTTGCTATGTGGGAAGCCTTGGATATTCCAACAAGTGTCTGTGTGAAATTTCATTTATTACCCGGAAGCCATATTGCTTCATATAATTCTGCAACTTGATGAAATATAATTGTCCCATTCACTCTCACAAAACCTTGCAACATTTTCTAGCCTTGTCCAAGAGCTTTTAGACGATATTGTTATGGGATGTGTTTGCTATTAGGTTTACTTTCAGATGTACTGTCATTACCAGTCAGCTCGTGGATTGCCATTCTTTACTCTGAAGATTAGTTATGTGTAGATATGTACGTTGTGGGGATCGAGTTAATGAGATAATTGGTCCTGCTCGCCCGCTGAGGGCCAAGGACTCGCTCACCGCGGACGGAAAACCCACCCGGTAGGCAAGGCTCACCCACCGAGGACCGAGAATGAAGGGCTCTGCCTGGACTGTGGCTGTGTGGCCACTGACAAAATACCATGGTTATGTGAGTAAGGTGGTGAATTCAGTATGCGGATTACCTGGCTCAAAGTTGTCTTCTTCTTTGGTGAGCTGATGTGTTGTGGGTTCTGGTGGTTCATTTGTGTCTCGAGTCATCGCAACATTTTCTTCTGATTGTTTCTCTGGTGCTTTGTCAAAGCGTGTGTACCAGGTCAACTGACTGATCTGGGAAAGAAGAAGAAGGAGTAGAAGAAAACAGAACTGCTTGCGTGGAGCAGTGAGTGCTGCTGGGTGGAAAGACCCAAGGACTTTCTCAGCGGGCTGCCCATACAACCAGCCAAGGGCAGACATTCTGCTTCCACAATGTGTAATTCAGGACTTGCACTTCCTGTTACACGCAATTTCCACTCTCGTATCTTGCATATTCACAAATTCTGATTATTATTAATGATTGAAATTTTCCAAAAATGTTTATCAAGGACTCCTCAAATCAAGATCCTCCTCCTCAATGCTTTAGATTTTGCAAAAGGGATGCATGTTCGTAATGCCTGAATGGCGCAATGCTTCAATGTAAATACTGTGTATAATAACTGGAACTCTTCAAATTGGGAGACTCAGCAATCTGCATGTTTCCTCACCTGTTCTGGTGGCGGGGCTTGACCGACGTAACTTATGACCACCATCACAGTCAGAGAGAGGAGACCGAGGATGAGCGCAAAATGCAAGAAATGAACTTTGCTGGTAACAATTGGTCGTATATCTTCTGCTCCACATGGCGGCGCAGGGTAGGCAAAATCCAAAATCAATCGAGTAAACCCAACGAGAAATCCGACAACCAGGCTCCAAAATGCACCCTGTACACACAAACAGTCATGTTGCATAGGTTACATTGAATTCATAATCACATGTAAACTAGTTCAGGTGATTGAAATGTGTTGAACAAGCAACCTCCTCAGACCTCTTGCTCAAGCCAGGAGTGTTCAGCTGTGATCTTTCCTGAATAAGGATCGTTCTCCATTATCAAGAATATAGTTCCATTGGCAAGGACAAAATTGGCCCATTGCACTCAAATTTAACAGGAAAACTGCTTACTTTGTACTTGTTGTCAGGGAAAAGAGATGAAAAGTAGTCAAAAGGGTGTCATACGTATAAGGAGAGAAAGCACTACCCTTCTCTCCTTATCTGACACCCTTTTGACTTTACATTTCACTCCTTATCTCTCTTAATCTGACACCCATTGCCTCGTTTTAATCTCTAATATTTGTCCAACCATCTGCCAATTAACATCCCCCTTCACCTGTATCCATTTATCACTTGCCTGGCTTTGTCCCACTTGCACCTCATTTCTAGTTTACTGCCCCCTATTACTGCAATCAGTCTGAGGAACGGTCCCAACCCAAAACATAAATTATCAATTTCCTCAAGAGATGCTGCCTGATCCGTTGAGTTACTCCAGCACCATGTTTACTGAAAATATTCCAGATTGTGCAGATTGTCTATAGACAATAAACAATAGGTGCAGGAGTAGGCCATTTGGCCCATCGAGCCAGCACCGCCATTCAATGTGATCATGGCTGATCATCCACAATCAGTACCCCGTTCCTGCCTTCTCCCCATATCCCCTGACTCTGCTATCTTTAAGAGCCCTATCTAGCTCTCTCTTGAAAGTATCCAGAGAACCTCCCTCCACCACCCTCTGAGGCAGAGAATTTCACAGACTCACAACTCTCTGTGTGAAAAAGTGTTTTCTCTTCCCCGTTCTTATTCGTAAACTGTGGCCTCTGGTTCTGGACTCCCCCAACATCGGGAACATGTTTCCTGCTTCTAAGTTGTCCAAATCCTTAATAATCTTTTCTGTTTCAATAAGATCCCCTCTCATTCTTCTAATTCCAGAGCATACAAGCCCAGCCACTCCATTCTCTCAGCACATGACAGTCCCGCCATCCCGGGAATTAACCTTGTGAACCTACGCTGCACTTCCTCAATAGCAAGAATTTCCTTCCTAAAATTTGGAGACCAAAACTGCACACAACACTCCACGTGTGGTCTCACTTGTGCCCTGTACAACTGCAGGAGGACCTCTTTGCTCATATACTCAACTCCTCATGTTATGAAGGTCAACATGCCATGCGCTTTCTTCACTAACCTGCTGTACCGGCATGATTACTTCCATTGACTGACGAACAAGGACCCCCAGATCCCGTTGTTCTTCCCCTTTTCCCAACTTGACACTATTTAGATATTAATCTGCATTCCTCTTTTTGCTACCAAAGTGGATTACCTCACATTTATCCACATTAAACTGCATCTGCCATGCATCTGCCCACTCACCCAACCTGTCCAAGTCACCCTGCATTCTCATAACATCCTCCTCATTGTTCACACTGCCACCCAGCTTTGTGTCATCTGCAAATTTGCTAATGTTACTTTGAATCCCTTCATCCAAATCATTGATGTATATTGTAAATAGCTGCGGTCCCAGCACTGAGCCTTGCGGTACCCCACTAGTCACTGCCTACCATTCTGAAAGGGACCCGTTAATCCCTACTCTTTGTTTCCTGTCTGCCAACCAATTTTCTATCCATGTCAGCACTCTACCCGCAATACCATGTGCCCTAATTTTTCCCACTAATCTCCAATGTGGGACCTTATCAAATGCTTTCCGAAAGTCCAGGTACACTACATCCACTGGCTCTCCCTTGTCCATTTTCCTAGTTACATCCTCAAGAAATTCCAGAAGATTTGTCAAGCATGATTTCCCATTCATAAATCCATGCTGACTTGGCCCGATCCTGTTACTGCTATCCAAATGTGCTGCTATTTCATCTTTTATGATTGACTCCAGCATCTTCCACACCACCGATGTCAGGCTAACTGGTCTATAAATTTTGTGTAAATGCCTTGTGTAAATGCCTTGATCTCCTCATAGGGCCTGTCCCACTTTGGCAATTTTTTCTACAACAAGTTACGACAACCTACCATCTAGTCGACGTCAAGCTATGGCAAGCTACCGACAACCGGCGACCCATTAGGACGTCCACCTACGACCACACCTACGACAACCTACAACCACACAGGCGACAACTTTTGACAAACAAAATCAACCTACGTCCACCCGCGACAAACTACGACAAGCAACGACCCTGTCGGGGCAACTGAAGACAACTGAAGACAATTCAGTCGCCGGTACCTGTCGCCGGTTGACTTGGGTTGACGTAGGTAGTCGGCAATGGAATTCACCAAAGACAGCACCCAGCGACAACCAACATCACCTGGTGACAACCTGCGTCATCCTGGCGACAACCTACGACTGCACCTATGACAGAAGACAAGCTACGTCAAGCCCACAGTCGGCGAAAAGTATTGGACATTTGAAAATCCAGCGGCGACCAGAAAAATGTTATGACTCTTTAGGAGACTTGAGACTACACATGACCATACAGGCGTCACCCTGCGACCATGTGGCAACGGCCTAGTCACTGAAAAAATTGCGTAAGTGGGACAGGGGCTTAAGTGAGGAACAAATCCAGTGGACCTTAATCCAAAGATGTATAAATGCCAATCTGAGTATTAATTTAAAATAACGTAAAATCAAACCCAGCTGCAGAACTGAAAGTTATAACCCAGAATATAATATAAAATGAAACATAATTAAAATTCAACTTGAGCAGTTCTCAGTGGAATTTATCAATTCTCTTACTTAGTTCCAATGCAACGATAACAGGGTTATAGTAATTGAATTGGCATCTCCACCAATCCATTTTACGGGGCTCAGCTACCTCACAATGCACTAGACTAGAGTTACTGAAGCAACATAGTAGGACTCTAATTCATCTCCATGTTGAATTTAGCAATATAAAATAAAATGTAGAAGAAATCTTAAGGAAATGACTCACTTTCTCATTAGCTCGTTTCCAAAAGCAGCCACACATAAAGACCACTGCGATTGGTGGGGTTAGGTAGGAGGTAATGGATTGGATGTACATAAAGAGTTGGCCACCTTGGCTTGCTTGCACCAGAGGAATCCACAAAACAGATACCACCACTAGGATCAACACAAATATCCTGAAACAAAGAGAGATCGGGTTCATTTTGAGTCTTATCATTCTGCTGATTCCTCCCATGAGCACGGGGAACCGTGTTTTACATGAATAAATTGATTTTTCTCATGTTTGCAGTTTTCAATCGAAAGGCACCATTGAGCAAAATAGCCAACGCTGCATTTTCTTACCTGCCAACAATCATGAGCTCCCACTCAGAGCAGCGGGGCCGGACGTGATGCCAGATGTCCATCGTAAATAATGTACTTGCACTGTTGAAGATTGAAGTGAGGGAGGACATGAGAGCAGCAATCATGACTGCAACTATTAGGCCCCGTGGTCCTGCAGCGGGAGAATGAGAACAGGAATGGGTTCAAGCATTGTACTAAAGCCAGCATCCTGTGCAATCCTGAGGAGTGATTAATGGGATACTTTTAAATCCTCTAAACTAAATGAATCAGGGACAAATACCTCCTGTCCCTTCCTCCATATTATTACAAACTTCCATCCTCTAAAACATAAAAATAGAACTAGAGATAGATCATTTAGCCCTTTGCATCTGCTTCACCAATTAACACAATTGTTGTTGATTATTTATTAAAACACTACTATCCTGTATGAACTGCCACATCCCTAATTCTCTTAACATCTAAATATCTATCAACTTCTGTGTTGAATATTCTTAGTTACTGAGCCCCCACTTATCTCTTGTGCAGAGGTTTCCAAAGATCAGTGAAGAAAGCTAATGGAATGTTGGCCTTCATAATAAGACGATTTCAGTATAGGAGTAAAGAGGTTCTTCTGCAGTTGTATAGGGCTCTGGTGAGACCACATCTGGAGTATTGTGTCCAGTTTTGGTCTCCTAATTTGAGGAAGGACATCCTTGTGATTGACGCAGTGCAGCGTGGGTTCACGAGATTGATCCCTGGGATGTCAAAGGAAGAAAGATTGAAAAGACTAGGCTAGTATTCACTGGAGTTTAGAAGGATGAGGGGAAAACTTATAGAAACATATAAAATTATAAAAGGGCTGGACAAGCTAGATGCAGGAACAATGTTCTCAATGTTGGGTGAGTCCAGAACCAGGGGCCACAGCCTTAGAATAAAGGGGAAGCCATTTAAGACTGAGGTGAGAAAAAACGTTTTCACCCAGAGAGTTGTGAATTTGTGGAATTCCCTGCCAGAGGGCAGTGGAGGCCAAGTCACTGGATGATTTAAGAGAGAGTTAGATAGCACTCTAGGGGCTAGTGGAATCAAGCGATATGGGGAGAAGGCAGGCATGGGTTATTGATTGGGAACGATCAGCCATGATCAAGATGAATGGCAGTGCTGGCTCGAAGGGCCGAATGGCCCCCTCCTGCACCTATTTTCTATGTTTCTATGTTTCTAACTGCCTCTGGTTCAACCTGTCACTTCTGCGGTCTGAGGTTCCCACCTGCTTCAAAAGGGCATCAATAATACCGGTGCCCAAGAAGAGCAAGGTGACGTGCCTCAATGACTATCGACCTGTGGCACTAACGCCTGTGGTGATGAAGTGCTTCAAGAGGTTGATCATGGCGCAAATCAACTCCTACCTCGACAAAAACCTGGACCCACTGCAGTTCGCTTACCGCCACAACAGATCAACGGTGGACGCGATCTCGCTGGCCCTCCACTCCGCTCTGGACCACTTGGACAACAAAAACTCATATGTCAGGCTGCTATTCATTGACTACAGCTCGGCATTTAACACAATCATCCCCTCCAAGCTGGTTACCAAACTCGCAGAACTGGGTCTTTGCGTATCCCTCTGCAATTGGATCCTCGACTTCCTCATCCACAGACCACAGTCTGTTCGTATTGGTGGAAATGTGTCAGACTCGATAACAATCAGCGCGGGAGCAGCTCAAGGCTGCATGCTCAGCCCCCTGCTGTACTCACTCTATACTCATGACTGCGTAGACGGTCATAGCGCGAACTCCATCATCAAGTTCGCTGACGACACCACTGTTGTGGGACGTATCACTGATGGGGATGAGTCCGAGTATAGAAGAGAGATCGAGCAACTGTCCATATGGTGCCAGCACAACAACCTGGCCTTCAACACCAGCAAAACCAAGGAACTGATTGTGGACTTTGGAAGGAGTAGGAAGGGGACCCACAGTTCTGTTTATATCAACGGGTCGATGGTTGAAAGGGTCAAGAGCTTCAAATTCCTGGGCGTGCACATCTGTGAAGATCTTTCCTGGTCCGAGAACACAGATGCAATTATTAAGAAAGCTCATCAGCGCCTCTACTTCCTGAGAAGATTACGGAGAGTTGGTCTGTCAAGGAGGACTCTCTCTAACCTCTACAGGTGTACAGTAGAGAGCTTGCTGACTGGTTGCATCGTGGCTTGGTTCGGCAACTTGAGTGCCCTGGAGAGGAAAAGACTCCAAAAAGTAGTAAACACTGCCCAGTCCTTCATCGGCTCTGACCTTCCTTCCATCGAGGGGATTTATCACAGTCGCTGCCTCAAAAAGGCTGGCAGCATCATCAAGGACCCACACCACCCTGGCCACACACTCATCTCCCTGCTACCTTCGGGTAGAAGGTACAGGAGCCTGAAGACTGCAACAACCCGGTTTAGGAATAGCTACTTCCCACAGCCATCAGGCTATTAAACCTGGCTCGGAACTCTGAACATTAATATCCCTCCATCTGTTATTTGCACTTTATTAATTTATTATTTCATGGGTGTATTTATGTATATAAATGTAGTCAATGCCTTCTATGTTCTGTTGTGCTATGCAAAGACAGATTTTCATTGTCCTGTCAGGAACACATGACAATAAACTCTTTTGACTTTGACTTTTTGAGGATGTGTCGTATATGACTGTCTCTTTATTTGGACACCTGACTCTACACACTTCAGCCAGGGAAAACATCCCCTCAGAGCAAAGGAAAGCAAGTGAGTGTGCAAAATATGATAAATGGTATATTAATTGGGGAAATAGTCAAAAGGCATATTATCTATATAATGAGAGATGACAATACTGAGATATTGAGAGATATGCGTTTCCTGGTGAATGATATGCAAGCAGGTAGTCTCAGATTACAACAGGATCTAAATCAACTGGGAAACTGAGAAAAAGAAAGGTACATGGAATGTGAAATGCTTTATTTTGGAAAGATAAACAAGGGCAAGACATACACAGCAAATGACAGGCTTTGGGGGATGTTGTAGAACAGAGAGACTGAGGGGTACAAGTACAGAGTTTCTTTAAAGTGACAAGGTGATGAAGAAAATGTATGGCTCACTTGTCTTCATTGCTCAGGGAATTGAGGACAATTGTTGGGACAATATGTTATATCTGTAAAATACATTGGATGTCGAGATGATGTTTTAACTTGTGAGTGAATCTTGAACCAGGGGTCCCCATTTAACTGATCATTTAATTTCAGGGGTCCCCATTTAATTTATCATTCATCTGATAAATCAAGTGACTTCTTTTCTCTCAGGGAACCTTTGGAACGCTCTTCTTCAAAGGACAATTGTGGCAGAAATGGTGAAAATCAAAATATTTTATGGCAAATGTAGATGAATAGTTAATATGCAAAGGTTACTGCTGGTACCTGTAAGTAGGAACGCCAAGATGAGGTTATAAATATATCAGTCAGAATTCAATCAAGGAGTGGAGTTGGCTTAAAAAGCTAAGTAGCCTCCTTCTCCATGTTGGTATACCTATATATAACTACTAACCCAGTTAAGCGCCATTGGAATTTTACATGCCTCAATGAAATAATATCCCATTCTTCTGAACTCTACAGATTTATCTTCAATCATTTCTCATATGATAAAGTGCCATCCCAGCAATGAAACCTGCACTCCCTCTGCTGCAAATACATCCATGTTGGAGGTTTGCTGCTCCCAGAACCAGTAAAATGACAGGTCTTTCCCAATTACAGAATCATTTTGGAAAATAAGAAGATCAAATATCACTAAAGGAAACACACCATAACCATGGGTTTCATGTGTTTCTGGAAAATTTCTATCTTGTTAACTGATACACAGGATTTCCCAGGTTCGTGACCTTTGGATAGATCTGTGATTTCTCCTCCTGTTCTGCCCCGAGACATTCTAACTAAGATTCTAGATGCACGAGGCATTTGATGTCTATTGCTGTGGAGGACATCACAAGCTGAGAAAAGAAACTTATGAACTTATGGAGAGCATTTAGATCACTTTTTATATTCTATTTTATACGGATTAATGTTAGCGGAAGTTTGATCTGATATACAGTAATCCCTAGTTATTACGGACCTTTTTAACAATGGATTTTGGTCATAGTGGATATAGTGGCAGCTTTTTAAAGCATCCCAAAGTTCAACCTTCGTTAAGGCACTAATATGTCGGAGACCATTAATAAAGTAATCTCACGCATGTCACGACACTCTTGAGATAGCAATGATGAATCTTCCAGACGTAGTTCGTTGATTAATAGCTTCTTTATTGTAGAAATACAGAACAATGAAATAAGTCTTAACTTCCATTCTTAATCGTCGTCCCAATTATGCTCGTGATCATGATGATAATGTGTCGTAGACATGGTAGAAAACTATATCATCTCATGGCTCTGACATCAAAACCGAAACTAATCTATCTGAGCATCTGCGCTAGACTCTTCTGGCTAAAAACATGCCCAGACTATATAAATAACTCCACCCACATTAACACAGGCAGAAAACAATTAAAGCTAACTGGACATGTGCCAATAATAAACTTAAGCTAAATAGCTCCTACATACCGGCTTCTAATTGTTCTGAGTATATAACGAGGCAATTACTAATATACATTAAAAAAGAGCTAAAAAAGCTTAACATATATCAAAAAACAAGAATAACATGCATTATGTATCAGCATTCAAACTTCTTTAGTGATTCTTCACATCTTCATTTTCACCTTCTAGTAGCAGACATATCTTGGTTATTGGTCTCACCAAGACATTATTCTTAGTCTGAAGTCGTACTGTACACACCAAACCCTGAATGTCAGGCATGATACCCAGTACATAGTCCAAAACACAAAAGTCCAAAGTTTTGCTCTACTCAACAGTCAAAAATCTGTAGCCTCCCTTTGATCTGGTATTTTGTTGGTTCACGTGCTTGATCAATGGTGTTTTATCATTAATGTTTTATTATTATTAATATTTAGTGTTTTCTGAGTCATTCGTAACTGTCACTGTATGTCATGTTGTTACTTGTGGGCAGAGTACCAAGGCAAATTCCTTGAATGTGAACACTTGGCCAATAAACGTACTTCCTTACTTACTTGACAGCATGAAACTTCTTCCTCCATGTCCAATCAATTCATGGATATGTCGTAACAATAATGTTGAAATATGAAAATCCTTCAAGAGAATAATAGGATGCTTATTAGGATTACTCTTCAGGCATTGCCAGTCTATTCAGGCATCCGCCAATTCTCAGAAGTCCTCCTTCTAATACCAAATCAAGCTTGTACAATTGACTGTTTCTTTTGACACCATGTACTCCAGCTTCTAACGCCGATATTTCATCTTTGTATTTTTGTCTTTCACAGAAAGAAAAATCGTGTTTTCTGCTCTGAGAAGATCATCAAGATGTAAACCCTGTACATGGTATGATGCCTTAAAAACTTGTATCTTTTCAAACTTTTCCTTCAGTTTTTCAGGATCCTCTTCTGAAATACTTTCAGCAATCTCTTTCCTTTTTCGAGCAAACAGCAATCAGCTTGCTTTGGCTTTAAGAACCCAGGCCACAACAGTCATCAACTTCTTCCATGATGAAAAGTGGGTAATTAAGTCATTTGTTGGGTGCGATGAATCCTTAGCAATACCATTCACTGTGATGTCCTGCTTAGTTTCTGGATCATGAGCAGAGAATTCAAATCCCAGTTCAAGCTTTGGCCATTCTCTGTCTGGCTTACAGAGAAACTCCAGTCCATTGATCCATCTCTTGTTGCTTAAGAAACGATCTGCTGTTAGTTCTCTAGAAGCTTCATCCGCAGGATTTTCCTTGGTGTTAACATATTTCCCCTGTGATATATTAGTAGCTCTCCTTACATAAGAGATTCTGTTTGCTACAATTGTTTGATAAAACATTGCTTTAATATCAGCCATCAAAGCAATTGGTTCTTGTCTGAATTTAATGAGAACTCCAATGAGTGAGTTGGTAAGGTCCGGATCTTGAGTAGTTGACAGTTAAGTGATGTTCCTTTGAAGACTGCAGCACAGTCAAAGACCACCCTCAAGGTCCCTTTCTTAGAGTGATACACCCCATGGTGAGGAATACACCAAAGCTCTCCATCACTTCGATTCAGCTGGTTTGTCGGTACTATTTCGGCATAATCATTATCAATCATGTCCTTTAGAAAAGATGTATATTCATCATAACATTTCGTATTCTTGCCAAACTTGCGTTTCAGATTCTGGGTGCGCTGCTCTGCAGTGCAACGACTATTCGGCAGACAAACACTTTCTTGTTTGAAAGGTAAGTCGAGACAATAGTGTCCGTCTATCATCTTTACTGAGTAATTTCATAATATCCAAGAACTTTAACTCTTCTCTGGACATTTCTTCTGATACCTTACTGGTATTTTCATTGAAGTCGTGATTGTATTGCTTGTTCAACAGCTCTTCTAATTTAACAGTAGATATTTGACTGACAGCAGCAGCAGGGTGGTTCTTCTGATTCCTGCTTCCGTTGTTCCATCTCAAGGAGCCATAGATAACCCATCCGAGTAGGGTCCTCACAGCAAATGGTCCGTCCCCTTGACTGCTGACGATCTCTTTAGGTTCCAATGCCTTCAAAGCATTTGTTCCAATTTGTAGGTCGATGCCAAAATTTATTTTAGGTAACTTGACATCCTTCAAGTAAGGCCATTGTTTCAAGTCTTCTTGCTTGGGTATATTTTGATGACAAACAAGCATGCTCTCATGTGTAAACACCTCCGATATTGGTATAAAATTGTGTTCATCCAGACTAGCTATTTCCATATTTGTAATGTGATGACTAACGCACTCTTTCTCTTCATTCGTGGTATGCAATGGAATCTTAACCTTTTTTCCTGTAATGTCCCGTCTTCTCATCAAACTTTCTGTACAAACGGTAGTCTAGCTTCCATGATCCAAAAATGCATATGTTTGCAGCACTGTATTCCCCTGGCTGCTCCTTACCTGTACCGGTAAGATGGAGTAAATACAGGTTTCTACCCCGGCCCCAATATGCGCATTTATCTGAGGTGAGGTAACAGCATCACTAGTAGCTGGCTTCTCCTTCTGTTCTATTTGCTCCGGCTTCTTTTCTGTCTTCTTCTGTTCAGTGTGAAGTAATCCAGGATGATCCTGTTTACACTTATCACAAGTTATTGATCTCTTGCAGTCTTTAACTATATGTCCTTTCTTCAAACATTCAAAGCAGATTCCCTTCTCGTTTAAGAAGTTCATCTTTTCTTTATAAGTCTTCTTGAATCTTCGACACCACCTTATAGTGTGACCAACTTCATCACATAACAAACAAAATCCTTTTTGCTTGATAGTAGGTGCAGCTCCTTTCATTCCTCCTGTCATTTACACAGGTATTATAACAGTAGTATAACTGCCTTCCTTAGGTCCTGATCTTCCTTTTGTTTTAGTAAAGGTAGAACCTTTAGCAGTTGCTTGCTTAGGATCTTGAATATTCCGATGGCGTGGTTTAACATGAACCGTACTTGCTTATTAAGAAAGCCACCAGGTCAAGCAACATAGCTTCTCAATTCTTCACTTCCATTATCTGGCCTGCCCTATCTCTCCACTTATCTCTAAGCCTATAGGGCAGTTTTAGAATGATGGCTCTAGAATTACTAACAACATTCATTTCATTCATGTGGTCGAGATTTCTCATCGAGCTATACCAACCTCTAAGAAATATCACAAACTCACTCAATGCCTTCACATCTTCTGACGATATCTTTCCAAGCAAAAGCCTTCTTCATGTATGCGTTAGCAATCCTCTGTTCGTTACCGTAACATTCTTTAAGCAACCTTCTCACCTCTCGTTAGCCTTGACCTCCAGGCCTATTTAGAGACTTTTTACAAGCCCTTTGCATGTCCGCTTATGTAATGCACCAGAAATCGTAAGCGTTCTCTTTCATCAGTAATTTTCATTTCTACTCCTTCATGAAATGCCATTATGAAAGCTACATACGGCAAAGGATCATCATCATATCCAGGAATTTCAATTGGTGGTAGGGTGGAAGAGAGATATGTTTTGAGCTATGAGCTCTCTGATTTTTGTTTGATTCCTCACCAATTCATAAAATTCACCTTGAGAACCTTGGCTTGACGCAGATGGATGATAAACAGGCCTCTGAAAAGAATGTTGGTCTGAGTAAGTTTTGTCACGAGTCCTATGACTAGTTGTTTGTCCCTGACTGGGCACAAATGGATGATACGCAATCTGCCAATGTTGGCTTGCTCGAGCCTGTGTATTAGGCGTCTGAAAAGAGTATTAAGTTGCTGGTTTGTCCCGAGCCTCGACAGACACCCCATAAGTAATATGCTTCTGTCTAGCGCCCAGTTGCTGAGATGATGTTTTGTCGCCCATCAACTGGCTCCGTGCTAGCTCTGAGTCACGGGGCCAAATATCCTATGGCTGTAGTTTTGATTTAGCTGTTACTTTCAGCTGAGCAGCTCCTTCTTGAAGTAAGGAACTCTTCTTCTGAGATATTCTCGAGCCGCACCTTGAACCCTGACTTTCCATGATCTCCTTCTTCGATTTGGTAACCGCCAACTTTGTGGCTAGTTCCAGCTATTCTTTTTGTCTTCTCAGCTGTTCTTCTTGTCCTCTCTGCTGTTCCTCTTATCGCTCAATCACATATTTCTTCTCCAAGGCATCGCTTGTAGTGAGAGAGCGACTAAATCAGCTTCCACTTCCATTCGAGCAGAGGCCCTTGACGCTGAACTGGCTGCAGAACCAGATTGACCTTCAAGTAGATACATTCGAGATACTATCATGTGGTGCAATCTCCTCTTCCATTTCAGCACCTTGTTGCATCGCACTTTCAACTGTATAGTGCGTAAATTGTTCAATTTCAAGTAGCCACTTCTGCAGATAATCTAAAAACTCATCGAAAAATTCCACTCTTTCTTGGAACCACTGGGTGTGGCTTTTGAGTTCTTCATCAGGCAGTTGTAAACTCAGCAATGAGCTTTGCTTTTCTCCAACCTCGTGTCCAAGGTTGAATAATTGCTCCAGATTAGATTATACTATCTTCGCATTCTCTTTTAATTCTATTAGTTTCTTCTGAATTTCAATTTTCTTGATCATCTGCTTCCATAACTTGTATCTGTCTATCTGGGTTCTTTCCAGGTAGGCTGCTTCCCCCTTCTCAATTTGTATCTATTGTATCTATTTTCTCATATCTTCTCTCCACAGCTCCACCTTCTGACTGTTCTTCGTACTTACCTGTCTTCATAATTTTGCAGATTGTTTTAAATTCCAGTCAGTTTTTCACATTAACACAGGCAGATAACAATTAAAGGTTTACACAAAAAGCTGGAGAAACTCAGCGGGTGCAGCAGCATCTAAGGAGCCAAGGAGATAGGCGACGTTTCGGGTCGAGACCCTTCTTCAGACCCGAAACGTCTCATTCGCTCCTTAGATGCTGCTGCACCCGCTGAGTTTCTCCAACTTTTTGTGTAACCCTCGATTCTCCAGCATCTGCAGTTCCTTCTTTAACAATTAAAGGTGACTAGACAGGTGGCTATAATAAACTTACATAGGCTGAATGGCTCTTACGGTGGACCTACCGAACTTCACCACCAAGGAGGGCTGCTGGCGCCACACTCAGCCCGTACCACCTCCCAGGCAGGGCTAATGATGCTATTCTCGGCCTGCACTGCCTCCCTGGTCACTTCCATGCCTGGCAGCTGACCAACCCCAGCCTGCATCGCCTCTCTGGCTGCTGGAAGGTCCGGACCTGCTGGCCAAAACAGGCCCATACAGCTTTTTCAGCCATTTCCAGACATGGCCTGCCAATGCTGCCATAACCACCGCCACTGCACTCCAGCCAACTGCAGGCTTTGAGCAAAGACACCATCGATCCTCGCCTCTCCTACAGCCGTCCAGTTTCATTACGAGGGTCTGAAGAAGGGTCTTGATCTGAAGCATCACCTATCCGCGTACTCCAGAGATGCTACCTGACCTGCTGAATTACTCCAGTACTTTATGTCCTTTTGTGTATTAACCAGCACCTGCAGTTTTTTGTTTCTACTACTGAAACAATGATACTTTATTACTCAGTAATCCCTTACTTGGTTTTAGTGGGCAATTGGCAATACAGACACCATTCCCCCTCTTTATTTATAACCTACTCTTTTGTAACAAATACAGCAATAGCTGCCGGGGAGTGGGGAAAAAATATCTGACACATTGACTGGAGTTATGGAGGCACACAGCACAGTAGCAGGCACTTTGACAACTCACTTATCTCCGCAGTTGGATCCAGCCAATCAGTAAGTTGAAGCAATGGATGGCAGTGTCACTCCAACTCATTTCCAGCAGCAACTTAGCATGGGTAGTAATGTTTCATGCCTAATTTTATTATTTTCCTACTTTAACAATGTACCTGCAGGGAGCAGCTCCATTACAAGCAGTGGATAAGCGATATCAGTGCACCCAATTGGATTGCCACAAACTCTACGACAGGTACTTTCATCTACACAAGCCACAAAATCTAAAAACAAGAATCATAAACTTTATGAACATCATAAATTGAATTTGTCAAAATTACCCACATGTCATTCAACATTGCTCAAAAATGTTTTCAATATCACCTTATTTCACTACTTCCACAGTTAATGCAATGTAGAGACATTGACTGACTTTTACTGATAAATATCGAAGAACTCACCCTCCCCCTCTCTCCTCTCTCCCCTTATGCCCCTCCCTCCCCTCCCCACTCTTCTTCCTCTTCTTTTCTTCCTCTCACTTTCCCTTTCCCACTGCTTTCCACTCTCAGTCCTCCTGTCCTCTTTCCCTCCCTTTCCCTTTCTCTCTATTTTTTCCTCTTTTACCTCTCTCTTTTCCTCTCACTTTCTCTTACCTTCTCCCAATCCCACTTTCTCTTGCTCACTTCTCCCCCTTCCACAGTATTTTTACTCTTCTTTTTCTAACAGCCAGTTGTTAGGTGTTAAGGTGACGACATCCTTTCCACCCTATCCTAGACTTCCTCTCTACTCTCGCCACGTTACCCCAGTTCTGCAGCAGAACATGTGCTTGTTTTCTCACAGTCCCATTACTGATAAAGGCTCCTTGACCTGAAACATGAAATTTGTTTCTTTCCCCGTGGATGCAGTTTTACCAGTTGAATGATTCTGACATTTGCGATGGGTTAATTAGCAATGTTACAAAATTTTGAGATTTTAAAAATCAAGTCTGCAATTTATCCCATCAGATAAAGCATAAAAAGAAGTTTAATTTGACTCCTAATTCACTTTCATATCTTCAGTATTAAAAAAGTTATGGCCATTTTCATACTCGGAAATTAGCATCTTGTTCCCCATTGCCTTTCCATTAACTTAACTCAAAAGCTGTGATCTAGGACAGTCAAAAGCCCAATAACTTTCTTAAAAATTAAGAGAACTCAATGAATTTTCAGTTATTATAGATTGAAGCATTCTGAAACAAATATGAAACAATCTTACTTGGATGACCTGAAATTAAAGCATATAATTAACTAGTTACCTAATTGTAGCTAATTACAAAATTCAATTACTAGATCTAAACATCAATCAATTTCTTAAGAAAAGATAAACATTTTTTAATTGCCTAAGTGTCCAAATAACATTCACACAATAATTCACAATATAACATGATTGCAAGAAATATTGCAAATGCTGGAAGTGCTCATTATCTGTTGAAGATAATGTTGAGCCCAGTAGTCTATCTTGTGACTGTGGAAAGAGACTGACCTTTCATTTTGCTTGAAGATGAAGGTCAGAGTGCAAAAGAAGTGGGGAGCCTGTAAACGTGAATGAAGGAGATCCACAAAGCTAGGCTAATCCATGGGATTAGACGGGTTGTGCTATCATCAGTGGCAAGTTCTTTAGAGTTCAAAAGAATGTGGGGTGATCAGTGAAACATTTAAAATCCTAAGGGAGCATAACAGAGTCGATGTTGAGATGTTGTCAGTAATGGGAATTGTCTAATGAGGGTATACATATAACATTAGGGAGCAGATATTTAAAACTAGAAATAGCTACAGGTGTGTGGGAACATCCTCTCAGTAGCTAATCCGTAATTCTCTATCCTGAAGGTTTGGGAGGCAGGATCATTGGAGATAGTTAAGTAGATCCATTTTTAAAATCTTGGTTTCTTGGTCCTCCAAAATATTCCAAATGGAATTTAAACCGGAGGTGGTGGGGGGAGGACCATGTTAGAGAATTGAGGGCCAAGGGGAACTGGGAACAGAAGAGTTGTTGAGGTCTGGTGCATATCAGCCTTGGTCATATTGAATGGCAGGACAGGCTGGAGAGGCCGAGTGGCCTAATCGTAGATCTGTGTCAGAGGGCACTTTCAAACAGATGTACAGTGCATTCAGAAAGTATTCAGACCCCTTCACTTTTTCCACATTTTGTTAAGTTACAGCTTTATTATTCTAATTGGATTAAATTCATTTGTTTTATCATCAATTTATACACAATACCCAATAATAAAAAAGCGAAAACAGGTTAGACATTTTTGCAAAGTAATTAAAAATAAATAACTGAAATATCACATTTACATAAGTATTTAGACCCTTTGCTCAGTACTTTGTTGAGGCACCATTGGCAGCAATTACAGCCTCAAGTCTTCTTGGGTATGATTCTACAAGCTTGGCACACCTGTATTTGGGTAATTTCTTCCATTCTTCTCTGCAGATCCTCTCAAGCTCTGTTAGGTTGGATGGGGAGTATCGATTCACAGCTATTTTCAGGACCCTCCAGAGATATTCGATTGGGTTCAAATCCGGGCTCTGGCTGGGCCACTCAAGGACATTCGCATACTTGTCACAAAGCCATTCCTACGTTGTCTTAACTGTGTGCTTAGGGTCGTTGTCCTGTTGAAAGGTGAACCCCTGCCCCATGCTTCACCGTTGGTATGGTATTGGCCAGGTGATGAGGGGCCTGGTTTCCTCCTACGTGACACTTGGCATTCAGGCCAAAGAGTTCAATCTTGGTTTCATCAGACCAGAGAATCTTGTTTAAGTGCCCTTTGGCAAACTCCAAATGGGCTGTCATGTGCCTTTTACTGAAGAGTGGCTTCCGTCTGGCCACACTACCATAAAGGCCTGATTTGTGGAGTGCGGCAGATATAGTTGTGCTTCTGGAAGTTTCTCCCATCTCCATAGAGGAACTCTGGAGCTCAGTCAGAGTGATCAACGGGTTCTTGGTTACCTCCCTGACCAAGACCCTTCTCCCTCAATTACTCAGTTTGGCCGGGCAGCCATCACTATGAAGAGTCCTGGTGGTTTCAAAGTTCTTCCTTTTTTTTAATTTAAAAAAAATATATTTATTAGAAGTACATTACATGTTAATCGTACCTTTTTACAGGTTCCCAGAATTATTAAAACTTTATTTGTACAACTTCCTTTTTTTTTTAGAAAGAAATGAGAAAGAAAGAAGCATCGAAGAGTAAAGAATAATCTAGTGAGTGTAGTGTACAGAAAGAAATAAGTGAGAAAGTGAAGCAGAAAGGAGATTCTCACACGCCACAAGTCGATGGATATATTTTTTTGTTCTTAATCATTTTTCACTCAAACCCAGAATTTTTAATTTTACGATGTTATTACACCCCATTAATCCACAAAATCAATAAATGGAGATCAACTCGTTAAGAGTTGGTCTTTTTTTTCTATTAGGAGGAGTCTCATTTCTTCCAAAAGGGCCGTTTCCAACATATTACCAATCCACATTTTGAGTGTTGGTATAGTAGCCTTTTTCCAGAATTTGAGTACGAGTTTTTTTCGCTATTATTAAACCATAATTAAAAAATGAGATTTGGGACATATTTAATTTGTTTCCATCTCCTAATACTCCAAAGATAATCATTTCCATGCTAGGTTCCATTTTAATCTTAAATAAACTAGTGAATATATCAAATATATCTCACCAAAATCTTTGAAGTTTTGTGCAAGAAACGAAAGAATGTGTGAAGTTGGCATTTTGAGAAAGGCATTTATCACAGAAGAGAGAAATATTGGAATATTATTTATTCAACCTAACTTTTCAATAATATAATCTGTGTAATATTTTAAATTGAATTAAATTATGTCTAGTGTTAATCGAACATTCATGTATATATATCAAATATCTCTCCCATGTTTCTTTAGAAATTTTTATCATTAAATCTTTTTCCCAGTCTTCTCTAATTGCCTCTGTTGATAGCAATTCTCTATTAAGAATACTGTTATATAGATATGATATGATTTTTCGTGAGTGCCTTAATATTCATTGCTTCTTCCAGTTGGTCTATCGTTATATTCTGTAATCTTGGTATATATTTTTTTATAAAGTCACATATCTGTAAATATTTAAAGTATTGGTTATTATTCAGATTAAATTTTGATTTTAATTGTTGAAATGATAATAAATTTCCCATTTCATACATGTCACCCAACTTTTTAATTCCCAGTCTTTCCCATTGTCTATATATTTTATCCATAAAAGATGGTTTAAATACCGGATTATTCACTATTGGTGTTAAGGATGATAAGTTTCTTAATTTTAAAGTTAATTTTATTTGTTTCCAAATTCAAATTATATTGTGTATGATTGGATTCTACTTATATAATATATTATTTAATTTTATCGGGGAGAAGAGGATTGCTCCTAAATCGTAAGGAAAACAATCCGCTTTCTCGATTCTTATCCATTCCATCTGTTGAGAAGGACAATCCAACCGATAAATAATATTCCTAATATACACAGCCCAATAATAATATAAAAAATTAGGCAGTGCAAGTTCCCCCCTTACATCTTTAGGTTTACACAAATGATTTATTTTAATTCTATGTGCTTTGTAGTCCCATATAAAATTAGTAATATTAGAGTCTAGTTTAAAAAATATATATTTTGGTATATATATTGGTATGGATTGAAATAAATATATTATTTATGGTAGCACTATCCTTTTTATAGCATTTATTCTGCCAATTAATGATAGTGGTAGCATTTTCCAAAATGTAATCAGAGCGTTCAATTTATTTAACAAAGGATGAAAATTAGCATTAAATAATGATTTATATCTTCTGGTAACTTAAATACCTAAATACTTAAATTTTTCCGTTGCAATTTTAAATGGAAATTTTAATACATGATCTGCTTTAGGTGCTGTAATGACATAATTTCACTTTTATTCCAATTTATTCTATATCCAGAAAAGGAACCAAATTCCTCTATTACATTTAATAAATTCAGGATACTCGTTTCTGAATTTCTAATATATAAAAGTATATCATCCGCGTATAATGAAATTTTGTTATTAGAGTCCTTAGTATTGTATCCCTGAATATTTGGATGTGTTCTTATCCTTTCAGCCAGTGGCTCTATCATAAGGGCAAATAGCAGGGGTGAGAAAACACATCCCTGCCTTTTGCCCCGTGATAATTGGAATTTTGGAGACAACATATTATTAGTTAATATTCTTGCTGTTGGATTATCATATAATAATTTTACCCATCTAATAAAATTATCTCCCGTATTAAATTTTTGGAGTACTTTGTATAAATACTGCCACTCTACCTGATCAAATGCTTTCTCTGCATCCAAAGATATAACTGATAAATCTACCTTTTCCCCTTTATGTGAATACATTATATTAAAAAGTCGTCCCAAATTGTTAAATGATTGTCTTTTGGGTATAAATCCCGTTTGGTCCTGGTTTATCAATTTATTAATATACTTGCTCAATCTTCTTGCTAAAATCTTCGTTAAGATTTGTTGATCTGTATTTAAATGTGATATAGCTCTATACGAGCCCGGATCTTTTTTTTTGGTATAAGCAGATATAGTTGTCCTTCTGGAAGTTTCTCCCATCTCCACAGAGGATCTCTGGAGCTCAGTCAGAGTGATCAATGGGTTCTTGGTTACCTCCCTGACCAAGACCCTTCTCCCTTGCTTACTCAGTTTGGCCGGGCAGCCAGCTCTACGAAGAGACCTGGTGGTTCTAAAGTTCTTCCATTTAAGAATGACGGAGGCCACTGTGCTCTTCGGAACCTGCAATGCTGCAGAAATAGTTTTATACCCTTGCCCAGATCTGTGTCTCTACACGATCCTGTCTAGGAGGTCTATGGACAATTCCTTCGTCTTCATGGCTTGGTTTGTGCTCTGACATGCACTGTCAACTGTGGGACCTTATATAGACAGGTGTGTGCGTTTCCAAATCATATCCAATCAATTTAATTTACCACTGGTGGAATCCAATCAAGTCGTAGAAACAGTGTCATAGCAAAGGATCTGAATACTTATGTAAATGTGCTGTTTCAGTTATTCCTTTTTAATTACTTTGCAAAAATGTCTAAATACCTGTTTTCCCTTTTTTATTATGAGGTATTTTGTGGAGATCGTTGATAAAAAAAGAAATGTAATCAATTTTAGAGTAAGGCTGTAACGTAACAAAATGTGGTCTGAATACTTTCTGAATGCACTGTATATTTATACTTTGCTTGAGAAACTTTCATGTACACACATAACAAATTCTGCTTCATCTAATCCCTTCATACTACAGCAATCCCAGTCAATATCAGGAAAGATAAAATCACCTATTATTGCAGCCCTATTATTCCTACACCAGCCTGCAATTTCATTACATAATTGCTCCACTAATTCCTGCTACTATTGTTGCATGCAGATGACTTTGCTGAATAGAGATGAGAAGTATTCATTTAAGATTAAAAAGTTTGTCACGGCTACAGTCCGAGATGTCATTTCTGATGGTTCGTCTAGCGAGGCTATATAGGTGGAGCTGAGGAATAAAAAGGAGATGATCACATTGTTGGGAGTGTACTACCTGCCCCCAAATAGTCCACGGTAATTAGAAGACCAAATATACCAGGAGATTGCAGACAGATGCAAGACTAATAGGGTAGTAGTACGGAATTTTAACTTTCCCGATATAGTCATTATGTCAAGAGCTTAGCCAAGGTGGAATTTGTTCAGAACGTTTCCTCAGATAATACGTAGTGCGCACTAAACAGAAGAGGGCAAAGCTTGATCTACTCTTAGGAAATTGATGCGGGCAAGTGACTGGAGTGTCTGTGGGTGAGCTTTTTAGGACCACCTACCACAGTTCTATTAGCTTTAAGATAGTTATGCATAAAGACAGGCCGGGCGCACAAGTTAAAATTCTGAATTGGGGCAGAATTTATTACTTCTACCTTGGTACAAGTAATAATAAAGAAACTATTGACCCTTTCAACCTGCGTTTGGCCCATATCCCTCTCAACCTATCCTATCCATGTAATTGTCCAAATGCTTTTTGAACATTGTGATAGTACCTGCCTCAACTATCTCCTCTGGTAGCTCGTTCCATATACCTACCACCCTTTGTGTAAAAAAAGTTGACCCTCAGGTTCCTATTACATTTTCCCCCCCTCACTTTAAAACTATGTCCTCTGGTTTTTAATTCCCCTTCTCTGGGTAAAAGACTCTATGCGTTTACTATTCCGGTGAGAGACAGTGCCCCCATGTGGTCCAGGACTTTCTTCCCACTGTAAATAAAATATATCATGTCCCTTCTGCGAGTGTCAGTGTGGTCATTGCTGAACTCGACATCATCCCTGACGCCACAGTATTTATAAAATCACGGGATTAAACCTAATATTATCTGCCAGAGCTATCTACTGTCCCATTTTTGCCCTCCTGATTTCCTCTTTAGTGTGTTCCTCGGTTCCTGAAACTCCTCCAGTGATACACTTGATCCCAGCTGCCTATCCCTTCTGTTTATTATTGACTATAGCTTCGATTTCTCTCATCATTCAAATTTCCTTCCTTTTGTTGGTGGTGTTTGTACTAGCCATAGAATGGGAGGAAGCATGTTCCACAGTATTAGAGAGGCCTATATTACTGGAGTATAATATACTATTAGATGTTAAACTCTTGCCTGGTCAGTCTTGTTTCTACAAGTTTTATGATTGACAATGGGAGTTGATAATGGCACATACAAAAGGTGAAGACATCAAGCTAATTACCCTGCCCAAATTTATGAAAGGTAGTTAGAAGGAAGTGCATTTGCTTATCATCCTAGATTTAATTGATAACTTAATTGTTATGTAAAATAGGCTTACCGGGATAAAGCACTCGACTGATCATGCCTGGAAACACCATTATGAAAATTGGGAAGATCTTCAAATAGGCTGCAAACAAGCTTCCACCTTTGGCATGGGTAATTGTTTTAGCAGAAAGTGATCGCTGGACAATGACCTGAAATCAATACAAGGCATCAGATAATTACATTAGATTCAATAAATCCTTGTTCAAGCACATTTTCAGAGAATTGCACAGAATTTTCAACACAAAACATTTCACAAAGCATTCAATGTGCAGCAGGATGTGTGTTCCACATGTCCACCTTTATTTCCCCTTATAACATTTCCTGCCATCCCTCTCAAGACTTTGAAAGGCTTGGTTTTAGAGAGACATGGGTCATTGGACATGAGCCCTTAGTGCTAATGGAATCAAGGGATATGGAGAAAAGGCAGGAAAAGGGTACTGATTCTGGATGATCAGCCATGATCATATTGAATGGTGGTGCTGGCTCGAAGGGCCAAATAGCCTACTCCTGCAGATACTTTCTATGTTTCTATGAATTACCAAATATTAACAAACAAGTACAACAAGCATTTAAGAAGGTAAATTGTCTGTGAGCTTTATTGCAAAAAGATTTGTGTATTAGAACATAAGGCAAAGATGAAATTAAATGGGGCTCTGAGAAGGCAGCTTCTGGAATATTACATACAGGGTTGGTGCCCCTATCTAATAAATCTTATCCATGACAGTGGGATTACAATGAAAGTTCACCAGATTGATTCCTGGGGTGTTAAAGAAGGAACTGCAGGAAAATCGAGTGTACACAAAATGCTGGAGAAACTCAGCAGGTGCAACAGCATCTATGGAGCGAAGGAGATAGGTAATGTTTCGGGCTGAAACCCTTCTTCAGACATTCCTGGGGTGGATAGTTTGTCCTATGAGGAGCAATAAACCACATCAGGTCTGTTCACGCTAGAATTTAAAAGAACATGCTTTCAGTGAAACACACACAACCCCTACAGGGCCTGGCATGGTAAATGCAAGAAGGGGGCTCCACATGGTGGGACTGGGAGACTAGACAGGTTTGGTTGGTGCTGATGTTGTGGATGCTGGAGATATTGGAACACTAACAATGGTTGGATAGTTGTAAATGCGTTGCAGCGGAGTTGGGTTGAGTTAGTTGTGTCACTGTAAAACTGACAATGTTGAGAGAGCAGGCTGTGCCCACACTGGGAGATTGATAATATCAATGGTTGGATATTGTGGTTGGGGAATTGGGAGACCATCTTTGTTTGGAAGGTGTGAAATTCCATGAAACAGCAACTTGTAGAACTGCTGCTATTTACAATGGTGAATTGAAGGGATAGTGATGGAATTGATGACTGGCAACGTTTGGATAGTTTAGAATTAGGGTTTAGCAATCAACTATTTAGATGTTGGGGGTCGGGTGGTAGTGGTGATTTGGGGGCTGCCTCATCGATCCAGCAGCACAAGGTTCACCCTGACCTTGCGTGCTGTCTGTGTGGACGTTCTCACTGTGACTACATAGGTTTTTCTCATGTGCTCCAATTTCCTCCTACATCACTAATGTAGTTGAGGCAACAGCACTACCTGCTGTACCACTGTGTCATGTCCACATTGCTGTTGGGTTTCCCATGCTTTAACTGGAAAGTTTATTAGTGAGGTCCTGTCACCTGTCACCACTTACAACACTGAAAGATACACTTTCTGTGAGCTTCAGTGTACTCTGAGCTTTGGACGGTGTGTAAGCAGCAGGCTGTAAGTTCTGAAGCTACCCATTCAGCACTCCCAATGTATGCAGAGTGTCCCTGTAAATAAACACAATGCATTCAAATGATCATTTGGTGCATGACCAATGTCCAAATTACATGGGTGAACCAAAGTGAAATATGTGCAGAAGTGCCCGGAAATTCATCCAGAGTCAGGATTTCTGGATTTCCCCTCGGAACCATATACCCTGAATCAAATCACATCTGCATGTTATTCATACATGAAAAGCAGGTGCAAATACAGTAGATCCAATTTTAGGCTTTTTTTAAATTTTAGTACGTTCTGGCCTTCCAACATGCCAGAATCTCATTTAAACTAATGATTAGGGATGAACTGACTATATAAGGTTTGATAAACTTCCCAATCTTTAGGGCCTGTCTCACGGTGCGAGTCCACCCACGAGTGACCCCAAGTGAAAGAAAAAAAACAGACTTGTGGTTGTGTATGAGATTTCAAGTTTATGATCAAGTGTTTAACCGAGTTCCCACGGGTATGTCATTTATGCAATGTTCCAAGTTCCTCTCCCGAGTTAGCAAGTTCCTCTCCCGTTACTCTTGAGCCAACCGTGAATGAAGGTATGTTTTAATAACTGTTCTTTCGCATCAGATTGTTGGGAGACGGAGCTCATGGTTCGCCTCCTGAGCTGCTTTGGTGCCCAGGCGTGAGTTGAGGTGGAGGGAGGTTGGGGGGGGGGTGGCATCATTAATCTGTCTGGGGTGACAAGGCTCTTTGGTTGGGAGTGGTGTGCGAGGGAGGTTTAATTCTCTCCGATCTCTCTGAAGCCCCGGACGAGAACAAAGGAAACCTCTCTTGCCACCGTGTAGAAGCCCGTTGTGTATAACTTTGCTGCTGACGCGCACACGCACTCTCTCTCCCTCTCTCTCTCTCTCTCTGTTCTCTCTCACTGCAGCTCAGAGCCCAACCTCGCCATCCTATAGTGGTAACATTCACATCGGGTCCCCTCCACACCCACACCCCCTCTGTCCGACACACACCCCCACAAGGCAACAGGCAGCGTGAGAGACAGAAAGTTTGTAGGGTGTTGGTTTTGTATAAGGATTTCTTTTTAAATTATTAGCCAAGGTCGCATTTACTTATTTTAAACGAAGTTTGGAGTGCTTGACAATACTTTTTTTTTCTCTTTGCGCTCATTTTCAGAAAGGGTTCAGACCCCGCTTGGCTCGTTGCCCCCTTTGAGCCAAGCCCTGCGAGAGGGAGGGAGGGAGGGAAGGTGTGAGTGAACAAGAGCGCCGAGGAGGAGAGGGAAATGGGGGGGGGGGGGGGGTGGGGGGGTGGGTGGATGAGAAATAGGGAAGAAGTTAGTTGTTCAGATCAGAAACCTGTAGGCTGGGAGCCATAATGGTGAAGAGCGCACCCAGTACTTCTGAGGAGTGCATAAGAGACATCGATCGGAAGCAATGTTCCTCTAGAACTATAACTGAAACCGTGTCCACATCACCTCCTCTTGGCCGGACCGCAAGACCCAGGGTTACCGGTCAGCACTCTCCGCCACAAAGGAATCTCAAGAGGGCAATGCCAATGCAAACCGCGGCATCTCCTAAAATATGCCTATTTACACACACATTAATTCTCTCTCTCTCTCACACACAAACACGCAATATCATCCAAGACTGTTTGTGTAGAAGGCAACATTTGCCCAGAAGACGCCAAGAAAGGAATAAAGTGTAGGATAGGAACTGCCTGCAGATGTTGGTTTAAACCAAAGATAGACACAAAAAGCTGGAGCTGACAGGGGGCGATCAAACAGTACAATGTCACCCCATCACCAATTCCTTCTCTCCAGTGATGCTGCCTGCCCGCTGAGTAAAAAAAGAGCGAGAATGTGATCTGAGAGGAAAGATAGTGGAGAGAAGTGAATCGTAAACTGATGAAAGGGGAGGAAAGGCGCCTGAGCGAAAGATAGAGCGGAGAAAACCCAGCAATCGATTTATGGAATGTACTTGGAAGAGGAAAAAAAAATCCCTTTGTTAGTTCGGACTGATCAACATGGGCTGTGACCGAGTGATGGTTGTGATCGTTTACAGCCTGTAAATCAGGAAACTTGTGATCTTGTAATTGCTATTGGTTGTAAATTTACGCATCAGGAAAATCCAACGTTCATTGATTCATCTCAGAAAGCAGCGACGCATGGCCCATTGCTGTCCGGAAGTTCAGACACCCTTCCTGAAGTCTGATTTCACTTTACAGATGCAATGCGCTAAATGTGCTTCTTAAACTGGTGAATGGTTCACCCAATGCGAATGAAATTATTTTCTGGAGTTAATGAAACTAGAGGGGTGGGTGAAGGGTGAATGACGTAATTTATCCAGATTTTGTTTTCTATACTTAAAAAAAGACATTGCCATTAAAGTGGTTAGTAAGCTCATTGGTTTTAATGGCAGTGGAGCTGGAACTTTGATATGCTTTTTTATCTATACCTATGGTTTTCTAATTTTTAAACTACAGGATATTTCCCAAATTTACTATAATATCACCATTTAGGGAAGACCAGACGAGCTAGTGCGATCATACATTTATAAATGGCAATAATGGAGGATCGCCGTATGCAAATGTTGAACTGTAACTTTATTTTGTGTAGAAATGTAGCTACCAAAGTTGATATTTGGTGGTTTTGTGAGTTTTTGGGGAGGGATATTTAAAGATATTAGTTGGAGAAAAATATATTAAATCACACACTCCATGGTTTTTATAGCTAATTTTCCAAGAAATAACTGCAGTAATTAAAGCCCGAAAGGGTAGGATAGGGCTGAAGCCCAGTGTTTAGACGTTGGAATGTTTTTTTTTTATCATTCTAATAGAATGATTTTCCAACTCCTGTGGCAATTAAACTTTTTTTTCACTCCTAGTTTTTTAACATATTTTTAGGATGTTAAAGCTGAATAAAATAAACACGAAATGAGTTCATTCATGTATTTTGCTCATGTGACAAAAATACAATATATATAACATTGTACACAAGGGAAAATAAGACGAAAATTACCAAATAACAAAGAAAATTTAGTCGAGGGTGAATTAAATTTTGTGATTAAGACTCGAGGGTGAATGGCACTGAAATAATTTAAAGAGTTCCCACAGTAGACTCACGAATCACTAAGGTAAACGCACGGGCCCTACGTTCTCACAACGAGTCTAAATGTTTCAATTTTAAACTTGAACACTAAATTTGACTCGTGGAAAAAGTCAAACATGTTTGACTTTTTTCACGAGTTCACAAGTTTCACGGGTACCTACCGTTAGCGCCACGAGTGGACAAGTTGACCGCGCGAGTGCTGACGTTCCCGCTACGTTGGTTGTACGTGATCACCACGAGTGAAAACTCGGGGTCACTCATGGGCTAACTCGCACCGTGAGACAGGGGTTTTATGCTACATGTGATTAACATGTTAAACCTCAACATTATCACTTTACATAAGTTGTCAGCATTTGTGTAAGTAAAGGGGATCTATGGAAGAAGAGACCGTGTATTTGATTGGTTAAGTAGCATCATAATCTCCACGGAACTCTTGATAACAGATTGAAGTCTTCCAATTACAGTAATAATTGATCAGAAAGAAATATGCCAATGATTGATCTTTATGTTTACTGTCTATAGGATAGTGTTACCTGATCTGTACACCAATACCAAATACCAAGTAGTGTTGCTCCAAATATTACACCTGGCCATGGATAGTCAGAGTTAACTGGATCTTGGAAGACGTGAAAGGCATCATTCCTTGGCATGCCACAGGATGAGTTCTCTATATGCAGTTTGGGGATGGCCTGGAAGTATTTCTTTTTGAGGCCTGAGTAACCATCAACTTCAATAAAAGCTATAAAACAAAAAAAACTAAGTGTTTGTCATACACAGTAAAATGGGTAGCAATCGGTACAATTTGTCATTAACTATTAGATACGTGACGGACGTTTTAAAATTTATATTTCTTTGAAATGATTTCCAAGATACAACATTCTTCACCAAAGTACTAATCCTCTTTATCTTTGATACCTCATTCTATGACTCTTTCATTTACACATCACCATTTATGTTTCATTTCCAAACCCAAAGGTTGAGTGTATTCATTCTCATTGGTTACATTTTTCCACTGGAATAAGGTCAATTGGTAGTAGCGTTCCTGTTGGTTTCCCTGGACATTATGTGATCAAAATTTTCCTTTAAGGGCCTGTCCCACTTACGCAACTTTTTTTGGCTCGTGCAGGCGACTGTCATAGTCCTGTTGAATGGCCAAAAAGTGAATGTATCAAACGCATCCTACGACTATGTAGCAGACATCCTATGACTATGTAGAAGACAAGCTACGACTATCTACAACTTAATCACCGATACACTCATGACAATTGGCGACCCAATAGTGGGGACTGAAGACGACCACCTTCGACTTACTGTCTACTACACCCACGATCACAGAAAGCAAGCTAGGACAAGCTACGACTGGCTACAACTCTATAGTCGTAAGATCACATTAAAAAATTACATAAGATTTTTCAAAATGTATAAACATTATGTTCTTTTAAATTCAGTGTACTGCTTGTTTTAGTGTTATAGATTTTCGAGATGTATAAAAAGAAAATCGTTTTAAAATGCAGTGCATTTGAAGTGTTTGTGTCTTTTTCTTTATCAAAATAAATGTGAAAAGTCAAACTTTAAATACAGTGCATGCTTTCATTCCTTCCTTGTGTTTGCATGTGTTTCAATGATCTAAATATATGAGAAATGAAATCTGAGATATAAGTGATAACATGAGGGACTACTATGATATGGCAAAGACCTTCTCACTGTTCAATTCAAAATGGTTATGTGGACCCCTGGAGATTTTTGAACCCAACTGCTAGACAATTCTCTTTTTTTTCTCATGTTCACCATTCTTTTTCCAGAATAGACTATTTTTTTATTGACAGCCCCTTCATTCCTAGGAAAATTGAATATACTGCTATAGTAATATCAGATCACTCACCTGTGATACTGGACCTAGGCTTTCCTTTAAATATTAAAGAACGACCTCTTTGGAAACTCAACCCCCTTTTGCTTTCCAATGAAAAATTTTGCAGTTCTGTGTCGGCTTACATAGACACATTCCTTGAAATTAATAAAACTGAGTCTGTATCCTGCTCTTTAATTTGGGAAACTTTAAAAGCCTACTTAAGAGGTCAAATCATATCTTATACTTCATACGCCAATAAAGAACGTAAGAAGGAAATGGAAACCCTGTTAAAATCCATCTTGACCCTGGATAGGCAATATTCTGAAGCACCCACCACCCAATTATACAAAAGCCGGGCTGATTTACAAATCAAATTCACATAAGCATTTCTTTAAATATCTTCAGGTTCGCCACTTTGTCATGAAACAATTTCCTTATTTTCCTGATCTCCCTCCTGTCACAGTGTTGGATAAACTCACTCTTACCTATGCAAATAAAGGACTGATCTCTGCAGTATATTCTCGATTGATGTATTTAAGAGATCAAAACCTGAACAAAGTTAAAGCTAGGTGGGAGGATGACCTTGGTATGGATCTGTCTGAGGAATGCTGGACAGAAGCGCTGAAAAAGTCCACTCCTTGTCATCACGTGCTAGATTGGGCTCATACAATTTAACGTTTTACACACGGTTCATTTAAGCAAAGCCAGGCTTGCTTACATATATCCAGGGACGAACGCTGGGTCTTGCCCCAAACTTGTTAACTACTGGGCAGTGGTTTTTAAAACCATCAGTGAAGTCCTTGGGATGACAGTGAGACCCTGCCCGCTTGTAGCTGTATTTGGTGTAACAGATAAAATCTTGGGTTTAAATACAACCCAGTCTGATATCATTACATTTACATCACTTTTGGCCCGTAGTAGAATCTTGCTGGTCTGGAAATCTAACACTCCATCTGCTGCTGCTTGGCTGGAAGACGTCATGTTTTTTTTAAGGTTAGAAAAGATTAAATTCACATTGAAGGGGTCTGTGAAAAAGATTTATTTGAAATGGGAACCCTTTTTATCATACTTTGAGGGTCCAAAGGAACTACCTATTGACTGAGGGCACTTGACATTAAGTGGGGATCTGCCTTTATTCTGTTTTGTTACTTTATTATTGTTAAAAAGTGCATTTGATTTTGTGATATATTTGGATTGTAAAAAAATAAGCTGCCAAGGGGTGTTTAGGGAGGGTGGGTTAGGGTTATTTTGTTTATATTATTATTATTATTATTATTATTATTTATAAAAAACAAAATGGAGGAAAATGTAATGCCATACATCAGATGTACTGTGATTTTTTTCCCTCCAATAAAAAACTATTAATTGAAAAGAAAAAACAGATTTTTCAAAATGTATAAACATTATGTTCTTTTAAATTCAGTGTACTGCTTGTTTTAGTGTTATAGATTTATCGAGATGTATAAAAAGAAAATCGTTTTAAATGCAGTGCATTTGAAGTGTTTGTGTCTTTTTCTTCATCAAAATAAATGTGACAAGTCAAACTTTAAATACAGTGCATACATTCATTCCTTCCTTGTGTTTGCGTGTGTTTCAATGATCTAAATATATGAGAAATGAAATATGAGATATAAGTGATGACATGAGGGACTACTATGAAAAAGAATGATATTCATAGATCAATTGGCGAGGCTTGACTTCTCCTGAATAGGTGCTGTCGTAGGTTGTCACCAGGTTAATGTAGGTTGTCGCCAGGTGACGTAAGTTGTTGCCAGTGCTGATTTCGTTTTTTTTGTTGTTAAAGTGACAATTCTTTATAGATTTATTATAGACAATTTCAAATTTTATGTGATTATAATATTTTTTTAAGCACTGTTGTATGTTCTTTATAATTTAATAATATATAACTTTTCTGTTGTTAAAGTTATGATTCTTTATAGATTTATTAAAGATAATTTCAAATTTTATGTGATTATCAACCTTTTTTTTGTTAAAACTTGTTTCAATATCAATAAAGGAAATGCTTGACATTTTGAAGGCAAATTGATGTATGAAGATATTATATTTCAGAGTAGTGTCTCATGGCATCGCTTTCAAATATTTAAACTTCATATATTTTGATCAATAAAACAAACACAAACACAAGCATTGTACTGCATTGAAAATTAAAATATTTTGGGTGGATGTGGGTGGCCCAGAAAAGACCCTTTTCTTGTGGCCTATTGTGGGATCTCTTCCCGGAGTGGTGGACTTTTGTTTGTGGCGTGGGATGTTTGCAGCCGGTCTTCAGATCATGGGGTTCTGCCATTGTACACTGCCTAGTTTGGAGTTGTAGTAAGTGCAGAGATGGTCTCTCTGGTCCTTGGCTGTCTTGTTGTAGGTGTTTCCTGACAATCTCTCCAGTGCCACCGTCGGTGCAGCATGTCCTCCAGTTCCCCATGGGCCTGGTGTGATATTGCCTGTCTGGTTGTCCACTCAGTCACCCTCCACCATGGCTGGTGCTGCTGCACTTCAGGTACGGATCAGGTTGTGGAGGACACATACTGCGTAGGCAATGGTCTCCACATTCTTGGGCTCCTGCTCTATCGTAATCAGCAAGCATCTGAATCTGCTGGCGAGGATGCCAAAGGCATTTTCCATGACCCTCCTAGCCCTGGACAGCCTGTAGGTGAAAAGCCTCTGCTCCCTTGACATCTGCCTGTGAGGGTAAGGCTTCATCATCCATGACCTGAGTGGGAAGGCATCATCAGCAACCAATGTGTAGGGGATGTCAGGGTTGTCTTCTCCTTGAAGAGGTTCTGGACCAGGAAAGCCTGCCTTTCCTTCTTCCAGTGCATGCCCAAGGGACGTCTCTCTCCAGACCCTACAATCTGTGACACTGCCAGGTGTGCCCACATCCACAAACAGGAAGTTGTAGTTTGCATCCGCCACAGCAATGAGTATGATGGAATAGAATTTCTTGTAGTTGAAGTACATTGAACCTCCCTTGGGTGGACACCTGATGGCCACATGCTTGCCGTCCCCTGCCCCACATGTGTGCTGGTAGTTCCATCTGGTATCAAAGCCCTGCGTCACTCTCTTCCACTCATCTGGTATACTAGGGCAGTCCATGACTTCATCTTCATAAGCATTGATCATGGCCTCACAGGTCTCTCGGACAACTTTGCTGATGGTGTTGTGGGCCACAAGAAAGCTGTAGGAGAGGTTCTTCCAGGAGTCTCCTGATGCCAGGCAGCGGAGGGCAATGGCTGGGCACAGGTGTTGTTCCAGTGGCTTCCTTATGAAGGTCTTTTTCTTCAGGAGAAGGCCCACCCATGTCTTCAGCTCCTGATACAGCTCAGGGTAGAGCCCAGTGAAGTTTCTGAAGGCAGTCTCGTCTTCTTGATGGAGCACAGTCATCAGGTTGTCATACTGGCCCAACCTGGGTCTCTTCAGGGACAAGGGCTCCAACCACACAAACCTATTCATGGGCTTCTTCCCCATTCTTCTTGTCCTTCTGTCTTGCTGATCTGCAAGCAGCAGGGCTTCTTGTGAGAGCAATGTCCTCTGATGTTGCTCCATGGTAGTCATGACACAGAATGATTGGAAACCTCACCCTCCAACCCCTTTTATAGGAAAACTGGCTGATTCCATTGTTTTGGAGGCCAAAATGACGTCAATTGTCTTCAGTTGTCACCGACCGGGTTGTTGCCTGTCGTAGGTGTAAGTTGTCGTAGTTGGTCGTAGGTGGATGTCTTAAGTCGCGACGATTGGTACGCCGGTTGTCGGGAGCTTGCTGTAGCTTGACGTCGACTAGGTGGTAGATTGTTGTAGCCTGTCATAGACATTGTCGTGGGGGGTCCAGTCGCCATTTTTTTGGCGACCTGCTACGACTATGACTGTCGCCTAAAAAATCGCCTAAGTGAGACAGGCCCATCAGTTACCCAAAAGCAACTTAAGAATGAAGATAGGAAGTGAAAACCATTCAATGAGTTGTGAACATTTATAGGAAGGAAATGTCCAAGTATAAGTGCAAATACAGAATAATTAGGGACTGAATATTATTTTTTTCTTTGGTAATATTTTGGGGGTGAACAGTTGTGAGTAACGCAACAGAGAATTACAAAATGACAGTGACTTAAATATAACAAAGTAACTATATTAGCAGCTTGATTGAATAGACATTTAGCCTTTTAAACCAAACGTAACTTGTGAATGGAGTGCCAACTCCCAGGATACAGGGGAAAACTAGAAACTAAAGCAGTGGCAGAAAATTAAAGGCATGTAAAAACTGAGTTGCATATTGTCCTCAATGGTGCAGATGAGAACAAGACTCAAATATTGTAGAAACAAATGTAAGAATTAGGGTTTAATGAATGAATGATGATTTAATTCAATCAAATGTATTACCTTATTTTTATTTGTTAATTTAATTATTTTATTCAAACAGAATAAAAGAATAAAAAGCAAGTGTGAAACAGCATACAAAAAACAAAACAAGAATATTTATAAAGTGTCATAAACAATATCTATAAATAAATGAAATCGTATGTGTCCGAAAAGGTGCAGGAAAAAGCCAAAGCTTATTAATTCCCACCCCTTATTCAACTGCTTATAATTATCTTATACAAATTTAGCAGCTATTTGTACACCATATGTACACCAAATTATTTACATTTATACACTAATCAAATGTTTACAAAGCCATACAAAAAAGAGAGAAAAAAAGAAAAAATAAAATAAAATACTATACTTAAAGAAAAAATAAAATTCAGTGTGTCAGTTGAACAGAAATTGAGATTGTATACAACTGGATGTCACCCCCATGACTTTAATGGAAAACATTTGAACTTTGCCCACTAATCTATGGTGGGAAATAGTAAATTGCCTGCTCTACTTTCCATCACTGCCTATTTTTCTTTCAATTGAATCCATTGAACTTGATAGAGAGCAATGATCATGGAAGTTGTGTGATGCAGCTCATCTAACAGGAAAGAGAAGAAAGAAACTGTACACAAGAGCACTGAGGTGGGCAGGAACCCAGGAGCTTTCGCAGGGCCGTCTGCTGATACTCCTGTTTATGGTGAAAGAGATGGTTGATTGATTGCTTTTTCTGACCATTTACAACACTTTTAGAACGGATTTGAATTTATAATAGAGTATTAACAATGGTAACTGGAACTTATATTAAATTGGGTGACAAGTCTCCTGGAGGAAAATAAATCAGGATTTAATGTGATCATTACACCTTATGGTTGCACTATTGCATCTTACTAGTTTCTTTATCAGTTAAAAGTTGGACAATTCCTGGGGTGACCATCTGAAACATTATTTAAAGATTTTCAGGTGTATATTGGAAAAGGTGTAAGGAGCTTATCAGACAACTTTGAAGATACCTTCGAAGATTTTTTTACAAAAGCATTACAGTGCTATTGTTATTGTTGGTTTGAAGTTAAATGACAGCATTCAGCTGAACCTTCAAACCAAAGTCCTGTCTGCCTTCTATGTAAACCTAGATGTTGCCTTGGTACTAAACAGACTTCAAAGCATTCAAAGCAGAATACCAATTCAAGAATATTCCTCCTCAGTTACAATGTCAGAAATATAATAATAATTTAGGTATACATACCATATATCATAAGAACCAGAGCTCCTAGCAGCATGATCCCTGTTTGTAGTGTGTCCGTGTATATTACTGCAGCCAGCCCACCTATAAAAGACACAAATCAATCTTCAAACATAAATCAAAAGAATACATTAGAATGCATGAGACAATCCACTGGAACACAGCTTCATGTCTACAAGTCTTCATAACTGAGTCTGATTGCAGTTGTTTATCAGCATGATACAGATTATCAAGCACTCATAACTGTGCATATTTTGTTTTAATAAATACTCGTGACATAAACAATAGACAATAGGTGCAGGAGTACGCCATTTGGCCCTTCGAGCCAGCACCGCCATTCAATGTGATCATGGCTGATCATCCACAATCAGTACCCCGTTCCTGCCATGTCCTCATATCCCCTAAATGCTATCTTTAAGAGCCCTATCCAGCTCTCTCTTGAAAGTATCCAGAGAACCGACCTCCACTGCCCTCTGAGGCAGAGAATTCCACAGACCCACAACTCTCAGTGAGAAAAAGTGTTTCCTCGTCACCGTTCTAAATGGCTTACGTCTTATTCTTAAACTGTGGCCTCTGGTTCTGGACTCCCCCAACAACGGGAACATGTTTCCTGCCTCTAGCGTGTCCAAACCTTTAACATTTTTTTCTGTTTCAAAAAGTTCCCTTCTCATCCTTCTAAACTCCAGAGTATACAAGCCCAGCCGCTCCATTCTCTCAGCATAGGACAGTCCCGCCATCCCGGGAATTAACCTAGTAAACCTATGCTGCACTCCCTCAGTAGCAAGAATGTCCTTCCTCAAATTAGTGGATCAAAACTGCACACAATATTCCAGGTGTGGTCTCACTAGGGCCTTATATATCTCTTTGCTCCTATACTCAACTCCTCTTGTTATAAAGGCCAACATGCCATTCGCTTTCTTCACCGCCTGTTGTACCTGCATGCTTACTTTCATTGTCTGATGAACAAGGACCCCCCCATATCCAGTTGTACTTCCCCTTTTCCCAACTTGACACCATTTAGACAGTAATCTGCCTTCCTGTTTTTGATACCAAAGTGGATAACCTCACATTTATCCACACTAAATTGCATCTGCCATGCATCTGCCCACTCACCAACCTATCCAAGTCACCCTGCATTCTTATAGCATCCTCCTTGCAGTTCACACTGGAACTGAGCTTTGTGTCATCTGCAAATTTGCTAATGTTACTTTGAATCCCTTATCTAAATCAAACGTGTTTTTGCACCTGTTTATTTAGGTGCTTGTTTATAAAGCTGTGTTTCTGACAATGCGTTGCATGTATGCTGGTGTGTCTTGAAGGTATGTATATAAATTGTGTGTTTATGATTTGATTTATGTGTATGTATATGTTATGTAACTATATTGTAATTTATAAATGAATCCATTTGATCAGAGAATTCCAAAGGCTTCTCGCCTTCTAGAGTGAAGTTGTCTTCACTCCTCAGTAGCCTTGATTAGTGATTGCAATACATAGTTCCAGATACCCAGGAAATATGAGAGTGCCCAGGAGCTGTTGGAGGACGAGGAGTCGTCTCCGGGCAGTGAGTTTAAAAATCGAGTGTGGGGCTTTACTCCACAGGGGCCCAGGAGCCATTGGAGTAAGAGGAGGAGTACCCAATCGGTAACATTCCACACAAGTGTTCTGGTGGAAGCTGCTGATTGGTGGAAGCGGACTGGAGGAAGCAGCTGATTGGGTGCAACCTCTGGTTTGCATTAAAGGAACAAGGAGTTAAAGGTACAGTGAGCAAAGGGTTCAGTGAGCAAAGGGTTCAGTGAGCTAAGGGTTCAGTGAGCTAAGGGTACAGTGCTTTTTAGTAAAGGTTAGTTTAAAGGATTAAGATTTTTATAGTGGGAGTGAGTTGATTTAAGTCGGGGGCAAGCCATGTCATTTGAGATCGGGCCCCATGGTTTGCTCATCCTGCAACATGTGGGAGATCAGGGATATGGTCGGTATCCCTGGTGACTACATTTGCAGGAAGTGTGTCCAGCTGCAGTTTTTGGCAGACCGCATTGAACGATTGGAGCTGCGGTTGGATTCATACTGGAGCATCCACGATGCTGAGGAACACATGAATAGCATGTACAGTGAGTTGGTCACACCACAGGAAAAAGTTAAGCGGACAGAAAGGGAACGGGTGGCCATTAGCCAACATTGCAGTAGGCAGGTAGTGCAGGAGTCCCCTACGGTCATCTCCCTCCTAAACAGATATACCATTTTAGATACTGTTGGGGGAGATGGCTCATCAGGGGAGGGCAGCAGCAGCCAAGTTCATGGCACCATGGATGCCATGTGCTAGTCAGAGTAGAAATAGGAGGATATTGCAGATGAATGCGTGGCTTGAAAAATGGTGCAAGGGGGAGGGATTCAAATTTCTCGGGCATTGGAACCAGTTCTGGGGGAGGTGGGACCAGTACAAACAGGACGGTCTGCACCTGGGCTTGAAGGGAGCCAATGTCCTTGGGGGAGTATTTGCTAGTACTGTCAGGGAGGATTTAAACTAATGTGGCAGGGGATGGGAGCATGAGCAGATAGACAGAGGGATGTAAAATGAGGGTAGAAGCAATAGGTAGCAAGGTGAAAAGTAAAAGTGGCAGGCAGAAAAATCCAGGGCAAAAATCAAAAAGGGCCACTTTTCAACATAATTGTATAAGGGGTAAGAGTGTTATAAAAACAAGCCTGAAGGCTTTGTATCTCAATGCATGGAGCATTTGTAATAAGGTGGATGAGTTGAATGTGCAGATAGTTATTAAAAAATATAATATAGTTGGGATCAGGGAGACATGGCTCCATGGTGACCAAGGCTGGGAGCTGAACATCCAGGGCTATTCAATATTCAGGAGGGATAGACAGAAAGGAAAAGCAGGTGGAGTAGCGTTGCTGGTTAGCGAGGAGATTAATGCAATAGAAAGGAAGAACATTAGCTTGGAGGATGTGGAATCGATATGGGTAGAGCTGCAAAACACTAAGGGGCACAAAACGCTAGTGGGAGTTGTGTACAGGCCACCTAACAGTAGTAGTGGAGTTGGGGATGGCATCAAACATGAAATTAGAAATGCGTGCAACAAAGGTAAAACAGTTATAATGGGTGACTTCAATCTACATATAGATTGGGTGAATCAAATTGGCAGGGGTGCTGAGGAAGAGGATTTCTTGGAATGTACGCGGGATAGTTTTCTAAACCAATATGTAGAGAAACCAACGAGAGAGCAGGCTATTCTAGACTGGGTATTGAGTAATGAGGAAGGGTTAGTTAGCAGTCTTGTTGTGCGTTGTTAAGAGTGACATTGTTAATTCAGAAGCAAGGGTTCTGAACTTAAAGAAAGGTAACTTTGAGGGTATGAGACGTGAATTGCCCAAGATAGACTGGCAAGTGATTCTTAAAGGGTTGACGGTGGATATGCAATGGAATGCATTTAAAGACTGCATGGATGAACTACAACAATTGTTCATCCCAGTTTGGCAAAAGAATAAATCAGGGAAGGTAGTGCATCCGTGGATAACAAGGGAAATCAGGGATAGTATCAAAACTAAAGATGAAGCATACAAACTAGCCAGAAAAAGCAGCCTACCAGAGGACTGGGAGAAATTCAGAGTCCAGCAGAGGAGGACAACGTGCTTAATTAGGAAAGGGAAAATAGATTATGAAAGAAAACTGGCAGGTAACATAAAAACTGACTGCAAAAGTTTTTATAGATATGTGAAGAGAAAAAGGTTAGTTAAAACAAATGTAGGCCCCTTGCAGTCAGAAACTGGAGAAATGATCATGGGGAACAAGGATATGGCAGACCAATTGAATAACTACTTTGGTTCTGTCTTCACTAAGGAAGACATAAATAATCTGCCGGAAATAGCAGGGGACCAGGGGGTCAAATGAGATGAAGGAACTGAGTGAAATCCAGGTTTGCCGGGAAGTGGTGTTGGGTAAATTGAATGGATTAAAGGCCGATAAATCCCCAGGGCGAGATAGGTTGCATCACAGAATACTTAAGGAAGTAGCCCCAGAAATATTGGTGCATTAGTGATAATTTTTCAAAACTCTTTAGATTCTGGAGTAGTTCCTGAGGATTGGAGGGTAGCTAATGTAACCCCACTTTATAAAAATGGAGGGAGAGAAAAAACGAGGAATTAAAGACCAGTTAGTCTAACATCGGTAGTGGGGAAAATGCTAGTCAGTTATTAAAGATGGGATAGCAGCACATTTGGAAAGTGGTGAAATTATTGGACAGTCAGCATAGATTTATGAAAGGTAAATCATGTCTGACGAATCTTATAGAATTTTTCGGGGATGTAACTAGTAGAGTGGATAAGGGAGAACCTGTGGATGTGTTATATGTGGACTTTCAGAAGGCTTTCAACAAGGTCCCACATAAGAGATTAGTATACAAACTTAAAGCACACGGTATTGGGGGGTTCAGTATTGATGTGGATAAAGAACTGGCTGGCAGACAGGAAGCAAAGAGTAGGACTAAACGGGTCATTTTCAGAATGGCAGGCAGTGACTAGTGGGGTACCGCAGGCTCAGTGCTGGGACCCCAGCTATTTACAATATATATTAATGATCTGGATGAGGGAATTGAATGCAACATCTCCAAGTTTGCGGATGACACGAAGCTGGGGGGCAGTGTTAGCTGTGAGGATGCTGGGAGACTGCAAGGTGACTTGGATAGGTTGGGTGAGTGGACAAATGCATGGCAGATGCAGTATAATGTGGGTAAATGTGAGGTTACCCACTTTGGTGGCAAAAACAGGAGGGTAGACTATTATCTGAATGCTGGCTGATTAGGAAAAGGAGAGATGCAAAGAGACCTGGGTGTCATGGTACACCAATCATTGAAAGTAGGCATGCAGGTGCAGCAGGCTGTGAAGAAAGCAAATGGTATGTTGGCATTCATAGCAAAAGGATTTGAGTACAAGACCAGGGAGGTTCTACTGCAGTTGTGCAGGGTCTTGGTGAGGCCACACCTGGAGCATTGCGTACAGTTTTGGTCTCCTAATCTGAGGAAAGACATTCTTGCCATAGAGGGAGTACAGAGAAGGCTCACCAGACTGATTCCTGGGATGGCAGGACTTCCAGATGAAGAAAGACTGGATAGACTCGGCTTGTACTCGCTGGAATTTAGAAGATTGAGGGGTGATCTTATAGAGACTTACACAATTCTTAAGGGGTTGGACAGGCTAGCTGCAGGATGATTGTTCCCGATGTTGGGGAACTCCAGAACAAGGGGTCACAGTTTAAGGATAAGGGGGAAGTCTTTTAGGACTGAGATGAGAAAATAATTTTTCACACAGAGTGGTGAATCTGTAGGAATTCTCTGCCACAGAAGGTAGTTGAGGCCAGTTCATTGGCTATATTTAAGAGGGAGTTAGATGTGGCCCTTGTGGCTAAAGGGATCAGGGGGTATGGAGAGAAGGCAGGTACAGGATACTGAGTTGGATGATCAGCCATGATCATATTGAATGGCGGTGCAGGCTCGAAGGGCCGAATGGCCTACTCCTGCACTTATTTTCTATGTTTCTATACCCCCGCCAAGGAATCCTCTCTCTCTACCTATCCCATCAAGCTTTATTTAAGAAGAGAAGTTGAGATAATCCAGGAAATTGTTAGGGAAATGACTTCACATCAGTGGTTGGGAAGGTATTGGGGAGGAATCTATATGATAGGATATACTCCCATTTGGAAGAGAATGGGCCACTAATGGTTAGTGAGCATGGTATTGTCAGCGACAGGACTTATCGTACAAAATGGTTTTTTTTGAGGTGACGAGGGTAGGGCAGTGGATCTTTAATTTAGTTTAGTTCAGACATATAGTGCAGAAACAGGCCCTTCAGCCCATGGAGCCCATGGAGTCCACGCCGACCAGCGATCCCTGCACACTTACGCTATCCTATACACACGAGGGGCAATTTACAATTGGAGTGTGGGAGGAAACTGGAGATCCCGGAGAAAACCCACACAGGTCACAGGGAGAATGTACAGACAAGCACCTATAAGCAGGATCAAACCTGAGTCTCTGGTGCTGTAAGGCAGCAATCCTATTGCTGCCGCCACCATGCCGCCCAATATTGTCCATATGAATTTTCATGAAGCAACTTGATAAAGTTCCACATAATAGACTGATCCAGAAGCTGAAGATCCAGATCTACGGTGACTTACTTCTTTGGATTTGGGACAGTTTTTGGGCCAGGGATCTTACTCATAGAAGACAGAACATTGTAATGGAAGGATGTTATTCTGGCTGGAAGTCTGTGCCCAGTGGGGTTTCACTGGGATCTCTGCTGTTTGTGATCTATATAAATGATTTGGATGTAAATCACTAATAGCATTTAAGAGGCTTTTGGATACGCACATCGATATGCAGGGAATGGAGGGATGTGGATCACTTGCAGACAGAGGAGATTAATTTAACTTAGCGTTGTATTCAGTACCATCATTGCGGGCCAAGAGACCTGTTCCGGAGCTCTACTGTTTTATGTTCTATATTCTAAACTCTTTAAGTACATTGTATGCTTCAATTAGGTCACCTCTCACTCTGTTGAGCTCAAGAGAGTACCAGATCTAATTTCTCTTTATGATGCAAACCCATCATCCTAGGAACCACCTTTGAGATCCTTCACTCATTCTTTGTGTTGGGAGATCAGACCTGTGCGTGGCATTCCAGGATTTAGTATTTAAATTTTAATATGGATGGCAGGTTTTAATAGGGATGGCAGGGTGTGAAAGGTTTGCAGCTGCAACATGTGTAAGTCAATAAACTCAACATTGACCAGTGACCATGTCATGAGAAAATTTGGGTATGGGTTGTTTGGCCAATAATATAAGAAAAGTGAGAGGTGATCTATTTGGAACACATCAGATTCTGAGAGGATTTGACAGACCTGATGCTATGAAGACATTTTCGTTTGTAGATGAGCATTAATTCATGAAGGTTGAGATCGACAGGTTTTTGTACAACAAAGGAATAAAGGATTATGTGGAGAACAAAGGTTAAATCAGTCAATTCTATTTTTCATGTTCTTATAACAATCTCTGATGATATACAATCCCTACTGCACAAGGGAAATATTCATAAATCCACCAACCATAGGAGATGTTCCGGTGGAGTCCTCCCTATAACGGCAGGATTTTCCTCTGAGCACTCCAGATTCCCTCCCACATCCTAAAAATGTTGGCAACTGGCCAGTGTAAACTGTCTCCACTGGATGGAGTTGATGGGAATGTGGGGAGAATTAAATTAGTTAATGTAAGATGGGTATAAATGGGTGGCTAGTGTGGACTTGATGGACATGCTGAGTGATTCTGACTACTGATGTAAATAGTGGCGCTAATAATGAACAATTTGTGTAAACCTACTTTTCGGAGCCCCACGCGATGTCGGGACCAGCTCCGCACAACTCCACACGACTCCGGCGATCGAGGTGGGACCGGCCACGCGAGGCTGTACGGCTCAAGCGACCACGGTAGGTCGCGCTCACCGCATGCAGTCGCATGCTGGTGGGACAGGCCCTTTAATGTCAGAAGAGATGACAAGACCTACCTCCCACTGTGTAGATTGCAGTTATCATGAGTAGGCCAATCACAGCAATATACAAGTCCCATTGTAAAGCAAGGTGAATAAAGATAGCTCCGGCATAGATATCAACCTGGGCGAAACACATCCATGCATAAGATATAGGACAGCAGCATCACCACATCACTACAAGTCATCACAATCAGAATAAAACGTATTTAATTCATTCCAATGGTCAATTCCTTTGAAGGACATGGTAGAGTCTTGGAGAGTGTTGCAGAAGAGCGAGACCTGGAAGTACAAGTGCATGGTTCCTTGAAAATGGCAAGTCAGGTGGATAGTATGGTGAAATATGAAACAGGACGTTCTCTGATTGAGCAGAGGTGACAAAGAACAAGACAAGCTGGTAGAAGAGGGAAGAGCAGCAAGCAAATTAGATTTCTCAGTCTTCTTCATGGGTGATAGGGAGAAAATCTGTTGAAAATGTGTTGCTGTAATGTGAAATGTATTCAAAGTCTGATAACAGCAATCTGCATCACTACAACTTTTGGTAAATAATGATTGTGCTGTAATGGGTTGCTAGAGTTTAGTTCTGGGACACTGCTTTATCGTAGCGAACGAAGGGAAAGAGCCTGCTCCACTTTAGATACACTGAGCCTAGGCACTCACAAAAGCTTTAGAGATACTGTGCAGAAACAGGCGCTTCAGTCCACTGAGTCCGTGTCGACCAGCGATTTAAAACTTACCAAAGCCAATTAACTTTGGTAAGTTAATTGGTTTTGGTATGCCAATTAACCTCCACTTCTTTTGGAGTATGGGAGGAAACTGGAGCACCCAGAGAAAACCCATGTTGTCACAGGAAGAACATACAAACTCCGTACAGACAGCACCGGTGGTCAGGATTGAACCCAGTTCTCTGGCGCTGTAAGGCAGCAACTCTGCAGCTGTGTCACTGTGTGCCGCCCATACCAAGTTGGTGTTCGACTTCTTTATGCTCCTTCACCTTGAGCAGAGACTTTCACAGCCTGGCACGATCTTCATGTGAGGCTTCAGCAGAAAAATAAGTATACAATGTGAGCTGGTATTGCTTGAGCATGGATCTCACCTCCCTCCTCGATTAGTTAATATCCATATCTAAGCTGGTGATGTCAACTGTTGATTCAACTTTCTGCACTGCTTGGCAAGGTGGCAGTTTGTGAGGAACTAAAATGTGAAACGGCTAGAGGCCGTGAAGATGGGAGTTGGATGGGAGAAGTAGGTTGTACCATTGGCAGCTTCTGCCAGAAGGTGCAATGAGATGGGAGAGAAGCCAGGAAAGTTAAATGTGCAGGTGCTTCCTTCTCTAGTGGTCTTAGTAACGGAAGAGTTTTGGACAATGGCTAGTTAGATCATGCAAGTAGGCATCTCCTCCAGTTAATATATGCTGTTTCTGCTTCTGCTCCTGCTCCATCTTCACCTGCAGAGGAATTGGTAATGTATCAATGTATATCATACAACCTGTGTGGGTGACATCACTGCTCTTGTTGAATAACTGGTTGTATGTGTGAGAGATGTAAGATATAGGCTTAAGGTCTGCATCTGATTCAGGGGAATGAAGTGAAATGTTCGAGTTCTGTTGCTGAGTGATGAAATATGGTGTACTAGCAAAGTCTCCAGGTACTCTGCACAGTGGGGGGGGGGTGGTTGTAAGGGGATGGGTGTGTGGGGGATGGGTGTGTGGAGGAGGTTGTGGGCGGGGGGGTTGTGGGGGGGATAGTTGTATGGGGGGGTGGAGCAGTTGTTGGGGGAGGGGTGATGTTGGAGGGGGAAGGGGGAAGAGCTCGGAGAAAAGACAGGGGAAGAGCCATAGTGGAGAGGGGGCTATCACAGGGAGGGGGCAGGAGCCAGCAAGGGGGACCAGAGGGGCAGAGGCTGGGGCTGGAGCTGGTGGTGTGATGGGGATTCACAGCGGGCGCAGGCCGCTGGTCATTCTCCTCCGCCAGGATCAGAGTCTCCGCTTTCTGTTTGGCAACACCAGCGGCATCTCCGACTCTGGCCGGGCTGGGCCAGGCCGCTTCCGGTTCCTCCAAAAATTTTGTCCGGTTGGAGACCTCCGCTGGCCATCCTCAGCTCCAGTAAAGACGCGATGGCACAGGAAGGGGCGGGCCGACCCGGGGAGTGACAGGAGAAGAGACTAATCCGTGCGGCGCTGACTGGCAGGAGAGGAGATCGATCTGCGCACGCGTGGTTTTTAAGATTTTTAAACATTGCTAACTTTTACAACATTCAACCGATCGGAACAAAACGTGGTGCACTCGCAGCACAGGAGAATGGTGAGTGAGCTGGTGAAAAATCGTAGCGCTATTGCATATCGTTTTTGCGTAAATAAAAAGACCGCGCAAACCAGAAGATAACAAGATCAAATTTTTAGTTATGTATAGGTGCTGCCTGCGATCCACTGAGTGGGCAAGTGTTAACTGAGTGTCATAATTTTTACGCTATCTAGGATCCACCAATTAAACAAATGATCATCGAATCTTTGCGCTGCAATGAAGCATTGGAATGTGGTTGATTGAGGCTACGATAAAGTGAGGGTAAAATGCATTGAGTACTTGTATAGTTATGATAGATTGCATTTAGACTGTAGTCAATGAACTGTAGACGCCATAAATGTTCCGGATGCAGCATATATGTGATGTCCAGGTGGTCCAGAGCAGAGTGGAGAGCCAGTGAGATAGCATCTGCTGTTAACCTGTTGTGGTGAAAAGCAAATTGAAGTGGATGCACATCATTTCTGAAGTAGGAAATGATGTACACCATTACCAACTCTCGGAGCACTTCATTATGATGGATATAAGTCCTACCGATGGTAGTCATTGAGGCAGGTTATCATGCTGTTATTGGGCACTGATATTATAGATGCCCTAATCCTGGGCGTTAACACCTCAGATGACCTGCACTGGGCACAGTACATAATAATAATAATAATAATAATATATTTTATTGTCAACGAGATGCAACGAGACTTGGTTTGCAACTTCGAGATTTCGGTTAGCAACCCTCGAGAACAAGGTTTGTAAAAATGAACATTTGACCAGTAACATCAACACAGACTAAAGTGCGGGGCCGGGGGAGACAGTACATGGGGGTGGGGGGGGTGGGGGTGGGGGGTGGTACTCAGCAGGGCCGGTTCAGAGCCGCTATAGCTCTGGGAATGAAGCTGTTCCTGAGTCTGGTAGTGCGGGCGTAGAAGGCCTTGTAACGTCTGCCGGAAGGGAGTAGTTCGAACACTCCATTACAAGGGTGAGAGGAGTCTTTGTGTATGCTGACGGCCTTCCTGAGGCACTGTGTGTGGTAGATGCCCTCCGAGGCTGATAGCTGTGTCCCAATAATCTGTTGCGTTCTGTGGACAACGCGCTGAAGAGCTCTCCTCTCCTCCTCCGTGCAGCTGAGATACCACACAGAGATGCCATACGTTAGTATGTTCTCTGTGGTGCAGCAGTAGAAGGTCATCAGCAGCTGTTGGGGCAGACCAGTCCGTTTCAATGTTCTCAGGAAGAACAGTCGTTGCTGTGCCTTTTTGACCAGTGCAGCGGTGTTGGTGGACCATGTGAGGTCCTCTGAGATGTGAGTGCCCAGAAACATGAAGGTGGACACTCTATCCACACAGTCTCTGTATTCCCCATTCTGTGACATCCTGAAGTCGATAATCAGCTCCTTGGTCTTGGAGGTGTTCAGCGACAAGTTGTTCCGCGAGCACCAGTCTGCCAGGTACTGCACCTCCACTCTATAGTTTGTTTCATCACCGTTGGTGATCAGCCCGATCACCGTTGTGTCTTCTGCAAATTTGACAATGGTGTTGTTGTCAAATGCAGGGACACAGTCATGGGTGAAGAGGGAGTAGAGCATGGGGCTCAGTACACAGCCCTGTGGTGTGCCGGTGCTCAGGGTGATAGTGGAGGACAGGTGCGGCCCCAGTCTCACTGCCTGCGGTCACTCCATCAGAAAATTCAGGATCCAATCGCATATCAGTGAGCTGAGGCCTAGCTGGTGGAGTTTGGTGGTGAGCTTGGTGGGGATGACATTATTGAAGGCAGAGCTATAGTCAATGAAGAGCATCCTCACATAGGTGCCCTGTCTTTCCAGGTAGGTCAGGACAGTGTGAAGAGCCACAGAGATGGCATCCTCTGTGGATCTATTTGCCCTGTATGCAAATTGATGATCGTCCAATGATGCAGGGATGCTGGATTTGATGTGGGAGAGGTCCAGCCTTTCAAAGCACTTCATTGGTATTGGAGTTAGGGCAACCGGGTGGTAGTCATTCAGGTTGGTGACTTTAGACTTTTTCGGCACCGGCACTATGGTAGCTGTCTTCAGGTACATAGATGTAATGACGAAGAAGGTGCACTTGCCCCTCTACTTTCTTAGAAGTTTAAGCTATTTCAACAAATGACCTGGTATGGCATTTTCAATGCAAAGGAACACTTCAAGTGGGGGTTCGAAGTGTGGTCTTTATCAAGCACTGCTCCCCTTGCCATCCTACCTCAGACTGGTCGTGTTGGGGATGAAAAAGTTGGAAAAGTGGTATGAGTAGGACAAAGCCTGGCAAGTGATAGGTGAATACAAGTGAGGTGAGTCAGGTAGTTGGACAAAGATGAATAGACATAAAGTGCAAGATAAGGATAGGCCAGGTAAAAATTGTCAGTGCCTTATAAAGCCTTAGCATTACATCCCTGTTTTATATTCGTCCCCTCGAAATAAATGCTGGCATTGCACTTGCCTTCGTTACTACCAATTCAACTTGCAAAATTAAAACTTTTTCGGATCCTGCACCAGCATTTCCATGTTCCTTTGCACAGCTTTCTGAATTATCTCCCCATTTAAAAATATAGTCTTTGCCTTTATTCATACTACCAAAATGCAGGACACTTTGCTACGCTGTATTCCATCTGCCACTTCTTTGACCACTCTCCCAACCTCTTCAGTGTCCCGGCTATCATCTGCAAGGTGTCTTATTTTGTAAAATAGCATCTGCAATTCCTTGTTTCTTCATGGTCACATATGGTCATTGTTGATGCTGATTGACATATTGAGTGACTGAGTAGAAAATCAATGAAGCAAAACTTAATCAACCTTGGAAACAAGATACAATTGTACTTAGATAATGCCTTCAACTGGTAAAATGTCTCAAACACCAAAGCATTATAGCTAATTTCTGGAGACAGTTGTCCTGCTGAGTAGCTGCAAAGGCACCAGAGGATAAGATAACTTCCTTGATGGATTTCACAAAGCAAAGCATTACACATATATTATGCATTGACGGCGCTGAAGTAGAGACAATTGAAAGCTTCAAGTTCCTAGGAGTAAATATCAGCAGCAACTTGTCCTTGACCATCTATATTGAAGCAATGGCCAAGAAAGCACACCAATTTCTCTACTTTTTTCAAAGTAATAGGAAGTTTGGCATATCCCAACAACTCTCAACTGCCACTGCAAACAAGGACGAGCCCGTGACCGAAGTGAGCACCGATAACAAGAGACATGGACAGGCCCGGCGGCTGAGCGAGGAGTGACATCTGTGAGCGAGGATGGACGTCGGTGAGCAAGGCAGTACTCAGTTAAGTTTATTGTCACGTGTACCATGCAGCAGAAAGACAATATATGAATTAAATCGATCCATTTACAGTGTATAGATACATGATAAGGGAATAATGTTTAGTGCAAGGTAAAGCCAGCAAAGTCCAATCAAGGATAGTCTGAGGGTCACCAAAGAGGTAGTTAGTAGTTCAGCACTGCTCTCTGGTTATGGTAGGATGATTCAGTTGCCCGATAACAACTGGGAAGAAACTGTTCCTGAATCTGGTGGTGTGCATTTTTACACTTCTTTCCCATTTGCCTGATGGCCAGGGTGCGACTTGTCCTTGATTATGCTGCTGGCCTTGCCGAGGCAGCGTAAGGCATAAATGGAGTCAATAGAAGGGAGATTGGTTTGTGTGAAGGTCTGGGCTTCCCTGCAATGTCTTGCGATCTTGGATGGAGCTGTTGCCAAACCAAGCTTTGATGCATCCTGATAATGCTTTCTATGGTGCATCTGTAGAAGTTAGTGAGAGTTGTAGAGGACATACCAAACCTCTTAAGCCTTCTAATGAAGTAGTGGCATTGGTGTGCTTTCTTTGGTCATTGTTTGAATATGGGTAGTCCAGGAGAAGTTGTTGGCTCCTAGGAATTTGAAGTTTGCAACCATCTCTACTTCAGCACTGCCAATGCAAACTGGGGTATGTGTACCTGATTCGCTTCCTAAAGTTGATCGCTATCTCCTTTGTCTTGCTGACAATGAGAGAAAAGTTATTGTCTCGGCACCAGGTTCTCAAACTCCTTCCTTTACTCTGTCCCATCATTAGATTCAAAAGATTCAAGAGAGTTTATTGTCATGTGTCCCAGATAGGACAATGAAATTCTTGCTTTGCTTTCAGCACAACAGAATATTGCAGGCATAAATAGTACAGAACAGATCAGTGTGTCCATATACCATTGAATATATATATTATTTGATATCCGGCCCAAAATGGTGGTATCGTCTGCGAATTTGGTGTTGTCTGCGAATGGTGGTGTCGTGGGAGTACAAGGAGTAAAGAAAGGGGCTGAGAACGCATACTTGCGGACCACTAGTGTTGAGGATCATCGTGGAGGATAATTTGTTCCCTATCCTCAATGATTGGGGTCTGTTGGTCAGGAAGTTGAGGATCTGGTTGCAGATATGAGTGTTGACACCAAGTCCTGCGAGTTTGGTGATTAGCTTGGATAGCATAATGGTATTAAAGGCAGAGCTATAGTCTATGAATAGGATCTGACGTAGGTGTCTCTTTTATCCAGGTGTTCTAGGGATGAGTGTAGGACTAGAGCGATGTAATCGTCTATGGGCCTGTTGTGGCGGTAGGCAAACTGCAGAGGGTCAAGACTATTGGGTAGACTGGATTTAATGCTTTCCATAACTAGCCTCTCAAAACATTTCATGATGGTGGATGTCAAGTCCACTGGATGGTTGTTGTTTAGGCATGAGGTCTTGCTTTTCTTCGCCATTGGGATGGTTGGTTTTCTTGAAGCAGGAGGATACCTCAGAATGGAGTAGGGAGAGATTAAAGATGTCCGCGAATATTTCCACCAGCTGGCCCGCACAGCTACTAAGGACATGGCCAGGAACTCCATCTAGGCCAATTGCTTTTCATAGGTTTACCCTCAGGAAGGCCGATCTAACCTCTGCTACAGTCACCCTGGGGAGAGGCACAGTAGAGTCTGAAGGGCCAGGTGTCACCGCCCCCTGATGACCTTCTGCTCGAAGCGAGCAAAGAAAGCATTCAGTTTATCAGGTAGGGTTACACTATCACCAATGACGTTGCCTGACATTGCCTTGCAGCCAGTTATCTTATCCAGACCTTGCCACATTCTCCGTGTACGTGAGTGATTATACTGGGACTCAAGTTTGTTTCTTGGCATCCTTGATGGCTTAGCGGAGATCATTTGACTTGCATGCAAGGCCTTAACCTGTGAATGTACCTCGCGGTTCATCCATGGATTTTGGTTGGGGAACAGTCGGATTGACTTTGTTGGCACACAGTCTTCCATGCACTTGCTGATGAAGTTAGCTGCGGAATCCCTGAATATGGACCAGTCAACTTACTCAAGGCAATTGTAAGACGTGTCCGTTGATCAGCATTTCACAACTCTCTGTACCGGATCTTCCTGCGCCAATATTTGTTTGTAGGCAGGGCCTTTGGAGAGCGAAGAGGGGAGTTGGTGAGAGTGGAGAGCTGTTAGAGAACCCGTCACCCGTGTGAGTGCCGGTGGTCAGTCGAGGACAGGCCGCGTGAGTCCCGGCAGTTGGATGAGGACGGTCCGCTGAGAACAAAGAGGGACCCAGCCTGAACAAGGGTCCCGATCTGAAACATTACCTCTCCATGTTCTCCAGAGATGCCGCCTGATGTGCTAAGTTACTCTAGCAATTTGTGTCTTCACTCATAGTACTCATGAAGGGAACCTTTCTGCCATTGTTCCTATTGGACTGGGCAGTAAATATATTTTTTAACAGTTCCAATTGTCCTATAAGAGGAAAAGCCTTCACTGTATCTGCCTACTCAAGCCCCCTCAGTGCCTTATACATTTAATCAAGATCCCTCTCATTCTAAACTCCAGTGGACTCAAGCCCATGCTGTTCATTCTTTCACCATAACATATCCCGCCCATTCTGGTAAACCTCTGAACTGCATCCAATGCATTGACATTCTTTCTTATATAAAGAATACCATACTCAGTATTTCTTGCACACTAGCTTTTTGCCAAACATGCACCCGGACACCCAGATCTTCCTGCTTTTCAAATCTCTCACCAATTAGATAATATGCTCCAGACCGCAGCCTTGGCCTCTCCTTCCCCCTCCCGCGGGCGGCTCCAGACCTCTCGGCCCGTCCCCCCTCCCCCGACTGCCCCCACCTGAACTAAAACTTCATCGCCAACGTGGTTGAGAAAACGGGGCTGGCGATGGTTTACATTGAAACCCTGGGGTGGTGAGGAGGGAGACGGGGGGGATTGAGGGAGAGGAGGAGGTAGGGAGGGACAGGAGAGTGGGGGAGGTGAGAGGGGTGGGAGTTGAATAGGTGGGAGGTGAGCAGTGGGGAGAATGAGGATAGAGAGGAGGGGGGTAGGGAGGGGATCGGGGTTATGGAGGGAGGGAGGGAAAAGGAGAGGGAGGGAGAAGTGAGGGAGGGAGTGGGGGAGAAGAGAAGGGAAAGAAAGAGGGTGAAGGGGAGGGGAGAGGAGTGCTGGTGGATGAGGGGGAATGGAGGAGGATAGGGGTAGGAAGAGTGATGGCAAGGTAATGGAGGAGGGGAGGGGGACGGAAGAGGGAGAGTGATATGCATTCACATTGATCTTATGTTTTACAATGTATCGCCACGTCAGCACTCTTGGGGTGATGGGTGAGTGGTGGAATATTGCATTCGGGTACCAGGCATCCCCTGTGACAAGGACCCAACGGGTCCCACTTGGTCTAGTTTCATTTAAAACTCTCAGATGAAGTTCATTAAAACCAATTGCTGGCTCACCAATGCACTTAGTTCATTAAGCAAGGACTAGTTTTATTATCAGTGCACTGAGTAGTTATGAAGAGGGAAATATTGTATTGGGATTAGATGCTGAGCATTCCAGTCCATGGGGGGATGGAATAATAAGAACTGCAGAGTTATGGAGATATTGAATGGTGTGGTACAGTCCATTGGTATCTATTTTCTCGTAGTGTGGCATACACTAGAAACCTGTACTTTCTAAGTCGTTCAATTCATATTTCAATGGAAATTATTTTAAACGCAGACAATAAGCTTCTCTGTATATGGAAATGAATCACAGAAACCTACCGATATCTTTGTGAATATATATGCAAATAAAGAAAGCGTAGCGATGAGGAAATGAATTCTTTGGCCCCCATATCGTTTTAGTAAATATTCTGGCATAGTGGTGACCTGCGGGGAGAGAATATTAGAGAAAGACAAAGAAAGGTAGTCAGCCATTAATCACAATCTTAAAGAGAAATACATTGATTCCCACAGCAATTAAGAGAAAACAATAGTGCTCAGATTGGTGTGAAATAAAATCAGAAAGAGACCAAAATTGTCTGCTCCAGTAAGCACTCCACTCTCTGTTTCTCCCTCTTCGTTGTCTTTGCTCCAATCACAAGACTTTCCACACAACTGCTTTTACAATGTACTGTAATTCTTCTTCCTGAACTAACGCTTTCCATCTGCCAGTTAACACAATCTATATTTTACACTCCTTCTCTCGCCTCCTCTCTTCTGAACAGGACTCTCCCCCCCACCATCACTAACTCTCCCTTCACCTGACCTTCTACACTCTCCAGGATGAGTTCCAGTAATGTTCTTTACCTCATTGGTTTATCTACACGCTACATCATAAAGCTCTCCACAAAATCTTTGCCTCCACCGAGCCTTTCAGGCTAAGGCAAACTCAGTAAATATTTTGGAAATTGAAATCCCCCGCTACTATAATCCTGTTTATAACATCTCTCTGGTATATCCTACATATGTTCAGCTATGAATCAGTTTGAAGTAGGGCTCTGACCTGAAACGCCACCTGTCCAAATCCTCCCCCGATGCTACGTAACCCACCGAGTTTCCTTAGCACTTTACGTTTTGCTATGTCAGCTATCGCCTATTGACTGTTAGTAAATCTGTAATACACCCCCAGCAATGTGACAATCCCCTTTTTGTACCTAATCTCATACATATGGCTGCATTTGAAGTGCCTTTGAGGTATCCTCCCTCTATACTGAAGTAATGCCTACCTTGACTAACAATGTAACACCACTTTCTCTTTTATCTCTTTCACTCCCTCTCTGTCTCACCTAAACTTTTTATACCAAGGGATTCCGTGTTGCTGGACCTGCTCGGCTTTGTACCATGTCACAGTGATGACAGCAATGTTATATCCCATGTGTTAATTAAAGTTTAGAGTTCATCTATTTTACTATTTTAATTCCGTGCATTAAAATATAAGCAATTTAGCTTTATATGCTCCACCGGTACATGTTCCTGCTCTGTCTATATACAAATGTTTTCTCCCTTAGCTGACAGTATGTCTCCATCTGAACATCTGCTCTGAGCCACATTCCCCACTGTTTAAACTCCCCACAAGGATTTTAAAAAAGAGACCCAGTCCTGTCCCAAAACTTCTTTTATCCATTTACTCCAGAGACACTGCCTGACCCAACGAGTTACTCCAGCACTTTGTGTCCTTTTGTGTAAACCAGTATCTGGACAAAGATGTTGGTCCAGTTCTGGTTTAGCTGCAATGTAAGCCTCGTGTACAACTCCCACCTCCTCTAGAAATGACCACAATAATCCAGGAACCTAAAGCCCATCTCCTTTACCTGACTTTTCCTTCTATTTCTATTTTCACTAACTTGTGGTACCAGAAGTTATCCAGGGTAAATCACACACAGGGGAATAATAGAAAAATAATTATATTAATCAGACTACATTGAATAGATTGGATGAAATCGGGGAAGGGATTATGCTATCCTGTTACTTAACATATAACTGAAGATATATTTGTTTTGTCAATTAATATTTGGGGTGTTTGCATATCCAGAGTCATCCCTACAAGAATGTTTGAATATTCAAAGATAGTCTTGTCTGTGAGATGTACTCTGGTTATGTACATGCACTTCTATGGACCACTCATTGACATCCTTATATATTGAAATAAGGGATGTAATTATAATGGTAATGACCTGTTTATACACTTGTTGTCATCGTTGTGCTTTAAAAGTATAAATCCTCAGTCTACCTTGTTCAGAAAGATTCTTCCATGAAATATTATGACGAGAGAGTCTCCCACCAAGCCTCCTGAACATTGGCTGGTGCTGAAAAAAAGCCCTGTTATATCCACGGTTCCAGTCTCCGTGTGGCTCATTCAAAGTCACAAGGTTTTGGGGGCTCATCCAGCATGAATTCATGACATAGCGATTCCAGTGGTCTAAAGGGGTGAGTGCAGCACCCTATAATTTTATCTGTTGGTACCAATAGTCATGACTAATCAATAAGAGGTGTGTGTGCGTGCGTGTGTGTGTGTGTGTGTGCGTGCGTGCATGTGTAATGTGGCCAACAATTGGACAAAGTAATTGCAATGTGATCTGCTTTGGGTAAAATTGAGTTTGATTAGATAAACATGACACAATCAAATGTGGCTCTGTGAACGTATACGAGGCATCTGGTCTGCAATCTTGTCACTCATAATGCAGCATTCCCAGGAAGACACCACTCTAGCCTCGAGTATAAAGAGCTAAGAGATACAGCATATCTCCCCCAGAACATGGGAAATGTCCAAAGATCACTGCAGCAGATTCCAAAAATGTCCAGTGTGGAAAAGGCACAACCTAGTAGTGTGTACTTTGGAGGGTGTTTGTCTTTACATGACACAGTGAGTCGGACACTCCGAGAGGCCTGGGTTTGTATAACTGCCCAGCAATGCCCTAGTCTCTAACTCCTACAGCACTCCATTAAGCTTGGGCTCCCTGTTTACCCTGACATCCACTTTAACCCTCTGTCCCCAACATCAGACTTTTGCCTGACCATCCTCATGCCAACCCACTTAGCTCACTGATCTGTTGGTACTAATAGTCCATGACATGGCAGGTCTGTCTCATCCTCGACACTTTGACCCTGGACATGTTCTGATTGCTTTGGGCTCCAGAGCTACTATTTCAATGGCAGATCAACATCCTGGCTTGCATTTTCATTGAAAGTGCAAGGAGGCTGGAAGCAAGGGAACAGTTAATTCAGTTAAGTTATTTTGGGTCTTCAAATTAATCCTTGTTGTTAGGCCAAAGCTTCCATAGACTAATTGTAAAGTTTAAGATATAGTCGCCATTAGGTAAACAGAAACTAGTAACTATGTAAACAGTATTGGAATTAAAAGAACATCTACTTGTAAACAAACAGCACTGTCTACAAATTACAGGCTCCTGACCCACTGTGGGCCACTACTTAAGAGATATGGTTTGTAGACTGCCACGGCCATTAAACATTATCATACACATCAGCCAAACATATGTTAATTGGCCAACATCAAAACAGGCATCACACATCTTTGAGTGTCTGGGGTTCAGAAAGCTTCAGAAGCTTTTAGATAACTCACGTAACTTATTTTAACACAACATTTTGACATAATATTTTAACACGACGTTTTGAAGATGGGGAAGTCTTTTAGGACCGAGATGAGAAAATCTGAAATTCTCTGCCACAGAAGGTAGTTGAGGCTGGTTCATTGGCTATCTTTAAGAGAGAGTTAGATGTGGCTCTTGTGGCTAAGGGGATCAGGGGGTATGGAGAGAAGGCAGGTATGGGATACTGAGTTGGTTGATCAGCCATGATCATATTGAATAGCGGTGCAGGCTCGAAGGGCCGAATGGCCTACTCCTGCACCTATTTTCTATGTTTCTATGTTTCTATGAGCCCAAAAAGATTGAGGAGGGCTGTAGTGGTTATATATATGGATTTCAGCTAGGCATTCGGTAAGGTTCTGCATGGTAGGCTGCTTTGGAAGGTTAGAGCACATGGGATCCAAGGAGAGATAGCTGAATGGATAGAAATGGATGACTTCATGGAAGGAAGCAAAGTGTGATGGTGGAAGGTTGCTTTTCGGACTGGAGGCCAGTGATTAGTGGTGTACCTCTAGGTTCGGTGTTGGGCCCATTGCTGTTTGTCATCTATGTCAATGATTTAGATGAGAATGTACATGGCACGGTTAGAACGTTTGCAGATATCACATATGTGGGTGGTATTGTAGATAGTGAAGATGGTTGTCAAATATTGCTGCAAGATCTTGATCAGTTAGGCAGGTGGGCTGAGGAATGGTTGATGGTATTTAATACGGAGAAATGCGAGGTGTTGCAATTTGGGAAATCTAACATGGGCAAGACCTACATGGTAAATGGTAGGGCTCTGGGGAGCATTGTAGAGCAAAGGGATCTAAGAATGCAGGTACATCGTTCCATGAAAGTTGTGTCACAGGTAGATAGGGTGGCACATTGGCCTTCATCAGACAGAATATTGAATATAGAGGTAGAGAAGTCATGTTGCAGGTATGCAGGATGTTGGTGAGGCCGCATTTAGACTAATGTGTTCAGGTTTGAGCACCATGTGATAGGAAAAAATGTTGTTAAGCTGGAAAGGGTGCAGAGAAGCTTTATGAGAATGTTGCGAGGTCAAGGGCCTGAGATATAGGGAGAGGTTGAGGTAGGACTCTATTAGCGCAGGAAGATAAGATCATAAGTGATAGGAGCAGAATTAGACCATTCGGCTCATCAAGTCTACTCTGCCATTCATTCATGGCTGATCTATCTCTCCATCCTAACCACATACTACAGAGAAGGTTCACGGGACTGATTCCTGGGATGGCAGGATTTTCAAATAAAGAAAGACTGGATAGACTCGGCTTGTACTCGCTAGAATTTAGAAGATTGAGAGGGGATCTTATAGAAACTTACAACATTCTTAAGGGGTTAGACAGGCTAGATGCAGGAAGATTGTGGGGAAGTCCAGAACACGGGGTCACAGTTTAAGGATAAGGGGGAAGTCTTTTAGTATCAAGATGAGAAAAACATTTTTCACACTATGTAAACAGTATTGGAATTAAAAGAACATCTACTTGTAAACAAACAGCACTGTCTACAAATTACAGGCTCCTGACCCACAGTGGGTCTACTTAAGAGATATGGTTTGTAGACTGCCATGGCCATTAAACATTATCATACACATCAGCCAAACATATGTTAATTGGCCAACATCAAAACAGCCATCACACATCTTTGAGTGTCTGGGGTTAAGAAAGCTTCAGAAGCTTTTAGATAACTCACGTAACTTATTTTGACACAACATTTTGACATAATATTTTAACACGTTTTGAAGATGGGGAAGTCTTTTAGGACCGAGATGACAAAATCTGGAATTCTCTGCCACAGAAGGTAGTTGAGACCAGTTCATTGGCTATATTTAAGAGGGAGTAAAATGTGGCCCTTGTGACTAAAGGGATCAGGGGGTATGGAGTGAAGGCAGGTACAGGATACTGAGTTGGATGATCAGCCATGATCATATCGAATGGCAGTGCAGGCTCGAAGGGCAGAATGGCATACTCCTGCACCTATTTTCTATGTTTCTATTCTCCTGCCTTCTCCCCAAAACCTCTCACACCCGTACTAATCAAGAATCTATCTATCGCTGCCTTAAATATATCTACTGACTTGGCCTCCACAGCCGTCCGTGGCAAAGAATTCCACAGATTCACCACCCTCTGACTATATAAACTCCTCCTCATGTCCTTCTTAAAAGAACGTCCTTTAATTCTGGGGCTATGACCGCTAGTCCTAGACTCTTCCACTAGTGGAAACATTCACTAGGGGTGATCTTATAGTGGTGTACAAAATCGTGAGGGGGTAGATCAGGTAAATGCTCAGAGTTGGGGGAATCAAGAAACAGAGAACAAAGGTTTAAAGTGATTGGGGAAAGATTTAATAGGAACCTGAGGGGTAACTTTTTTACACAAAAGGTGGTGGGTGCATGGAACGAGCTGCCGGAGGAGGTATTTGAGGCAGGTACTATCGCAACATTTAAGAAACATTTAAGTACATGGTATAAGATAGGTTTTGAGGTATATGGGCCAAATGCAGGCAGGTTGGATTAGTTAAGAAGGGACATGTTGGTCAGTGTGGGCACGTCTGGCTGAATTCCACATTGTATGACACTATGACAACAAAGTTATTTGAACATTTAAGGGTGGGGGGTGGCATTTAAGATGAATTTTGATAGGCACATGGATATGCAGTGAATGGAGAGATATTGATCACATGCATGCAAAGGAGATTATTTAAGGGCATCATATTCAGCATGGACATTGTGGATAACATGGTCATGAACAGAGCAACAGGCTCTGTTCCTGTGCTGCATTGACCTATGTTCTATGTTTTATTATTCAGAAGTGTCGTGCCAGTTACAATGTACACCCATTGTAAATATGTAATTCAATGGAACCATTTGAATTTGCTTTCAATTGGAAAAGATTCTTCAGAGTCTCCAAGACACTGACTCATCCAGAATATCTGCTTGCATTGTATAAAGACCTTTAACATCTATAACTCCGGTCTCCTTCTAACTGTGTCACATTCAAAATACTCTTGCCATGCATGGTTTTGATTGGGGAGAGTGAGCACATTATGATCAAATCATAATATAAAACAATGTTCTGTGACAAGAATTCCAAAAACAGCATTTATTAAACTAATAGACTTTGTCTTCGAACATGTTCAGGGTTGTTGGTCTACTATAAAACTCCATCTTATTCAAGCAATTTTTTACTTCCTCATTGTGATACAGGATACCTAATCTGCCATTGGGTCTATGCTGGATTGTAAAAGTAATCCCATATGTTGAACCCCAGCAAATATATTCTCTATAATATGTCTACCAGATACGATTGGAAGCTGATACGATATGAATCACGTGCAGATAGATAGACAAAAATGCTGGAGAAACTCAGCGGGTGAGGCAGCATCTATGGAGCGAAGGAATAGGTGATGTTTCGGTTCGAGACTTCTTCAGCGATGTGGGGGTGGGGGCGGCGGGAATAAGAAAGGAATGGGCGGAGATAGTAGGCTGTGGGAGAGTTGGGAAGGGGAGGGGAAGGAGGGAGAAAGCAAGGACAACCTGAAATTGGAGAAGTCAATGTTCATACCGCTAGGGTGTAAACTACCCATGCGAAATATGAGGTGCTGCTCCTCCAATTTGCGGTGGGACTCACCCTGGCCATGGAGGAGGCACAGGACAGAAAGGTCGGAATTAGAATGGGAGGGGGAGTTGAAGTGCTGAGCCACCGGGAGATCAGGTTGGTTATTGCGAACTGTCCGGAAGTGTTGGGCAAAGCGATCGCCAAGCCTGCGCTTGGTCTCTGCTTCACCTTGAAAGACTGCTTAGGTCCTTGGATGGAGTCGAGGGGGGAGGTATAGCGACAAGTGTAGCATTTCCCACGTTTGCAAGGGAAAGTACCAAGGGAGGAGGTGGTTTGGGTGGGAAGGAACAAATTGACCAGTGGCCATGGTGGGATAGAGGAGGTTAGTTTAACTTGGCATCATGTTTGGCACAGACATTGTGTTCTGGTGTTCTGGCCACACCGGGTGGTGGGCCGCAAACTGTACATAACCTTCAGCTCTTCGGGGGCGGTCACCTGTCCCGGTGACGAGAGGTAGAGGTCATGGTGTGGTCATGGGTGCCCCTGCGGAGTATTTAAGGGTTAATCGCGTGCGCACGGGTTTGGTGAGTGAGGAGAATTAGTGTAACAATAAAGAACAAGAATTTCGGACAAACTTTGTGTCTGAATAGATATTCTTGAAGAGAAAATGCACCGCGCTTGCGCCCAACCCTTCGCCACTGCCGACCAGGCCCAACTCAGCGCTGTCGCCCTGAAGCTGCTGACCTACTGGACCGCCCAGCTGTAGATATGGTTCCAGCAGGCCAAATCACAATTCATCGTTCGCAGGGTAACCAACGATGAGACACGCTACCATTACGTGGTCAGCGCACTCAACCAGGAAATGGCCGGGCGAATCATCCCCTTTCTGCAGGATCTACCGGTGGCCGATAAATATGGCAGCCTGGCATCGTCGGGTTTTCTGGTTTTGGCCCAGGCGACGGTGGCGCTGGTTGCTGCAAGATTCATATGGCACGGATTGCGGATGTACGTATGAGGTCTGGCTGCCTCGTTCGGCTGTCCGTCCGTTTTTGTGCTTCCGGTTTTGGGGGGGGGGGGGGGGGGGGGAGGTAATGTGGCAGGCCATGCGATGTACATAACCTTCGGCCCTTGGGGGGCAGTTACGTGCACCGGTGACGAGAGGTAGGGGTCACGGTGTGGTTTTCGGTGCCCCTGGGGAGTATTTAAGGGTTAATCGCGCGTGCACGGGGTTGGTGAGTGAGGAGAATTAGTGTAACAATAAATAACAAGAATTTTGGCCAAACTTTGTGTCTACCTCGTTCTTTAACGGACAACTCCGTGTCCGCTACAGTGTTGTAATTTTCTATGTCCTGTGTAGATTTTCTATGAGGAGTGAAACCGTTCTCTGGTAAATGCAAGAAGCAGTTAAATTTTTATATTAGATTTAGATTTATTTAGATTTTATTACTTGTCATGCGAACCTCAGAGAGGCTCAAACGAAACTCCGTTTCCACAACCATACAAACAAAACAATTCCTACACGACACACAAACAATTCAATTTACAGAAAACATCCATCACAGTGAATCTCCCCCTCACTGTTATGGAAGGCAAAGTCTTTTTCTCCCCTGCACCATTTCTCTCCCGATATTGAAGCCCAGGCGGGCGATGTTAAGTCCCATGGCCATTGAGCCTGCCCTGGGTGATGTACGGCCCAGCTCCAGGCCCAAAAGTCACAAAGTTGGAGCCCTCCAGCGGGAGCTGGAATGTCCCCCGGCCATTAAAGTCGCTCCGGCGATGTACAGCCCCGCTCCGGGTCGTTCCAACCCCACGACACGGGCTGGAGAAGTTGCGTTGCGGGAGCTCCAAAAAGCGGTCTCTCAGTGGACCCGCGAGCTCCCGATATCCCAACAGTCGACCGGACCTGTGGCTGCAGCTGGAGCCGAGCTCCGGGGTCGGGCCGCAGCAGCGAGCCACTACCGCTCCCCACGCTCCGAGGCCGGCCAGCCCCACGATGGTAAGTCTGCAGCTCCGCAGGCTCCGTGACTGGAGCCCTCTGGTCGGCCCAGTCGGAGGCCGCTCCACGGTACTAGGCCCCAACGACAACGGAGACCCGTTAGGGAAAAGGTCGGGTCCCCTGTGCAGAGAAGAGATTTTAAAAGTTTCCCCCCCCCCCACATATACACAGTTAAAAACAGTACAAAAACAACACGAACAACTACATTTAACTAGGGGCCGCACAGTTAATAACAAGCAGAGTTGCTGTTTTGGAAGTGCAATTTTGAGTTTAACAAAAGACCTTCCCACTTCTCCCCATTATCACACCCACCAAATAAACCAAACAGATTTAGTTAAGATTACATTGAATCTAATTCTCTACAATGGGCCTGATCAAGAAATCTGCATGGCTGTTGCTAATTCACTCCCACATTCATCTTAAAGAAACTTTTAATTCCAAATTGAATTCAACCAGAAAACACATCAGTGATCACAATGAAAATATAAACTGTAAAAAGAAGAAATGTCTTACTCCAGCTGCAATGTATATGGGAAGAAAGAGCCAGGCGAGCATCATCAAGGCATACATTCCCTGGAGAGTAAATGATAGAAAGATATATCAGAAATCTGATTGTTGTGTTATCGACTTAACCGCTGGAAAAAGAGCTGCCCCTCACTAGGCACAAAATTTCCACCAAATTGAAACGGATCCGCACCCTTCCCTTAGATTCTTCTGCTGCATACTTATGCGAAGGGTCATTTACAATAGCCAATCAACCACAGTAGCCTCTTGCATTCCCCATTGTACTTTGTGTCCCAAAGAATTCTTCCCTTTTCACTCCAAAGACACTCCCCTCTCCACCTCCTGACACATCAGCCCCACCAGAGTTTCCACTGCACCTGAAAATCACCCTCCTCTTGCCTTCCCCATTGTACTTTGTGGCCTTTAAGTTCAGTGGGTGCCATGTTAATGCAGGCTTTTTGTTGTTGTTTTCTTCATGGGACTGAGAAGCTCAAAAGCACTTTGGCATGGAATAAAGCACTTTGGCAAAATACCACAACTTAGTTGCACAGGATGGTTCCCTTTCTCACAGATCACTATAGAAATCACAGCATAGGAATTATTAATTATAAAAAATAAGCCCAATAATTTATGGTAAATATCTGTGTCAAAGTCATAGAGTCGTAGACCTATGCTGCTTTTCACCCACCTTCTCATAGAATTGTTAAAAGGATTGGTCACTTATAGCCATCTCATAGAATTGTTAAAAGGATTGGTCACACAGCAGTCCAGAGACTCGGGATAATACGTTGAAATAATACAAAGTCACATTGGTGGGAAGGCAAAATTACAGGGATGGTGAATGAAAATTGTGAAAGGATGATTTTAATCTTTGTAAATTCATTCCTGCGTCTTTTCCAGCTTAATATCTTTCCTACAAGATGGTGACCAAAACTGAACATAATACTAGGTGTGGCCTCGCCAATACAACTGTATACATGAATTCCCAATTATTTCAGCACTTTGTGTCTATCTATGGTATAAGCCAGCATCTGCAGTTCTTTGTTTCTATGTTGAGGGACGGGTTGTTGTCTTGACACCATGTTGCTAAGTTCTCTATCTCCTGCCTGTATTCCGTCAAGTCATTGTTTGTGATCCGGCCCACTGTGGTGGTGTCTTCTGCAAACTTGTAAATGGAGTTAGATCGGAAAGTGGTCGCATAATTGTGAGTGTATAGGGAGTAGGGGTTGGAAAACACATCCTTGTGGGGCACTAGTATTGACAATAATCGTGGAGGATGTTTTACCTTCACTGATTGTGGTCTACTGGCCAAGAAGTAAAGGATCCAGTGGTCCTAGATCCAAGAGTTTGGACATGTTTGGTTGGGATTATGGTGTTGATGGTAGAGCTATAGTCAATAAATAAGATTCTGGCATATGTGTCATTATTATTCACATGTTCCAGGGACAAGAGCAGGAGCCAGAGATATGGCATTAGCCTTGAACCTGTTGCGATAAGAGGCGAACTGCAGTGGATCAAATGGATTAATTTTAGGTAACTACAACCCCCTCTTCTTTCCCAACTTTCCTCTCCCTTTGTTTTATCCCCATTCCCCTCTCTCCCCAGTGCCCCAACTGCCCCCACACCTCTTTCTCTCCTTCCCCTCCCCTTAAAACTACATTCCTTCCTCCAGCTTCACAATTCGCAACTGCAATCCTTTTCTCACACCTTTCATCTTTTCATCTTTTGCCTTTGTCCAACCATCAGCCTATCAAAAGCTTCCCTCACCTATATCCACCTATTACCGGCCAGGCTTTGTCCTGCCCCTCCTTCCTTGCAGCATTCTTCCCCGTCTTACAATTAGTGTGAAGCAGGGTCCCGACCCAAAACATTGCCTATCCATGTTCTCCAGTGCCTGACCCACTGAGTTACTCCAGTACTTTGTGTCTTTTTTTGTACACCAGCATCTGCAGTTCCCTTGTTTCTGCAGTGGATCAAGGATGTCTGGGAGACGAAGTTAATGTGCACCATGATCAGACTCTCAAAGCACTTCATGATGATGGATGCCAGTGCTACCTGATGGTAGTCTTTAAGGCAAGTTACTGCTTTAATTTGTGATAGTGGTCTTCTTACGGCCAAGGACTCAATCTGCTCAAAGTCTTTCTGCACATTCACTCTTAGGAAGAGCGATCGGACATCTGTATTAGTAACCATGAGTACAGGGGCACCCAAAGCTGTCGGGCGGATAATGTAATTCCATCAACCTTCTGTTCAAACTGAACATAGAATGCATTGAGCTTGTCGGGGAGAGATGTATTGATGCCATTGCTACAGCCTAACCTCACTTTATAGCCCATTGTAGCATGTGAGCTGTTCCAAACTAGTCCCAAATGTTAGAGCCCATGGGATGCAAAGTAAGTTGGCATATTGAATCCAGAATTGGCTTGGTAATAGGAGGCAGAGGATGATGGTGGAGGATATTTTTTATGATAGGAAGCTTGTGACAGTGATGTACCACAGGGATCAGTGGTGGAACATTTATTACCACATGTAATACAAATTTAGATTAAAAAGTGGTAGGTTTGATTAATAAGTTTCCAGACCGCACACCAAAATTGATGTTTTTGACTGTGAAGAGTGCAATGGTAAGCTAGAGGATGATATCAATCATTAGATGGGCAAATCAATGGGCGATGGAATTTAGTTCTGATAAAATTGAAGTGATGCGCTTTGTTAAGCCTAATAAGGGATAACACATACAATAAATATTAAGGACTTCAGTGTCACATCTAAAGATCCCTAAAGGTGGCTGCAAACGTAGATAAGATGGTGAAGAAGGCATATGTGATACTTGCTGGGCAGTAGAATATAAGACCAAGAAGCTTATAGTACAACATTGATAATGACACAGCTGGAGTACTGCGTATAGTTCTGATGGCCACACTCTACTAAGGACATGATTGGACAGGAGAGGGTGTCAATAAGATTCGCCAGGATGTTACCTGGGATGGTGTATCTCAGTGATGAGGTGATAGGCTCAGTTTTAATTTCAGTGAATGGCAAAACAGGTTTAAGTGACTAATGCCTATTCCAGTACATATGCTTCCGTGGCTGAATTCTATGGTTTGATTTTTTGATGAACTTACACTCCACTCGTAGACGCTGACAGCAATGCCAGCTGAAGCACCACTCCCAGCCAGACCAATGAAATGGCCACTTCCAACATTGCTGGCAAACAACGATGCTCCAATCTAAGACAAAATGGAAGGGACTATGATCAGAAAGTGTCAAATCCTGGGAACCCAACAAAGTCATAAGCCAAAATACTCACGGGGCACCAAGTCATGTTCCTGCCAGCCAGGAAGTAACCTTTGACAGTGCTCCTCTTCGTCTTAAACATAGCCTAACAGAGAAAATGTAAAAAAATGGTAATTGTTATCTGAGTCTGAGACACCTTATTCTGGACAGTAGAGTGCTGCAGACTTGCACTATTTGAAGGGAAGGGGAGATAAGAAAAAAACAAAAAATATTTGATGTGGAATAGCTATGTAGCTCATGAATGCCAAGTTCTTATTCACACTAAATGATGAGATCAGATCCAATGTGATATTCAACCAGGCCCACATCTGGTCTGCAGGTATGTAAAAGAAATTGCATAGCACTTTTCAAAGAACAATAATATTTATCCCTCACTCAAGGCTCCCACAAACAATCTGCCTATTTCTTGCAATCTTTTTGTGGGATGCCATATTTTTAGAGTTTAGAGAGATACGTCATTGGACACAGGCCCTTCAACCCACGGAGTACACGCCAACCATCAATCACCCCGTACACACTAATTCTTTGTTACCCCACTTACTCATCCACTCCCTACACACTAGGGGCAATATTGAGAGGTCAATGAATCTAAAAACCTGTATGTCTTTGGGACGTGGGAGGAAACTTGAGGAAACACATGCGATCACAGGGAGAGCATTGAAACGCCACACAAACAACATCTGAGGTCAGAATCGAACCTGCATCCTTGGCGCAGTAAGACAGCTCTACCAGTTGCACCACTTCCTCTTACTGTATCAATGATTATTTGTCAAAATATTTAATTTGCTACAATCTGTCTACATATCTGTTCCTTTAATTCTCGTTGGATATTGGGAGGCCTAGAGTACTGTATAACCCATCAAAGTGATCATCCCTTTCCGATTCCTAGATTCTAACTATAAAGCCTCATTGGCTGATCCTTCCAGAATATCCTTCCTCAGTCTTGAAAAACACAATATAAATGAAATATCTTTCTTTTCCTTTTCCATCCCGTGAAAAGTTATAATTGACAGGGAATCTCAGCCAATTTGTTTTGGTGGTGATTGCTCAAGAATTTAATTTATGTATCTTGTGCAAGAGAAATTGAACCCAGAGCTGAGACGAGACCAAAGGGGGACCCGGCGGGTAGGCGGGGCTGCTGCAGCATCAGGTAGTAGATAGGAAATTTTGGTGAACTTCTGTAACTTTGTTGGTGCCAGACATGTGGCAACATTTGTGTACTGCCTAGCTGAAGTCTGCTGTATGATTTTACCGGGTGGTATGCAAAGCAAAGCATTTCACTGTAGCTAGGTACATGTGACAATAAGGATCACTGAATCATTGAATTGAATCAATCATTCTTACATGTGTTCAGCTCTGAATCCTCCTGAATCCTTCTAGCCAAGAATCACAGATTATTTTAAAGTTTATTAAAACTAAGTAACACTGCTACTAGTATAATGAAAAATACTACAAATAATATCTCCCAAAAAACCTAAAATAAGGAATTATATAATAGAGGATTATCTGATTAAAAAATGCTCAAACTGCTGCACTGCACAGTGCAAACATGCACTTCTGCAGCTTTGGTATTCTAAAGAGTTTACACAGCTTTTTAACTCTTCACTAACAGCCAATTTAACTCCCATATGATTAGTCCTAACACCATTTTACTTTAGTTTAGTGAAGCAGCATGGATACAGGCCCGTCAGCCCATCTAGTCCTTGCCGAGCAATGATCATCCATACAGTAGTTCTATCCTACACACAAGGGACAATGGAGCCAATTAACCTAAAAACCTGTACATCTTTGGAATTCACAGTTTACCCCAGTGACAGTTGCCACTCTTACACATTCCCTCCATCCCTTCCTCCCTTGAATGAGATCCATGCTAAATGCCTAACATTGGCGCATGCAGGCTTTAGGATACTCTCTCTGCAACATCACTGACTAAAACAAAAGGACAAACATCCATAGACTACCACAGCTATGTCAACTGGTCTTCCTTGCACCTAACTTCCTGTAAGGATGACATTTAATTCTCCTTGTTTCTCCATCTGCTTTAATGACAAAACTATCCGCATAAATGCTTCCAAGATGTCTTCATTCCTCTTGAACCATGGAATCCCTCTACCTCAGATGAGAGCATTCCTGGCCCTGTTTATTTCCTGCTCTCATCTCCTTTCATCCAGGAGAGAGCAAGAAGAAGAGTCTCCTTCCATCCCACCAGTTTTCATATTTAATGGACCATCTATTTTAATTTTTGCCATCAATTATGAAATTCTATCCTCAGGCACATCTTTCCCTTTGGTTTCAGCATTCCAGAGAAACCCATTCCCTATATGATTTCCTGGTCCGGTCTTCCATCTTTATAAATCACTCTCTTTTTTATGCATTTTCCCCATGCAACTGTTTAAGATGCAACACCTATCCTTTACCACCATCTAAGAACACAAACAGTCCTGGGTAAAGCAGTAATTCACTTGCACTTCTTTCACTCTAGTGTAGTGCACTCAGTGTTCATAATTTCGACCCCTCTGCATCAGATAAATCAAATGCAGATAATAATCAAGACCACAACTGCTATAAATTGTATGAAAGCAGCTGGCACTGTTGTGCCCCACGGTGATAAGGTTGACTGCCAACACTTGCTTTCTAACTTGTAGTAGATTTTGGAGTTGGAGTCCATGGAGAAATAGAATTCACTTTGAATTTCACCTGTCTGCAATTTATGAGATATTTTAATTTAAGAATGTGTTTTGAATTAACAGTTTAAAGAGTAGACAAACAAGAACATACCCAGAGTCCGACAATCAGGACAAAAATGAAGTACACGACTAGGACAGCAATATCAGTCCCATTCAACTTCTTGCGCAAGATAACTATTTCTTCAGGGTTCAACGTGCTGGTGGGAATCTCAGCTTTCCGAAACAAGGCATTCTCCGCGATCGTCTTCATGCTTCCAGACTTCTCCCGAGAACACCAATATAACTATAATAGAAGGACAAAATGAATGTTGGTCCTGGCTTTTGATGAAAAAGCAATAATTCATTACGGGGCTATAGAATCCTAAATCATCCCTTCTCTTTCTGCGTGCTACTGTTGCTGACTATTTGACTCTTAACCTAAAACACCCAAGATTGACCTGGACTTTACCTGGCCTTTCTCTTGCACCTCCTCCAACCTTATCTACTGTATCTGTTGTTCCAGGTGTAGATTCCTGTATATCAGCGAGACCAAGCGCAGGCTCGGCGATCGTTTCGTCGAAAAGCTCTGCTCAGTCTGCCTAAACCTCCTGATCTCCCGGTTGCTAAACACTTTAACCCCCCACCTATTCCCACACTGACCTTTCTGTCCTGGGCCTCCTCCATTGTCAGAGTGACAATGGAGGAGGCCCAGTGAGTATTGTTTGGGTAGTTTACACCCAAACTTCTCTAACTTCAAGTAGCCCTTGCTTACCCTCTCTCTCCATCCCCTCCTCCTTCCAGTTCTCCGACCAGTCTTACTGTCTTCAACTACATTTTATCTCTGTACCGCCCACTCCCCTGACATCTGCCTGAAGAAGGGTCTCGACCCAAAACGTCGCCCATTCCTTCTCTCAAGAGATGCTACCTGTCCCACTGAGTTACGCCAGCATTTTGTGTCTATCTACAATGTAAACCAGCATCTGCAGTTCTTTTCTACACCTTTGATTCCCTGTTTCTACACCATGGGGGAGATTAATTTGCAGCCACAAAATCTTCACAATCTCCTGTCTGACCTCTAATTAATGAGTCTCTGATTACTACTTTTCTGTCAGAGCCAGATCTGCACAACAGACTTGACCGCTGTTGTTGCGCTCCTCTGAACTGTCATCCCACCCAAAAGTATCCTAAAGGGTACATTGGTTCTGGTGGTCAATGATCACATGGCCTGCACTCTCTCTCTACTGCCTTTCGTAATGGTCACCCACCTACTTTCTAATCACATTTTAGGTGTGGCCACCACTATAACTCCTATCTATTATGCCCTCACATTCCCACATGAGCCAGTTGAAAATTATAAAATTAGTAGTTTGGAATCTGTTTAACCCAAAATACTGTGGAAACATGATGGGGAAAGATGGCCAACATAGGGAATCTAAGGATGCAAGTGAGGCAATACATAAATTTATCATGGTATTTAGGTTGCATTGCACCAGCTAGCTCAGTTAAAATAAACATTGGAGGTTGTAAACTAAGCTGAGGGTAATAAACCTGATCAGGGTACTGACATTCATGGTGCCCATTACAAATGGGAGGGTGGTTTTCGAAGTAAAAGGGAGGATAAGGTTAAAGATAACTGGGGAAAGACAAAGATGAAAGGTTACAATAATGAATTATTTTTAAAATGTAGAATCCACAAGTAACCATTGCGTTGTGAAAATATAAGAATGCCGCACGTATTGTGAATCTTTGAAACACTTTGGGTTTTCTCAGAGTACTCGACAGTGCACACTGTTAAGGCCTTCAATAAACCGACTTGTTCAAGGAACTCATCACTGATCTACGAGATGTTTTATTTTGTGTCTATTCCTGAGTTGGGCCCCGAGTAAAGGCAGGATACAGGTTTCACACAAAATTTCCTCCTATAATCCTGAAATCATCCAGCTGCAGCTTCAGTTCAGCCAGTCAGGAGCTGCAGCTGAACACACTTCCCACAAGTTTAGTCCTCAGGACCACTGGATATCTCCCTAACTTCCCACATCCTGCATGGGGAGCATACCCACGGCTTAACTGTCATTTTCACTACACTATCACTTGAGGAACTTGTGAAAAGAAAAGTCCTCACCCTGTTTTACCTCCCCACCAAAGCCTCAGTACTTAACCTTAATAAAGCATTTGCACACCAGCAAACAGCCTTTTGTAACATGCCCCCTCTGTCAAAGACATAAGGCAGAATGTCTCAACACTAGAACAACCAGCAGTTTGGTTGCCTGGCACCACTCTCATCACACAGTCCCCAAGATAGCTGTAATGTGGATGAGATGATCATCCAACTTCACAAGGACTGTGCATTTGCCAAGTAGATCTAGAAAGGGATATAATGGTCATTGTTCTGGTTCACCATGAGCTGTTACACTACACAAGACTCTGAGATTTGCCGGCTGTTCAGTACAGCACTCAGAAAGATCACCTGCTCAATGAAAGATGTACTTGGGTCTGTCTGAAATGTGTTGGCCTGAGGAGAGGTACGCAAATTAAGGTTACTGACCAACACGTTCTAAGGTATAGGAGTACAGACAGGGGGACGCACTGAAGCTCAGTGCAGGCACCGTTATTTGTTTTTTGGGAGGATCACTGTCTAGGGTTCTGCTTCCACTGGACACTAAATGGCTGGGTCTGTGTTACAGCCTCTCAAACACTTCATAGATATATGCTTAAGACAGCAGTTTGAGTGGTATCAATGCATTGTAAGCAAATTCCAGAACTCTCTACAAGATGTACAGATACAACCTTGATAAGGCCATCAAAAAGGCCAAAAGGGACGTCTGCTCCAAGCTGGAGGACAAGGCAAAATCAGGAGGCAGCTCAAATGTCAGCGAAGCATCCTTCCCTGATGAAAATGTGTTCTATGCGCGCTTTGATAGGGAGAACACTGATGTGGGCAAAATCTAATGTAGTCACAAAATGGAGGCTATGCTGTTGTTCTGATGTAGTTCTATAAAACGTAATCTTGCTGTAAAAGCATGGTCTGGTTTAAAACAAAGGAATGATTCCAAGCCAAGATTGGAGAATATAGCTGACATTGCAAAGATAAGTAATAACTTGTTTTTGGAATGGCCTGATGTGGGCCCAGTTTTTCTTGTATTCGAAAAGGCTGTAGAATCTTTCAGTCATGCCATATTTGGAATTGGTAGGAGTGTTCTATTGATAAGATATTTGTATAACTGCCTTAATCTTCCCTTTGTTTGGCGAGTTGGTGCTGCCAGGAAGGATGCTAGGGTGTGTATTTTGTAATATCCTGAAGCTTCCAGCCAACTCCCGCTAGTGAATAAAATAATCTTTACTTACTTTGTTTTAGGTTGTCTGTGAAGGAGAGGAGGGGGTAGGAGGAAGAGGGGGGGAATGGGAGAGGTGTGGAGGGAGACTGGGGGGGATTGAGGGAGAGGAGGGGGTAGGGAGGGAGAGGGGGGGAAATGGGGGAGGTGAGGGAGACGGGGGATTGAGAGAGAGGAGGGGTTAGGGAGGGAGGGGAAAGTGTAGGAGGTGAGGAGGGAGAGTGGGGGAGGAAGGGGGATAGGAGAGGAGGGGGTAGGGAGGGGATAGGAGTTATGGAGTTATGGAGGAAGGGAGGGAGTGACTGAGGTTAGGGGAAAGGAGAGGTGAGAGTGGAATTGGGGGAGGGGAGGAGAGGGGAAAGAAGTGGGAGGAGCTGAGGAGGGAGCGTGGGGGAGGAGGGGGAATAGAGGGATAGGGGAAGTGGGGGAGTTGAGGGGGGGGTAGGGAGTGGAAAATAGAGGGAGATGAGGGCAGTGGGGGAGGTGAGGAGGGTAGTGGGGGGGATAGGGGAGGTGAGGAGTGGGGATGTGGGGGATAGAGGGATGGGGGTAGGGAGGTGAGAGTTATGGAGGGAGGTGGTCACTGAGGAAAGGAGAGGGAGGGAGAGGTGAGGGATGGATTGGGGAGGGGAGAGGGGAAAGAAGGGAGGGTGAAGAGGAGGGGGAGAGAGTGATGGGGATGAGGGGAAATGAGCCGCGCCTGCGCAGTTGGGGACTATGGGTGAGTGGTGGAATATTGGATTGGGGGAACGGGTTGCGTTGGGGGACCAGGCCTCCCGTGTGACAGGGACAAAACGGTTTCCACTTAGTCTAGTATACTTAAATGCAAATCACAAGAGTGCAAACCATGGACACCCACAAAACAGAGATGTGCACAAATCAGCGACATGCGCAAATCACAGATATTCCAATACCAATATGTGTAACCCAGAAACATGCACAGACCACAGGTAGACAAAAATCATAGATATGTGCAAATAAGACATGCACAAATTAGAGACATCTACAAATCTTACATATACAAAAACAGGAATTCACAAAGCACAGACAAATAAAATTTAAGCGAACCGAAGCATCCACAGATATAAACCAGAGATGTACACAAAATATACAGATACATAAAATTATGGACTTATGCAAAGCAGAGATACACAAAAAAACAGACTTAAACAAATCACAAACATGTGGAAACCACAAGAACAGACTGGTTATAAACATATAAACTATGGCGCAGTTAATGGAGCTGCTGAGACATCTCCAGAGACCTGGGTTAAATCCTGATTTCAAGTGCTGTCTGGGTGGATTTGCACATTCTCCTCCACTCATCCTAAGACGTGCAGGTTAGTTGCTAAGTTAGTTGACCACCGTAAATCGCCCCTCGTGTAGAGGTGAGTGGTAGAATCTGGAGGGTGTTGATGAGAATATGGGGAAAATGAAATGAAATGGGCTTGGTGTAATACTTGGTGTCATATGTCTCTTAAGCATCACCATCACCATCTCCACCACCTCCAAAACCTCCAAATGAGGCCTAACTAAGGTTTTTTCAAGCCGCAAAGTAACTTCTGAAAGTTACACTCGGCGACTTTAATGCCCAGGAGCGATGATGACTGCAAAAGACAGTGAACACTGTCAGCCTATCACGGGTGCTGATCTCTTCACCATCGAAGGGATTTACAGGAGTCGCTGCCTCAAAACGCAGCCTCATCAGTAACCCACATCACCTTGGCCACACACTCATTTCACTCCTGCCATCGGAAAGAAGATATAGGAGCCTGGAAACTGTAACATCCAAATTCAGGGATAGCTTCATCCCTACAGTCATCAGGCTATTAAACATTACAACCTCCAAGTAACCTCTGAACATCTTACCCTTCTTCCCACCTTGCTCCTGCAAAGACTCTACCTCCTACTCTCAATTCCTCTGTCTACACCGCATCTGTGCCCAAGATGAGGTGTTCCATACCAGGACATCTGAAACTTCCTCATTCTTTAGGAAACGGGGGTTCCCCTCTTCCATCATAGATGAGGCCCTCACCGGCTCTCCTCGGTACCCTGCAGCTCCACCTTTGTTCCCCCTCCCCCTATTCGCAACAGAGACAGAGTCCCCCTAGTCCTTACCTTTCACCCCATCGCATACAACACATAATCCTCCGACATTTTCCCCACCTCTAACGGGATCCCACCACTCATCACTTATTCTCATTTCCCCCCCTTTCCACCTTTTGCAGAGACCGTTCCTTCTGCAACTCCCTGGTTAACTCATCCCTTCTCACCCAAACCAACCCCTCCCCCGGTACCTTCTCTTGCAACTGCAGGAGATGCAACATCTGTTCCTATACCTCCTCCCTCGACTCTGTCCAGGGACCCCGACAGTCCTTTCAGGTTAGGCAGAGGTTCACTTGCACCTCCTCCAACCTCATCTACTGTATCCGTTGTTCAAGATGTGGACTCCTATACAGCGGCGAGACCAAATGTAGACTGTGCGATTGTTTCGCTGGACACCCTTGTTCAGTCCGCCTGGATCTACCCGATCTCCCAGTGGCCAAACACTTTAATTCCCCTTCCTATTCGCACACTGACCTTTCTGTCCTAGGCCTCCTCAATTGTCAGAGTGAGGCTTTACGCAAATTAGAGGAACAGCATCTCATATTTTACTTGAGCAGCTTACAACCCAGTGGTATTAATATTGATTTCTCTAACTTCAAGCTACCTGTGCATTCCCTCTCTCCCTCCCTCACGCAAGTCATGTCAGGTTCTCGCTCTCACCTAGCAAACAGCTAACAATGGCCTGTTTCCTTTATCATCAATACTTTTTTGTACAGTTTTCATTCATTTGCTCTATATCTCTCTACATCACCATCTATATCTCTTGTTTCCTTTTCCCCCCGACTAGTCTGAAGAAGGGTCTCGATCCAAATGTCACCCATTCTTTCTCTCCAGAGATGCTTCGGCGTTTTGTGCCTATCTTCATGTTTAAACCACCATCTGCAGTTCCTTCCTACACACACTGAACAACATAGACTTGGGTTTATCTTTTTGCACTATTATTGATTGTTTGTTTTTATGTGTATGGGGTGATTCATCCGTAAGCGCCTACTTTGTAGTTTCTGGAAGCCCGATAATGAAACTTAAATTTTTACAACTTTGAATGTTGTTTCACATAGATGAACATCTCTACTATGGGAAAAATGTTTGGCGCAATCTTTTAGAGAATTTAATTCATTTTTTCCTCTACTTTTTCCAGATTGCCCATTGCATTCCATCATATCCGTCCCGTTTTTATGGTGAATAACCCTGTAAAATATAACTGATTTAAGAATATAAAATCAAATTTTTGTCGCAGTCTTTCAAATTATAGAGTATCTTACTCAAATAAACCACCAAAAAAAATCAAAAAAATATCTAACACATTGATTTTAAACCTTCGTAACAGTTCACTGCCGAAAATAGTGGTGATTTTCAGCAAGAATGGTAACCATCACATAACCTTTCACCAACTTTTCACCAATTACAATTGATAATTATGGTAATTGTTGTATTATTTTACACATTATGAGCATAAAATGCTCGTGTGACGGATATGACGCAGCGTGAGAGCAATGATCAATCAAGGCATCTCCATCACGCCGAGTCAGATCCGTCATGTGATGGAGATGCTTAAACCAATCTTCAGGCTCCAACAGTTCCTAAAGGTTGTGAACAGGATGCAACATAATGAACAGTGATTGGTGTTTCCTTAATACTGGTTTAATTCATTTTTTCTAATTTTGTTCATGTGAAAATACAAGGCAGCTACTGGGGCTGGGGCTCTGGATCTGTGGCTGGGACTCTAGATCTGGGGCTGGGGCTGGGGCTCTGGGTCTGCAGCTGGGGGTCTGAATCTGGGGCTGGGGGTCTGAATTTGGAGCTGGGGCTCTGGATCTGGGGCTGGGAATCTGGATCTGGGGCTGGGGCTCTTGAATCTGGGGCTGGGGCTCTTGAATCTGGGGCTGGGGCTGGGGATCTGGATCTGGGGATCTGGCGCTGGGGATTTAGATCTGGAGCTGGGGATCTGGATCTGGGGCTGGGGATCTGGATCTGGGGCTAGGGATCTGGATCTGGGGATCTGTGGCTGGGGCTGGGGCTCTGGAGCTGGGGATCTGGGGCTGGGGATCTGGGGGATCTGGATCTGGGGCTGGGGATCTGGATCTGGGGCTAGGGATCTGGATCTGGAGCTGGGGATCTGTGGCTGGGGCTCTGGATCTGGGGCTGGGGATCTGAGTCTGGGGCTTGGGATCTGGATCTGGGGATCTGGTGCTGGGGATTTAGATCTGGGGATCTGGCGCTGGGGATTTAGATCTGGAGCTGGGGATCTGGGGGATCTGGATCTGGGGCTGGGGATCTGGATCTGGGGCTAGGGATCTGGATCTGTGGCTGGGGCTCTGGAGCTGGGGCCAGGGATCTGGATCTGGAGCTGGGGATCTGTGGCTGGGGTTCTGGGGCTGGGGATCTGGGGGATCTGGATCTGGGGCTGGGGATCTGGATCTGGGGCTAGGGATCTGGATCTGGAGCTGGGGATCTGGGCTGGGGCTCTGGATCTGGGGATCTGAGTCTGGGGCTTGGGATCTGGATCTGGGGATTTGGTGCTGGGGATTTAGATTTGGGGCTGGGGATCTGGGGCTGGGGGATCTGGGGCTGGGGATCTGGATCTGGCGAATGTGGATCTGGGGCTAGGGATCTGGATCTGGAGCTGGGGATCTGTGGCTGGGGCTGGGGCTCTGGATCTGGAGCTAGGGATCTGGATCTGTGGCTGGGGCTGGTGCTCTGGAGCTGGGGATCTGGGGCTGGGGATCTGGGGCTGGATCTGGGGGCTGGGGGCTGGGGGCTGTGGGCTGAGGGCTGAGGGCTGACGGCTGGGGCTAGCGTTGGGGCTAGCGTCAACGTTAGGGAAGAAAATATAAGCTGGAGATGGAGCTAGATGGAGATCAGGGGTTACCTTACGTATGTGGCGTGATGGGAATGGTGGCCCAAGCCTTTAGCCCAGCATGGCCTCGCCGGAAGGCCATCCCTGGTAATATCGTTTAGACGAACAGCACATGGCAGGAACATATCTCCAAGTTTAAAAAAAAGACATTTTGATGGCAGTGATTAAAGGTACTTATCTCGCTATGCACCAAAAAGCTGAGTTTTCACACGCTTCTCGTGCCGCGAATCAGGAGAAATATCAGAGTAACTATCGAAGTCCGCGATCTTTTGAGGTCGGAAGTTCATGTCTATTCTATTTATCGCCATGTGGGATTGCTCAAAGGTGCGTAACGGTAAATGACTCCAATCGTCGAGACAGGGAAGGGTAAGATTTTAAATTTTATCAACAATACAGGAATATTTTTAAGCGTGATAAATATTTTAATTATTACTGCCTACCGTTTAAAAGTATTTTCGTTTCAGATAGATCCCCCACTAAAAGAATATGCTGACTTGAAATTTCACAAGTTACCATCGGTACATGCGGTTTCCGGGGGGGGGGGGGCATCGAACATTGGGGAAAAAATAAAAAAATAACTTTATTAATTTAGTGTTTAATCATTATGAGGATTATTTTTATTAACAATATAGAAAAAGAAGAAATGGGATAGAATTATGGATTTTCCTTATATACATCATCAATGTAGCAGGACACCAAAGTAGACACTTACTGAAGAATCACCCATGTATGTGGGTATGTATATATGTGTGTTTTATACATGCTGGACTTTTTTTTGTTTATTATATTGTTTACAGAGTACTATGTTTACATATTCTGAAGATAGACACAAAATACTGGAGTAACTCAGTGAAACAGGCAGCATCTCTGGAGAGAAGGAATGGGTGACGTTTTGGGTCGAGACCCTTCCTCAGACTAAGAGTCCGGGGAGAGGGAAACTGGAGATGTATGGATGGGTACAAAGAGAATGTATGGTGTGAAAATTACAGATCAGAGCAGATGATGATCAAGGAAATGTAGATTGGTTCATTGTTGGCTGAGGCGAAGGTCTGAAGCAGTGGTGACCAGGATGCTGAGAGACCAGATGGAGACTTGCTGCAGTATTCAGAATGATCCCATGATGAGGAGGCTGGAGCTCAAGGTGATGCTGACCCCCTGAGACAGGAGCCCTGACTGATGTCCCACACATCTCAGTGATGACCACGTGGGCAACCAGAGCCAGGGATGCATTGTCCTTTGGACAGATCCAGGTGGGAGGTGGTGTCTGTGTGGCACTGGGAGAGAGTCCTTGTCAATTGTCGGTAGCTCTTGCTCCGAGGTTTCCAGCCCATCCTGAGTGGTCAGGCACTACCATCACACGGCTGCTAAGGGGCAATGCCAGCTGCGCCAATACTGAGGCACCTGTTGCATATAGTCAACGTGAGACACAGCACTGATATCCGCACAACTATCAACCATCCATTTACACAGCAGCCAACCCACTCACGGTCACAGGGAGAACATGCAAACTCAACACAGACAGCACCCAATCTCAGAGTTGAACCTGGAGCTGTGAGACAGCAGCTCTTCTGGCTGCAGCACTGCGCTGCTCCTCACAAACTAAATTATAGTGAAGGCACTTTAGTCGTTTAACCACATCAGGTGGTGTCAGAAGGTGTTCGAGCATACAGCAGTAAATTCTGAAGCTGACAGATGTTGCTTTAAACAGTTAAATCCACCTAGTTGTACTGTAACCATCCAGTGACAGGCCAGAGTTGGGTTTAGACAGGTAAGTGTGTGACTAATAATGTCTGTGAGCACTGTCAGTCTGTAGCTTTTGCAAAACAATTGAATGTGTTCAGCCCAGAAACATTTGTTAGCCCAATGAGGTCGGGTAGGTGGGGGTGGGTGAGTTTCTAAGTGCAGTTTCTGGGCCCCAGTGTTTGAACTCTTTCCTTTCTATTTACTGCAACATCTTTAGCCTCAGAGAAGCCACCATTTTGTCCACCTCTGGCCCCGTCTCGGCCACTGGGGGTTTAGCTCCAGGGGGAAAGAAAACATCTCCCACCCTGTTCGAACATTCGGCGATCTCACCAGATGGTAGAGTAGAGGTCTTTGGATGGGGGCCGCTTTCTGTCCTGGGTGGTGGTTGAAAGGCCTGGTAACAACTGCCAGGTGCGGTGGGGAAGGTGGGCAGAATGCGGTTAGCTTCGGAGCTGCGAGCAGGCCGGTTGATGGTCACTACACCTTGTTTCTTGCCTCCCTCGTTCTCTTCAGTCCGCTGCCAGATATTCTAGCTGTGGTGCGTGCGGGCAGTGGTATCTGTGCGAGAGTGTGGCGTGCCGCCCTGCCAGAGGTTGCCGCACCATCGGGTCCCCAGGGTGGCAGTTGGTGGCAGTTGGCCAGAACATTCCACCCGCTTGAAGCTGATTGGCTGCCAGCCCACCTCTCCTGGCTGCCCATTGAAGATCCACCCTCCTCTGATTGGCTGACATTCCCCTGGCCCCAGGGAGAGCGAGCAGTGAGGTGAGGATGTGGCCAGGGATGGAGTTGATGACACGAGCTGCCTTTCTCCCCACTGATAACTCTCACCTAACTCTCCACCTTTACCTGTAACTGTCACCAGTCTCTCCATTCCTGACTGCAACTGCGCTGCTCTTTCTATTCCTGCCATAACTGTCACCGATTCCTCCATTCTTGTCTGTGACTTTCCTTGTCCCTACATTTCTATCACTTCATTATTCATTTCTTCGCCTCTGCCTATGGTTGTTATCACTCACAGCCAATTTTGGTTACTCTGCATAAGTTATTCTGTTTCAGAGCTGATGGCTGGAGTCCTGCTTTAGTTTAGTTTTGTCTATAACTGCTGTTTTTTAGAGTGGTTGTTACCTTGACAACCTTGTTGCAGACCTTGTCCTATCCAAACCACTCCCTGTCCTAGTCAAACCACCAACTCCTTCTGGAGTTGTACAGAGCCCTAGTGAGACCACACCTGGAGTATTGTGTGCAGTTTTGGTCCCCTAATTTGAGGACGGACATTCTTGCTATTGAGGGAGTGCAGCGTGGGTTTACAAGGTTAATTCCCGGGATGGCGGGACTGTCATATGCTGAGAGAATGGAGCAGCTGGGCTTGTGCACTCTGGAATTTAGAAGGATGAGAGGGGATCTCATTGAAACATATAAGATTGTTAAAGGTTTGGACACGCTAGAGGCAGGAAACATGTTCGCGATGTTGGGAGAGTACAGAACCAGGGGCCACAGTTTCAGAATAAGGAGTAAGCCATTTAGAACGGAGACGAGGAAACACTTTTTCTCAAAGAGAGTGGCAAGTCTGTGGAATTCTCTGCCTCAGAGGGCGGTGGAGGCAGGATCTCTGGATGCTTTCGAGAGAGAGCTAGATAGGGCTCTTAAAAATAGCGGAGTCAGGGGATATCGGGAGAAGGCAGGAACGGGGTACTGATTGGGGATGATCAGCCATGAACATATTGAATGGCGGTGCTGGCTCAAAGGGCCGAATGGCCTACTCCTGCACCTATTGTCTATTGTCGATTGTTACTCAGCAGCTTAAAGGTCATTTGTTTTCTCGTTTTTCCACTCCGTCATAGGGTCGGGGGTTATTCCATTCTTCGTGTTGGATAAACCAGCGCTGGTCAACAGTTGAAACCATTACTTCTGCTGTTCTCACAGATGGTTCTGCTCATCCCAAGGGCAGACTGGACAAATTTGTCTGTCTGTCTGTCTGGGGACCCTGATTTGGTGAGAGGCTTGAGGAAAGGTGATTGGTCGAACAGTAACAGATCAGTGTAGTGTCCCAGGGTCCATATGAAGCCTACAAGTTGGGTCACCTCTTGCCATGTTTTAGATGCTACCTGCAGAAAATTTGGTTTGAACCGGAGTGGATCGTGCTTGCAATAATTTCCAAGTGAAGTTGTACTAATGACGATCTTGGACCAGGCACTCCTGTGAGCTATCAATATTAGCTCACCTGACCCTGTCCAGAAAGAGGCCAATTATATCACCTGAAAACATTAATAGCAATGGTCTGCATCTTTCCACCCAAACTGGGCACAGAGGCTCCCACTATGACCCTGCTGGAACCAGCAGCATCTTTTGCCAATTTATTGATTTTCTCACCATTTAACGGAATGCCTACTGACTGGATGGTTTCAGTTGTCAAGAGCTACACATCCACCTTTGAGTGCACAGCATGCACTTAAGCTAACAGGGAATGCCTCTCAATCCTCCATTTCCTCAGTAGTGTGGCTACCACCGGCAATCTTTCAGTTTGACCCTTGTGGCCACTAAGAGTGAGCACCACAGGGCAGGATGTCCATCTCAGAAAGAGCTTCCAAGACCTCCAGAGAGACCTCTGACTAGCTGGACTAGTCTGATGAACAATGTGTTCTGGGCTCCGACTGCCTTCTCTGAGATGTGCTGCCTGAAATGGTGGGAAGATCTTCAGTTATACTCTCAAGACTTGATTGCTCTCTCCATGGAGAACAAGCACACCATGATGTCCTTGCCACAAGACTATACCATGTGGGTGCAGATGTCCGCCATGTCAGATAATGGTCACCCGCATACTATGTTCGTGAGCTGAGGGAAGCCATGCTGCTAGACATTTTCAGCGGCCAGTTCTGCCTGGGGATAAACCCTGGCAGAAGGGGCAAGGACTGCCTCTATTTCACTGGTTCCTCACATCAGGTCACTCTCCAACCACTGCAGCTGCATGCAGATACAATGGGGCATTTGGTAACCAGGATGGAGACAATGAGGCTTCAGTATTGCAATTTCCCAACATATTTGTTCTTCTAATTCTCATTGACTATTTGGGGGCCTGTAGTACACTCCCCAAAAGGTGATAATCTGTCAACTACCCCTTCATCTACCATCAATAATAAACCGTAACTAGTCGAGGCTCAGCACCAATGGCTATGCCATCCCATTCAGGATTTCTGATAGTAAAATTGGAAAATTACCCCGTCAGCATTTCAAAGGAAATGTTCCATCCATGGCTCAAGGTTTACGGTTCCATCTTCCATTCTCATTGTAACTTCATATCAACAGGAAATGCTACAACTGTACTTTCACCTCTTCCCTTCCTATCAGTAGTGACCCAAACCAGTGAAGCATTAAGTCAACAGTCCTTCCAATGTAATGCACTGGATATAGGGTTTGTGGCAACACTGGAACAATCAAAGGCAGGTTGATGATGAAATGAGAACATTTTCGTCCTCGTAAATGTGATATTTCAAATATTTATTTTTAATCACTTTACAAAAATTTCTAAACACCTGTTTTCGCTTCTTCATTCTGGGATATTGAGTGTAGATTGATGATAACAAAAAATAATTTAATCAATTTTAAAATAAGGCTGTAACGTAATAAAATGTGGAAAAAGTGAAGGGGTCTGAATACTTTCTGAATGCACTGTAAATGCAAGTCTTCCATTACCTTTCATGATTCAAAGCAACAAAAAATAAAACAAATTAATTTGACATAAACCTTTCCTCAATTGTAAATGTAAGAAATATTGCATAATTCCATTTTTTAAGCAAAGTAAGCAAAGAGAAAAACAGCAGCACTCAAGCACACAATTAAATTAGCATTGATGAAATAGCGCATATGAGGTCCCTCCTTGAACATGTTCACGTTGGCTGGTGCTTCGGGGAGTGCAGGACTCTCTGCTTCTTCCTTCTTATCCATCCCACAGAACCACAAAAGAAATGAAATCAGTTTCGGCCTTTGCTTGTCTGATCCACCTGCGAGGAAGAATGCAGTTTACTACAGGAAAACATCCAATAGTTCAAAGGCAAAAGTGGACAAAAAATAAAGATGTAGATGCTAGAATCTGAAACACAAAACAGAAATGCTGAAAGAGCTTAGCATCTGTGGAGAGAGAAATCAGGCAAAGATTCAGGCCAAAGACACTTCATCGGAACTGAGAAAGAGAGAAAACATGTTGGGCTGTAAAAGAGAAGGTGGAGAGGGCACTCAGAGGAACAAAGGGAACAAATACAATAGGGTGAAACGATGGAGAGGTCAACAACGTTGTCTGTGTGGAAACACAGGGGACTGCAGACGCTGGAAATTGGAACAACAATCTTCTGGAGGAATCATTTTGGGTACAAAACCCTGAATCCTGACTGAGAGAGGGGAGATAGCTGGTATAAAGAGGAGATAGGGAGGGTGAGACAAGGTCCAGAGGTGATTGGTGAACCTAGGTGAGAGCTCTGGTTGAGGTGTTGAGAAAGGAGGCATGCATCAGCGAATGCAATCAAGGCATAAAGACAATATAAAATGGATCAGGCAGGCAAGATAAATGAAAATCAGAAGAGATTCTACAAATATCTCTTGGGAAAGGGCACAAAAAGATGGGTGGACCAAAAAAGGATCAGAATATTTTTGGTCCAGAATGAAAAGGAAACATAGAAACATAGAAAATGGGTGCAGGAGGAGGCCATTCAGCCCTTCGAGCCAGCACCGCCATTCATTGTGATCATGGCTGATCGTCCGCTATCAATAATCTGTGCCTGCCTTCTCCCCATATCCCTGGACTCCACTAGCCCCTAGAGCTCTATCCAACTCCCTCTTAAATCTGAAAAGAATAGTACGTATAAATGGCCTGATACAAAGAGGCTGAACTGTATATTAAATAGCTATCTATCATTTCACTCATTCCTGACATTCCCTCTGTCCCCCCCCCCCCCTTCTCTGTTACTTATTTTCTTAGTTCTGAAACCTGAAGCATCAACTGATTTCTCTGGCCACAAATGCTTTTCACCTGGCTGAGCTCTTCCAGCATTTCTTACTTTATTTAGACTATGTTTTGAATGGTCAGTTGATTTCCACCAGGTGGCGCAAGCAATGGCTGCCTCGCCAATAGTCTGTCTGTCCTTTCCTTCTTTATGTTTAGTTAGTATGTGTTAAATTATATTTTTAGTGTTCTTTAGCTTGTTTTATGTGGGGGGGGTGGAGGAAAACCTTTTTCTAATCTCTTACCACGCCGTATTGTATCTCCGTCCGCACTGCGGCCTAACATCGAGGAGTTGGTGGGCTTTGCTGGAGACCACATTTTGAGAGCTCCATCACGGGTGCCTACAGACTTACCATCGCGGAGCTCACGATCCCTTTGCTAGGGATCGATCTCAGAGTTCCAACCGTGGGTGCTTGCGGACATAACATAACTGAGCCCGCGGTCTCCGGTCAGAGACCGACATCGGGAACTCCAAGCCACAGGAGTTTTCAACTGCTCCGATGCGGGGGTTTCGATCGGCCCGACGCGGGAGCTTCAACCGCCAGCTGCAGGAGCTTTGATCGCCCCGACAGATGGTTCAACTGCCCCGGCCGTGGGAGAAATAAAGAGGAAGAAGATTGGACTTTTTTGCCTTCCAATACAGTGAGGAATGTGGGGAATCTGCTGTGGTGGATGTTTATGTTAACTTTTATGTGTTTGTGTGTCTTGTTGCTTTTTTTTCATATGGCTGTATGGTAATTCGCATATCGCTCTACCTTATTTGGTACTTGTGACAATAAAAGACCTTTGAAAGTGCATCAGTCCTGTGAAGAATAGTCTCCTGCTTGGCGACTGACCATATGGAGAACTTGTACACCCTAAGGAATTGTTTGTATTCCAAATAGCGAGTTTTATTCACAGTGCATTAAGTGACAAAGTGTCCGCCATTGTCACTTCAGAAGAGGAGATCCTTCCAGAGTACATTCCTCACCTTGATCCTTATGTGACCCATGTGATGAAGATTTAATGTGGAGTAGACTAAACAGTCTCACTCTTTCTTTGGTGAAAGCCTTTTGCACCTGCAGCAGATGTACCTTTAACATCCTGCTCACTAATATACTGCAAACATAAATTCAGAGAATCCCACTACAGGTCCTCCCCAGGTTACCAATGATCGACTTATGCACAGCCTATACATACAAATGAGCATTTGGGAGACTGTCAGGATGGATTTGGTGGCTGCAGCAGGGCTGTAGTCATCTTCTGTTGTATGCGAACTCGGTTCGCGGCAGTATCTGAACGGTTGAATTAAACTCCCTGGTTCAACTGACGTTCTTGGTTGGCTGATGTTACCATGTAAGATACATTGCCGAGCGGCCACATTTCTGACATTAACTGTTCGGGAAGGAAATCCTGTTGTAACTTGGGGATGACGTACATCCCACAATCCATGAGAGCTGTTGGAATTGCAACCCAAAGTACAGTACCCTGAAATTCACCCACACTAGTCCTACCCTTAAACCAGGCTAAAAGCGAGTTGGAATTTTAGGAGCACGTTTCACACTACAAAAATGTAGAAATTGATTAGACATTATTAGTGCCTTGTCTTTTAATATGAAAATGTCATCACAAAGTATTCCTTACCTACTGAATTATGGATATGGCTCAAGTTGATGATTTCCACTGAATTAGTCTTATCTTCAAGTTGTTCTGGATAAGTGTGAGATATGTTACATAGAACAGTACAGCACAAGAACAGGCCTTTCAGCCAACAATGTCCACACCAAACATGATGACAAGTTAAACTATTCTTCTCTGCCGGCACATGATCCATATCTCTCTGTTCCCTGCATATTCATGTACTGTATCTGTACAAAAGCCCTTAAATGCCACCACAGCATCCGCCTCCACCACCACCCCTGGCAGTACGTTCCAGGCACCTACCATTCTCTGTACAAAATATACCACACATCTCATTTCAACATTGCCCCTATCACTTTAAAGTTACATCCTCTAGTCATTAAATGTCAATGACATTTCCACCCTGGAAAAAAGGTTCTAACCATGTACCTCACCTATGTCTCTCATTTAGAGAACTAGAGGACATAGGTTTACGGTGAGAGGGGGAAAGTTTCATGGGAATCTAATGGGCAACTTTTTCACACAGAGGGTGATATATGGAATGAGCTGCCAGAGAAGGTAATTGAGGCAGATATTATAACCACTTTTAAAAGGCATTTGGATAGGTACGTGGATAGGAAACGCTTAAAGGGATATGGGCCAAACACGGGTAGGTGTGACTAGTGTAGATCGGGCAGCTTGGCCAGCATGGGCCAGTTGGGCCAAAGGGCCAGTTTCTGTGCTGTATGACTATGACTCTATAATTTTATATACTTCTGTCAAGCCTCCCCTCAGCCTCCGATGCTCCAGAGAAAACAATCCAAGTTGGTTCAACCTCCCCTTATAGCTGACATCCACTAACTCAGGCAGCATTCGGGTGAACCTCGAAAGCACTCTCTCCAAATCCTCCCGGTAATGGAACGATCAGAACTGCACACGATACTGCAAATGTTTCCAAACCAAAGTCCTATAAAGCTGCCACATGACTTCCTGACTCAATGCCCTGACTAATGAAGGCACGTATACCATAAGCCTTCTTTACCACTCTATCTACTTGTGTTGGCAGGGAGCTTTGGATTTGGACTCCAGGATCCCTCTGTCCATCCTTGCCATTAATTATATACACTCCCCTTACATTCGACCTCTCAAAGTCCAACATCTCACATTTGCCAGATGAAACTCCATCTGCCATTTCTCTGCTCATTTACATAGCAGATCTATATCCCTTGTACACATTGACAACCTTCCACCAATTTTGCTGTAAGCTGCAAAACATACTAACCAACCCATTTACATTTGCATAGTGGTCGTTTACATATATCACAAAAAACAGAGGCTCCAGCACAGATCCTGTCGCATTAGGTGTCAATCCCGTTGCATTACAAGCTAAAGCAATGTGAGGGGAAGATTCCTACCTGTCATGACAGTGATGTCATTTGTATTGCTGATTTCCTCTTGGTTCTTTTGATCAGATTGTCTCACACCAGGTATTGGTAAATCTGGTGTAGGAAATATTCTGTTAATTATTATCAAAATGTTTGAGTAACATGCAATGCCTGCAACCCAATCTGGCTAAATAAACCATCCCTTCTCAAGAACATCCAAGACAATAGACAATAAATAATAGGACAATAGACAATAGAGTGTTTAGTTGTCAGATGCATTGGATATGAATTGCAACAATAACATCTTACTCGTTGCAGCGTTATAGGAATATTAGAAGCAAAACCGTACAAGTATATAAACAATAAATTATCAGTTATTCTAAGTAAACTAGTTTAGTTTATTATTGTTGCATGTACCATGGTACAGTTAAAAGCTTTTTGTTGCATTCTATCCCGTCAGCGAAAAGACCTTGCATGATTACATTCAAGTCATTCAGTGTACAGGTACAAGTTAAAGGGTATAACTTTTAGTGTAAGATAGTGTTCAATAAAGTCAATTTAAAGATAGTTGAAAGATCTGCAATGAGGTAAATGGGAGGTCAAGACTACACTCTAGCTAGTGAGAGGGTGGTTCAGTTGCCTGATAACAGCTGGAAAGAAACTGTCCCTGAACCTGGAAGTGTGCATTTTCAAACTTCTGTACCACTTGCCCAAGGTGAGAGGGGAGAAGAGGGAGTGACCAGGGTGAGACAGGTCTTTAATTATGCTGGTGGCCTTGCTGAGCTGAGTGAACTGTAGATGGACCATGAAAGTGCAAAAGTCAAAGGCCTTTTTGTCCTTTTTTTTAAAAGCAGGACAAGGTACTGCACAATCAATGTAATCAATCTGGCCAACACAGTGGCACAGCGGTAGAGCTGCTCCTACTCAGCGCCAGACACCTAGGTTCAATCCTGACTATGGGTGCTATCCTACGGAGTTTGTATGTTCTCCCTTGGACGGTGTGGGATTTTTCCAGGTATTCTGGTTTCCTCACACATCCCAAAGACATATATATTTGCAGGTTAATTGACTGCTGCTAAATCCCCCTAGTATGTAGGACATAGAACTAGCTTATGGGTGCTCGATGGTCAGCGTGGACTCGTGGGCCGAAGGGCCTGTTTTCCACACTGTATCTCTAACTTAATTAAACTAATGTCAATCATCAACAATGTGATAAAAGCAATCATTACCAGTGTTATGAAGTGGCATTTATCATCAGTGACTGACTCCCCGATGCCCAGTTTGGGTTTTACCAGGACAACTGAGCTCTAGACCTAATCAGAACATTGGTCATGGATCAAAATGTTGAACTCCATTGGTGAGTGAGGATGATTTCTGGACACCCAGGGCAGATGTTTGGCTTACTTTGGCATGAAGGAACCCTGGGAAAACCGAAGCCAGAGGCCATCGATGGGTCAACACTCCCATGGATGGAGTAAGACACAAATTATGTTAGTTGTGTTTGTCCAACGTCAATCTTCCCAGCCCAAGGACATCACTGCACGAGTTCTAAGGCAATATCCTGGGCCCAACATCAGCTACTTCATCAGTGACCTTTCTTTCATCAAGTCCGAACCAGGAATATTTGCTAATTATTGCACAATGGTCAATTTCATTTACCATATAACAAATTAACCAGTTAATGCCTGCAGGCATGACCTGGACAATGTTTAGGCACTAGCTATTAGGTGGCAAGTTATACTCACAGCACATCAGTGCCAGGAGATGAACACCTCCAACAGGAGAGAGGTTAGTTATCTACCTCGACCTTGCTCTTTCTCCAACAATATCCAATATAATTGATCAGAGACTCAACTGAACGAGCACATAAAAGATGTGGCTTCAAGAGCTGGTCAGAGGCTTAGTATTCTGGAATGGGTAACACCCCTCCTGACATCCGAGGCGTTCTCACCATTTGCAATGTATAAGCCAAGAGCTACTTTATGAGGGTGGCCTCAGAAATCTCTAAGAAGCTTGACATCATCCAGGATAAAACAGCCCATTTGATTGGCACCCATTAACCACTATAAAGATTCATCTTCCCCCCTCCTTTACACAGATGCACCATCTCCAAATACACTACAGTTACTCACCCAGTCTATTCCAGCTGCATTTTCCAAACCCACAATCACTACCACCAAGAAGGACAAGGGTTGCTGGAGCATGGAAACACCATCACAATCAGGTACCCCTTCAAGTCACAAAATGGGAATTATATCGCCAGTGCTTCACCATAGCTATGTCCAATTCCTTGAACTCCCTTCCCAACAGCACTATGGGTGCACCTTCACCAAAAGATCTGCAGGGATTCACATTGATGACTCTCCCACCTTCTCAATGGCAATTACTGAAGGAAAATTAAGGATGAGCAATAAACATTGGCTTCACCAGTGATTCAGTGATACTGAAATATAGATGAGAGGAACAAAATCATTTTCTTCCTTCATCTCCCAGGCGAGTGGGAAAGCTCGGAAGCGTTGTTCAAAGAAGAGGCTTCAAGAAATTTTCCAAAGGACAGTAGTGTGACTTCCTTTCCTCCATCTACAACCTACCTGCTCACAACTGAATACGTGAGAACTTTCAGTGTGACATGAAACTGGTCTTCAGCTGTCTCATGGGTCAGCTCAGTTGCAGTTGTAAGGCCCATGTGCGTACTGGTGGACTGTTGATCATTATCAAGGTGCTTGGTTCAGACCTGTGTGTCCCTCAACCTCTGGCTTACCTGCTTCGGCCTGGCTTGCCACAGAGTTGACTTTGTCGGAATGGGTGAACCAGGTCAAGCGTTTAATCTGTAAAATTAAGGAGGAGCGGTTATGACACAATAGACAATGATATTAAACATGGTGTGGGAGGCTGCGGCGCGACCGACATTTGCAGCCATCCCTGCAGTCCGTCTGTCTTTCTTTTATTTTTGTCCCATTGAATGTAGTTTGTTGTGGTTTTAATATTGTTTTTAGCTGTGTATATGTGGGGGGCGGAGGGGGACTTTTAAATCTCTTCCCTGTACGGGGGGGACCCGACCTTTTCCCTGTCGGGTCTCCATTGTCGTTGGGGCCTAGCACCGTGGAGTGGCCTCCAACCTGCGGACTTACCATCGTGGGGCTGGCCGGCTTCGGAGCTTGGAGAGCTGTGGTGGCGGGCGGCTGCGACCCGACTCCGGAGCTCGAAGGCTCCAGCCGCAGGTCTGGTGGACGGTGACATCGGGAGCTCGCGGATCCCTGGTGGGAGACCGCTTTTCGGAGCTCCCGCAACAACAACTTCTCCCGCCCGAGTTGCGGGGTTGAAAATGACCCTGAGTGGGGCCTTACATCGCCCGGCACATCTTTAACGGTCACGGGACTTGCCATCACCTGCCGGGGGCTCCAACATTAAGACCCGGAGCGGGGCCTTACATTGCCCAGCGCGGCCTTAACGGCTGCAGGACTTGCCATCACCCGCTGGGGGCTTTAACATCGGGAGAAGAATGGAACAAAGGGGAGAGACAAGACTGACTTCCATGACAATGAGGAGGAGATTCACTGTGATGGATGGTTGTGTAAATTGTGCTGTCGTGTGTCTTCGCTCTTTTCTTGTATGACTGCAGAAACCAAATTTCATTTGAACTTAATTTGAGGTTCAAATGACAATAAATAAATTGTATAATTGTATAATGATTCGAGCTCACCATACCATATCAAAGGAATGCTTTTCACTCGACCTCTCCACAAAACCAGTGGTCAGATGCAATATGTGCATGCATTGCAATCTGTGCAAGTCATTCCCACTCACCTCCTCACCCCATTCCCCAGGGTGGACAGCTGGGCATAACCCCCCCCCCCCCCCCCCCACACCCCCCCCCCCGTGGCATTCTTTGATTTCAGAGCCAGAAAGGATGTACATGGAGCTCCAGAAACTCACATGTTCAATGAAAAATGAACTGGAACTTACCTGCATTAGGCTCTAAACTTTCCACACATTTACCTCCCACTCTCTCATTCTCATTTTTTTCCTTTAGTACAGTTCAGTTTATTTGTCATGTGCGCTGAGGTACAGTTAAAAGCTTTTTGTTGCGTGCTAACCAGTCAGCAGAAAGACAATACATGATTTAACACACCTTTAAGATGTTTCCATGCTGCATGTCTATACTAAACTAAACTCACCAACACTCCTTCGACAGCACCTTCCAAACCCATGACCTCTACTAATCAGAAGGTCAAGCGCAGCAAAAACATGGCACACCACCATCTCGAAGTTGCCCTCCAAGCTACATACCATCCTGACTTGAAAACGTATCACCATTTCTTCAACATCACTGTGTCAAAATGCTGGAACTCCTTTCCTAACACCATTCTGGGTATATCCACATCTCAGTAATGGCAGCAGTTCAAAAAGACATCTCACTACCACCTACTCAAGGGAAATTAGGGCTCAGCCTGAAAAGCCCACAACCGTAAATATGAATTCCTTACCTGCTCAGGGTGCGGAGGCTTGGTGCTGAGACTGATGACCACCACCATGATCAGTGTGAAGACAGAGAGAAGGATGGAGAAGTGGAGGTAGTGAACGTGTTTGGTGATCAGTGGCCGGTTGTCCAGCTGACCACACAGAGGCTCAGGGTAAATAAAATCCAGAACCATTCGACAGCAGCCGACCAGGACCCCCAGTAGGAGGCCCCAGAATGCACCCTGTGCATAGAAAAGGGAGACAAACGAGTGGATATTGAGTGAAATACTCACATGCTCCTCCTCTGCAGGATTGTTTGCAAACATCACAAACACAAAATTAAATTGGCCAAATAATGCAGAAGTCTGAGATGCACTGAGCCAGGGCTTGGTGTGTGCTGCTCACATCAATGGGCTGCAGCTTCAAGCCACACTCCAGTGCCTAGAACATACATCTTCAGCCCAGTGTGCTCCAGCACAGACCAGCAGGTGTGCTCCGCTATCACAGGAGAGACCAGTGGAGGTTTCCGGCTGACATTGTTCACTGAAATAGATGATCTCGTTACTTTGTGTGGGGGCCGCAGTGAGAGATCAGGACTCACACTCCTTATATTGCAACCTTACAGTAACAATAAGCTGAGTGGAAGTTTAATGCTCTGGTATTTTATTTAATTCTTCACATGTTTAAATTATAATGTTTTATTTTTAATTGTCTACTCTGTCGTGTTGTTACTTGCGAGCAAAGCCCCAAGGCAAATTCCCTATTTGCATACATATTTGACTAATAAAATGTATTAAATTCAAATTCAAAAGTTTGAGCACCAAGGAGATGACAGAACTCACATTAACTTTTGCCTACTAGTTCTCACTTGTGCTTGGCTTGGGTCATGTTCACTCACATGTTTCTCAATCTCAGCACTTCCTTCACCTGATCCTCATTACAAGATCAATGGTCAGTTTCTCTCATTTGCATTGTCACAGTTTGGACCTCATCTAAAGCATGAACAAAATAATAAGGTAAAGCAAACTGCAACAACATAAAATGACCCAAATCTCCTGAACACTACTATTTGTTACAGAATTCGCAGGAGCTTATCACAAATCTACTCGCGAAGAATCCTAAAGCAAATAAATTGGAGATGTTGCAAAGTCTGAAATTAAAATAGAGAGGTCTGGAAATAGTCAGCAAGGCAGACAGCATCTATGGAGTTAACATTATAGATTGATAACTTTTAACCACAACTGGTCAGATATGATACAAACTAGAAAGACTGGTCATCTGAAACTGTAAAATTTAATGTTCTCAGTTTGAAGATACTTTTCACTGAAGCCGTAACTTCAGTGAAACAGTATAAAAGGACAGCCAGAGTGAGCTGTATAGGATTGTGATGAACAATTAAGAGGAGTGATAACAGGGTCATCCTTGTGGTTTGGATGGAGGTTTGAGAGATTAGATTAACATAGCATGAGAACGTCCTGACGGTGAAAGACATGATTAAGGGGAAAATAAGATATCTCATAGATAGTGGAAGTCCCATCGTCAGAACAGATACCACCTCTTGGGTGGGAAGATAACAGTCAAGGTGGCTGTGGAAATTTATGGGCCTGCATTGAAAGTTAGTAGATAACATTTATCCCCAAAACGGTGATGGAGAAGTCAAGAAGGAAAGATCCATCTGTGCACCATGTGAGCCGGATAGAAACAGGCAGCAAAGACAATGAAACTGAAATTCTGTAAGGGAGCAGGAAGCAGCTCCAATATAGTCATCAGTGTGGGAGATAAAGTGGTGAGAAAGAGGGTTTGTATAGGACTGAAACAATGATATTGCATGGTCCCCAGAAAGAAACAGGGAAAACTTGGGCCTATGTGAGTTTCCATAGCTACACTTGTGATCGAGAGAAAGTGAGGAGAAGTTGGTCAAGCAGACGAACGACAGTGGTTACAGGAAATGGAAGGGTGATGGCTTGGGCCTCTGGTTAATGAAGAATTGGAGCGTCCCTCCGCCACCCAGGATAGGTTGGAGATGCTGAAGGTAGAGAAGGACTGGACATTCATGCTGAAGATGATTGGTATCAGGAATCTCGATAGTGACGTCACAGTTGTCATGTGGCAATGGATATCATCTTCCGACATATTATTCCACATCCTGAACAGATACTGCAGGTGAGGCTGCTAAAGAAGATGAGAGCCCATGGTATTAGAGGGAAGATACCAGAAAGCTGGCTGAATGGCAGAAGACAAAGATTTGGAATGAAGGGGTTTTTTCTAGTTGGTTTTCTAGAGGCTAGCTGTGTTCCGCAGGGGTCAGTGCTCAGGCCACTACTCTTCATGTTGTATATCAATGATTTGGAAGAGGAAATTGAAGGCTTGGTGACCTAGTTTGCGGATGATATGAAGATAGTTGGAAGAGCAGGTAGTGTACAGAAACTAGGGACTCTGCAGATATAGTGTAGCAAAGTGTGCAATCATGCATTTTGGTAGTAGGAATAAAGGTGTAGACTATTTTCTAAATGGGGAGAGGATTCAGAAATCAAAGCTGCAATGGGATTTGGGAGCGCTGGTGCAGGAGTCCTAAAAGTTAATTCGCTAGTTGATTCAGTAGTAAGGAAGGCAAATGCAATGTTAGCATTTATTTGGGGAGGTCTATAATATTAAAAAAACAGGGATATAATGCTGAGGCTTTATAAGGCACTGGCCATATTGCGTTTGAAGTATTGTGAGCAGTTTTGGGCACCATATCTGAGGAATGATGCGGTGGCATTGGATAGGGTCCAGAGGAGGTTTACGAGGATGATTTCAGGAATGATTGGGTTAACATATGATGAGTATTTGATGGCACTGGGCCTGTAACCCACTGAGGCTGGAGTTCAGAAGGATGAGGGGCAGGACCTCATTGAAACTTACCAAATAGTGAAAGGCCTGGAAAGAGTGGATGCAGAGAGGATGTAGCCTCAGAATAAAAGGATGTACATTTAGAAACGAAATGAGGAAGAAATTATTTAGTCAAAGAGTAGTGAATCGGTGGAATTCATTGCCACAGATAGCAGTGGAGGCCAAGTTATTGGGTATTTTTAAAGCAGAGATTGGCAGATTCTTGATTAGCAATGGTGTCAAGGTTTAGAAAAGGAAAGATAATGGGGTTGAGTGGGAAAGACAGATCAGCCATGATTGAATGGCGGAGTAGACTCGATGGGCTGAATCTGCTCCTATGACTTATGAACTTATGCTTGCTGGAATTAGACTGGAGCTTTATATGGGTATAGACAATCTGTTAAGTGCCCAGATTAATAGAACATATTCAGTCCTCAGGACTGTGCACTCAAGAAGTTGGGCAGGACATATCCCAGTGTTGCCCCCTGCTCTATCCACAGAGGGAGTGCAAGAGTTTGACCATGAGTCTGCTCAGGCTCTCTCCATCCCTCCCAGAGGACCAGGCCTTCCAGAGGACCAATACTGGTTACATTGCTGACATTTTCAATCTAACAAATAATATTAACAACTGAAGGTAAAATAAACACACACCATCTCATTTGTCCGTCTCCAGAAGCATCCAGCCATGAAGACCACTGCCACCGGAGGCTGCAGGTAGGAACTGATGGACTGGATGTACATGAAGAGCTGGCCACCTTGGCTCATTTTCACTAGAGGAATCCAGAGGACAGACAGCACCACCAGAACCAGCACAAACACCCTATAGTGCAGACAAAAGCAATGTGAACATTGGTACACTGGAGCCTGGCTTATATTCAATGCCAGTTGCATGACAGTCCGGAAACCTTTCTGTAGTCTGTTTCTCTGAATCCAACAACCTGGTTTCCTCGTAACCACTTCAAAGGAAAAGTTTATTAATAAGAAGATGGGATGAATCGATTACCTCATATAAATTCAGCGGGTTTTCCAAAATGAATCAAAACCCATTGGTGAGCTCCTGATTGCATGTAATTTCAACTCCTGTTGGAGAGTCATCGAGTTATATAATGATACAGTGAAACAGGCCCTTCGGCCCAATTCGTCCACACCGGCCAACAATGTCCCAGCTACATTAGCCCCACTTGCCTGCACTTGGTCCATATCCCTCCAAACCTGTCCTATCCACGTACCTGTTTAACTGTTTCTTAAATTATGGGATAGTTCCAGCCTCAACTACTTCCTCTGGCAGTTTGTTCCATACACCCACCACACTTTGTGTGAAAAAGTTACCACTCGGTTTCCTATTAAATCTTTTTCCCTTCACCTTGAACCTATGTCCTCTGGTCCTCGATTCTCCTACTCTGGGCAAAGGACTCTGTGCATCTACCCGATCTATTCCTCTCATGATCTTATACACCTCTATAAGATCACCCCTTATCCTCCTGCGCTCCATGGAATAGAGACCCAGCCTACTCAACCTCTTTTCCTTTCTCAACCCTTTCAAGCTTGGCAATATCTTTCCTATAACATCAGACTGAGCCTCTTGGTATTTCTGTGTATGATTAGAATCACAGAAGAGGTTCAGGGTTATGCCCTTTGTTCATGGACTAAATATCTGTCTCCCAGCAACTCCTCATTTTCCTACCTGCCAACAACCATGAGCTCCCACTCGGAGCAGAGGGGCCGGAGGTGATGCCAGATGTCCATCGTAAATAAAGTGCTCGCGCTGTTGAAGATTGAAGTGAGTGAGGACATGAGAGCAGCAATCATGACTGACATCATCAGGCCACGCAGTCCTGCAGTGGGAGAGTGCAAATCAGTACAGGTTAAACCAGGTTCCTGCCAGGAACTGAGTTGCAGCAAGACTGATAGCATATCAAACTAACCCAGTGAGCACTGCCCATCCACCACCTCCACCTCCAACTTATTCCCTGGGAATCAGTCAATCTTACTTCACTATCGCCACATCCCCCTGTGCACAGCACAGTATTGGCTGCTCCTCGGTGGCTGTTTGGTGGTTACACATGGCCATGGGCTTGTGTGCCAATGCTTTGGCACCTTCGGATGTGAAGAAACTGCTCAGACTTAGATGTTGCAATAGATCCCAAGTCCTGGAAAATTGTATGATGATCATGGAAACGGTTTCAGGAAGACAGACAAATTAGAGGAATATCAGAGCAAAGAGGGAGGGAAGTGATTAAAAAGACTGTTTGCTCGGCTATAGGAAGGATATGATTAAGCTCGAGAGGGTGCAGAAAAAATTCATAAGAATGTTACCAAGGCTGGAGTACTTAATCTATGAGGAGAGACTGGATAAGCTGTGACTTTTTCTGAGCAACGATGAAAGCTGAGGGGTGACCTGATAGAGGTATGTAAAATTACATAAACGGACCTAGATTGGGTGAATGGTCACAGTCATTTTCCAAAGGTAGGGGAGTCTAAAACTAGAGGGCATTTGTTTAAGGTGAGAGGGGAAAGGCTTGAAGGGGATCTGAGGGTAAGTTTTTCTCACTTACGGTGGTGGGTATATTGAATGAACAGTTGAAGGTGGTGCAAGAGGCAGGTACAAATACAATGTTGGACAGATACATGGATAGGAAATGTTTAGATAGATGTGGGTCATATACAGGCAAATGAGACTAGTTCAGCAAGCCAATTGATCAGCATCGATATATTGGACTGAAGGAACTATTTCTGTGCTCAATTACTTTATGGTTCTGTGGGTGGGTAGGATCGAATGACCTAGATCTCCGCTGCATGTTCTACGTACCTCCTGGCATTAACTCCATTACCAACTTCGGGTAGGCAATGTCCGAGCAACCAACTGGGTTACCGCAGATCCTACGGCAGGTTTCGGCATCAGCACAAGCCACCTGATCTAAAACAAGAATGAGAATGGGAGTGAAAGCTTGCTGAGCTGCAGGAGCATGGTGCATGGGTAATCTCCAATGGTTCTCCGCTTACCTGGAAAGAGCACTCTGCTGACCATGCCTGGGAGGACCATTACGAAGACAGGCAAGACTTTCAAATAGGCAGCGAACAAGGAACCACCCTTGGCATGGAGGAGTGTCCTGGCAGACAGGGACCTCTGGACAATTACCTAATGTTTGAGACAATGGAAAAAGATCATCAAGTGTCAACATGCTGGGAACATGAGCCTGCCGATTCTGACCGCCGTGAGGGAGGGGCTCAGGAAGCTGATCTACATCTTCATCCCTTGTTGAACTGATGATACACAGCAGGTATGGAGGAACCAATGTAATGTCAGGAATAGCAACAGAGTTTGGAAACACCAGGAAGGAACAAAGTTAAGGGAAGGTAAACCAGGACTAATATAAGAAAACAGAATGTTGTACCTGGTCTGTGCACCAATACCAGATGGAAGGGATTGTCATTCCAATCAGTACACCCGGCCAAGGGAAGTCAGAGGTCACAGGATCCCGGAAAATATGGAAAGCATCTTTTCTTGGATAGCCACAGGAGGTGTTGAGATCACGAACACTTGGAATGGCAAAGAAGTAGGTCTCCTGAAGTGCTGAGTAACCTCCAATTTCATTGAAAGCTGTGGAACAGACAGCTGTGTCACTGGGCTTGAAGAAACTTAGTAACATATCCAACACTGCTTCATGAAATAATCAACTTCTCTTCGATGTTTTATTTTATAGCTTCTCCTGCAAAGAGTGCGCTTTAGTTCCACAACCAATTAGACCTCATTCTCTGAACCGAGGCCTCAGGTCTACCACCGCTCTCTGCTCTAATCCTGGAGAACACACAAAGAAGGAGATGATTGCCTGCGAGAAGGAATGATGAAAGTTTATCAGCCTGGTTCCGAGAAATAATGGGATTTTCCAATGAGGAGAGATTGAGTAAGTTCCTTGGAGTTTAGATGAAGAGGATATCTCATGAGGGCTTTGAAAGGGTCAATGTGGAAAACTACCTCTCCAGAGGAAGGGTTGTGGAGCCAGGAGAAATAGATGATGACAGATTTAGGTTGAAATATTGAGAAAGGTTGGGCCTTGTGAGTTGACGGAATTAACTGCCCAGGAAAGGGATGGATTCTGAATCACTCGCATCTGGAACAACGGAGGGGAAGGGGATCAAGTAATGTGCTGGAAGGACAGAAAGAGAAGGTTTACTATAAAACTAGATAGCAAAGCGGACAGGTTGAACTGGTTCTGAGGTCGCATCTTCTTTATATTCAGACTGCATTTCCAAACTTGAGTTTGGAGCTAAACCAAGAAAAGTGAACATTGAATACAGCAATGCGAGGGTATATACGACAGCATAGCCAACTGTTGCTCTAAACAATGTGCTTGTAATATTCTGCATTAAATAGCCTAACCAAACTGCTCGCATTGGTGAGGAGCAACCCAGTTCAGAGCAGGATCGGCAACTGTCCAATAAGCTGAGGCAGAACACCTCCTCCTCCTGATCATCCCTGTAACAATCATCATTGGATGTGAGCATATGTTCACTGCACCCATGCTCAGTGGAATTGTGGGGCACACCAGATTAGAGAAAGGGTAACCAATGGACACCCCCACCCACCCCCATCTACCATGCGGGCACAATCAGTCAACATGGGACTAAAATCCCATCACAATCATTGGTCCTGACCAATACCCATTCTGGTGCTCTCAGGGAGACTCTAAATTAATTTGGTAAGGCTAGTACACACTGTATGCAGAGTGCACCATCTACAAAATGCACTAGTTACTCACTCTGATTACTCTGAAAGCATCTCCAAACACACTACTAGCATGTTCCCCTCCAAGTCACAAACTATCCTGACACAGAAATATTTTGCTGATCCTTCACCGTCACTAGGTGTAGATCCTGAAACTCCCTCTTCAACAGTACTTTGGGAGCATCTACACCAGATGCACTACAGGTCCAGGAAGAGGATTCACCAACAGCTCCTCGAAGGTAATTAGAGATGGGCAATAAAACTCTCCTGCAATGCCCATGTTCCGACAAACGCTTCAAAGGACGTCTTAATTTGATTTGGAAACTATCTTTGAATGTTCAGCTGAATTCCACTCACCGTATCCCATGAGAATCAGAGCCCCAATCAGCATGATGATGGTCTGGAGTGCATCAGTATATATCACTGCTGCGAGCCCACCTGCCCAAAGAAATACAGAAATAACCTCTGCCCAATGGTGTAAACATCACTCGCCGTAGCCAAAGGGAAAGTTAGTCATAGAGTGATGGAGAGCAACATCACGGAAACAGGCCCTTCGACCCACTGGCCATCACACACTCATTATTACTCTAATTCTACCCTAACTCATTTTATTCTCCCCACATTCTATCATCTCCCCAATCCACCCCTAGATTCTACCACATCTACATGGCCGTACGATGGCAGCCTCGCCAACAGTTTGTCTCGTCCTTTTTCTTCTTTTGTTGTTTTTAGTCTGTTAAATGTATGTTTAGTTTTCTATTATGTGGGGGGGGGGGGGGGGAGATACTTTTTAAAATATCTTTCCTCGACGGAGATGTGACTTTTTGCTTATTGTATCTTCGTCCGTGCTGCGGCCTAACATCGTGGAGCTGGCGGCCTCTTGCTGGGGATCAACTTCGTGAGCTCCAACCGTAAAAGCCTGCAGACTTAACATCGTGGAGCTTGCAATCCCTTTGTCAGGGATCGACCTTGGGAGCTCCAGCCAGGGGAGCCTGTGGACCTAACATCGTGGAGCTCGCAAGTCCCTTGGTTAGGGACCAATTTCGGGAACTCCAAGCCGCAGGAGCTTCCACCGCCCCGATCGCGGGAGCTTCGATCACCCCGACTGCAGATGGTTCGACTGCCCCGTCCACGGGAGAATGAGGACAGAAGATAAGACTTTATTGCCTTCCATCACAGTGAGGGAAGTGGGGAGCCGCTGTGGTGGATGCTAATGTTAAGTTTTATGTAGTTGTGTGTCTTGGTGCTTTTTTGGTACGACTGTTGGCAAATCAAATTCCTTGTATGTTTACATACTTGGCAAATAAATTAATTACAATACAATACATATCAAGAGCCAATGGCCAATTAAACTACCAACCCATACATCTCTGGGAAACCACAGGGAGAAGGTGTAAACTCCACACAGACAACACCCAAGGTCAAGATCTAACCTGGGTCGCATGAGCTGTGAGGCAACAGCTTCACCAATGTATCGGTATGCTGCACATAGTGGCTGTTGACACAATACAAGTAGCCAACTGGGAGAGGTTGGAGTTGAACTATGGTGGTACTGGTCCTGAGTTATAGACCTGCAACAGGATGCTATGGTTCGACATGCAACATCATCACCCTCATCTTGGAAAATATATCCCCAGTTGCACAAACCTACCTCCAACAGTGTAGAGGGTGGTGATCACCAATAATCCAACCACGGCGATGTACAAATCCCACTTGAGAGCTTGTTGTATGAAGACAGCTCCTGCATAGATATCTACCTGGGATAACACATCAGCACAAGATTCATCACTCAGCAGTATATTATCCCACACCCAGCTCCAATCACACCCACGTTGTGAGTTATGGGTTTAATGTGGGTTATACATCATTTTTAAGAAAATATGCTCAGTGAATCAAGCAGCATTTGAGAAGAAAGAAAGGTACATGAAACAGTACAGCACAGGAACAGGCGCTTTACCCCACAATATTTGTACTGAACATTATGCCAAGTTAAAATCATCTTCTCTGTCGGTATGGGATCCATATCCCTCTATTCCCTGCATATCTGTGCCTATCCAAAAGCTTTAAATGGCACTATTGTATCTGCCTCCACCACCCGTGACAGTGCGTTCCAGGTGTCCACCACTCTCTGTGTAAAAACACTTGCTTCATACATTCTCTTTTAAACTTTGCCCATTTCACCTTAAACCTATGCCCTCTCATCTTTGACATTTCATCTCTGGAAATGGGTTTTGACTTCCTATTCTATCTATGCCTCCCATACTTTTATATAGTTCTATCAGGTCTCCCCTCAGTCTTCGATGATCCTAGTTTGTCCAGTCTCTATAAACATCTTGTACACCATCTCCAAAGCCTCCACGTCCTTCCTGTAGTGACTATAACTGCATACAATACATCTAAATGAAGCCTAACAAAAATCATATAAAACTACAACGTGACCTTGTGACTGATACTTAATGCCCTGACCAACGAAGGCAAGCATACCATAAGCCTTTTTTAGCACTCTACTTGCGTTTCCACTTTCTGGGAGCTGCGGACTTGGACCCCAAGATTGTTCTGTACATCAACGTTTTTAAAGGTCATGCCATTAACTGTATAATGTGCCCCTACATTTGACCTCCCAACACCTCACCCGCGGTCAGATTAAACTCCCAAGTGCCATTTCTCCCCCCTTTTGTGTGGCAGGTCTATATCCCGTTGTATATCCTGACAGCCTTCCTCACTGTTCTCAACTCCACCAATTATGGTGTCGTCTGAAAACTTACTAATCAAACTATCTATATTTATGTTGTATGTATATATCAGAAACAATAGAAGTCCCAGCACAGACCCTTGCAGGACTCCACTAGTCACACACCTTTACTGGAATGACACCCTTCCACTGAAACCCTCTATCTTCTATGGGCGAGCCAGTTCTGAATCCAAATGACCAAATCCCATGCATCTTAATCTTTTGGATCAGGCTGCCCTGAGGGACTTTATCAAATACCTTCCTAAAATCCATAGGCAATATTTACCCTCATCGATCACCTTCATCAGCTCCTCAAAGAACTTGATCGTTCGCAAGACATGTCCTGCTGCGGACAATTGCCAATGTCTCTAATTGGCCCATGCTCTTCCAAATGAGTGTAAATCCTATCCTGAAGAATCCTCCCCAGTAGCTCACCGGCATATCATTTTCTGGAATTAAGATTTCACGTGAATAAACTTCCAAATGAACTGGAAGAAATTTGAGGTAAGCTTGTGCAGCAGATGCATTATCCCGAATTGTTCAACAGTTGTTGCGTTTTATGCTGTTCTTCCTACACACAACTCTTGCTCTTCCCCATTGTCATCCTGGCTTGTCTTCTATACAGCCCCTTTTGACATTTCCTATCCTGTCTCCTCATACATCTTCCCCGTTGCTCTTTCTTCGCCTAACAATTTTCTCTCCACCTCCATCGGTTTCTAGTACTGATAAGATGTTAACTTTATTTCTCTCTCCACAGATGCCGAGTAATTCCATAATTTTAATAACTTGTTACTTTTTAACACAAGCAGGAATCCTAATCGTATTAATCCAGTACAGTATCTGTACTATTCCCACTTGCTTCATATTGGACACAATCTGATAAAGCAAAAAAACAAAATGCTGAGCAGGCAACATCAGCGGAAGGAAATGGACTGACGATTTTTCAGGTCAGGGCCAGCCTGATGAGTTGGGGAGAGAAAGCTGGTAAAGAGAGATAGGGGTGGGGTAAAGCCTGGCAAGTGGCAAATCTTTTGCATAAGTGAGGAGAGGTGGGTGGAGATAGTATTGACTTTTTCCACTGATGCTTTTCTCCCACCATCTGTCACCCTGTTCCTTTCCCCTAATCCTCAACTCATCTAGAGTAGACCGCCAGAATCTTTTTTCCAGGATGGAAACATCAAACACAAGAGGGCACAGCTTTAGGGTGAGAGGGAAAAGTTTAACGGAGATGTGCAGGGCAATTTTCTCCATAAAGGGTGGTGAATGCCTGGAATGTGGTGCCGGGGATGGTGGTTGAAGCAGATACGTTAGTGCCATTTAAAACAATTTTGGATAGGTACATGGATATGCAGGTAATGAAGGGATATGGGTTATGTGCACTGTTCTCGTCCATACATATTCCTCTTTCTACTTTAAATTTCGCTCCTCCTCTTCCTTTGCTATCTGACACCCTTTTGTCACCATTTCACCCCTAGTCTTTATCACTTACTATATCTATTTACTAATCACCTCTCCTCACTTTTTCCCATCTATCCCTTCTCAGACTTTTCTTCACCCCTAATTCTCATCACCTCTACATCTTTTTCTCCTCTACTCCATCAGCCTATGGAAGGCTCCTGACCCTAAATGTCATCTCTCCATTTGCGTCCATGGATGCTGCCTGACCTACTGAGTTCCTCCACCTCTTTGGGTTTTTTTTGCTCAAGATTTCAGCATCTGCAGTCTCTTCCATCTCCACACTCCAACAAAGGTTCTCCGACTTGAAATGGTACTTTTGGTTCTCTTTTTACAGACACTGACCAATCTCCTGAGTGTTTCCATTTTCTAGTTTGAAATATTTCACTCATTTCCATTGGATACCCAGTTATAGAGTCATAGAGCGATTCAGTGTGGAAACAGGCCCTTCAGCCCAACTTGCTCTCACCGGCCAACAATGTCCCAGCTACACTAGTCCCATTTGCCTGCGCTTGGTCCATATCCCTCCAAACCTTCTTGAGTTAGCATTACATTCCTCCTAAAGAGCTGTCCCTAATATCCCTTATAATCAGTTATTGAATGACAGTTTAGTTTAGTTTATTGTCATGTCTACCAAGGTACAGTGAAAAGCTTTCCGGTGACAGCTGGTTATGTTTGTTCTGTCTCTGCTTGCCAACATCAGGTTGTGCCCTACCGGTTCAGTTGCTTTGCCACTGGGCTACACTACACAGCCAGAGCTCCGTTGCCAGTGGTCTTGCTTCTGGGTTAGGTTTAGGTATAACTTTATTATTGTCACGTGTACAGAAGTACAGTGAAAAGCTTTGTTTTTGCATGTACGCCAGTCAAATCAGTTAATACTTTAACTAAATATAATCAAGCCAAAGTGCAATAGGTAGAGGAAACGAAAAGGTACAGAGTGCAGAATAGAGTTTTCAGCATTACAGCACAACAGTTCCAGAGACAGAGTCCAATGTTGACAGTGGGGTAGAGGTGAATTGCCTTGTACCCTAGCTTATGGAAGGAACATTCGTAAGCTTGCAAACAGAGGGAAGAAGCTATTCCTGAGTCTGGTGGTGCGCACTTTCATGCTTCTGTATCATCTGCCTGATGGGAGCAGGGAGAAGAAGAAATGACCAGGGTGAGACGTCTTTGATTATGTTGGCTGCTTGTCTAAGGCAGCGTGAAGTGTAGATGATGTCAGTGGTGTCTGGTCTGTGTGATGGACTGGGCTACATCCACATCTCTCTGCTATTTCTTGCAGTCCTGGGCAGAACAGTTTCCAAACCAGGTTGGAATGCAACCCGACAATATGCTTTCTGTAGTGTATCTGTAGAAGTTTGTAAGAGTCATTGGAGCCATACCGAAAAGCCTCAGCCTCCTGAGGAAGTAGAGGCATTGGTGTGTCTTCCTGGCTCTCGCATCAATGTGGTTGGTCCATGACATATCATTGGTAATACTTGAAGCTCTCAACCATTTCCACTTCAGCACCATTGATGCTGATTGGGGCAGGCACTCAACCAAGCTTCCTTAAATCGATAACTAGCTCCTTCATTGAGGGAGAGGTTGTTGTCCTGACATCATGTTTCTAAGTTCTCTACTTCCTGTATTTCGTCTCATCATTGTTCATGATACAGCCAACTACACTGCTGTCATCTGCAAACTTGTAGATGGAGTTAGAGCCGAATCTGGCCACACAATTGTGAGTATATAGGGAGTATAGTAGGAGACAGAGAATGTCTCTTTGGGGTACTGGTGTTGAAAATTATATATAGTGGGAAATGTGTTGTCACATCTTCACTGATCGCAGTCTGTGGGTCAGAACATCAAGGATCCAGTGACGGGGCTGGGGGTTGGAGGGCTGACTCTTCATCTGAGGGTTTAAAGGTTAATTTTGGATGGGATTATGATGTTAAAAGCAGAGCTATAGACAATAAATAGGAGTCTAAAATTGAAGATATGTTCTTCCGAGTCAGAAGCTGTAACTTCAGTTCCAGACCAATTACTTAAATGCAAAAAAATTGGAAGATTTTCATGTGTTAGTGAACAAAAGCCATTTTACAGATGAAAGACTAAGCCAAGGCCTTAGATAATACAAATGAGCCCATGACATTGTGTTGAATAAAATCAGTGCAATTACCATGGAATCCTGTTCAGTGCTGGGTACGTACTTAATGCTGCTGAAACAAGTCATGTGGTCATTGTCACAGTCCTGTTTCTGGGATCCCTGTACACACACGGCAGCTGCCAAGCTTCACTCATTTCCGCTGGGACATCATTTCACAGTGACCTGCTTTGGGAGGCACTGTGGCTTTTAACAGCTTTGCCCCCAATCAATGAGCCCCCTCCACACAGGGCCTTCAAATTGGTCATTTCAAAATAATTTACTCACTGATATCTTTGTAAATATATAGATGAACAAATAGAGAATTGTAATAAAGAGTCGAATCCTTTGACCTCCAAATCGTTTTAGTAAATATTCAGGCATTGTGTTGACCTGCAGAGAGAAGATATGTTCATCATATTGTTGCACAGTTGAACTATCGAGCTGGCTCAGAGATTGGAGGATGAGGGCTGGTGGGCGGTGTTATGGGATTGAGAGGAACGTGACGGCAGGTGGAAACAGGAAATTTGGTGGTGACGGTAAGGATTAACTTGTTGACGAAACATGGGAAACATTACCTCAGCTGCAATGTAGATGGGAAGGAAAAACCAAGCCAGCAGGATCACAATGACCATTCCCTGGAGAGAGAAGAACAGAGAGGTAACGTCAGCAGAACCAGCGCAAGGTGCCAGCAGTGAGAGTCAGCGGGCAATGAAACAGCCCCTTCCACCTCCACCTCCGTTCCCTTCACAGTAACCGAACACCCCCGCACACGGCAACACCCAATAACCATCCGTCCCTTCCAGGGACCACCTCTGCTGCATCACTGTCCTCCCCACAATCCCTCCCTTCCTGCCCCTGACAATGGGGTAAAATCCCAAGACATCAGTGCACGGACTCATTATTTACCCCCTTGAGGCTGGAGAGGTATCAGCATTCCTCGGCTGGCTAGACAGAACCCGGTGATTCAAGTGGGATCTACCCCAGCACATACTCATTTAATTCCCATTGATGAGCAAGGTTTGAGGACCGGTTTAGCACCCAAAATATAAAGACCAATATCACATCCGCGGCTGGTTATTCTCGAGACAACCAATCACATATACCAGAAACATAAATGAACACTGTATTTATGCTTGGAATCAGTGGATAGAGATGAAATGAGCACTTTACATCTGTATTCACCAACGAGAAGGACAAGGAGGACAGTGAGATCAGTGTAGGGAATGCTAATATGCAAGGGCAGTTTAAAATCAAGAAGAGGGTGGCGTTGGGATTCTTGACGAGCATTAAGATGGATAAAATCTCCAGGCCTGCTGGTATCTACCCCTGGTTGTTGAGCGAGCCAAACAGAGAAGTTCGCAGGTGCCTTGAAGAAGATCTTTGTATCTTCTCCAGCCACTTAAAAAGGGAAGTGGGGATATTATAGACTGCTGATTGATCAATTTGATTGAGTTTTTTGAGGAGGTGATGAAGGGGATCGATGATCTGCCCTTCTAGGTGTATGTGCTGATTTGGCCTTGCATAAGAAGTGAAGTATCAAATAGTTCTAATTTTCCAATCCTGCACTTTTTAATAGCTCAGTTCTAGGACAGCGCAAATCCCTTGCAGTTAGAACTTCCTCAAAGATTTCGTGAAAGAAAAACTGAAGCATTAAATTGGTTACCTAAACCTCATTGCTCTGACTGCAATCAAAAGAGAAAACACTGGAAAATACTCATAAAATCAGTGAGCATCTATGTAGGGAGAAGCAGGAAACTTTGAGTCAATGAAGCTTCACGTACATTGGAAAAGTGAGAAAGCAAGCGTTTTATGGTGCAGAGAGGAGAGCAGAGACTATAGCGAGTGTCTGTGATAAAGTGGAGACCAGAAGAGTTAAAGTAACAATTATTAATCTCAGCGGGAAGGACATGGTGTGGTGGCCAGTAAATATGGTGTCCTTTGAGAGCAGCTGCTTCATGACTCGAGAGTTCCAGGTTCGATCCCAAACTCAGATGGTGTCTATGTGGAGGTCGCTTGTTCTCCCTATGACCATGTGTGGTTTTCCACAGGAGCTCCTATTTCCTCCCCCTCTTTGTAGACATGCCATGAGTAGGAAGGTGACTCCGTGAGGAGTTGAGCACGTGAGAGAGAGTGGGTTAACAGGAAATAGGCGGGAGATTAGGATTGATGAGGAACACTGCCGGAACATGGCAAATACCTAATGGATCTAGTGATCTGCTTCTGTGTCATAAAAAGTAAGTGCAAACTGGCAGTCAAGACAGAAATCCAAAGCCACCTCTGTGGAGAGGAAAGAGTGTTACCTTGACAGGTTTAGTGCGCACATTATCCCACAACACTCTGGATTTCTCTGTCCCACCCCCCTTCTCTGCAACTTAAAACGCACTTATTTTCTCAACTTTCCATTTCTGATTAACAGCCAGTGACCTGAAGGCTTAAACTCTGTCTTTCTCCTGGTATGCGTGGTTTCTCCAGCATTTGCTGTTTTTGTCTCCAATGACAATAACCTGGAGAGAGACGGAAGAATCGCAGTGAGCCGATCCACCACCACGGACGCACATCGAGAGGAAATGTGAGAGTGGAACTCACGTTAAACTCGTACGCGCCGACGGCAATCCCAGAGGCAGCACCTGTGCCAGCTAATCCAATGAAATGTCCACTTCCCACATTGCTGGCAAAGAGTGAGGCTCCAATCTAATTGGAGGAGACATCAGTTTTAGAGCCCGCAGCGTCATAACCTATGGTCATTCAATGAAGTCACAGATCACCATACTCACCGGCCACCACACCATGTCCTTCCCAGCTAGAAAGTAGCCCTTCACTGTGTTTCTCTTTGTCCTGTACATAGACTGATATAGACATAGGATAGTAAGATCACAGTCACAAGTTGATCCACATATTCCCCTTCACCTTCGACTGACTCTCAGAACTTGCCTGTGATTTGTGCAGGCTGCTTGCCACATCAAAGCTCGAAGGAAAATGCAAAGACCTTCTGGCTCAGACATGTTCATCCACTGGATCATCCCTGGCATGTTTGTAATACACTTCTGACTATTCACACTCCCTTGGTCTGGCCTTGATGCCTAAAGCCCTTTACCTTCAGGTGCAGGTGCTTTCAACTTCCTTTGAAACGTGTGGCCAAATCCACTCCATCCAGCGTTGCCTCAGACTGTTTCACAAGCACTTGCTAATGCCCTTATCTTTTGGTCATGCACCTACCGTTCATTAGAAACCACTGCCTAGAGAATAGGCCCATTTGCTTGTGAGTTTTATAGCACATGTTGTTGAGTGTAGGATTCAGGAACCATGCACATTTACTTTGGCCTGGGTACCTGTGTGCTCACAGTCAAGGTTCCCCCGGCAGCTGTGGCCAGCCATTGAAACTATCTATGTGCGCAATGTCCATGCCTCTCTTTAATGGCAACAATTTGTATGCAGCTTACTACTTTAGTTGTCTCTCTCAGTTCCACCTTACTTGGTGAATCACAGGGCTCCTGCTCTCAATACACTTGACTGCCCACTTCTCAGGGCTGCTCAAGATCATCTATGGCTGTAGAGGCTGATGCAGCTCAGTGGGACCTTTATCCCATGCTCTGCTCAGCAACCATGCTCTGCACCTCATTCTAGTGACCGCCATCCATCACTGGAGGGATCAAGGTGATAATGTTAGGGACTAGGAGCAGGAGTTACAGAAACTCCCATCAACAAAGACCTTCTCCCAATCCCACAAGGATACCACCTCCCACCTGGATCTCTCCATTGGACAACGCATCCCAGGCTCAGGTAGTCCAAGCTGGCATTACTGAGATGTGTGGGACCCTGAGATGGGGCATCAGTCACCTGTTCATGCCTGGGCTTCTGTCTCAGGGAGTCAACATCACCTTGAGTTCCAGTCTCCTCATCATGGGATTATTCTGAATACCGCTGCAACTCTCCATGTGGTCTCCAGCACCCTGATCGCCGCTGCTTCAGACAGGCCACCAAAGCACCATGCCCAAGAGCATGATTTCAGAGGGATTTTCCATAAACATTGGAGTCCCACGAATCTGGGCAGCCATCTATAGAACACTCAGTGCCCAAGAGGGATCCACTTGACTTCCCTATCGGGAAAGAGTCGGCTCATTCCTTCCCTGGGGAGGGGTGTGGGGTGTGGGGTGTGGGGGTGGGGGGTTGGGAGGTGGAGTGGGTCATCAGAAATTGTTCCCAAGGGTGTTTCTGGGGGTTGATGGCCAGCTGGGAAGTGTATACTCTTGAGCTCCTGCTTCCTCATCCAAATGTTATCTTAAACAGTTGTCAGCACTTATACGCTAATGGGAGAACAAGAGTTCTGGTGCCTCTGTCAGTTCGGGGTTTGCATGGTAGCTAAACCTCACCAGTGTACAATCCAGGGATTTGCGGCCAGTGGCGTAGCCCAGAGGGAGGTACGAAGGGAAGGCTTCTTAGGGGGGAGCTCCAGAGAGAGGGGGCCCAGTGCTGGGAGGTCTAATGAGCAGAGAGACAAAGGCAGGAGCTCCAGAGGGAGAAGCCACTGAGGGAGGGACACTAATAGTGGGAGGAGACTCAGTAAGAGGAGCACTAGAGTCCAAAGAGTGGCAGAGAGAGGAAGTATCTGGATGGGGATTTCCCAGATGATGACTGGCAGCAGCACCTCCCACAGTGCTCAAGAGGGAGGTGGTCACTCTGGGGGATGCGAGGGTGCTTCTTCTACCTGCTGGGTGAGCCCCCACCCAGAGAGCAGCAGGTGAAGTCAGCAGTGGGGTGCCCCGAGCCTTTCACCAACAAATCACGGGCAATGGTGCGGTGCCTGCTGTGGTTCTACACTTGACCTGCTTCCTTCCACTTTCAGTGCATGGCCCATGAGAACCTCTTGCCCTGGAGGTGCCGCTCCAGATGCAGCTTGGGCCGACTGAAGCTTTCATCTGGGACAGCCACCCGTTGCGCCCGGGTGAGCCTGCTGTTGGAGAGTCTGGGGTGGGAGGGGACCAAGTGACCGCTTGAGGTTGATGAAGCTGCACCCAAGTGGCCTCTTAGGGGACTGGGTGAAACACTCTGCTGTTCATACAGATCCCTCCCCCATCTCTTCACCCTGCTGAGCTGGGGACATACGGCAGGTGGACTCCTTGTTATGTACCTGGTCCATGCCAGCAACCTCCTCAGCTTGCCGTGTCACCGCTTAAGCTCCTCCTTACCCTACTCCATGCACCTGTCATCCATACCCCCATTCCTGCTCCCAGTGAAAGCTGGCTTCAGTGATGGGCACTTACCCAGAGTCCGACAGCCAAGACAAATAACAAATACACAACCAGAACCACAATGTCAGCCACTTCCAGCAGCTGGTCTTCTGGCACAGCTTGCCCAGGGTCCACCGTGATGGTTGGGCTGCTCATTGCATTTACCACGGTTCCTTCCCTCCACAGATTTGTCGCCATATCTTCCCTTCGATCAGAGCTGAAAAGCGAATCAAATGAGTTTTCTTATAGAGTGAAATGATTACAATTCTCTGTCAATAAATCAAACAACACCTTATAACTTGTGCAAGCTGGATGTTTTGTCAGAGACAGTGTCACTGCTTGCTGAACCTTGCTTTTTACCTGGGCTGAAGTTATTTTTAGGAGGGAATCATGCAAGGGTGCTGAGCTATACTGCCTTGCTATTATTATACGCTGAGTTACTGCGTGAAGTGGTGGACAAATCTTCCTATCCCCCATGAGATCAAATTCCAAGCTTTGCTGTTATTAAGTAAAGAAAGAAATTAACTCGCAGTTAAAGTTTGTTTACTTTATACATAGTTAGCTAGTGCATCAATACGTGTAAAAGATAATTGAACTTTGGAGCTCTTTTACAGTTTCTCCTTATCTTCCAGCCAAACAGTAAAGGCCCTGTCCCACTTTCCCGAGTTACTCACAAACTCTCCCAAGTTTTCCCCTTGATTCGAACTCGGAGAATTACGGTAATAGCCAGCCGTAGGTACTCGGGGCCATTTTTTTTTCTTGTGGACATTTTTCAACATGTTGAAAAAACGTCCCGACTTACCCGATGTCCTGATTTCCTACAGCTGGCATTACGAGCCGCCACAAAACATCTACGGACTCCTACGGTCTCCTACCGACATTCCCCGACATTCTCCGAGTTCGAATCAAGGGGAAAACCCGGGAGGGTTCGTGAGTAACTCTGGAAAGTGGGACAGGACCTAAACTTGCAGAATGTTCCTGCCTGCTGCAATTCATGTTAGCCTCCAGTTCCACAGTGTGCCAACACCGGCTTCCTGTCTCTCAAGCTCACATTATGGGGTCTATGGTAACACACAGTTAACAACCTATGAAGGATGGATGGAGTTCTCAGAGTCTCAGCAACCAATTGGACTTTGCCGGCAGCTAGAACTTTATCTGAACATTGTGCATCGGCTTCTCTTGAAACTTCCCCTCTGCTAGCAGCAGTAAATGGAAAGTAACCAAAAGTTGCTTAATGTGATTGAGGCCACACCTTCGGCAACCTCTGGCCTGTATGTGTCCTCATGGACTTAGACTCAATGATGCTTGATCATGAATTGAAAAAAGACCATGCTGATACTAAAAACCTGAAATAAAAAACATAAAACACTGGAAACATCAAAGCTTTAAGAATCAGAATGAATCAGAATGCCTTTTTATTGTCACTACACACATGTACAGTGAGATTAAAAACTGCTCCTACTCAGTGCAAAAACAAGACAAAAAGGGGGGGGGAGGGGATAAGGTGCACAGTTTCTGCAGCACTATATACATATCTATAAAAAGACAATGGATAAATAGAATGGATAATAGGATTCCTATATCCAGTATGGGTTACAGTTACAGTACAAATTACAGTAGGTGGATAGATGAAAGTCCGGGGGTTAGGCTGTGAAGTCAATGCATGTGTGAGTTCAGGGAGATGATGGATTTTGGAAAGAAACAGGACACTGGTAACTGAATGGCATCACAGAGAAATAGCATCACAGGATGGTTGGAGTCATACTTTATACACAGGGAGATGATCCATCTGAAGTGACCCATCCATTATGTTTGAAACTGCCCCATCTGTCAAATATTTGCACTAAGCTTTGCCAGGAAGAGCCGAGCTTTGCTTTAACTTGCTCGTCTTTCCTTACTTCCAGATATTAATTACCTAATCCCACTGTCTAGGGGTCCCACAGTTACCCAAGAACTGTCTTATCTTTATATATCTGTTTGACCAATTTGTGGTTGAAATGCTTGTCATCCATTGTAATATGTTGGGCAGGATGGAGGTCAGAGAGAGTGGAAGGGCGAGCAGGAGAGGGGTGACGAGCTGGATGTTGTGGAGCACACCCAGAGAGTAATCCTACTGACAGACTACATTGCCAAGGAAGTGCCTACAGGTGAGAAGACAAGGTCAAATCATTGTTAGACACATGACATAACGGCCATGGGAGGAAATGTCAGTGCAAGTGATTTATAGCCTCTGAACACTGTAGATGCACAAAAGTGACTGATGGTGGAGAAGGCTGGAGGAGGCTAGTGCACTTCACTGTGTCGAGGATAGTGGGGCAGCTCAAGGAAGTCAAGTCATTACAATCGCATGGGGTGTAACTGAAGACGTTGTTTCTATGGTGAAACGTGGTTTGAGAGATTCAAGGCTGGCAAGGATGCAGGTCCAATGGTTAGAATGGCAGATTAGAATGCCGAGGAAAGAGAACAATTAATAAAAATTAGCATAGTTGGGGAGCTGGGTAGAGAATCTGTGTGCTTGGTAGTTTAGTGAGTTTAGGAGAATGGGAGCAGGACGTGGGTTCCTAGACAAGATTGTCTCAAATAATAAGGGGTAACAGGGGAAAGCCGGGAGGGAGGGGAGGAGGGGACTGGGCATACGGGTGACTCCTCCATCCTCAGTGGGCGAGTCCTCGGTCCACGGTGTGGCTGGCTGGGATACTCCAGGAGCATGGATCGCCGAGTGACCCTTTAGCAAGTTGAGTAATAGGCTAAAGAGCAGGACTTGCAGCGAAGTGATTTCTGGCTTATTTCCAGTACCACATGTTAGTGAGGGTGCGACTCGACTTCCGACCCGACTTCCGAGGCTCGGCCGTGGGCCAGTGGGCGACATCATCGTCGGGAGCTCGCAGGTCAGAGGTTGGTGACCTGTTTTTCCGGAGCTCCCGCAACAACAGCTTCGTCTGCTGGACTTGAGGGGGCGGCAGCTTCAACAGCCCCGGGCCGCGGAGTTTGAACCAGCCCATTCGCGGAGCTTGGATTCAGCCGCGGGACTTGCTTACCATCACCCAGCGGGGTCACAACATTGGAGGGCTTGATCGCCTCAGAGCAGAGAGAGAAAAGCAGGGAAGAGACAAGGACTTTAAGACTTTTGCCTCTTGACTTTTGTTGAGTGTGTGTTTTGTTATTTATTCTATGTTATGACTGCAGGCTAAACCATTTTGTTGTACTGAAAAGTGCAATGACAATAAAATTGAATCTGAATCTGTACAAGAAGATAGGGCACATAAAATGCAGATGCAGGGGACAGGAATTCAGATTTCTGGACCTTTGGGAATCTCTTCTGGGTCAAAGATGACTTGTACAAGAGGGATGGGTTGCACCTGGCAAGCAGGTTTTCTAGTGCTACACAGGTGGATTTAAACTAAATTGTTAGGAGGGTCTTATCCTATGTAGGACCAAAGCAGGTGAGGCTGGGAGTCAAAAAGGTGATGAAAGAAAGTTCAGTGGGCAGAATAGTCAAGAGAATGACAGGGAGAGAGGAAGCACTGTTAGTTTGAACTGCACATTTTAATGCAAGAGGCTTGATGGGTAAGGCAGATGAACTCAGGGCGTGGATATGCATGCATAACCAGGACTTCGTAGCCATTTTAGAAACCTGGTTAAGAGAGAGACAGAATGACAGCTTAATGTGGCTGTGATAGTGGTCTGAAAAAGGGTCTTGACCCAAAATGCACCCATTCCTTCTCTCCAGAGATGCTGCCTGTCCCGCTGAGTTACTCCAGTACTTTGTGTCTATCATTGACACCTTAATGTTGCTACAGGAGGTGGGGGTAAAAGAGGAGGGGGTGTTGCTTTCTTGATTAAGAAATTACATAACTAATGGTTTGTCCCTGTAACCTAGACTCGACGGCCTGAGCTATAGGGAGAAGTTGAGCAGGCTAGGACTTTATGCCTCGGAGTGCAGGAGGATGAGAAGCGATCTTATAGAGGTGTAAAAGATCATGAGAAAATAGATAGTCTGAGTAAAAGACTGATTTACCCTAAGTAAATCATGAACCAGAGGGCCACTTTTTATATACAAAGGGTGGTAGATATCTGGAACAAGCTGCCAAAAGAGGTAGTTGAGGAAGGTTTTATCAAAACATTAAAAAATATTTGGACGTGCATGGATAGGAGAGATTTAGAAGGATATAGACCAAATGCAGGCAGGTGGAACTAGTTGGTCAGGGCGTGTTTCCATGCTGCATAACTCTATGACACTCTGCCACTCAAGCCCAACCCATCCCAACATTGTCCATCAGTCCACCCACCCCAGCCCCACGCATCAGCCACCCATCCTAATATTGCCCATCAGCCCCACCCACAAACTGTATCCTCTTTTTGAAGTACAACGTTGACAGCCCAACAGAAGACGAAAGGGTTTCGCAGGAGGTTAGAGGTCGAGCTGCCTGAGAGGACTGGAATGAGGGAGAAATACCACAAAGATGCAACTGAGGCCAAAGAAAAGATGGTAGACAAAAATGCTGGCGAAACTCAGCGGGTGAGGCAGCATCAATGGAGCGAAGGATGGTTTCGGGTCGAGACCCTTCTTCAGAAAAGAAGAATGATGTGTGTGAGAGTTGACCAGCAACCAAAATATACAGTACTAATAACCACAAAATGAATGCAGTATAAAGAAGGGAAGGTACAATGGGGTTCCATTTGAGGTTCTACTGAAGTTGGAGAACGGTTGATAAAAGGAACATGTATGGGTTAGCAGTACAAAGTCTGGAGCCTATCAGGTCCAGCACACAAAGTCCGTGGGTGGATTTAGAGGACCTCCAGTAGAGGTATTTCTGTGGAGTTTGAGGGTCAGCTAGTGAGGAGTGTCAGACTTAGGACTGAGTAAAGAGTAGAATGGAGCAGATCGAAGATTCCCATAAAACTAAAAAGTAGTGGAGGAATTACCTCATCCGAAGTCATAAAACCAATGTCCAGAACCAAACCTCGAGCACAGTTGATAAACTGGTTGAACTGGTATTTTGGTCAGAAGAACAGAGCTGGTGATCAGAAGCTGATTCAAAGTCAGGTCAGAGGCAGCACACAAACAGCATAGGTTGGTCACCTAGTAACTGAACCAAAAACAAAGGCACGGCAGCTGATTTTTACTGTAGTTTAGGGTGGCCCAGAGCAGACGTGCCAATTTGATGTCCAGATTAGTCCTGGAATGGGGAACTGATAGACGATGCATTCATCATTTGGTTGGAACATATAAGAGAGCAACACAGTAATGGCCTGGAATGTGCAGAGCTACAAAGGAGTGAAGGCAGAGAACGCTACAAACACCCAACAGGTCAGGAAGCACCTGTGGAGGAAGAAACAGATAACGTTTCAGCTTCAACAGCTCCTGACTCATTCTGATGAAAACTGCAAAACTGTCATCGGTTTGTGCTTGGTTCCTCTAATGTAGAGAAGATTTTGTGGAAGTACGGTCGTTTTTCCGGTTATACGGAAATACGGTTATATTGTACGGTGGGAAATAATGGACTAATACCTATTCTGGGCCAAGAGATTCCCTCCTCTAAACCTTCTTCATGTAAGGGCTCAGTTCCATTCTCCCGGATTCTCCAGTATCATCGCATTCTAATAACATTGGCTTTCCACACCAACTCCATAATGTTGGTGGTCTTAATGTGGAGTGTGCAGGCCAGATGGAAAGTCAAGCAGAATGGCCTATGAGTTTGGGGGAGGGAGGGGAGGGGGTAGGTGGTGGGAACGAAGTCTCCTCAGTTCAGAATCCTCCGGCGGGGGGAAACCAATTTTAAAAATACACATGGTGCCGGAGTAACTCAACGGGTCAGGCAGCATCTCTGGAGAACATAGATAGATAGTGTTTCAGGTTGAGATGATTCTTCAGACAGATTATGGTGGGGAGGTGGGGGGGAGGAAGCTGGAAGAAAGGTGGGGGAGGGCAAAATCTGGCAAGCGATAGGTGGATACACGCGAGGAGGTTTCTGATTGGCAGATGGTTGAACAAAGACCAGAGATAAAAGACAAAATGTGTAAGATAAGGATAGCAGAAGCATAATTTATGAATCCAGAGGAAAAGGACAGAGGGAGGGTAAAGAGAAGATATGGATATAAATCTAGGTGGGTCATAGGGAAGAGAAGGGTGGGGGGGGGGGGGGGTCAAGCAAGAAGGAGGGGAGTTTATTTGTAGGTTAGTTATCTAAAATTGGAGAATTCAATGTTCATACAATTAGGTTGTAATCTACCCAAGTAGAATATCAGGTGCTGTTCCTCCGGTTTGCGTGTGGCCTCACTCTGGCAGTGGGGAACAGAACAGAAAGGTCAGTATGGGAATGGGAGGTGGCGTTAGAATGATTAGCAATGGGGAGATTCAACTGGCCTTGGCGGAGTGAGCACAAATGTTCAGCAAAACGGTCGCCTAGTATAGACTTAGCCTCGCCGATGTAAAAGAGGCCACACTGAACACCAAATGTAATAGGCGAGGTTAGAGAGGTGCACATGATCCCCTGTCTCCCAAGAAAGACTGCTGGGGTCCCTGGATGGAGGTGAGGGAGGAGATATAGGGACAGGTGTTACATCTCTCTAGGTACGGCACAGTGGTGCAACAATAGAGTTGCTGCCTTATAGTGCCAGAGACTCGGGTTCAATACTGACTCCAGGTACTGTTTGTCAGGAGTTTGTACATTCTCATTGCGACCATGTGGGTTTTCTCTGGGTGCTCCAATTAATTCCCACACTCCAAAGACGTACAGGTTTGTAGGTTCATTGCCTTTGTTAAAAATTGGAAAATTGTCCCTAGTGTGTAGGATAGTGTTAATGTACGGGGTGGTCGCTGGATGTGGACTAGGTGGGCCAAAAGGCCTGTTTCCAAGCTACATCTCTAAAGTCCAAATCTCCTGCAGTTGGAGGAAAGTTCCTGCAGAGCTGTTGGCATGTGTGGGAATGGATGAGTGACCAAGCAGATGCAGAGGAACCAGTCTCTGCAGAAGGTGGAAAGCAGTGGGGATGGGAATGTTTGACTGGTGCAGGAATATCACGTTGAATGTAACGGAAATGTTGAAAAATGATGTGTTGGATGCAGGGGCCAGTGGGATGAAAGGTAAGGTCCAGAGGAACACTATCCTTGCTCTTTCTGGAATGAGAGTGAGAGCAGAACTACGGGACACAGAGGAGACGCAGGACATAGAGTTTGTGTTGAGGTCTGAGTTCTTTCAGCTGCGGAGTTGCACGGCATTGAAGCAGGCCCTTTGGCCCACCATATCAATGCATACTATGATGCTTATCTCCACAAATCCCAATATCCTGCATTAATTCCATAACCCTATGTGCCCTGCTCATTCAAATACCTGAAAAATGCTTCTTAAATGTAATTACTATTTCCACCTTCATCGTCTCCTCTGCCAGCTCATTCCAGATACCCACTACTCTTTGTGTGAACAACTGACCCCTCAAATTCCCTATGAGCTTCCTTCCTCTTACCTTGCCCTCTAGTTTTAGACACACTTGCATGAAAAACAGACTAAGCATGTCGATCTCTAGTTTACACTGTTGCCTTTCTAAAGCAAGGGCACAACATTGAGTTATCGTTCAATCTTCCGGAACCTCACCTGTGGCTTAGTTACAGAAATCTCTGCCAGGGGCTTAGCAATCTTCAGTTCCCACAACATTCTACAACACACGTGGTGAGACCCACAGGAATTATCTACCTCAAGATCACCAACACTTTTTCTTAATTATCTTTTTGCTCTTAATATATCTAAAGAATCTCTCAGGATTCTCATTTACCTTATCTGCCAAGGATATCCCATGGCCCCTTTTTGCCCCTTTAACTTCCTACTTTATATTCCTCAGAGGATTCACTTGATCCCAGCTACAAATACCAGACAAATATCTCTTGTTAATCAAGGTTCCTTAATCTTGTCAGTCTTCCTTTCAAGAATACATAAGGTATAGAGGCCCTCATGGATTTATCCACCTCCACTTTGCTGACAGGATCATGGGGAACTTTTAAAAGCTTTCTACTTGCTTCACCTCTTTACCTTCAAACAACCTCTCCCAAACAACATTTGAAAGTTCTTATCTGATGCCATCAAAATTATCCTTTCCAAAGTTCAGGACTTTAACAAGTCATAACCTTTTTCCATGACCATATTGAAACTAATAGAATTATGGTAATTGGTCCCAAAAAGCTCTTGCAGTGACACTTCAGCCACTTGCCCAGCCTCATTTTCCAAGACAAAATGTGCACTCATGCCATAAAGTCACACTACCCTTGGGGAATGCAACAAACCTCATTAATACAGACTCAAATTAGCACTTTCAGCTGGATTTCTCCAGCACATCTATGCATAAACCCCACTCCCTCAGCGCTTCCAATCCTGGCCTATCAACCTCTCTGAACTCAGCATGAATTCAGCAACTAAAATTGTGCCTTTTCTGGGCACTATGCCCCATGGAAGGATATATGCACCTAACCAGTTGGTGAGTACAATTTATTTTTAATCCTGCAATATAAAATTTACAACTGAGATATACTGTATGCGCACAAAATTTTCAGATAGTTTCAATGATTCAGCTAAAATACAGACTCTGTAACCACACAGCGCAAAGTACAGCACTCTTAGCATATTTATCCTATTGACGCAACTATATGTACTTATCTGTGAATGTTTATAGCACTGCATCCCTGGGACAGGAGATAGTCATCTAGCTATGCATGATAAGGAATTTTATAGGAACATCATGGAGTACTTTTGGACAATTCCAGTGCAAGGCATATTTTGATTTACACTACACAACTTGGTTACCACAATAAAACAGAGTGCTTGCATGGCTACACAGACATCGAGATTTCATGTTTTGAACTATTAAGAACAAACCTTGACGTGTGTAGAGGCAACTGAGAAAGTCCTTGTGATTTCAATGTATTTATTGTCTCGTGAGCTGGCTTAGAAGCTGGTACAAAATGGGTTCTTTGTCATTTACGATGGGATTTAGTCCCACAAAATCTTCACTGTTCAAAGTCCAATTGTGATATGGCTCAATGCACAGTTAGTGAAAAGTGTGCAGCACCAACTAGAGTCTTTGGAAAATAAGCATTTATTTTCCACACAACTGTGGGATTCACACTCATAACTACCAAAATTAGTTACCCTTTTACTATTTTAAACCAAGAGCCACAAGCAACATTAACTGATGAGATGAGTGGCAGTACCACATTGCTTGCAGGTTTGCCCGCTATTGTGTTTTGATGCTTCTTTGGAGCTTATTAAATGACCTTCAACTTTCAGAACCCCAGCCCGACCAAATATCCTTCCTTCCACCGGCAATAAACTATTTTTTTTTTTTTTTTAAAGAGTAAAAGGTAAAACCTTACCTGCACTGAATGTAGGTTCAATTTTCCACCTTGCTGCTTGCAGTAATGTCGGATCAGAAATCTGCAGTTCCAAAGGTTACTAACTTAGGCTCATCAACCGTCAACCTTTTAGACAATTTCCTGACCCTTTCTTTCTTTAGTTGGTCACTAGCTTCCAGGTTTTCAACACAGCTAGGATATATTCATACAATACTTCTATTTTGCTTTTACACTAAACCAATTATTCAGTGCTGGTGCAGCATTTGATACTACAAAGCAGAAATTTTGGAGAATTTGATATGTTCTGCTCAGTTTGTCGAACAGGAGGAATTGAGTAGTCTGCAGTTGCTTCCTCAGGACAGACTTGCATATTAACACTGGAACAAGAGTGGGAAATGTATCCCCTTCTGCATGTTTGCCTTTCAGTGAGATTTCAGCTCTCTCCATATACTGGCGCTGCACTTTTTCACCTACCCATTAACATCATTAGTTGACAAAATTTAACATTCATATTTTTAAACGTTGCTGCTTTATCATTTTAACAATATGGGACATACAATTTCTGTAGTTTTCAACGAGGAAAGCAAAATTCTGTGAAGAAACATACCAGTAGAACCGAGAGAGGGAAAGAGGTTTTATCCATGATTTTTATATCACCAAAGGCACAATAATTAGAATTGTCATTTCTTTTTCAGTGATAATTTGCCCATTTTCTCTCCTACATTTGGGATTCCTCTTTACGTCACCCCCAATGCAGACCATTTGTACATTTTAGAGTTACAGTCCCACTTGACAAATACTTCCATTCTTGTTTTATCATTCCACTTTGCTTGTTTGCGTGCATCCCACCTCCAGGGCTGTAGCTTTTAAAAGAAGTCAGCAGCTTGGACTCCTCACATCCCGCATCTGCTCTAAATCCTACCCTGGCCCTCGGTCAGAACCATGAGGACACACGTTGCTGTGTCGAGGATGTCACCAGATCACAGTGTTAATTTCAAAACCGGGATTCCGACTAACTTTTATTGCCAGCTTTAATTACTAACACGTACAATACAAAGTGAAAAATTAAACTCGTTCTGCGCATCAATAAGCATGAACCCAGTCTCCAGCAGCAACAGTTTTATTAACAACGGAATAAACATATTTAGTCAGAAGACACAGATCTGATATCCAGCAGGAAATCACAGAGTGGTTAGATCAGTTCTAACCAGAACTTGACTGCCCAAGGGAATCAGATGTTTGGTCTCCTTCACATTCCCCAGTCAGATTGTATCCAGTTTCCAGGTGGCATCATTTACTTAGTGTCCAGTGGATGCACTAGATTATACAAAATTTAAGACATTGAGCCGTATATTAAGGTGAGGGAGGCAAGAGTTAATAGTAACTTTAGGGGAAACTTTTTATTCAAAGGGTGGAAGGCGTATGGAATGAGCTGCCAGAGGATGTAGTTGAGGCAGGTACTATCATAACATTAAAAAAACATTTGGACAGGTACATGGATAGGTTAGGTGTAGAAAGGTATGGGCCAAACGCAGGAAAATTGAACTAGTGTAAGTGGGGCATGTTGTCCGATGTGGACAAGTTTGGGCCGAAGGACCTGTTTCCATGCTGTATAACTCTATTTGCCACAGCAGAAGGAATGAAGCAGCAAGAGCAATATAATGCTGTGATTCTTAACTTGCCAAAACTCTGTCATGCCAAAGTGAAACAGCAAATGGTGCTCAGAGCTAGTGCCTTCAGAGGTTAAACAGTGCAGGGTTTGAATCCTCATATACACCTTGCTTATGCTTTGTGGATCTGCTTATTATGGTTCATCAATTTGTTGGCAACATGGTGCCTCCTTATAAAAAGGATGGTGCACTGCATAGGCAACAGGTTCAAGCTCAGACCTGTACCGACATAGGTGAGAGAGTTAAGTAGCTATAATGCCTTATCATTGTCCAGTTGCACATGATCATGAATGAAACCATGTGGGCATCAGACCTCCACAGATGAATTACCTGTGCACATCCACTTTAGAGGCTCATAAAGCATAGAACATAAAACAATACAACACAGGAGCAGGCCCTTCAGCTCACAATGTTTGTGCTGAACATTATGCCAATTTAATCTGATGTCATTAGGCTGCACATGAACCATACCCTTGCACTTGCACCATTTTCTGCACTTACGTGTGCCTATCTAAAAGCCTCTTAAACACCACTATCGTAACTGCCACCACCCCTGGCAATGTGTTCCAGTCCCCCACCACTCTTTCTTTAAAGAAACTGCCCTGCACATCTCAAGTAAACCTTCCCCCTCTCACTTTATACCTATGCCCTCTAATGTTGGACATGTCTATCCTGAGAAAAGGGTTCTGACTGTCTACCCTATCGATGCCTCTCTTAATTTTATATATTTCTATCAAATCTCCCCTCAACCTCGGACATTCGAGAGAAAATAATCCATTTAACGAACCTTGTAGCTGAAACTCTCTAATCCAGACAGCATTCTGGTAAACCTCCTCTGGGACGTATTTTAAACAGAGAATGATAGTGCCTGGAATGCGCTGCCAGTGAAGTAGGTATGTTACAAAACTTACCTTGAGCAGCGCTGCACTTCTGCCGCTCCCCGTGTGCGCAACTTTAGCGCCTGTCAGAGGGGGGCGGGCTTAAAGTGCCGATTTTCACCAGACCAGGATAATCGATGAATGTCGGGCGATTTAATTGCGGAAGAAAAATCGCTCCGACATTTCATCAATGAAGGTATTTTTAAATTACTCTAAGTTATTTGTTAACTAGAGTAATTTAAAAATCACCTTCAAAAGCCGTGACCGCAGACCACCGGAAGCATTTTCCGTAGGGGAGAAAAAAAGGTAAATACTTTATTTTTTTATTAAAAGTTGGTTTTTTGGGAGGCATAAATACTATTTTTATGTTGCGAAATGGGGTCCCCAAAAAATGTATGAACCCCCAGTATTTTTCCCCCCGACTTCACCGCTAACCGCAACATTCCAATCCACCGCATTCCACTAAAACCCACTCGCTAGTTGATTTAAATGGCCATTTATTTACAGGCATTAAACACTAAATTCCTTCCATTTGGCCCAGAAATTCATGAAAATGAGATTTTAAAATTATGTTATATTGTGGATTATTGTGTGAATGTTATTTGGACACTTAGGCAATTAAAAAAAAGTTTATCTTTTCTTAAGAAATTGATAGATGTTTAGATCTACTCATTGAATTTTGTAATTAGCTACAATTAGATAACTAACTAATTATATACTTTAATTTCAGGTAATCCAAGTAAGATTGTTTAATATTTGTTTCAGAATGCTTCAATCTATAATGACTGAAAATTTCATTGAGTTCTCTTTATTTTTAATAAAGTTATGGGCTTTTAATTTTTCCAGATCACAGCTTTTGAGTTAAGTCAATTGAAAGGCAATGGGAAGCAAGATACTCATTTCCGAGCATGAAAATGGCCATAACTTTCTTAATACTGAAGATATGAAAGTAAATTAGGTGTCAAATTAAACTTCTTGTTATGCTTTATCTGATGGGATAAATTGCAGACTTGATTTTTAAAATCTCAAAATTTTGTAACATTGCTAAGTGAAGGAGTCAGGAAGGCAGTCTCCCTCCTGGGGCAGATTTGGAGGGATGGGATGTGGTCTTGGAGGGGAGCATGATCCTCAAACTGCAGAGCGTCTTGGATAATACAGCTCACCCCCTCCATGACACACTAGTCAACCTGAGGAGTACCTTCAGCAACAGACTGGTCCCACCAAGATGCAGTACAGAACGCCACAGGAGACCCTTCTTCCCCATGGATATCAAACTGTACAACTCCTTCCCCTTCTGTCGTGGGGTGGACAGACTCCCCTCCCCCCCGCCCTCCCCAAATCTTTGCACATCCCCAATCCTTTCCACACGTCACTTTAATTTTCAATGTTTCATGCATCTTGTGTTTTATGACCGTTGGCAGATCAATTTCCCTCCTGGAATAAATAATGTTCTATCATATCGTATCATACCGTAGAGGTGATGGTGGAAGCAGATATGCTGTTTAAGAAGGTTTTAGATAGGCACATAGATATGCAGAGAAGCAAGGGATTTGGAATATGTGTTGACAGAGGAGACTAGTTTAAATTGGCATCATGTTTTTCTGTGTTGTACTGTTCTATGTTGATACTGTTGTGTTCTGTGTTAGGCAGAGATCATCCTCAGTACAATTCAGATGAGGGATCTCTATGCCTGTTTCACAACAGATCTGGATAAAGAATCACTCACGAATATACAAGATGAAGTGCATGGAAAAGTGGGTTGAGTTGAAATAAAATGTTAGTTCAATGAAAGGTTGTGTGCCATAATCTGAGGGACCATATCCAAAGAGCTTAATATGTGCTGAAATGTTTTGTCTCCTCCAGATCCACATCCATTCAGCACATTAATCCAATCAGTAAGGCACTACGTGCTGGACAAACAAGGGAGCTCCATTATATTAAGAGAAGTAAATAAATAAGATTGGTATTTTTCCATTTTATAAATGTTACATTATTTAAATAAATAATATTTTCAGCCACAAAGCTAACAGGGAACAATTCAACCTTTCCAATAAAGTTTTATCTTTCTACTTCTACTTTCTACTTCTTCTGGAATCTTTGTAGATACTTAGCAAATCCCAAACAGAGCACCTTGAGAGAGCTCTGTATTACCGAGTAACTCCAGTAAAATACAACAGGGCTAAACACTTGCATAAGAGCTAATTTTCAGAACCTTCTTTCCACTTCATTCATTCTCGTTCCTGTTCCAAAGTTACATGTGGATGTTCATCATGTTCAAATATGAGAAAGGAATAGAATGGGAGGGAGTTGGATTCATTGTGACTGAATGACTAGAGATTCTACAAGTAATAATACAAATGTTTAGTCATAACATTAATACAGACAGTGTTGATAATAGTACTGCAGTAGATATATGTATGTTGGGTTTGAAAAGTCCTTCATGGCAGTACCTCTGAACAGATTAATGAATAAGGTCAGAGAATGCAGTCAGAGGACAAGCATTGCTTGAGGGGTGCAAGTCAGAAAGCAGAGGGTGGTGTAAAGGTAGCCATATGGCATGGAAGAAGGCCATGGAAGTGGGACCTCAACTATTCACAACTTATATTAACACTTTATACCCCGGGATCAGCAACACAATTTCTCTATTTACAAGCAAAGCAACTAGAGGGGCAGTTAACACCCTGAGGACAGCTCTGAATTACAGGAGGACATTAATATACTCGCGGAAGGAGTAAGTAGTTGGCAAATGAAGTATGACACGTGTAAATGCAAGGTAGTGCATTTTGGTTGGATGAAATGTCCCTTATAACTTGTAAGATAATAGTCTAGCTTCAGTCATAGAACAAAGTGATATCGGACACCTGTCACTGGAGGTCAGATCACAGACTAGCAACGCCTTAAATAAAGAAAACCATGATATACCACATATAGTTCAATTTACCATATGGTGATGCACAGAGACTAGAGTGAGCAGAAGGATTTACAAGCATTATACATTTGGGGTATGGATGAACAGATTGGATTTCATTTTACTTGAAATATTAAGATGGTGATAACCTAATAGATGTCTTGAGAATGGTGAAAGCATTGACAAAGAGAATGTTTGCACTTGTGAGGAGGAGAAGATTTGGAGGCCAATATATTGGTTGTCCAAGAACATGTGTCTTATATCTGGACTTTCAGAAGGCTTTCGACAAGGTCCCACATAAGAGATTAGTATGCAAACGTAAAGCACACGGTATTGGGGGTTCAGTATTGATGTGGATAGAGAACTGGCTGGCAGACAGGAAGTAAAGAGTAGGAGTAAACGGGTCCTTTTCAGAATGGCAGGCAGTGACAAGTGGGGTACCGCAAGGCTCAGTGCTAAGTCCCCAGCTATTTACAATATATATATATATATATATTAATGATTTGGACGAGGGAATTGAATGCAACATCTCCAAGTTTGCGGATGACACAAAGCTGGGGAGCAGTGTTAGCTGTGAGGAGGATGCTAGGAGGCTGCAAGGTGATTTGGATAGGTTGGGTGAGTGGGCAAATGCATGGCAGATGCAGTATAATGTGGATAAATGTGAGGTTATGCACTTTGGTGGCAAGAACAGGAAAGTAGACTATTATCTGAATGGTGGCCGATTAGGAAAAGGGGAGATAAAACGAGACCTGGGTGTCATGGTACACCAGTCATTGAAGGTAGGGATGCAGGTGCAGCAGGCAGTGAAGAAAGCGAATGTATGTTAGCATTCATAGCGAAAGGATTTGAGTATCGGAGCAGGGAGGTTCTGCTGCAGTTGTACAGACCCTTGGTGAGACCACACCTGGAGTATTGTGTACAGTTTTGGTCTCCTAATCTGAGGAAAGACATTCTTGCCATAGAGGGAGTACAGAGAAGGTTCACCAGACTGATTCCTGGGATGGCAGGACTTCCAGATGAAGAAAGACTGGATAGACTCGGCTTGTACTCGCTAGAATTTAGAAGATTGAGGGGAGATCTTATAGAAACTTACAAAATTCTTAAGGGATTGGACAGGCTAGATGCAGGAAGATTGTTCCCGATGTTGGGGAAGTCCAGAACACGGGGTCACAGTTTAAAGATAAGGGGGAAGTCTTTTAGGACCGAGATGAGAAAAACATTTTTCACACAGAAAGCGGTGAATCTGTTGAATTCTCTGCCACAGAAGGTAGTTGAGGCCAGTTCATTGGCTATATTTAAGAGGGAGTTCGATGTGGCCCTTGTGGCTAAAGGGATCAGAGGGTATGGAGAGAAGGCAGGTACGGGATACTGAGTTGGATGATCAGCCATGATCATATTGAATGGTGGTGCAGGCTCAAAGGGCCGAATGGCCTACTCCTGCACCTATTTTCTATGTTTCTAGGTTTCAGAAAATTGTTTATCCAAAGCAAAGAAGTGAAACTCACTCCCATATAGATTGTTAAAGCAAACAGTGTAGATACATTGAAGAAGTGGCTGGGAAAGCTGTGTGCGAGAAAGGAATGGAGGGGTAAAGTGATGGAGGTGGAAGAGGTAAGGCAGGAGGCACGTATTTCTATGCTGTATATCCGAATTCCTCACTCAACAAAGATGTAGTAATAAGGAGAATTTTCTCTTTTTAAAATACAAATATGTGGGAATAAATTCCAGGAGTGCTTGGTGCCATACTGTCTCATGTGTGTCAGGAACAGCAGGCCCAGTGATCACAGCTCTGACTGTCAGTAACTGATGGGCTCCCCAATCACCCAGGGTTTCCAGTTTTAGTTCCTTTAATGGTAGTTCCAGGTTCACTCCCCAGTTTCCCTTCATTCCATTGTGGAAGCATTGACAATGTATGGTGACAGGCTGTTTGATCAGAGGGAACATGAGCTTCTCACACAATATCTGGACTTTCTTACAGGTGACGTTACTGACTGACAGCAGGACCTATAACTGAATATTTCCATCCCCTGCTCAGGGGCTGCAAAGATATCCTCCAGCTCTGTGAACATCTGACCAACTAATTCAATATAGGGTGGAGGGCAGGTCCAACAGGCACCTGGGCACTTGCCCAGAATCAAAGCACAAGTACTTCAGAGTTAAAAGCAGAATTCAATCGTCAACCATACAGCTATTAGCATAGTGGCATGAGGCTGTAACATGACATCTCATCTCTTATACTCAAAGGCTCAGGTCGATGAAGGCAAGCAACGGCTCGGTTCCTGTCTGCACACACCTTATCCTTAACTACTCTCCTTATCCATTGGTCAAGTGAGCTTATTGACTTTTGCCTACCTGCTCCAAGTTCAACTATGCCCATTATTATACCAGCTTGTCCTGAACTTCACTGAGATTCTGATGCTCTGGTGTTGATTCTGTAGTTTCTGTTCCATTAGTTGTTTAAGATGTGGGAACGTCCGCCTGGCAGGAAAATCAGAACGCTTCTATCAGACGTGGTCTCTATTTATAGAATTGCTACAAAGATAGGGTGCAGGAGTACCTCGGGCCTTGGTAGGGGGGGGATGAAAAACTATCGAGTTGGTGGATTCCTTTTGCGTGATATATATAATATAGTAACTGGCTTTTTTTTCTCTTTTCTCTCTCTTTGTCTCTTTCTTTTTTCTTTTTCTTTTCTAGGGTCTATCTCTTAACCCCCTTTCTCTAATTCTTTGACCAAGGGTTTGTTTTTTTTTTCTTCTCCCCTTTGGCACGCTCTTTCACTTTCACAACTCTTTTCACCTACTTCACTCTCTTTCTTTCTATTCTTTTTCTTTAAAAGCCATAAAATGATGGGGTACAATGATTGTAACAATATATATGTGATGTACACTGATGTATTTACCTCCAATAAATAAAAATATAACATTTTTAAAAAAAATGTGGGAATGTAAGAGTTACTAACAACGAAAGCAGTGAACAATGTGAAGCACTGGATAAAGTTTTCAGTTTTAGGACATTTGAAGAGTGAAGGGAGAGTGAAGGGAGCACAAAGTAGGAGAGCAGGGAAGGAAATACAGTACTTGCACTGCTCCTCAGCAGTGGAATCAGGTTCATCAAAGGAAGGGGAACTGATAATTAACATCCTACTGAGGAAACAGTCTTGGCTATGTTCAGCAGTTGATTTTAGTTTCTGCTCTTACTTAAGTGCCAAACATATCTGCACTATGCGAGTTGGGGACAGCCATGTGACAGGCAGCCATCATGTGTTGATTTCATCAAGCTCTGATGGTATGCTGTTATCTGGTTGATGTTGCTTCCAATTTGACATTCCTTAAACAAGCAGTGTTATTACACAAGGAGATTCCATTGCTGGGACTGTCCATCATATTACTCTATCAAGTAACATTGCACTTTTTGGAACAAAACTGTGCTGGAAATGGAGAAGCATCATTCAGGTCACCAGGCAAGTGGGGAAACCACCTTCAGGTTCTGCAGGTTCACAGAGGCCCGAGTCTCATTATATGCCCTCTGTAATGGACAAAACATCGGAAGAGTTAAGTAAACATCATGATTACATCAACATCACATAAACCTTTTAATTTTATTTGGCGTGCAACAGAAATAACTGTTCAACATGTTGGCTGAGTTAGCTGGTGTCATACTTGGGCTGTTTGTTCTATGTCACCCAGCTGTCTCAACTAGTGGATTGTGATTGATGGAATTAAGTTTTGCTGTAAAAAAGTGAGGTGCAATGTTTAACACCAGCAAGGTAAACTGTACTGGGTGTTATCTTCAGATGGTCTCAGACCTTTGGATATGCTCAATCTACAGGGACAAAGCCCCATAATGGGACTCAATACAATCCTTAATTTTATTAACCAAAAACTAAGTAACATTGAGGCCCAATGTGCGACTCTACTGGACAAAGAGAGGAGTGCTAGTGTGAACAAATCCCTCTATCAGCAGAGTAGATGCACCCATCGGAAGTTGAAATTTGAGAAAGCATTCATTCTCATGAAATAATCTCTATGTCCATCCTTCTTTCCAATTGTCCATGATGATCTCATTACATTCATTTCATGCTTTCTGACCCAGTATCTAATCTATTTACCTTGAACAGAAGATCATCTGTATTGCTTTTATTATTGCTAAATACCAATATTTTAATGCTGTTATCTTTTTATGAATCTCAACTCTCATTTAAAACCAACAGAAAACTTTGGGAAATAATTCACACATTCCCAACTATCCTATCTCCACCATCAATATACAAGAACTTGCATATATAAGAACATTTTAGCTCTCCACCACATTTCTTGAATCCTCATGGCATTCACATTGTTGGTCGACAAAGGCAAAATAGAAGCAGCAGTACAATTTGGCCATTCAAGCCTTCTCTGTCATTCAATATATCATGGCTAATCATCCAAATTTCGTAACCCGTTCCAGCTTTCTTCACATATCAGCCCTTGGGAAAACTCCTGTTTGAATATGTTTCATGATTTGGTTTCAACTACTTTCAGTGGTAGAGAATTCCACAGGTACACCATTCTTTGGGAGAAGGAATTTCTCTTTCTTTCAATCATAAATGGTCTACCTCATATACTTAGACGGTGACCCTTGGTCCTCCATTCCCTTATCATCAGGAACATCCTTCCTGCATTGAATCTCCCAGGTCCTGTTAGAATTGTGCAGATGTGATTGAGCTCTCCTCTCATTCTTCCAAACTCTCGTAAATACGGGCCTAATTTTCCCAAATTATCTTCAAATATCAGTCCTGCTGCCGCAGGGTACAAATCTGCTGAACCTTCAATTAAATTTCTGCACAGCAAGAACATCTTTCCTCAGATAAGGAGAACAAAACTGTACATTATGCTCAAGGTCACAATTGCAGCATGACAAAACCTGCTCCTGTACTCCAATCCTCTGATTGTGAGGGCCAACACACCATTTTTCTTCTTAATCATTTGTTACACCTGAATCTTCAGTTCATTGAATTGGTGAACAAGGAAACCAAAGTCTGGCTGCACCTCTACCTCTCCCAATCTATCATAATTCAGATGAGAACCTGCCTTCCTGTGATTACCAAGGCGGACAACTTCATATTTATCCACATCACACTGCAACTATGATGTACCTACCCACTTTCTCAACCGGCAGCTTCTCTACAGTCTTCTCAAGGCTCATCCTCCCATGCAGATTGGTATCAACTGCAAACTTGGAGATGCTACATTTAATTCTCTTGTCCAAAACCTAATCCAGTGGTACTTATTAGTCACTGCCTGCCACTTAGAAAAAGATGAATTATCTCCTTCTCTTTGCTTCCTCTCAACCAACCAGCTCTCTGTTCGTGTCAGCACTTTACCCCAATCTAAATAGTGTAATGCACATGAATCATTTATGGTGGAAATTGTCAAAAGCTTTCTGGAAGTCCAATACACCACTGGTTCTGTTTCATTTTTTCCTCTCGTTACATTATTTGGAAATTTCCAGCAGTTGGATCAGGTTTACAGAGTTGGAAAGTTATGTTTGTCAAACATATTTTCCCTTTCACAATCCATGTTGACTTTGTCTGATCCTGGCCCTAGCCATGCTCTCGTTTTGCAAATACCATCGGGATTACCAGGAGCCTAAAAACAGATTCAAGAACTAGCTTCTTCCCAACAACCAGCAGGCTTGAACACTGCACAACTGTATGCACAACAATAACCACTACCTCAGCAACTGTGATCTTCCGTGGGCTGTGTCTTTGGTTGCACTACAGAATTTCAGTTTTGCATTATTATATTATTCATTTATTGTATCATCGATTATTATGTTGACTGATTGAAAAATACAACATAGAAATAGGCCCTTCAGTAGACCGAGTCCATGCCAACCATCGATCATCCATTCACACTGGTTGTTATCCCAGTTTTGCATTGACTCCCTACATACCAGAGGCAATTTATAGAGGCCAATTAACATACAAAGTCACAGGTCTTTGTGATGTGACAGGAAACCGGAGCACCTGGAAGAAACCCACGTAGCCACAGGGAGAACATGCAAACTCCACGCAGCACCAGATGTCAGTATCAAACCCAGATCTCTGATGCTGTGAGGCAGCAGTACCAGCTGTGCCAACCTGCTTTTTTGTGTGCTATTGTGTAAATGTCCCTGTTAAATGGCAACAAGTAAGAATAGTAAGATTGAACGAGAACTTACCAAGTTTGAAGGTTGATCTTTATTTCATGAGGAGTTGCGGTGAGGGATTTCGTGAAGAGCCCGCCGGCACGCATGCGCGACATTCTTCAAAGTAGCGGTGTGGAATCACAGAAACAACAACAGAAATGACTTGGCATAGTAAGATTTAAAGAGACTCTGATTACCAGCTGAAGATGATCGAGGGTTGGGAGCGGAGGGCACGAAATCCCTCACCGCAACTCCTCATGAAATAAAGATCAACCTTCAAACTTGGTAAGTTCTCGTTCAATCTTACTATTTCATTTCGGAGTCACGTGAGTGACTTCGTGAAGACTTCAAAGCTTCTGTGATTACACGCCCTGGACAACGTCCATGCGGACACACCACTAGCAAGCATGGATTGGAGTAAACAAGTTGACGAAACGAGGTTATACTGAAACAAAAAGAAGATTTGTTAATAACACAACAAATAACACCCTTTTAATCAGGGACATCCCCACGTTCACACCCGGCGTTCAGCACGGCCTCTGCGAACTGAAGGGGAGCAGCAACAGGCTTATTATAGAATCGCTGGAACACAGCTTCATTCGCCCATCCTGCTGTGGCGAGGATATGGTCCATGGGTACCTCCATGACTCTCGCCGCCGACGTAGATGCAGCCCTGGTGGAGTGGGATGTAAACACATTAGTGTCAATACCTGCCTTATTCAGGACGATCCGGAGCCACCTGGATATCGTCTGGACTGTCACTCGATGGTGAGGTCTTTTGTGAGTGACAAGCAGGTACAACTCCATTCCTCTGATGCTCCTCGTCACCTTGATGTAGTAACGGATGTGAGTGGCTAAACATAGCCGAGCATCAGCAGGGTATGCCGGGAACTTCAGCTGCAGCCCTGTGCACCCAGGTCTATGCTGCTTAAGCAGCTCATCGATGAAAAAGACTACTTCTCCAGGGGTCGACGTCATCCTGTCAATACGTAGCTTGTGGAGCATCTGAACCCGCTGTGCTGAAGTCAGCGCTAGTAACATCACCAATTTCATAGTGAGTTGGTCCAGCTGTAACCCTTCCATGGGTGACCACGACCTGAGCAGGGTAAGTACATCCCTGACATCCCAGGTGATGTTGTAGCGTGGTGTAGGCGGATTCAGATTGAATATTCCCCGCATAAGCCTGGACACTAGCCTGTTCGATCCTACCTCGATGTTGAGGTAGAATGATAGCGCACTCCTGGCGCTGTTGATGGCACTATAACTCAAGTGCTCATCATGGTGCAACCCCGCGAGGAATTCCAGGACGTCGGCTATGGAGACATCATCACAGGTGATGTGAGAGCGACTGCAGTAGGCTTCCCACTTGGTGATGTGGGAGAGATATCTCCGCCTGGTTGACTCTCGACATGATGCTCCAATGGTGTTCATGGTCCGGGTGGTAAGGCCATACTGCATCCATGGCCTGGTCAGAACCTGCAAGCCAGTAATTTTAGATAGGCATGGCAGGGGTGTAACTCCCCTGAGACAGGGTGAGAAACCAAATGTGGGCAACCCTCTAGGGGGACCCAAGGTTGACTAATCATGTCAGAGACCACCGGATACTAAGGCTGTGTAGGCCAGTCGGGTATGACAAGAATGCCTCTGGCAGAATCCATCCTGATTTTTTGTAATACCCGACTGATGAGGCAAAACGGGGGGAATGCATAGAAAAACCACTTCCCCCAGTCTAGCGAGAATGCATCAATCGCTAATGCCCCAGGGTCTGGTTCCCATGAAACATATGTCGGTACCTGATGGTTCAACCGGGACGCAAAAAGGTCGATATCCGGTTGGCCAAATTTGGCTGTAATTTGGGCAAATATTTGAGGATGCAGCATCCACTCAAACTATCATTGAATTTGCGTGACCTGGTGTCTGCCACAGTATTAAGCCTACCTGGCAAATAGGTAGCTGAAATCCAAATATCTCGATCAATACACCAGCACCAAATAGTATTAGCCAATTTGTCACAAGAGACTGACCTGGTACCGCCCATATGGTTTAAATATGCCACCGCTGTAGTGTTGTCTATTTGGAGACGGACATGAGTACCACTAAGATTAGCACAATATGCCCGCAGTCCGTGAAATGCTGCAAGCAGCTTCAAATAGTTAATCCCTTGTATTAGCAACATGCTAGCTTCAAGGGGATCCCACCTGCCTCCACAACTAGAAGAGCTGTCCGCAGCTCCCCAGCCTAGAGAGCTTGCGTCAGTTTGCAAATATACCACCGGATTGGGCACAACAATGGGTTTGAATGCCTTGCCAATATTGGACACCCACCATTGTAGCTCAACCTTAGCATCGGAAGGCAGCCCCATAGGTCTGTCAAAATGACCAGCGTTCTTTTTTAATGCAGCAATCTTGGCCCTTTGCAGATTTTGATAATGCAAAGGTCTAAACCGGGCTGCCGGAAATAAAGCTACGATTTTCCCAATCATCTTAGCTGTATGCCGAATAGATGGTATACTGGCGGATGCGAGATCCTGACATGCAAGGGAAACATCCTCCACCTTGTGAAATGGAATGTTGGCCCTCATTAGAATAGAGTCCACCGTGAAACCCAAATAATCCATAACCTGGGATGGGTGAAACTTCGATTTTTCTGGATGGACTATAAACCCCAGCTGCTGAAATATAGTAACAGTTGCTGAAACAGCGCTTTCAGCTGCTTCCAGAGTGTTGCCAATAATCAGAATATCATCTAAATAAGCCATTACAATATGATGTTGTATACGTAATTTGGCCATAATAGGTTTGAGTAATTTAGTAAAGCCTAGGGCGGTAGTAAGCCCATTTGGTAAGGCCCGATATTGCCAGAGCTGATCCATCCAGACAAATTTCAAAAATTTCCGGTGATGTTTCCGGATGGACACTGAATAGCATGCATCTTTCAAATCAATACATGCCATAAAGCAACCATGCGAAAGCAGTGATTTGGCTGTCTCAAAAGGTGTCCATTTTAAAATGTGTATATGTTACAAAGGTATTCAACTGGTCAAGTCAATAATCACCCGACAACCTCCATCCTTTTTTGGCCTAGTAAAAATATGGGAGACAAATTCAATGGGCTCGTGAATAGTTTTCTCTATCACGCCTTTTGTTCCGACGAAAAATTTCAGCCGTGCCTGCTGCCTGCTCAACGGCAGACAGCGTAAACTTCCGTTGAGGCATATGCTGGGATGGAGGACCCCGAATATCCTTCCCTCTTGGAGAAGTCTTCCCCGAAATGTTTTGATTCTGCTGCAGGAGGGGCTCCAATATCCGCTCCATCCTGGCCAATACGCCCCTTGAGCTAAAACTCGGGCAGCCGAAGTCCTCATGTTCTGCTGAACTGCTGGGGCTTCGTCCATCGGCCCACACCTCATCGAGGTGAACCTGGTGCCGGAAAGTTGTCGCCGGTAGCCGCTGCAGCGAAGCTGAGCGATTCCCGCGCGGGAGGTACTCTCAAACGCCTCCTCGGCGGAGCTTGGTCTCGCTGCCTCGGAGGGCAAATGCGATGGGAAGTCGGCACCTGACTTAGCATGGAGATCCGACGCCCGCGCGGGCTTGCCAGCTGCCCATATCATGGACCTAGCCGACGCATAGTCTCGTCCTCCCATCCATGGGGGACTCGGCGACCGTGGCGTATGGGCTCGTTGAAGGGAGGAGCAGTTCGCTGGGCTTAGTGTCTGCTGACGGTTCTCAGCTTCTGCCGACGGCGGTTAACCTCCCTGTGCCTACTGGAGCTGGATGGCTCCTCTCCAGTAGCCGCGTCATGCGGCCATACGCCCTTCACCCTGAACACTGGGGTGGTCGGAGACCTCCGGCTCAGAAAGATTGCCGGGGCTCCTTTCATCGGCCCGCACCTCTGAGAAGTGATCTCGGTGCCGGAAGTTGTCGCTATCGGCCGCCGCAGCGAACCGCGCGATTCCCGCGCGGGAAAGGTGTTCAACCGTCTCCGTTTAACGGGAGCGGAAGCCGTTGCCACAAAGGGCCCTGACGGCTTGGGGTCGACTCCAGCAGAAGCATGGAGCGACGCCCGCGCGGGCTTGCCGGCTGTCCACATCGTGGACCTTGCCGACGCACGGTCTCGTCCCCCCCCATCGACAGGGGACTCGGCGACCGAGGCGGGACCGTACCCAAGCCCCCCGTCCCAGCGGCGGGGTTTGGGAGTTGGATAGCAGATCTCACAGACCCAGGTCCCGCCGTTGCACCAGACCGCACCATGGCGGCTGGTGGAGCCTTGGCCCGAACCGGGTTTAGCCTTACGGGCTCCTCCCCTGTCCTTCAACGAAGGGCTAGCGGAGGGGGGTCGGGCCGCAGCACGACCCCTTCCCCGTGGTCGCCAATGGCGAAGTTGTGGCAGGGTCCCCCCTTTCGAGAGGCACCCCGTTCTCGGCTCCTGGAATCAGCATTGGAGCTGCTGCTCCTCGAATCAGCACAGGAGCTCCTGCTCCTTGAATCAGCACTGGAGCTCCTGCTCCTGGAACCAGCACTGGAGCTCTTGCTCCTTGAATCAGCACTGGAGCTCCTGCTCCTCGAATCAGCACTGGAGCTCCTGCTCCTTAAATCAGCACTGGAGCTCCTGCTCCTTGAATCAGCACTGGAGCTCCTGCTCCTCGAATCAGCACTGGAGCTCCTGCTCCTCAAATCAACACTGGAGCACCTGCTCCTTGAATCGGCACTGGAGCTCCTGCATAGCGGCGGGTCGGGCCCGGTAACAACAGGGCTCCCCGACATCCACGTCTATTTCCCCACGTACCTGCAGGGAGAGAACATAACATACACCCGCCACAACAAGACACCAACTCACACTGGAGCTCCGGTGTATCGGCGGGTCGGGCCCTGTACCAACAGGGCTCCCCGACTAACACGCCTGTTTCCCGGCCCGACTCGCAGGTGAGCCGCTGAGAAAGGCTCCGGGATAAGTGGCGGCGACTCCAAATCCACGTTCCTGTAGGGAGAGAACACACTGCTCCTGCTCCTCCCCCCCCCCCAACAGGAAACACCAACTCTAGGGGGCTTAGCCTTACCTGAGTCGGCCCTCTGAAGGGCTGGTCAGGAGCCGCGCTCCCGACCAGCCGTCGGCAGCAATGCGATGCAACGATATGTCGCGCATGCGTGCCGGCGGGCTCTTCACGAAGTCACTCACGTGACTCCGAAATGAAATTTCTTGTTCTTTTCCATTACACATGACAATTAAACACTCTTGTCTCCTGTCTCACTTCTCCAAGTGCTCAGCTTTTCCATCTTTTATCATGGACTCCAGCATATTCACCACCACTGATGATTACAATTCCAAATTCTCTCTCGACATACTTCTTTTTTAATGCCTCTGCCAGCCATAGCTTTCTGAATCTTATTGCCACCATACGTTTTACATCCTCTTGACCAGCCAGGCACCTTTTCTGTGACTGAACCAGGCAGTTAGATGTGGGGTGGACTGGGTCAATTAGTCTGAAGAAGGGTGCCAACCTGAAATGTTACCTATCCATTTTCTCCAGAGATGGTGCCCGATCCACTGAGTTACTCCAGTATTTTGTGTCTATCCTTGGTATAAACCAGCATCTGCAGTTCTTTTTCTGTTACATTAGGTTCAGTAAGAGTATCTTATTTGACTCTGACCTGAGCTTCAAACCCCACATCCTCTTCAAAACAAGCACCACCTACTGCCATGTTCATAAAATTGTAAGGAGGATGAAAATTGTTGCCGTTTTATAGGAATATAAACGTACGATTATATTTGGTCGACATTTTGGAAATATTTGATGTAATGCCAAAACTCACCTCAAACTTTGTGATAAATTCTGCAAATATACCAAAGAAAGCTTCTGTTGTGGTCGCCTTTGAATCTTCCCCAAAAAATGTTGAGACATTATTGAACTCCTCGATGGCTCGATTCTGCAGGGAGTCGAGGGAGGCAATGAGGGGTTGGGCATCACCCAGGAATGCCTGACATTCTGGTTAAGAAGGTAACAATGCTATAAAATTGACCCAGTCCATCCCACAGCCAACTGCAAGGCAGCACATTCTTTAATACCTAGTAATAGTAACTAAACAACTACCTGACTGTGGTAAAAACCCACCTGATTCACTAGTACCTGTCAGCAGGAAGTCTGCTGTCCTTACTCAGTCTGGACTAAATATTAATATTTCAACCACTGGAATATTCCAGCAACCATCAATTCAAGTGCTATTAGAAATAACTGGCAGTGAGATGGGCCCTCCCAGTCAGATCGTTTCTGCACAGTGCGAGTCTTACTCCCAATGAACACTGCCCTTTGCACAGCTGCCCTGTTCTTCACAGAGTGTGGATTTGTGAAGAGGGTCTGGAGAAGGATGCAAAGGTTCTGGTCATGGTTCATTCTGACCAACAGCGTAACAGAGGAATCTTTGAATTATGGGCTGTTCCCTGAGACAGACTCAGAGACAGACATCAACATCTGCTGAAACTCATGAAAGATGCTCGTTGGTCTGCCAGAAATCTGTTGGCCTCTGAGCAGAGCGAGATGTCCATAATGGAATGTTATCAGCTGGTCCATTCCAGACTACAGGAGTATGTGCTGAGGTTTGGCTCACAGTAAGTTTGGTGTAGCCAATACAAAAGCTCTGTGGCGGAGGACCACACTCCAGGGTCTTTCCGCTGCTGAACATTGTGGAACTGAGTCCTTTGGGAAAATCCCTCAAACAAGGGAAGAAATATCACCCCAGGGGGCCACGTGTGTGGCAAGGGTATTTTGCATGAAGCCAGGTGCGAATACTATTGAGTAAGACACTATTGAATGTATATACACTAAGAATGTATGGAGAGTTTTTTGCAAGGTTTTTGTTTTGTATATATATTATTCTGAATAAAGTTTAATTTGGAGATATTTTTTTTAAATGCTGATCTTGCCAGCAATTCACAGATCCTCAAGTAAATGAAAAGGTATCTTGCTGCATGAAAGCAGTCTGTAAAAGACCATTGGTTGGTTTAACTGCCTGCAAGAGGATAGAGTACAAATAAAACCTTTGCCAGTCTTCACCATCCACAGGTATATTTACCCAGATATTCCATTGTAGATTTTTTTCCCCACCACAAAATGTGAGGAAGACAATTTATTTGTTTGTTTCACATTACTCATGAAATTTACCGACGGAGCCTGCGGCTGGAGCCCAGGTCAGCACCATGGAGGCATGAAGTGGGGTGTCGACAGGGGTGAGGCCTCGGCAACGGCGGTGAAGCCTCGCGGGTCAACCCGCAGATGATGGTCGATGAGAGCATGGGAGACCATCGTGAGGGGGGAGGAGAAGAGCAATGGAGAACACGGCGTGGGGGGACTGCCGTGAGTAGAGAGGGGAAGAACAATGGGCAATAGGGGGGGGGGGGGAACAAAGGACAATGGGGACCCAGCGTGGGGGAACTGCTGTGGTGGGGGGGAGGGGACAAAAGGGGGAGGCGGCGTGCTTTGTAACTTTGTCAGCGCTGTAGGTGGCTGCTATTTGTATACATTATGTATGCAAGCAAAGAATCTCACTGTGCCTAGTCACATGTGACAATAAAGTATTCCTATTCCCTTGTTCAAGAAGTGATATCCCACCAGACATGCACAGGATAACGTCATTCCTTGTGCAATGCTCCTTTCAAAGTATAGTGGAGAGTAGGGGAATAGGTGGAATGGTGGAAAACGTGATCATTTTGTCCAAGGAATGACCATGGTTGGACACTTCATCGATACCCCAGATCATGTGTCATACAAGATTTAAAGCAGATTACCATATACATACAAGTCCCTTACTGATTCTAGCAGCACGTCCCCACCTCTAGGTAACAGGCAGATACGACAGTGGCATTTAAGAGGCTTTTAGATAGGTAAATGCATTTGCTGGGAAAGGAGGGATGTGGATCATTTCAGCACAGACACTTTGGGCCAACGGGACTGTTCGCTCCCCCATAGCCCGATGTTGCTTTAACCTCTCAGACCATGAGATCTTTCAATCCCATGTCCCTCTAAAGCCCTGATCAACTCTTCACTCATCTGTTATCCTTGGTGTGTTCCAGCCGCCTACTTCTCTCCAGCACAGATCTTTAATGACTCTCCCTCTACAGCAGCATAAGCTCCACTCCCCCATCACTAACCCTCTGAGCCCGAAAGCACAGAACACGCTGAGCGCAGCCCATGGCAAGTTATCCCGACTACCAAAATAAGCCTCTACTGGACCCACTACCAGGCAGCATATTTCCAATTGAGAAAATGTGCAGCACCCACTTGATTGCGGGATAGTTATCAAGTGTAACCAAAGTTTGTATGGTGATGCTCATGAGCAAGAAATTGCATAGCATCAATGCCCATCTAGTGCATCCATTGCAATGTCTTAGAATTTCAATGCCACCATCTTCTAGAGTAGGCATAAAATGACAATATTCCAGCAACAAATGAGAAAATATCTTAGCAAATTCTCCTCCAATCCCCTACAGGCAATAGGATCAATAAGAAGAGTACAGAGATATTGGACAGTAGAGCCCCCTCTGGAAGGATACGGTCATGACTGCAGCAAATCTGTCTTCTTCGGTCACAGTTATGTTCTCACAGGCTGCCTGGATTTCCTTCCTGGTTGAGTGGATGTCAACAATTTCAGCAGTTATTGTTCTCTGATTAACTAGAAAAAAAAGGAAGAGATTTATATTTTTCAGTTCTTTATCCTGTCCAAGACTGAGTCAATTCTCCCCTCCCTGAGAAAGGGTAGGTTGCTTTTTGCCATAACATGAAAAACGTGACAAGGCTGGGAACTGAACAATAAATGTTGTTTAGTCATTGTTTTTAGCTACTAGCTGCTACCGTCACAAAATGTCTGCAAACGGTGGATATCACTTTTTATTATGACTATATTGGAAATTAATTTTATAAATAGAACAAAAGCACAAACATCACAAATGACTCTTAGCATTATACAGGAGGCAATAATTATCTCCAATTCAACTTCCTTTAGTGTTCAGGAACACCATCACTACTAGCACACAACATACAGGATCTGGGGGGGCATTATTAACAGGAGAATTTAAGCCAGGTGACCTCGGGGTTCTTTCACAAACTGCATCCTCAAAGCCTTTCTCCATCCACAAAGGTCAAGGCACAGAAATCTGGATGGACTCAGGGCATGGATCGGCACATGGGACTGGAATATTATAGCCATTACAGAAATGCGGTAGAGAGAGCGGAAGAACTGGCCGCTCAATGCTCCAGGGAGCAGATACTTCAGGCATGATAGCTGTGAAAGTAAGTGAAGTGGGGGAGTTATGTTTTTGATTAGTGAGAACCTCATTGCCCTAGTAAGAGGAGATCTTCTTGGGCGAATGTAAATTGAGGTTACATGGGTAAAACCTAAGGAGGACATCTCTTTGAAAGAACTGTACTATAAGCCCTGCCCGCAGTCAGTAGGAATTACAAGAACAAATATGTAGGGAGGGTGCAGGTGGCTGAAGGAATAATAGGATTGCATTAGTAGGTGACTTTAACTTCCCTGATATTAACTTAAACTGTCATGGTGCTGAGAGATTAGATGTGTCAGAATTCGTCAGATGTTAGAGTCACTGATCATACTTTGGTCCAACTTGCCCACTCCAACTAACATGCCCCATTTACATGAGTCCCACCGGCCCATAACCCTCCAAACATCCTATCCATGTACCTGTCTAAATATTTTTCAAACGTTGAGGCGAGTATTATCACAACTAGCAGCAGCTCAAATCACATACAGTACTGGAAGGATGCGGGAGTGTCAGATTCCTCTATCATACCTCCTCACGCTGTGCTTCTTGGAAAGACTTTGCTCTGCCATCCGAGTTGATGATGTCTTAAATCAATACTTCTCAGCTGTAGTTACCATGGAGAAGATTATGAAGCTAGAGAGTTCAGGGATGAGAACACAATGACCTGCAATATATGATGAACGAGGCGGTATTGGCAGTTTTGAGGTCCATAAAAGTGGATGTCTTCAGAGACTAACCGAATATATCCAAGGACACTGTAGGAAGCCAGGGCAGAAATTGCTGGTGCCTGGCAGAGATCTTTATATCTTCCTCGGCCATGAGTGAGGTACCTGGAGACCAGAGGGTAGCCAATGCTGTGCTTTTATTTAAATAATTCTACAAGGACAAGTCAGGGAACTACAGGCTGTTGAGCCTAGCATCAGTGTTGGTTAAATTACTAGAAGGGATTCTGCGAGACAGGATCTATCCTCTTTTGGAAAGGCAAAGATCGATAAATGATATCATAGCTTTGCCTGTGAGAATCGTGTCTCACAAACTTAATTGATTTTGTTTTGAAGAGGTAATTAAGAGGAGTGATGAAAGTAGATGAGTAGGCATTGTCTACATGGACTATGCAGGGTTTTTGACAAGGTACCGCATGGTAGTTCGGTCCAAAAGATGAAATCACATGGGATCCAGAATGTGATTAGAATCCAAAATGAGATATTAATATGACTTGGCAGAAGAAGTCAACAGGTGATTGTTTTTATGGTTGGAGGACTGTGACTAGTGGCGTGCCACGGGGATCAATGCTGGTCCTGAGGATTAGTTATAGAACAGAGAGGCCTGGGTTACAAGCAGATAATTCTTTAAAATTAGCAACACAGGTAGACCATTTGGTAGAGGGGCATGAAACAGAAGAACCACAACATCATTTTTTTTTTTAATGTGGGGGGCTCAGAAAGTTCCATCAAATAGGTTCTTGCCAAAGTAAACATTTGCATAATTTGGGTTCATATAATCTGAATACATTCAGTCACTCTCCTCAGGAAGAGTCTAATTAGTGATTTTAACTAACCTTTTGCAGCAAATGCCACCGAGGGAATCTCCTTGGCAAAATCCAGCAATTCAGGAAAGTGCTGGCCTAGTGATTTGGCAAGAATGTGCAAGAAAGTAGATTTCCCATCTACAGTTTTTGTTGTGTCAAGCTGGAGGAGAAACATGAAAACATTTCTAACACATTGCATGTAAGCAAAAATGAAGCAGCCCTCGCCGCTGGCCAAACAGAATCAAGCACATTTGTACATTACCCTCCTCTCTTGCTGGGACTAATGACATTAACATTTTTTCAAAATTACACCCATTAACTACCAACCCTCTCTCCACACCTGAATTCACCCCCCAAAACTTCCAACAGAACTTACAACAGCCATTAATCGCTAAACTCTCCCGATATTGGCCAGTAACACCAACATAATTTTATCCTTCCTCTCAGCCAATTAGAAATGTACTCATCTAGGGAACCATGTTTAATACTGACACTGACTCATCACCTAGTTACATTTGTACCCAGCTTCGGCTTAGTCAGGTCACTTACCTCTGTCAGGAAATTAATTTTAAATCCTGTGGTTCTGGGACTCTTCGGCTGTCCATTATTGAGGTAATTTCCCATTGCAAGAACAAACTGTCAAAATACAGGTGAAGATATGGTTATTCTTTATATATTTAAAATATAGTTCTTTATGTTCTCTTCTGGATTTGTTAATACTGGCCAAATTAAAGACACCATAAAATTGGGGATCCCTGCAGTTGTCAGAATTGCTCAGCCCTTGTCAGCTGAAATTTACAGGCTTTGGATGGCGCCAGCCAGTCTAGGCTCAGAATGGTATGCAGGATGGTGAGGGATCCAGGTGTTCTCCTTGTTTCTCCTAAATTGATAAAATGTATAGCAGTTTTGCAAACAAACCTTAAATGCAACATTTCGATTGGATCGTTGCAAGGGCATTGTAAATAGTATAAATAATGTTGCAAGATCGTGATCCTGTTAATCGATGATTGCTTGAACTGTAGAGTCTTGGAGAAACTGTTTGAATCCCAGGGCACATGTTTCAATGTTTATTCTTGTTTGCTTCCTTCTAGCAGCTTCTTTCAAATACATGATTGTATTCAAGATTGTGTTATTGGGTTAGGGAACTGTCAATTATAAACTGTTATTATTAATATGTTTAATTGGTTTATAAAGAGACCACACCCATGTGGTTCAGCCCCTCAAGGTTCGGGGACCTATAAAAGGTAACTCTCACGAGGTCCGATGTCGACCTTCTGGAAGAACGCTTTGGACTGCGTGACCTTATGGAGTGTCTCTGCTTGCACGAGGCTAGAAGGGCTTGGCCAAGCAGATACAAGGATCAAACCCGCAGTGGTTAGGTATAGTAGGAGGGAACTGTTGTTGTGTTATTCAAAATAAAGTATAGTTGTGCAAGTGCTTGATTCAGTATTTTATTGACTGAATCTAGACTGGGGGTGATTAGAACGAGCTATTTACAGATTCTCTATGCACTCTCCCACCAGATTATGAGCATTTTTGCATTGGAAACATATGGCTCCAACTTCAGGGTCACACCTCTCACCAGTGAACAAGGCACACACATGCGTAAACAGAGACCTGCAAAGACACACAACATATACACACACGCAAATTTATACAGGGAACTGCTTGACAAGACAGGAAGATATACACCCATAAAGGCGCATACATTAACAGAGACACGCAAACAAACACAGAGATAAGAACATAATGTGCTGGAGGAACTCAGAGTGTCAAGCATCATCTGTGGAGGAAATGGACAGGTTGTGACCCTTATTCAGATTGATGGAATAGGGAGGAGAAAGAATGAAATAGGAAATGGAGGAGGGCAAAGCTTGGCAAGGGATACGTGCATACAGATGTGGGGAGGAGATTGATTGGCAGATAGATGGAGTAATGACAAAAGGTTAGAGGTGAAAAGGAGACAAAAGGGTGTCAGAAAAGGGAAAAATAGGATGAGTGAAATGTGAAAACGGGAGATATATGTGTAGAAGTGGCCATGGGGGATGGGAAAGAGTGACAATAAAAGAGAAATGTGAGACTTGGGGATGAGAGTTGAACATAAGAAGGAGAGGAGAGGAGCAGGGTGTTTCGGGTGATAGGAGTTGGCGGGAAACATGCGCACTGGGGTGGGGGCAGGGGAAAGAGAGGATGTGTAGGGCGGTATTACTGAATTGGAGAATTCAATGTTCATACTGTTGGGTCAGAGTCTACCCAAGGGGAATATGAGGTGCTGTTCTCTTGTCCTTCTCTTTCCCCTGCTCCTCCCTCCCCCCCACTCACATTTCACCCATCTGCCAATCACCCATATTCACCTGTATCCACCTATCACTTGCCAAGCTTTATCTCAACACTACCTCTCTTTTCCAGCTTTCTGCTCCCTACTCCATCAGTCTGAAGAACGGTTCCAACCCAAACGTTGCTTGTCCACTCCCTCCACAGATACTGCCTGACCCCTTAAATTCCTCTAGCACTTTGTTTTTTGCTCAATATTCCAGATCTTGCAAGTTCTTGTGTCACAATGGTAGAGATGGACCCACAGACATAAATACACAAACACGTACTGACAGAGACCCATTCTTTGAGAAAAGGGCTAATGGGGGTATGGGGAGAAAGGGGTGTACATTACGAGACTATAAGACAAGATATGGAAGAAAAGGCAGGACATCCAGGATTGCTTCAATAAACAAGGTACTAAAATAAAAATAACATTCCACAAATCATAAGCATAATAATATAAATTGACTGTTAATTGAGAGAGATATTGGATTTGACATCACTTTGTTCTTCTTTTCTGTATACACCTGGATACAATATTTTTGAAAAAGTGAAGAAGGGAGGGGTTCTGACAGTATTTACTAGGATTCACATTAGTTTATTGTCATATAAGCAATGGTGCAATTAAATTCCTTGTTTACATGAAGCTCACAAAGTCAACAGTATACATATCAAAATGATAAATACAAGAAGTGCAAAACAGCAGAAAGGTGCAAGATTGCAGTGCATTATCCAAGTAGTATAAAATAATAATGTATTAGAGGATATTATAATCCTGGATTGAGAAAATGGCCTGGGCAGAAGTTCTTTATAATAATAAAATAACCGAGATGCACTACTCGGACTATTCCACAGGCTGCAAAACTTTTGGGAAGGATGTACAGGAATAAATTTGCATGGCAATTAAAGAGTATAAAAGCCATAGAAGAGAGATATGGGAAATTGCAATGTTCAATTAGAGACTGGAATAGCTATCATATAAGTCCAAAGACAGAGCAGCATTTCTGAGTGTGTTCCTGAGAACTTTCTAGCGCAACAAGGAAGAAGGCATTGTTGGATGGTTCTGTAAAAAGAGCAGGACTATGTGGAACAGATATCAGAGGGGCATCTCCCAGGAAATAAGTAGTCATAATATTGTAACATTTAGATGAGATGAGAAGTGATTGAGTGGGAATTAAAGCTTGGCTGATAACTGAACATTTCAGGTGGAGATGTTTAAGAAAGAAGCTGCTGGTAAAATCGAAGGTAGACACAAAATGCTGGAGAAACTCAGCGAGTGAGACAGCATCTATGGAGAGAAGGAATTGGCGATGTTTCGGGTCGAGACCCTTCTTCAGATTGAAGATGGAGATATTTCAGCTGCAGTCTATGCATATCTCAGTGAGAAAGGGACAAGTAATTAAAGCCCGATCCCCTTGACTGATTAAAAGTATAGAGAATAAAGCAGAAGAATAATTCCAGCTTGTTCACACAAGTGTGGTGGTTACAGAAAGCTTATAGATGTGAAAAGAGAGAAATGACTGGCACCAAATGTAAAATGGATGGAAATTTGTAAAGAAATGGCACAGCTGATCAGATATCAGAAAGGAAATTTATTCATGGGGTCAGAGGATATGTTTAGAGATACAGCAGGGAAACAGGCCCTTTGGCCCACCCAGTCCGCACCGGTGATCCCCACACATCCACACTACGCTACGCACACTTAGACGTTGGAATGTTTTTTTTTATCATTCTAATAGAATGATTTTCCAACTCCTGTGGCAATTAAACTTTTTTTTCACTCCTAGTTTTTTAACATATTTTTAGGATGTTAAAGCTGAATAAAATAAACACGAAATGAGTTCATTCATGTATTTTGCTCATGTGACAAAAATACAATATATATAACATTGTACACAAGGGAAAATAAGACGAAAATTACCAAATAACAAAGAAAATTTAGTCGAGGGTGAATTAAATTTTGTGATTAAGACTCGAGGGTGAATGGCACTGAAATAATTTAAAGAGTTCCCACAGTAGACTCACGAATCACTAAGGTAAACGCACGGGCCCTACGTTCTCACAACGAGTCTAAATGTTTCAATTTTAAACTTGAACACTAAATTTGACTCGTGGAAAAAGTCAAACATGTTTGACTTTTTTCACGAGTTCACAAGTTTCACGGGTACCTGCCGTTAGCGCCACGAGTGGACAAGTTGACCGCGCGAGTTCCGACATTCCCGCTACGTTGGTTGTACGTGATCACCACGAGTGAAAACTCGGGGTCACTCATGGGCTAACTCGCACCGTGAGACAGGGGTTTTATGCTACATGTGATTAACATGTTAAACCTCAACATTATCACTTTACATAAGTTGTCAGCATTTGTGTAAGTAAAGGGGATCTATGGAAGAAGAGACCGTGTATTTGATTGGTTAAGTAGCATCATAATCTCCACGGAACTCTTGATAACAGATTGAAGTCTTCCAATTACAGTAATAATTGATCAGAAAGAAATATGTCAATGATTGATCTTTATGTTTACTGTCTATAGGATAGTGTTACCTGATCTGTACACCAATACCAAATACCAAGTAGTGTTGCTCCAAATATTACACCTGGCCATGGATAGTCAGAGTTAACTGGATCTTGGAAGACGTGAAAGGCATCATTCCTTGGCATGCCACAGGATGAGTTCTCTATATGCAGTTTGGGGATGGCCTGGAAGTATTTCTTTTTGAGGCCTGAGTAACCATCAACTTCAATAAAAGCTATAAAACAAAAAAAACTAAGTGTTTGTCATACACAGTAAAATGGGTAGCAATCGGTACAATTTGTCATTAACTATTAGATACGTGACGGACGTTTTAAAATTTATATTTCTTTGAAATGATTTCCAAGATACAACATTCTTCACCAAAGTACTAATCCTCTTTATCTTTGATACCTCATTCTATGACTCTTTCATTTACACATCACCATTTATGTTTCATTTCCAAACCCAAAGGTTGAGTGTATTCATTCTCATTGGTTACAATTCTCCACTGGAATAAGGTCAATTGGTAGTAGCGTTCCTGTTGGTTTCCCTGGACATTATGTGATCAAAATTTTCCTTTAAGGGCCTGTCCCACTTACGCGACTTTTTTTGGCTCGTGCAGGCGACTGTCATAGTCCTGTTGAATGGCCAAAAAGTGAATGTATCAAACGCATCCTACGACTATGTAGCAGACATCCTATGACTATGTAGAAGACAAGCTACGACTATCTACAACTTAATCACCGATACACTCGTGACAATTGGCGACCCAATAGTGGGGACTGAAGACGACCACCTTCGACTTACTGTCTACTACACCCACGATCACAGAAAGCAAGCTAGGACAAGCTACGACTGGCTACAACTCTATAGTCGTAAGATCACATTAAAAAATTACATAAGATTTTTCAAAATGTATAAACATTATGTTCTTTTAAATTCAGTGTACTGCTTGTTTTAGTGTTATAGATTTTCGAGATGTATAAAAAGAAAATCGTTTTAAAATGCAGTGCATTTGAAGTGTTTGTGTCTTTTTCTTTATCAAAATAAATGTGAAAAGTCAAACTTTAAATACAGTGCATGCTTTCATTCCTTCCTTGTGTTTGCATGTGTTTCAATGATCTAAATATATGAGAAATGAAATCTGAGATATAAGTGATAACATGAGGGACTACTATGATATGGCAAAGACCTTCTCACTGTTCAATTCAAAATGGTTATGTGGACCCCTGGAGATTTTTGAACCCAGCTGCTAGACAATTCTCTTTTTTTTCTCATGTTCACCATTCTTTTTCCAGAATAGACTATTTTTTTATAGACAGCCCCTTCATTCCTAGGAAAATTGAATATACTGCTATAGTAATATCAGATCACTCACCTGTGATACTGGACCTAGGCTTTCCTTTAAATATTAAAGAACGACCTCTTTGGAAACTCAACCCCCTTTTGCTTTCCAATGAAAAATTTTGCAGTTCTGTGTCGGCTTACATAGACACATTCCTTGAAATTAATAAAACTGAGTCTGTATCCTGCTCTTTAATTTGGGAAACTTTAAAAGCCTACTTAAGAGGTCAAATCATATCTTATACTTCATACGCCAATAAAGAACGTAAGAAGGAAATGGAAACCCTGTTAAAATCCATCTTGACCCTGGATAGGCAATATTCTGAAGCACCCACCACCCAATTATACAAAAGCCGGGCTGATTTACAAATCAAATTCACATAAGCATTTCTTTAAATATCTTCAGGTTCGCCACTTTGTCATGAAACAATTTCCTTATTTTCCTGATCTCCCTCCTGTCACAGTGTTGGATAAACTCACTCTTACCTATGCAAATAAAGGACTGATCTCTGCAGTATATTCTCGATTGATGTATTTAAGAGATCAAAACCTGAACAAAGTTAAAGCTAGGTGGGAGGGTGACCTTGGTATGGATCTGTCTGAGGAATGCTGGACAGAAGCGCTGAAAAAGTCCACTCCTTGTCATCACGTGCTAGATTGGGGCTCATACAATTTAACGTTTTACACAGGGTTCATTTAAGCAAAGCCAGGCTTGCTTACATATATCCAGGGACGAACGCTGGGTCTTGCCCCAAACTTGTTAACTACTGGGCAGTGGTTTTTAAAACCATCAGTGAAGTCCTTGGGATGACAGTGAGACCTTGCCCGCTTGTAGCTGTATTTGGTGTAACAGATAAAATCTTGGGTTTAAATACAACCAAGTCTGATATCATTACATTTACATCACTTTTGGCCCGTAGTAGAATCTTGCTGGTCTGGAAATCTAACACTCCATCTGCTGCTGCTTAGCTGGAAGACGTCATGTTTTTTTTAAGGTTAGAAAAGATTAAATTCACATTGAAGGGGGCTGTGAAAAAGTTTTATTTGAAATGGGAACCCTTTTTATCATACTTTGAGGGTCTAAAGGAACTACCTATTGACTGAGGGCACTTGACATTAAGTGGGGATCTGCCTTTATTCTGTTTTGTTACTTTATTATTGTTAAAAAGTGCATTTGATTTTGTGATATATTTGGATTGTAAAAAAATAAGCTGCCAAGGGGTGTTTAGGGAGGGTGGGTTAGGGTTATTTTGTTTATATTATTATTATTATTTATAAAAAACAAAATGGAGGAAAATGTAATGCCATACATCAGATGTACTGTGATTTTTTTCCCTCCAATAAAAAACTATTAATTGAAAAGAAAAAACAGATTTTTCAAAATGTATAAACATTATGTTCTTTTAAATTCAGTGTACTGCTTGTTTTAGTGTTATAGATTTATCGAGATGTATAAAAAGAAAATCGTTTTAAATGCAGTGCATTTGAAGTGTTTGTGTCTTTTTCTTCATCAAAATAAATGTGACAAGTCAAACTTTAAATACAGTGCATACATTCATTCCTTCCTTGTGTTTGCGTGTGTTTCAATGATCTAAATATATGAGAAATGAAATATGAGATATAAGTGATGACATGAGGGACTACTATGAAAAAGAATGATATTCATAGATCAATTGGCGAGGCTTGACTTCTCCTGAATAGGTGCTGTCGTAGGTTGTCACCAGGTTAATGTAGGTTGTCGCCAGGTGACGTAAGTTGTTGCCAGTGCTGATTTCGTTTTTTTTGTTGTTAATGTGACAATTCTTTATAGATTTATTATAGACAATTTCAAATTTTATGTGATTATAATATTTTTTTAAGCACTGTTGTATGTTCTTTATAATTTAATAATATATAACTTTTCTGTTGTTAAAGTTATGATTCTTTATAGATTTATTAAAGATAATTTCAAATTTTATGTGATTATCAACCTTTTTTTTGTTAAAACTTGTTTCAATATCAATAAAGGAAATGCTTGACATTTTGAAGGCAAATTGATGTATGAAGATATTATATTTCAGAGTAGTGTCTCATGGCATCGCTTTCAAATATTTAAACTTCATATATTTTGATCAATAAAACAAACACAAACACAAGCATTGTACTGCATTGAAAATTAAAATATTTTGGGTGGATGTGGGTGGCCCAGAAAAGACCCTTTTCTTGTGGCCTATTGTGGGATCTCTTCCCGGAGTGGTGGACTTTTGTTTGTGGCGTGGGATGTTTGCAGCCGGTCTTCAGATCATGGGGTTCTGCCATTGTACACTGCCTAGTTTGGAGTTGTAGTAAGTGCAGAGATGGTCTCTCTGGTCCTTGGCTGTCTTGTTGTAGGTGTTTCCTGACAATCTCTCCAGTGCCACCGTCGGTGCAGCATGTCCTCCAGTTCCCCATGGGCCTGGTGTGATATTGCCTGTCTGGTTGTCCACTCAGTCACCCTCCACCATGGCTGGTGCTGCTGCACTTCAGGTACGGATCAGGTTGTGGAGGACACATACTGCGTAGGCAATGGTCTCCACATTCTTGGGCTCCTGCTCTATCGTAGTCAGCAAGCATCTGAATCTGCTGGCGAGGATGCCAAAGGCATTTTCCATGACCCTCCTAGCCCTGGACAGCCTGTAGGTGAAGAGCCTCTGCTCCCTTGACATCTGCCTGTGAGGGTATGGCTTCATCATCCATGACCTGAGTGGGAAGGCATCATCAGCAACCAATGTGTAGGGGATGTCAGGGTTGTCTTCTCCTTGAAGAGGTTCTGGACCAGGAAAGCCTGCCTTTCCTTCTTCCAGTGCATGCCCAAGGGACGTCTCTCTCCAATCTGTGACACTGCCAGGTGTGCCCACATCCACAAACAGGAAGTTGTAGTTTGCATCCGCCACAGCAATGAGTATGATGGAATAGAACTTCTTGTAGTTGAAGTACATTGAACCTCCCTTGGGTGGACACCTGATGGCCACATGCTTGCCGTCCCCTGCCCCACATGTGTGCTGGTAGTTCCATCTGGTATCAAAGCCCTGCGTCACTCTCTTCCACTCATCTGGTATACTAGGGCAGTCCATGACTTCATCTTCATAAGCATTGATCATGGCCTCACAGGTCTCTCGGACAACTTTGCTGATGGTGTTGTGGGCCACAAGAAAGCTGTAGGAGAGGTTCTTCCAGGAGTCTCCTGATGCCAGGTAGCGGAGGGCAATGGCTGGGCACAGGTGTTGTTCCAGTGGCTTCCTTATGAAGGTCTTTTTCTTCAGGAGAAGGCCCACCCATGTCTTCAGCTCCTGATACAGCTCAGGGTAGAGCCCAGTGAAGTTTCTGAAGGCAGTCTCGTCTTCTTGATGGAGCACAGTCATCAGGTTGTCATACTGGCCCAACCTGGGTCTCTTCAGGGACAAGGGCTTCAACCACACAAACCTATTCATGGGCTTCTTCCCCATTCTTCTTGTCCTTCTGTCTTGCTGATCTGCAAGCAGCAGGGCTTCTTGTGAGAGCAATGTCCTCTGATGTTGCTCCATGGTAGTCATGACACAGAATGATTGGAAACCTCACCCTCCAACCCCTTTTATAGGAAAACTGGCTGATTCCATTGTTTTGGAGGCCAAAATGACGTCAATTGTCTTCAGTTGTCACCGACCGGGTTGTTGCCTGTCGTAGGTGTAAGTTGTCGTAGTTGGTCGTAGGTGGATGTCTTAAGTCGCGACGATTGGTACGCCGGTTGTCGGGAGCTTGCTGTAGCTTGACGTCGACTAGGTGGTAGATTGTTGTAGCCTGTCATAGACATTGTCGTGGGGGGGTCCAGTCGCCATTTTTTTGGCGACCTGCTACGACTATGACTGTCGCCTAAAAAATCGCCTAAGTGAGACAGGCCCATCAGTTACCCAAAAGCAACTTAAGAATGAAGATAGGAAGTGAAAACCATTCAATGAGTTGTGAACATTTATAGGAAGGAAATGTCCAAGTATAAGTGCAAATACAGAATAATTAGGGACTGAATATTATTTTTTTCTTTGGTAATATTTTGGGGGTGAACAGTTGTGAGTAACGCAACAGAGAATTACAAAATGACAGTGACATAAATATAACAAAGTAACTATATTAGCAGCTTGATTGAATAGACATTTAGCCTTTTAAACCAAACGTAACTTGTGAATGGAGTGCCAACTCCCAGGATACAGGGGAAAACTAGAAACTAAAGCAGTGGCAGAAAATTAAAGGCATGTAAAAACTGAGTTGCATATTGTCCTCAATGGTGCAGATGAGAACAAGACTCAAATATTGTAGAAACAAATGTAAGAATTAGGGTTTAATGAATGAATGATGATTTAATTCAATCAAATGTATTACCTTATTTTTATTTTTTAATTTAATTATTTTATTCAAACAGAATAAAAGAATAAAAAGCAAGTGTGAAACAGCATACAAAAAACAAAACAAGAATATTTATAAAGTGTCATAAACAATATCTATAAATAAATGAAATCGTATGTGTCCGAAAAGGTGCAGGAAAAAGCCAAAGCTTATTAATTCCCACCCCTTATTCAACTGCTTATAATTATCTTATACAAATTTAGCAGCTATTTGTACACTATATGTACACCAAATTATTTACATTTATACACTAATAAAATGTTTACAAAGCCATACAAAAAAGAGAGAAAAAAAGAAAAAATAAAATAAAATACTATACTTAAAGAAAAAATAAAATTCAGTGTGTCAGTTGAACAGAAATTGAGATTGTATACAACTGGATGTCACCCCCATGACTTTAATGGAAAACATTTGAACTTTGCCCACTAATCTATGGTGGGAAATAGTAAATTGCCTGCTCTACTTTCCATCACTGCCTATTTTTCTTTCAATTGAATCCATTGAACTTGATAGAGAGCAATGATCATGGAAGTTGTGTGATGCAGCTCATCTAACAGGAAAGAGAAGAAAGAAACTGTACACAAGAGCACTGAGGTGGGCAGGAACCCAGGAGCTTTCGCAGGGCCGTCTGCTGATACTCCTGTTTATGGTGAAAGAGATGGTTGATTGATTGCTTTTTCTGACCATTTACAACACTTTTAGAACGGATTTGAATTTATAATAGAGTATTAACAATGGTAACTGGAACTTATATTAAATTGGGTGACAAGTCTCCTGGAGGAAAATAAATCAGGATTTAATGTGATCATTACACCTTATGGTTGCACTATTGCATCTTACTAGTTTCTTTATCAGTTAAAAGTTGGACAATTCCTGGGGTGACCATCTGAAACATTATTTAAAGATTTTCAGGTGTATATTGGAAAAGGTGTAAGGAGCTTATCAGACAACTTTGAAGATACCTTCGAAGATTTTTTTACAAAAGCATTACAGTGCTATTGTTATTGTTGGTTTGAAGTTAAATGACAGCATTCAGCTGAACCTTCAAACCAAAGTCCTGTCTGCCTTCTATGTAAACCTAGATGTTGCCTTGGTACTAAACAGACTTCAAAGCATTCAAAGCAGAATACCAATTCAAGAATATTCCTCCTCAGTTACAATGTCAGAAATATAATAATAATTTAGGTATACATACCATATATCATAAGAACCAGAGCTCCTAGCAGCATGATCCCTGTTTGTAGTGTGTCCGTGTATATTACTGCAGCCAGCCCACCTATAAAAGACACAAATCAATCTTCAAACATAAATCAAAAGAATACATTAGAATGCATGAGACAATCCACTGGAACACAGCTTCATGTCTACAAGTCTTCATAACTGAGTCTGATTGCAGTTGTTTATCAGCATGATACAGATTATCAAGCACTCATAACTGTGCATATTTTGTTTTAATAAATACTCGTGACATAAACAATAGACAATAGGTGCAGGAGTACGCCATTTGGCCCTTCGAGCCAGCACCGCCATTCAATGTGATCATGGCTGATCATCCACAATCAGTACCCCGTTCCTGCCATGTCCTCATGTCCCCTAAATGCTATCTTTAAGAGCCCTATCCAGCTCTCTCTTGAAAGTATCCAGAGAACCGACCTCCACTGCCCTCTGAGGCAGAGAATGCCACAGACCCACAACTCTCAGTGAGAAAAAGTGTTTCCTCGTCACCGTTCTAAATGGCTTACGTCTTATTCTTAAACTGTGGCCTCTGGTTCTGGACTCCCCCAACAACGGGAACATGTTTCCTGCCTCTAGCGTGTCCAAACCTTTAACATTTTTTTCTGTTTCAAAAAGTTCCCTTCTCATCCTTCTAAACTCCAGAGTATACAAGCCCAGCCGCTCCATTCTCTCAGCATAGGACAGTCCCGCCATCCCGGGAATTAACCTAGTAAACCTATGCTGCACTCCCTCAGTAGCAAGAATGTCCTTCCTCAAATTAGTGGATCAAAACTGCACACAATATTCCAGGTGTGGTCTCACTAGGGCCTTATATATCTCTTTGCTCCTATACTCAACTCCTCTTGTTATAAAGGCCAACATGCCATTCGCTTTCTTCACCGCCTGTTGTACCTGCATGCTTACTTTCATTGTCTGATGAACAAGGACCCCCCCATATCCAGTTGTACTTCCCCTTTTCCCAACTTGACACCATTTAGACAGTAATCTGCCTTCCTGTTTTTGATACCAAAGTGGATAACCTCACATTTATCCACACTAAATTGCATCTGCCATGCATCTGCCCACTCACCAACCTATCCAAGTCACCCTGCATTCTTATAGCATCCTCCTTGCAGTTCACACTGGAACTGAGCTTTGTGTCATCTGCAAATTTGCTAATGTTACTTTGAATCCCTTATCTAAATCAAACGTGTTTTTGCACCTGTTTATTTAGGTGCTTGTTTATAAAGCTGTGTTTCTGACAATGCGTTGCATGTATGCTGGTGTGTCTTGAAGGTATGTATATAAATTGTGTGTTTATGATTTGATTTATGTGTATGTATATGTTATGTAACTATATTGTAATTTATAAATGAATCCATTTGATCAGAGAATTCCAAAGGCTTCTCGCCTTCTAGAGTGAAGTTGTCTTCACTCCTCAGTAGCCTTGATTAGTGATTGCAATACATAGTTCCAGATACCCAGGAAATATGAGAGTGCCCAGGAGCCGTTGGAGGAAGAGGAGTCGTCTCCGGGCAGTGAGTTTAAAAATCGAGTGTGGGGCTTTACTCCACAGGGGCCCAGGAGCCATTGGAGTAAGAGGAGGAGTACCCAATCGGTAACATTCCACACAAGTGTTCTGGTGGAAGCTGCTGATTGGTGGAAGCGGACTGGAGGAAGCAGCTGATTGGGTGCAACCTCTGGTTTGCATTAAAGGAACAAGGAGTTAAAGGTACAGTGAGCAAAGGGTTCAGTGAGCAAAGGGTTCAGTGAGCTAAGGGTTCAGTGAGCTAAGGGTACAGTGCTTTTTAGTAAAGGTTAGTTTAAAGGATTAAGATTTTTATAGTGGGAGTGAGTTGATTTAAGTCGGGGGCAAGCCATGTCATTTGAGATCGGGCCCCATGGTTTGCTCATCCTGCAACATGTGGGAGATCAGGGATATGGTCGGTATCCCTGGTGACTACATTTGCAGGAAGTGTGTCCAGCTGCAGTTTTTGGCAGACCGCATTGAACGATTGGAGCTGCGGTTGGATTCATACTGGAGCATCCACGATGCTGAGGAACACATGAATAGCATGTACAGTGAGTTGGTCACACCACAGGAAAAAGTTAAGCGGACAGAAAGGGAACGGGTGGCCATTAGCCAACATTGCAGTAGGCAGGTAGTGCAGGAGTCCCCTACGGTCATCTCCCTCCTAAACAGATATACCATTTTAGATACTGTTGGGGGAGATGGCTCATCAGGGGAGGGCAGCAGCAGCCAAGTTCATGGCACCATGGATGCCATGTGCTAGTCAGAGTAGAAATAGGAGGATATTGCAGATGAATGCGTGGCTTGAAAAATGGTGCAAGGGGGAGGGATTCAAATTTCTCGGGCATTGGAACCAGTTCTGGGGGAGGTGGGACCAGTACAAACAGGACGGTCTGCACCTGGGCTTGAAGGGAGCCAATGTCCTTGGGGGAGTATTTGCTAGTACTGTCAGGGAGGATTTAAACTAATGTGGCAGGGGATGGGAGCATGAGCAGATAGACAGAGGGATGTAAAATGAGGGTAGAAGCAATAGGTAGCAAGGTGAAAAGTAAAAGTGGCAGGCAGAAAAATCCAGGGCAACAAACAAAAAAGGGCCACTTTTCAACATAATTGTATAAGGGGTAAGAGTGTTATAAAAACAAGCCTGAAGGCTTTGTATCTCAATGCATGGAGCATTTGTAATAAGGTGGATGAGTTGAATGTGCAGATAGTTATTAAAAAATATAATATAGTTGGGATCAGGGAGACATGGCTCCATGGTGACCAAGGCTGGGAGCTGAACATCCAGGGCTATTCAATATTCAGGAGGGATAGACAGAAAGGAAAAGCAGGTGGAGTAGCGTTGCTGGTTAGCGAGGAGATTAATGCAATAGAAAGGAAGAACATTAGCTTGGAGGATGTGGAATCGATATGGGTAGAGCTGCAAAACACTAAGGGGCACAAAACGCTAGTGGGAGTTGTGTACAGGCCACCTAACAGTAGTAGTGGAGTTGGGGATGGCATCAAACATGAAATTAGAAATGCGTGCAACAAAGGTAAAACAGTTATAATGGGTGACTTCAATCTACATATAGATTGGGTGAATCAAATTGGCAGGGGTGCTGAGGAAGAGGATTTCTTGGAATGTACGCGGGATAGTTTTCTAAACCAATATGTAGAGAAACCAACGAGAGAGCAGGCTATTCTAGACTGGGTATTGAGTAATGAGGAAGGGTTAGTTAGCAGTCTTGTTGTGCGTTGTTAAGAGTGACATTGTTAATTCAGAAGCAAGGGTTCTGAACTTAAAGAAAGGTAACTTTGAGGGTATGAGACGTGAATTGCCCAAGATAGACTGGCAAGTGATTCTTAAAGGGTTGACGGTGGATATGCAATGGAATGCATTTAAAGACTGCATGGATGAACTACAACAATTGTTCATCCCAGTTTGGCAAAAGAATAAATCAGGGAAGGTAGTGCATCCGTGGATAACAAGGGAAATCAGGGATAGTATCAAAACCAAAGATGAAGCATACAAACTAGCCAGAAAAAGCAGCCTACCAGGGGACTGGGAGAAATTCAGAGTCCAGCAGAGGAGGACAACGTGCTTAATTAGGAAAGGGAAAATAGATTATGAAAGAAAACTGGCAGGTAACATAAAAACTGACTGCAAAAGTTTTTATAGATATGTGAAGAGAAAAAGGTTAGTTAAAACAAATGTAGGCCCCTTGCAGTCAGAAACTGGAGAAATGATCATGGGGAACAAGGACATGGCAGACCAATTGAATAACTACTTTGGTTCTGTCTTCACTAAGGAAGACATAAATAATCTGCCGGAAATAGCAGGGGACCAGGGGGTCAAATGAGATGAAGGAACTGAGTGAAATCCAGGTTTGCCGGGAAGTGGTGTTGGGTAAATTGAATGGATTAAAGGCCGATAAATCCCCAGGGCTAGATAGGCTGCATCACAGAATACTTAAGGAAGTAGCCCCAGAAATATTGGTGCATTAGTGATAATTTTTCAAAACTCTTTAGATTCTGGAGTAGTTCCTGAGGATTGGAGGGTAGCTAATGTAACCCCACTTTATAAAAAGGGAGGGAGAGAAAAAACGAGGAATTAAAGACCAGTTAGTCTAACATCGGTAGTGGGGAAAATGCTAGTCAGTTATTAAAGATGGGATAGCAGCACATTTGGAAAGTGGTGAAATTATTGGACAGTCAGCATAGATTTATGAAAGGTAAATCATGTCTGACGAATCTTATAGAATTTTTCGAGGATGTAACTAGTAGAGTGGATAAGGGAGAACCTGTGGATGTGTTATATGTGGACTTTCAGAAGGCTTTCAACAAGGTCCCACATAAGAGATTAGTATACAAACTTAAAGCACACGGTATTGGGGGGTTCAGTATTGATGTGGATAAAGAACTGGCTGGCAGACAGGAAGCAAAGAGTAGGACTAAACGGGTCATTTTCAGAATGGCAGGCAGTGACTAGTGGGGTACCGCAGGCTCAGTGCTGGGACCCCAGCTATTTACAATATATATTAATGATCTGGATGAGGGAATTGAATGCAACATCTCCAAGTTTGCGGATGACACGAAGCTGGGGGGCAGTGTTAGCTGTGAGGATGCTGGGAGACTGCAAGGTGACTTGGATAGGTTGGGTGAGTGGACAAATGCATGGCAGATGCAGTATAATGTGGCTAATGTGAGGTTACCCACTTTGGTGGCAAAAACAGGAGGGTAGACTATTATCTGAATGCTGGCTGATTAGGAAAAGGAGAGATGCAACGAGACCTGGGTGTCATGGTACACCAATCATTGAAAGTAGGCATGCAGGTGCAACAGGCTGTGAAGAAAGCAAATGGTATGTTGGCATTCATAGCAAAAGGATTTGAGTACAAGACCAGGGAGGTTCTACTGCAGTTGTGCAGGGTCTTGGTGAGGCCACACCTGGAGCATTGCGTACAGTTTTGGTCTCCTAATCTGAGGAAAGACATTCTTGCCATAGAGGGAGTACAGAGAAGGCTCACCAGACTGATTCCTGGGATGGCAGGACTTCCAGATGAAGAAAGACTGGATAGACTCGGCTTGTACTCGCTGGAATTTAGAAGATTGAGGGGTGATCTTATAGAGACTTACACAATTCTTAAGGGGTTGGACAGGCTAGCTGCAGGATGATTGTTCCCGATGTTGGGGAACTCCAGAACAAGGGGTCACAGTTTAAGGATAAGGGGGAAGTCTTTTAGGACTGAGATGAGAAAATAAATTTTCACACAGAGTGGTGAATCTGTAGGAATTCTCTGCCCACACAGGTCACAGGGAGAATGTACAGACAAGCACCTATAAGCAGGATCAAACCTGAGTCTCTGGTGCTGTAAGGCAGCAATCCTATTGCTGCCGCCACCATGCCGCCCAATATTGTCCATATGAATTTTCATGAAGCAACTTGATAAAGTTCCACATAATAGACTGATCCAGAAGCTGAAGATCCAGATCTACGGTGACTTACTTCTTTGGATTTGGGACAGTTTTTGGGCCAGGGATCTTACTCATAGAAGACAGAACATTGTAATGGAAGGATGTTATTCTGGCTGGAAGTCTGTGCCCAGTGGGGTTTCACTGGGATCTCTGCTGTTTGTGATCTATATAAATGATTTGGATGTAAATCACTAATAGCATTTAAGAGGCTTTTGGATACGCACATCGATATGCAGGGAATGGAGGGATGTGGATCACTTGCAGACAGAGGAGATTAATTTAACTTAGCGTTGTATTCAGTACCATCATTGCGGGCCAAGAGACCTGTTCCGGAGCTCTACTGTTTTATGTTCTATATTCTAAACTCTTTAAGTACATTGTATGCTTCAATTAGGTCACCTCTCACTCTGTTGAGCTCAAGAGAGTACCAGATCTAATTTCTCTTTATGATGCAAACCCATCATCCTAGGAACCACCTTTGAGATCCTTCACTCATTCTTTGTGTTGGGAGATCAGACCTGTGCGTGGCATTCCAGGATTTAGTATTTAAAATTTAATATGGATGGCAGGTTTTAATAGGGATGGCAGGGTGTGAAAGGTTTGCAGCTGCAACATGTGTAAGTCAATAAACTCAACATTGACCAGTGACCATGTCATGAGAAAATTTGGGTATGGGTTGTTTGGCCAATAATATAAGAAAAGTGAGAGGTGATCTATTTGGAACACATCAGATTCTGAGAGGATTTGACAGACCTGATGCTATGAAGACATTTTCGTTTGTAGATGAGCATTAATTCATGAAGGTTGAGATCGACAGGTTTTTGTACAACAAAGGAATAAAGGATTATGTGGAGAACAAAGGTTAAATCAGTCAATTCTATTTTTCATGTTCTTATAACAATCTCTGATGATATACAATCCCTACTGCACAAGGGAAATATTCATAAATCCACCAACCATAGGAGATGTTCCGGTGGAGTCCTCCCTATAACGGCAGGATTTTCCTCTGAGCACTCCAGATTCCCTCCCACATCCTAAAAATGTTGGCAACTGGCCAGTGTAAACTGTCTCCACTGGATGGAGTTGATGGGAATGTGGGGAGAATTAAATTAGTTAATGTAAGATGGGTATAAATGGGTGGCTAGTGTGGACTTGATGGACATGCTGAGTGATTCTGACTACTGATGTAAATAGTGGCGCTAATAATGAACAATTTGTGTAAACCTACTTTTCGGAGCCCCACGCGATGTCGGGACCAGCTCCGCACAACTCCACACGACTCCGGCGATCGAGGTGGGACCGGCCACGCGAGGCTGTACGGCTCAAGCGACCACGGTAGGTCGCGCTCACCGCATGCAGTCGCATGCTGGTGGGACAGGCCCTTTAATGTCAGAAGAGATGACAAGACCTACCTCCCACTGTGTAGATTGCAGTTATCATGAGTAGGCCAATCACAGCAATATACAAGTCCCATTGTAAAGCAAGGTGAATAAAGATAGCTCCGGCATAGATATCAACCTGGGCGAAACACATCCATGCATAAGATATAGGACAGCAGCATCACCACATCACTACAAGTCATCACAATCAGAATAAAACGTATTTAATTCATTCCAATGGTCAATTCCTTTGAAGGACATGGTAGAGTCTTGGAGAGTGTTGCAGAAGAGCGAGACCTGGAAGTACAAGTGCATGGTTCCTTGAAAATGGCAAGTCAGGTGGATAGTATGGTGAAATATGAAACAGGACGTTCTCTGATTGAGCAGAGGTGACAAAGAACAAGACAAGCTGGTAGAAGAGGGAAGAGCAGCAAGCAAATTAGATTTCTCAGTCTTCTTCATGGGTGATAGGGAGAAAATCTGTTGAAAATGTGTTGCTGTAATGTGAAATGTATTCAAAGTCTGATAACAGCAATCTGCATCACTACAACTTTTGGTAAATAATGATTGTGCTGTAATGGGTTGCTAGAGTTTAGTTCTGGGACACTGCTTTATCGTAGCGAACGAAGGGAAAGAGCCTGCTCCACTTTAGATACACTGAGCCTAGGCACTCACAAAAGCTTTAGAGATACTGTGCAGAAACAGGCGCTTCAGTCCACTGAGTCCGTGTCGACCAGCGATTTAAAACTTACCAAAGCCAATTAACTTTGGTAAGTTAATTGGTTTTGGTATGCCAATTAACCTCCACTTCTTTTGGAGTATGGGAGGAAACTGGAGCACCCAGAGAAAACCCATGTTGTCACAGGAAGAACATACAAACTCCGTACAGACAGCACCGGTGGTCAGGATTGAACCCAGTTCTCTGGCGCTGTAAGGCAGCAACTCTGCAGCTGTGTCACTGTGTGCCGCCCATACCAAGTTGGTGTTCGACTTCTTTATGCTCCTTCACCTTGAGCAGAGACTTTCACAGCCTGGCACGATCTTCATGTGAGGCTTCAGCAGAAAAATAAGTATACAATGTGAGCTGGTACTGCTTGAGCATGGATCTCACCTCCCTCCTCGATTAGTTAATATCCATATCTAAGCTGGTGATGTCAACTGTTGATTCAACTTTCTGCACTGCTTGGCAAGGTGGCAGTTTGTGAGGAACTAAAATGTGAAACGGCTAGAGGCCGTGAAGATGGGAGTTGGATGGGAGAAGTAGGTTGTACCATTGGCAGCTTCTGCCAGAAGGTGCAATGAGATGGGAGAGAAGCCAGGAAAGTTAAATGTGCAGGTGCTTCCTTCTCTAGTGGTCTTAGTAACGGAAGAGTTTTGGACAATGGCTAGTTAGATCATGCAAGTAGGCATCTCCTCCAGTTAATATATGCTGTTTCTGCTTCTGCTCCTGCTCCATCTTCACCTGCAGAGGAATTGGTAATGTATCAATGTATATCATACAACCTGTGTGGGTGACATCACTGCTCTTGTTGAATAACTGGTTGTATGTGTGAGAGATGTAAGATATAGGCTTAAGGTCTGCATCTGATTCAGGGGAATGAAGTGAAATGTTCGAGTTCTGTTGCTGAGTGATGAAATATGGTGTACTAGCAAAGTCTCCAGGTACTCTGCACAGTGGGGGGGGGGTGGTTGTAAGGGGATGGGTGTGTGGGGGATGGGTGTGTGGAGGAGGTTGTGGGCGGGGGGGTTGTGGGGGGGATAGTTGTATGGGGGGGTGGAGCAGTTGTTGGGGGAGGGGTGATGTTGGAGGGGGAAGGGGGAAGAGCACGGAGAAAAGACAGGGGAAGAGCCATAGTGGAGAGGGGGCTATCACAGGGAGGGGGCAGGAGCCAGCAAGGGGGACCAGAGGAGCAGAGGCTGGGGCTGGAGCTGGTGGTGTGATGGGGATTCACAGCGGGCGCAGGCCGCTGGTCATTCTCCTCCGCCAGGATCAGAGTCTCCGCTTTCTGTTTGGCAACACCAGCGGCATCTCCGACTCTGGCCGGGCTGGGCCAGGCCGCTTCCGGTTCCTCCAAAAATTTTGTCCGGTTGGAGACCTCCGCTGGCCATCCTCAGCTCCAGTAAAGACGCGATGGCACAGGAAGGGGCGGGCCGACCCGGGGAGTGACAGGAGAAGAGACTAATCCGTGCGGCGCTGACTGGCAGGAGAGGAGATCGATCTGCGCACGCGTGGTTTTTAAGATTTTTAAACATTGCTAACTTTTACAACATTCAACCGATCGGAACAAAACGTGGTGCACTCGCAGCACAGGAGAATGGTGAGTGAGCTGGTGAAAAATCGTAGCGCTATTGCATATCGTTTTTGCGTAAATAAAAAGACCGCGCAAACCAGAAGATAACAAGATCAAATTTTTAGTTATGTATAGGTGCTGCCTGCGATCCACTGAGTGGGCAAGTGTTAACTGAGTGTCATAATTTTTACGCTATCTAGGATCCACCAATTAAACAAATGATCATCGAATCTTTGCGCTGCAATGAAGCATTGGAATGTGGTTGATTGAGGCTACGATAAAGTGAGGGTAAAATGCATTGAGTACTTGTATAGTTATGATAGATTGCATTTAGACTGTAGTCAATGAACTGTAGACGCCATAAATGTTCCGGATGCAGCATATATGTGATGTCCAGGTGGTCCAGAGCAGAGTGGAGAGCCAGTGAGATAGCATCTGCTGTTAACCTGTTGTGGTGAAAAGCAAATTGAAGTGGATGCACATCATTTCTGAAGTAGGAAATGATGTACACCATTACCAACTCTCGGAGCACTTCATTATGATGGATATAAGTCCTACCGATGGTAGTCATTGAGGCAGGTTATCATGCTGTTATTGGGCACTGATATTATAGATGCCCTAATCCTGGGCGTTAACACCTCAGATGACCTGCACTGGGCACAGTACATAATAATAATAATAATAATAATATATTTTATTGTCAACGAGATGCAACGAGACTTGGTTTGCAACTTCGAGATTTCGGTTAGCAACCCTCGAGAACAAGGTTTGTAAAAATGAACATTTGACCAGTAACATCAACACAGACTAAAGTGCGGGGCCGGGGGAGACAGTACATGGGGGGGGGGGGGGGTGGGGGTGGGGGGTGGTACTCAGCAGGGCCGGTTCAGAGCCGCTATAGCTCTGGGAATGAAGCTGTTCCTGAGTCTGGTAGTGCGGGCGTAGAAGGCCTTGTAACGTCTGCCGGAAGGGAGTAGTTCGAACACTCCATTACAAGGGTGAGAGGAGTCTTTGTGTATGCTGACGGCCTTCCTGAGGCACTGTGTGTGGTAGATGCCCTCCGAGGCTGATAGCTGTGTCCCAATAATCTGTTGCGTTCTGTGGACAACGCGCTGAAGAGCTCTCCTCTCCGCCTCCGTGCAGCTGAGATACCACACAGAGATGCCATACGTTAGTATGTTCTCTGTGGTGCAGCAGTAGAAGGTCATCAGCAGCTGTTGGGGCAGACCAGTCCGTTTCAATGTTCTCAGGAAGAACAGTCGTTGCTGTGCCTTTTTGACCAGTGCAGCGGTGTTGGTGGACCATGTGAGGTCCTCTGAGATGTGAGTGCCCAGAAACATGAAGGTGGACACTCTATCCACACAGTCTCTGTATTCCCCATTCTGTGACATCCTGAAGTCGATAATCAGCTCCTTGGTCTTGGAGGTGTTCAGCGACAAGTTGTTCCGCGAGCACCAGTCTGCCAGGTACTGCACCTCCACTCTATAGTTTGTTTCATCACCGTTGGTGATCAGCCCGATCACCGTTGTGTCTTCTGCAAATTTGACAATGGTGTTGTTGTCAAATGCAGGGACACAGTCATGGGTGAAGAGGGAGTAGAGCATGGGGCTCAGTACACAGCCCTGTGGTGTGCCGGTGCTCAGGGTGATAGTGGAGGACAGGTGCGGCCCCAGTCTCACTGCCTGCGGTCACTCCATCAGAAAATTCAGGATCCAATCGCATATCAGTGAGCTGAGGCCTAGCTGGTGGAGTTTGGTGGTGAGCTTGGTGGGGATGACATTATTGAAGGCAGAGCTATAGTCAATGAAGAGCATCCTCACATAGGTGCCCTGTCTTTCCAGGTAGGTCAGGACAGTGTGAAGAGCCACAGAGATGGCATCCTCTGTGGATCTATTTGCCCTGTATGCAAATTGATGATCGTCCAATGATGCAGGGATGCTGGATTTGATGTGGGAGAGGTCCAGCCTTTCAAAGCACTTCATTGGTATTGGAGTTAGGGCAACCGGGTGGTAGTCATTCAGGTTGGTGACTTTAGACTTTTTCGGCACCGGCACTATGGTAGCTGTCTTCAGGTACATAGATGTAATGACGAAGAAGGTGCACTTGCCCCTCTACTTTCTTAGAAGTTTAAGCTATTTCAACAAATGACCTGGTATGGCATTTTCAATGCAAAGGAACACTTCAAGTGGGGGTTCGAAGTGTGGTCTTTATCAAGCACTGCTCCCCTTGCCATCCTACCTCAGACTGGTCGTGTTGGGGATGAAAAAGTTGGAAAAGTGGTATGAGTAGGACAAAGCCTGGCAAGTGATAGGTGAATACAGGTGAGGTGAGTCAGATAGTTGGACAAAGATGAATAGACATAAAGTGCAAGATAAGGATAGACCAGGTAAAAATTGTCAGTGCCTTATAAAGCCTTAGCATTACATCCCTGTTTTATATTCGTCCCCTCAAAATAAATGCTGGCATTGCACTTGCCTTCGTTACTACCAATTCAACTTGCAAGATTAAAACTTTTTCGGATCCTGCACCAGCATTTCCATGTTCCTTTGCACAGCTTTCTGAATTATCTCCCCATTTAAAAATATAGTCTTTGCCTTTATTCATACTACCAAAATGCAGGACACTTTGCTACGCTGTATTCCATCTGCCACTTCTTTGACCACTCTCCCAACCTCTTCAGTGTCCCGGCTATCATCTGCAAGGTGTCTTATTTTGTAAAATAGCATCTGCAATTCCTTGTTTCTTCATGGTCACATATGGTCACTGTTGATGCTGATTGACATATTGAGTGACTGAGTAGAAAATCAATGAAGCAAAACTTAATCAACCTTGGAAACAAGATACAATTGTACTTAGATAATGCCTTCAACTGGTAAAATGTCTCAAACACCAAAGCATTATAGCTAATTTCTGGAGACAGTTGTCCTGCTGAGTAGCTGCAAAGGCACCAGAGGATAAGATAACTTCCTTGATGGATTTCACAAAGCAAAGCATTACACATATATTATGCATTGACGGCGCTGAAGTAGAGACAATTGAAAGCTTCAAGTTCCTAGGAGTAAATATCAGCAGCAACTTGTCCTTGACCATCTATATTGAAGCAATGGCCAAGAAAGCACACCAATTTCTCTACTTTTTTCAAAGTAATAGGAAGTTTGGCATATCCCAACAACTCTCACCAACTTCTACAGATGCGCCACAGAAAGCCTTTTATCGGGATGCCAAACACTTTCATTCAGTCCACCAAGGCTTGTTGGATCTCCCAGTTGTAACCAATTTAACTCCTCTTTCCATTCCCATTCTAACCTTTCTGTCCTAGGCCTCCACGAGGACACACACAAACTGGAGGAACAACACATCATATTGCTTGGGTAGCTTACAACCCAACAGACTCGGGCGGTGGCCACTGCAAACAAGGACGAGCCCGTGACCGAAGTGAGCACCGATAACAAGAGACATGGACAGGCCCGGCGGCTGAGCGAGGAGTGACATCTGTGAGCGAGGATGGACGTCGGTGAGCAAGGCAGTACTCAGTTAAGTTTATTGTCACCATGCAGCAGAAAGACAATATATGAATTAAATCGATCCATTTACAGTGTATAGATACATGATAAGGGAATAATGTTTAGTGCAAGGTAAAGCCAGCAAAGTCCAATCAAGGATAGTCTGAGGGTCACCAAAGAGGTAGTTAGTAGTTCAGCACTGCTCTCTGGTTATGGTAGGATGATTCAGTTGCCCGATAACAACTGGGAAGAAACTGTTCCTGAATCTGGTGGTGTGCATTTTTACACTTCTTTCCCATTTGCCTGATGGCCAGGGTGCTACTTGTCCTTGATTATGCTGCTGGCCTTGCCGAGGCAGCGTAAGGCATAAATGGAGTCAATAGAAGGGAGATTGGTTTGTGTGAAGGTCTGGGCTTCCCTGCAATGTCTTGCGATCTTGGATGGAGCTGTTGCCAAACCAAGCTTTGATGCATCCTGATAATGCTTTCTATGGTGCATCTGTAGAAGTTAGTGAGAGTTGTAGAGGACATACCAAACCTCTTAAGCCTTCTAATGAAGTAGTGGCATTGGTGTGCTTTCTTTGGTCATTGTTTGAATATGGGTAGTCCAGGAGAAGTTGTTGGCTCCTAGGAATTTGAAGTTTGCAACCATCTCTACTTCAGCACTGCCAATGCAAACTGGGGTATGTGTACCTGATTCGCTTCCTAAAGTTGATCGCTATCTCCTTTGTCTTGCTGACAATGAGAGAAAAGTTATTGTCTCGGCACCAGGTTCTCAAACTCCTTCCTTTACTCTGTCCCATCATTAGATTCAAAAGATTCAAGAGAGTTTATTGTCATGTGTCCCAGATAGGACAATGAAATTCTTGCTTTGCTTTCAGCACAACAGAATATTGCAGGCATAAATAGTACAGAACAGATCAGTGTGTCCATATACCATTGAATATATATATTATTTGATATCCGGCCCAAAATGGTGGTATCGTCTGCGAATTTGGTGTTGTCTGCGAATGGTGGTGTCGTGGGAGTACAAGGAGTAAAGAAAGGGGCTGAGAACGCATACTTGCGGACCACTAGTGTTGAGGATCATCGTGGAGGATAATTTGTTCCCTATCCTCAATGATTGGGGTCTGTTGGTCAGGAAGTTGAGGATCTGGTTGCAGATATGAGTGTTGACACCAAGTCCTGCGAGTTTGGTGATTAGCTTGGATAGCATAATGGTATTAAAGGCAGAGCTATAGTCTATGAATAGGATCTGACGTAGGTGTCTCTTTTATCCAGGTGTTCTAGGGATGAGTGTAGGACTAGAGCGATGTAATCGTCTATGGGCCTGTTGTGGCGGTAGGCAAACTGCAGAGGGTCAAGACTATTGGGTAGACTGGATTTAATGCTTTCCATAACTAGCCTCTCAAAACATTTCATGATGGTGGATGTCAAGTCCACTGGATGGTTGTTGTTTAGGCATGAGGTCTTGCTTTTCTTCGCCATTGGGATGGTTGGTTTTCTTGAAGCAGGAGGATACCTCAGAATGGAGTAGGGAGAGATTAAAGATGTCCGCGAATATTTCCACCAGCTGGCCCGCACAGCTACTAAGGACATGGCCAGGAACTCCATCTAGGCCAATTGCTTTTCATAGGTTTACCCTCAGGAAGGCCGATCTAACCTCTGCTACAGTCACCCTGGGGAGAGGCACAGTAGAGTCTGAAGGGCCAGGTGTCACCGCCCCCTGATGACCTTCTGCTCGAAGCGAGCAAAGAAAGCATTCAGTTTATCAGGTAGGGTTACACTATCACCAATGACGTTGCCTGACATTGCCTTGCAGCCAGTTATCTTATCCAGACCTTGCCACATTCTCCGTGTACGTGAGTGATTATACTGGGACTCAAGTTTGTTTCTTGGCATCCTTGATGGCTTAGCGGAGATCATTTGACTTGCATGCAAGGCCTTAACCTGTGAATGTACCTCGCGGTTCATCCATGGATTTTGGTTGGGGAACAGTCGGATTGACTTTGTTGGCACACAGTCTTCCATGCACTTGCTGATGAAGTTAGCTGCGGAATCCCTGAATATGGACCAGTCAACTTACTCAAGGCAATTGTAAGACGTGTCCGTTGATCAGCATTTCACAACTCTCTGTACCGGATCTTCCTGCGCCAATATTTGTTTGTAGGCAGGGCCTTTGGAGAGCGAAGAGGGGAGTTGGTGAGAGTGGAGAGCTGTTAGAGAACCCGTCACCCGTGTGAGTGCCGGTGGTCAGTCGAGGACAGGCCGCGTGAGTCCCGGCAGTTGGATGAGGACGGTCCGCTGAGAACAAAGAGGGACCCAGCCTGAACAAGGGTCCCGATCTGAAACATTACCTCTCCATGTTCTCCAGAGATGCCGCCTGATGTGCTAAGTTACTCTAGCAATTTGTGTCTTCACTCATAGTACTCATGAAGGGAACCTTTCTGCCATTGTTCCTATTGGACTGGGCAGTAAATATATTTTTTAACAGTTCCAATTGTCCTATAAGAGGAAAAGCCTTCACTGTATCTGCCTACTCAAGCCCCCTCAGTGCCTTATACATTTAATCAAGATCCCTCTCATTCTAAACTCCAGTGGACTCAAGCCCATGCTGTTCATTCTTTCACCATAACATATCCCGCCCATTCTGGTAAACCTCTGAACTGCATCCAATGCATTGACATTCTTTCTTATATAAAGAATACCATACTCAGTATTTCTTGCACACTAGCTTTTTGCCAAACATGCACCCGGACACCCAGATCTTCCTGCTTTTCAAATCTCTCACCAATTAGATAATATGCTCCAGACCGCAGCCTTGGCCTCTCCTTCCCCCTCCCGCGGGCGGCTCCAGACCTCTCGGCCCGTCCCCCCTCCCCCGACTGCCCCCACCTGAACTAAAACTTCATCGCCAACGTGGTTGAGAAAACGGGGCTGGCGATGGTTTACATTGAAACCCTGGGGTGGTGAGGAGGGAGACGGGGGGGATTGAGGGAGAGGAGGAGGTAGGGAGGGACAGGAGAGTGGGGGAGGTGAGAGGGGTGGGAGTTGAATAGGTGGGAGGTGAGCAGTGGGGAGAATGAGGATAGAGAGGAGGGGGGTAGGGAGGGGATCGGGGTTATGGAGGGAGGGAGGGAAAAGGAGAGGGAGGGAGAAGTGAGGGAGGGAGTGGGGGAGAAGAGAAGGGAAAGAAAGAGGGTGAAGGGGAGGGGAGAGGAGTGCTGGTGGATGAGGGGGAATGGAGGAGGATAGGGGTAGGAAGAGTGATGGCAAGGTAATGGAGGAGGGGAGGGGGACGGAAGAGGGAGAGTGATATGCATTCACATTGATCTTATGTTTTACAATGTATCGCCACGTCAGCACTCTTGGGGTGATGGGTGAGTGGTGGAATATTGCATTCGGGTACCAGGCATCCCCTGTGACAAGGACCCAACGGGTCCCACTTGGTCTAGTTTCATTTAAAACTCTCAGATGAAGTTCATTAAAACCAATTGCTGGCTCACCAATGCACTTAGTTCATTAAGCAAGGACTAGTTTTATTATCAGTGCACTGAGTAGTTATGAAGAGGGAAATATTGTATTGGGATTAGATGCTGAGCATTCCAGTCCATGGGGGGATGGAATAATAAGAACTGCAGAGTTATGGAGATATTGAATGGTGTGGTACAGTCCATTGGTATCTATTTTCTCGTAGTGTGGCATACACTAGAAACCTGTACTTTCTAAGTCGTTCAATTCATATTTCAATGGAAATTATTTTAAACGCAGACAATAAGCTTCTCTGTATATGGAAATGAATCACAGAAACCTACCGATATCTTTGTGAATATATATGCAAATAAAGAAAGCGTAGCGATGAGGAAATGAATTCTTTGGCCCCCATATCGTTTTAGTAAATATTCTGGCATAGTGGTGACCTGCGGGGAGAGAATATTAGAGAAAGACAAAGAAAGGTAGTCAGCCATTAATCACAATCTTAAAGAGAAATACATTGATTCCCACAGCAATTAAGAGAAAACAATAGTGCTCAGATTGGTGTGAAATAAAATCAGAAAGAGACCAAAATTGTCTGCTCCAGTAAGCACTCCACTCTCTGTTTCTCCCTCTTCGTTGTCTTTGCTCCAATCACAAGACTTTCCACACAACTGCTTTTACAATGTACTGTAATTCTTCTTCCTGAACTAACGCTTTCCATCTGCCAGTTAACACAATCTATATTTTACACTCCTTCTCTCGCCTCCTCTCTTCTGAACAGGACTCTCCCCCCCACCATCACTAACTCTCCCTTCACCTGACCTTCTACACTCTCCAGGATGAGTTCCAGTAATGTTCTTTACCTCATTGGTTTATCTACACGCTACATCATAAAGCTCTCCACAAAATCTTTGCCTCCACCGAGCCTTTCAGGCTAAGGCAAACTCAGTAAATATTTTGGAAATTGAAATCCCCCGCTACTATAATCCTGTTTATAACATCTCTCTGGTATATCCTACATATGTTCAGCTATGAATCAGTTTGAAGTAGGGCTCTGACCTGAAACGCCACCTGTCCAAATCCTCCCCCGATGCTACGTAACCCACCGAGTTTCCTTAGCACTTTACGTTTTGCTATGTCAGCTATCGCCTATTGACTGTTAGTAAATCTGTAATACACCCCCAGCAATGTGACAATCCCCTTTTTGTACCTAATCTCATACATATGGCTGCATTTGAAGTGCCTTTGAGGTATCCTCCCTCTATACTGAAGTAATGCCTACCTTGACTAACAATGTAACACCACTTTCTCTTTTATCTCTTTCACTCCCTCTCTGTCTCACCTAAACTTTTTATACCAAGGGATTCCGTGTTGCTGGACCTGCTCGGCTTTGTACCATGTCACAGTGATGACAGCAATGTTATATCCCATGTGTTAATTAAAGTTTAGAGTTCATCTATTTTACTATTTTAATTCCGTGCATTAAAATATAAGCAATTTAGCTTTATATGCTCCACCGGTACATGTTCCTGCTCTGTCTATATACAAATATTTTCTCCCTTAGCTGACAGTATGTCTCCATCTGAACATCTGCTCTGAGCCACATTCCCCACTGTTTAAACTCCCCACAAGGATTTTAAAAAAGAGACCCAGTCCTGTCCCAAAACTTCTTTTATCCATTTACTCCAGAGACACTGCCTGACCCAACGAGTTACTCCAGCACTTTGTGTCCTTTTGTGTAAACCAGTATCTGGACAAAGATGTTGGTCCAGTTCTGGTTTAGCTGCAATGTAAGCCTCGTGTACAACTCCCACCTCCTCTAGAAATGACCACAATAATCCAGGAACCTAAAGCCCATCTCCTTTACCTGACTTTTCCTTCTATTTCTATTTTCACTAACTTGTGGTACCAGAAGTTATCCAGGGTAAATCACACACAGGGGAATAATAGAAAAATAATTATATTAATCAGACTACATTGAATAGATTGGATGAAATCGGGGAAGGGATTATGCTATCCTGTTACTTAACATATAACTGAAGATATATTTGTTTTGTCAATTAATATTTGGGGTGTTTGCATATCCAGAGTCATCCCTACAAGAATGTTTGAATATTCAAAGATAGTCTTGTCTGTGAGATGTACTCTGGTTATGTACATGCACTTCTATGGACCACTCATTGACATCCTTATATATTGAAATAAGGGATGTAATTATAATGGTAATGACCTGTTTATACACTTGTTGTCATCGTTGTGCTTTAAAAGTATAAATCCTCAGTCTACCTTGTTCAGAAAGATTCTTCCATGAAATATTATGACGAGAGAGTCTCCCACCAAGCCTCCTGAACATTGGCTGGTGCTGAAAAAAAGCCCTGTTATATCCACGGTTCCAGTCTCCGTGTGGCTCATTCAAAGTCACAAGGTTTTGGGGGCTCATCCAGCATGAATTCATGACATAGCGATTCCAATGGTCTAAAGGGGTGAGTGCAGCACCCTATAATTTTATCTGTTGGTACCAATAGTCATGACTAATCAATAAGAGGTGTGTGTGCGTGCGTGTGTGTGTGTGTGTGTGCGTGCGTGCATGTGTAATGTGGCCAACAATTGGACAAAGTAATTGCAATGTGATCTGCTTTGGGTAAAATTGAGTTTGATTAGATAAACATGACACAATCAAATGTGGCTCTGTGAACGTATACGAGGCATCTGGTCTGCAATCTTGTCACTCATAATGCAGCATTCCCAGGAAGACACCACTGTAGCCTCGAGTATAAAGAGCTAAGAGATACAGCATATCTCCCCCAGAACATGGGAAGTGTCCAAAGATCACTGCAGCAGATTCCAAAAATGTCCAGTGTGGAAAAGGCACAACCTAGTAGTGTGTACTTTGGAGGGTGTTTGTCTTTACATGACACAGTGAGTCGGACACTCCGAGAGGCCTGGGTTTGTATAACTGCCCAGCAATGCCCTAGTCTCTAACTCCTACAGCACTCCATTAAGCTTGGGCTCCCTGTTTACCCTGACATCCACTTTAACCCTCTGTCCCCAACATCAGACTTTTGCCTGACCATCCTCATGCCAACCCACTTAGCTCACTGATCAGTTGGTACTAATAGTCCATGACATGGCAGGTCTGTCTCATCCTCGACACTTTGACCCTGGACATGTTCTGATTGCTTTGGGCTCCAGAGCTACTATTTCAATGGCAGATCAACATCCTGGCTTGCATTTTCATTGAAAGTGCAAGGAGGCTGGAAGCAAGGGAACAGTTAATTCAGTTAAGTTATTTTGGGTCTTCAAATTAATCCTTGTTGTTAGGCCAAAGCTTCCATAGACTAATTGTAAAGTTTAAGATATAGTCGCCATTAGGTAAACAGAAACTAGTAACTATGTAAACAGTATTGGAATTAAAAGAACATCTACTTGTAAACAAACAGCACTGTCTACAAATTACAGGCTCCTGACCCACTGTGGGCCACTACTTAAGAGATATGGTTTGTAGACTGCCATGACCATGAAACATTATCATACACATCAGCCAAACATATGTTAATTGGCCAACATCAAAACAGGCATCACACATCTTTGAGTGTCTGGGGTTCAGAAAGCTTCAGAAGCTTTTAGATAACTCACGTAACTTATTTTAACACAACATTTTGACATAATATTTTAACACGACGTTTTGAAGATGGGGAAGTCTTTTAGGACCGAGATGAGAAAATCTGAAATTCTCTGCCACAGAAGGTAGTTGAGGCTGGTTCATTGGCTATCTTTAAGAGAGAGTTAGATGTGGCTCTTGTGGCTAAGGGGATCAGGGGGTATGGAGAGAAGGCAGGTATGGGATACTGAGTTGGTTGATCAGCCATGATCATATTGAATAGCGGTGCAGGCTCGAAGGGCCGAATGGCCTACTCCTGCACCTATTTTCTATGTTTCTATGTTTCTATGAGCCCAAAAAGATTGAGGAGGGCTGTAGTGGTTATATATATGGATTTCAGCTAGGCATTCGGTAAGGTTCTGCATGGTAGGCTGCTTTGGAAGGTTAGAGCACATGGGATCCAAGGAGAGATAGCTGAATGGATAGAAATGGATGACTTCATGGAAGGAAGCAAAGTGTGATGGTGGAAGGTTGCTTTTCGGACTGGAGGCCAGTGATTAGTGGTGTACCTCTAGGTTCGGTGTTGGGCCCATTGCTGTTTGTCATCTATGTCAATGATTTAGATGAGAATGTACATGGCACGGTTAGAACGTTTGCAGATATCACATATGTGGGTGGTATTGTAGATAGTGAAGATGGTTGTCAAATATTGCTGCAAGATCTTGATCAGTTAGGCAGGTGGGCTGAGGAATGGTTGATGGTATTTAATACGGAGAAATGCGAGGTGTTGCAATTTGGGAAATCTAACATGGGCAAGACCTACATGGTAAATGGTAGGGCTCTGGGGAGCATTGTAGAGCAAAGGGATCTAAGAATGCAGGTACATCGTTCCATGAAAGTGGTGTCACAGGTAGATAGGGTGGCACATTGGCCTTCATCAGACAGAATATTGAATATAGAGGTAGAGAAGTCATGTTGCAGGTATGCAGGATGTTGGTGAGGCCGCATTTAGACTAATGTGTTCAGGTTTGAGCACCATGTGATAGGAAAAAATGTTGTTAAGCTGGAAAGGGTGCAGAGAAGCTTTACGAGAATGTTGCGAGGTCAAGGGCCTGAGATATAGGGAGAGGTTGAGGTAGGACTCTATTAGCGCAGGAAGATAAGATCATAAGTGATAGGAGCAGAATTAGACCATTCGGCTCATCAAGTCTACTCTGCCATTCATTCATGGCTGATCTATCTCTCCATCCTAACCACATACTACAGAGAAGGTTCATGGGACTGATTCCTGGGATGGCAGGATTTTCAAATAAAGAAAGACTGGATAGACTCGGCTTGTACTCGCTAGAATTTAGAAGATTGAGAGGGGATCTTATAGAAACTTACAACATTCTTAAGGGGTTAGACAGGCTAGATGCAGGAAGATTGTGGGGAAGTCCAGAACACGGGGTCACAGTTTAAGGATAAGGGGGAAGTCTTTTAGTATCAAGATGAGAAAAACATTTTTCACACTATGTAAACAGTATTGGAATTAAAAGAACATCTACTTGTAAACAAACAGCACTGTCTACAAATTACAGGCTCCTGACCCACAGTGGGTCTACTTAAGAGATATGGTTTGTAGACTGCCATGGCCATTAAACATTATCATACACATCAGCCAAACATATGTTAATTGGCCAACATCAAAACAGGCATCACACATCTTTGAGTGTCTGGGGTTAAGAAAGCTTCAGAAGCTTTTAGATAACTCACGTAACTTATTTTAACACAACATTTTGACATAATATTTTAACACGACGTTTTGAAGATGGGGAAGTCTTTTAGGACCGAGATGACAAAATCTGGAATTCTCTGCCACAGAAGGTAGTTGAGACCAGTTCATTGGCTATATTTAAGAGGGAGTAAAATGTGGCCCTTGTGACTAAAGAGATCAGGGGGTATGGAGTGAAAGCAGGTACAGGATACTGAGTTGGATGATCAGCCATGATCATATCGAATGGCAGTGCAGGCTCGAAGGGCAGAATGGCATACTCCTGCACCTATTTTCTATGTTTCTATTCTCCTGCCTTCTCCCCAAAACCTCTCACACCCGTACTAATCAAGAATCTATCTATCGCTGCCTTAAATATATCTACTGACTTGGCCTCCACAGCCGTCCGTGGCAAAGAATTCCACAGATTCACCACCCTCTGACTATATAAACTCCTCCTCATGTCCTTCTTAAAAGAACGTCCTTTAATTCTGGGGCTATGACCGCTAGTCCTAGACTCTTCCACTAGTGGAAACATTCACTAGGGGTGATCTTATAGTGGTGTACAAAATCGTGAGGGGGTAGATCAGGTAAATGCTCAGAGTTGGGGGAATCAAGAAACAGAGAACAAAGGTTTAAAGTGATTGGGGAAAGATTTAATAGGAACCTGAGGGGTAACTTTTTTACACAAAAGGTGGTGGGTGCATGGAACGAGCTGCCGGAGGAGGTATTTGAGGCAGGTACTATCGCAACATTTAAGAAACATTTAAGTACATGGTATAAGATAGGTTTTGAGGTATATGGGCCAAATGCAGGCAGGTTGGATTAGTTAAGAAGGGACATGTTGGTCAGTGTGGGCACGTCGGGCTGAATTCCACATTGTATGACACTATGACAACAAAGTTATTTGAACATTTAAGGGTGGGGGGGTGGCATTTAAGATGAATTTTGATAGACACATGGATATGCAGTGAATGGAGAGATATTGATCACATGCATGCAAAGGAGATTATTTAAGGGCATCATATTCAGCATGGACATTGTGGATAACATGGTCATGAACAGAGCAACAGGCTCTGTTCCTGTGCTGCATTGACCTATGTTCTATGTTTTATTATTCAGAAGTGTCGTGCCAGTTACAATGTACACCCATTGTAAATATGTAATTCAATGGAACCATTTGAATTTGCTTTCAATTGGAAAAGATTCTTCAGAGTCTCCAAGACACTGACTCATCCAGAATATCTGCTTGCATTGTATAAAGACCTTTAACATCTATAACTCCGGTCTCCTTCTAACTGTGTCACATTCAAAATACTCTTGCCATGCATGGTTTTGATTGGGGAGAGTGAGCACATTATGATCAAATCATAATATAAAACAATGTTCTGTGACAAGAATTCCAAAAACAGCATTTATTAAACTAATAGACTTTGTCTTCGAACATGTTCAGGGTTGTTGGTCTACTATAAAACTCCATCTTATTCAAGCAATTTTTTACTTCCTCATTGTGATACAGGATACCTAATCTGCCATTGGGTCTATGCTGGATTGTAAAAGTAATCCCATATGTTGAACCCCAGCAAATATATTCTCTATAATATGTCTACCAGATACGATTGGAAGCTGATACAATAATGATACAATGGGAAGCTGATACAATAGTGCCATTTAAGAGGCTGTTAGTGGATATGCAGGGAAAGGAACGATATGAATCACGTGCAGATAGATAGGCAAAAATGCTGGAGAAACTCAGCGGGTGAGGCAGCATCTATGGAGCGAAGGAATAGGCGATGTTTCGGTTCGAGACTTCTTCAGCGATGTGGGGGTGGGGGCGGCGGGAATAAGAAAGGAATGGGCGGAGATAGTAGGCTGTGGGAGAGTTGGGAAGGGGAGGGGAAGGAGGGAGAAAGCAAGGACAACCTGAAATTGGAGAAGTCAATGTTCATACCGCTAGGGTGTAAACTACCCATGCGAAATATGAGGTGCTGCTCCTCCAATTTGCGGTGGGACTCACCCTGGCCATGGAGGAGGCACAGGACAGAAAGGTCGGAATTAGAATGGGAGGGGGAGTTGAAGTGCTGAGCCACCGGGAGATCAGGTTGGTTATTGCGAACTGTCCGGAAGTGTTGGGCAAAGCGATCGCCAAGCCTGCGCTTGGTCTCTGCTTCACCTTGAAAGACTGCTTAGGTCCTTGGATGGAGTCGAGGGGGGAGGTATAGCGACAAGTGTAGCATTTCCCACGTTTGCAAGGGAAAGTACCAAGGGAGGAGGTGGTTTGGGTGGGAAGGAACAAATTGACCAGTGGCCATGGTGGGATAGAGGAGGTTAGTTTAACTTGGCATCATGTTTGGCACAGACATTGTGTTCCGGTGTTCTGGCCACACCGGGTGGTGGGCCGCAAACTGTACATAACCTTCAGCTCTTCGGGGGCGGTCACCTGTCCCGGTGACGAGAGGTAGAGGTCATGGTGTGGTCATGGGTGCCCCTGCGGAGTATTTAAGGGTTAATCGCGTGCGCACGGGTTTGGTGAGTGAGGAGAATTAGTGTAACAATAAAGAACAAGAATTTCGGACAAACTTTGTGTCTGAATAGATATTCTTGAAGAGAAAATGCACCGCGCTTGCGCCCAACCCTTCGCCACTGCCGACCAGGCCCAACTCAGCGCTGTCGCCCTGAAGCTGCTGACCTACTGGACCGCCCAGCTGTAGATATGGTTCCAGCAGGCCAAATCACAATTTATCATTCGCAGGGTAACCAACGATGAGACACGCTACCATTACATGGTCAGCGCACTCAACCAGGAAATGGCCGGGCGAATCATCCCCTTTCTGCAGGATCTACCGGTGGCCGATAAATATGGCAGCATGGCATCGTCGGGTTTTCTGGTTTTGGCCCAGGCGACGGTGGCGCTGGTTGCTGCAAGATTCATATGGCACGGATTGCGGATGTACGTATGAGGTCTGGCTGCCTCGTTCGGCTGTCCGTCCGTTTTTGTGCTTCCGGTTTTGGGGGGGGGGGGGGGGGGAGGTAATGTGGCAGGCCATGCGATGTACATAACCTTCGGCCCTTGGGGGGCAGTTACGTGCACCGGTGACGAGAGGTAGGGGTCACGGTGTGGTTTTCGGTGCCCCTGGGGAGTATTTAAGGGTTAATCGCGCGTGCACGGGGTTGGTGAGTGAGGAGAATTAGTGTAACAATAAATAACAAGAATTTTGGCCAAACTTTGTGTCTACCTCGTTCTTTAACGGACAACTCCGTGTCCGCTACAGTGTTGTAATTTTCTATGTCCTGTGTAGATTTTCTATGAGGAGTGAAACCGTTCTCTGGTAAATGCAAGAAGCAGTTAAATTTTTATATTAGATTTAGATTTATTTAGATTTTATTACTTGTCATGCGAACCTCAGAGAGGCTCAAACGAAACTCCGTTTCCACAACCATACAAACAAAACAATTCCTACACGACACACAAACAATTCAATTTACAGAAAACATCCATCACAGTGAATCTCCCCCTCACTGTTATGGAAGGCAAAGTCTTTTTCTCCCCTGCACCATTTCTCTCCCGATATTGAAGCCCAGGCGGGCGATGTTAAGTCCCATGGCCATTGAGCCTGCCCTGGGTGATGTACGGCCCAGCTCCAGGCCCAAAAGTCACAAAGTTGGAGCCCTCCAGCGGGAGCTGGAATGTCCCCCGGCCATTAAAGTCGCTCCGGCGATGTACAGCCCCGCTCCGGGTCGTTCCAACCCCACGACACGGGCTGGAGAAGTTGCGTTGCGGGAGCTCCAAAAAGCGGTCTCTCAGTGGACCCGCGAGCTCCCGATATCCCAACAGTCGACCGGACCTGTGGCTGCAGCTGGAGCCGAGCTCCGGGGTCGGGCCGCAGCAGCGAGCCACTACCGCTCCCCACGCTCCGAGGCCGGCCAGCCCCACGATGGTAAGTCTGCAGCTCCGCAGGCTCCGTGACTGGAGCCCTCTGGTCGGCCCAGTCGGAGGCCGCTCCACGGTACTAGGCCCCAACGACAACGGAGACCCGTTAGGGAAAAGGTCGGGTCCCCTGTGCAGAGAAGAGATTTTAAAAGTTTCCCCCCCCCCCACATATACACAGTTAAAAACAGTACAAAAACAACACGAACAACTACATTTAACTAGGGGCCGCACAGTTAATAACAAGCAGAGTTGCTGTTTTGGAAGTGCAATTTTGAGTTTAACAAAAGACCTTCCCACTTCTCCCCATTATCACACCCACCAAATAAACCAAACAGATTTAGTTAAGATTACATTGAATCTAATTCTCTACAATGGGCCTGATCAAGAAATCTGCATGGCTGTTGCTAATTCACTCCCACATTCATCTTAAAGAAACTTTTAATTCCAAATTGAATTCAACCAGAAAACACATCAGTGATCACAATGAAAATATAAACTGTAAAAAGAAGAAATGTCTTACTCCAGCTGCAATGTATATGGGAAGAAAGAGCCAAGCGAGCATCATCAAGGCATACATTCCCTGGAGAGTAAATGATAGAAAGATATATCAGAAATCTGATTGTTGTGTTATCGACTTAACCGCTGGAAAAAGAGCTGCCCCTCACTAGGCACAAAATTTCCACCAAATTGAAACGGATCCGCACCCTTCCCTTAGATTCTTCTGCTGCATACTTATGCGAAGGGTCATTTACAATAGCCAATCAACCACAGTAGCCTCTTGCATTCCCCATTGTACTTTGTGTCCCAAAGAATTCTTCCCTTTTCACTCCAAAGACACTCCCCTCTCCACCTCCTGACACATCAGCCCCACCAGAGTTTCCACTGCACCTGAAAATCACCCTCCTCTTGCCTTCCCCATTGTACTTTGTGGCCTTTAAGTTCAGTGGGTGCCATGTTAATGCAGGCTTTTTGTTGTTGTTTTCTTCATGGGACTGAGAAGCTCAAAAGCACTTTGGCATGGAATAAAGCACTTTGGCAAAATACCACAACTTAGTTGCACAGGATGGTTCCCTTTCTCACAGATCACTATAGAAATCACAGCATAGGAATTATTAATTATAAAAAATAAGCCCAATAATTTATGGTAAATATCTGTGTCAAAGTCATAGAGTCGTAGACCTATGCTGCTTTTCACCCACCTTCTCATAGAATTGTTAAAAGGATTGGTCACTTATAGCCATCTCATAGAATTGTTAAAAGGATTGGTCACACAGCAGTCCAGAGACTCGGGATAATACGTTGAAATAATACAAAGTCACATTGGTGGGAAGGCAAAATTACAGGGATGGTGAATGAAAATTGTGAAAGGATGATTTTAATCTTTGTAAATTCATTCCTGCGTCTTTTCCAGCTTAATATCTTTCCTACAAGATGGTGACCAAAACTGAACATAATACTAGGTGTGGCCTCGCCAATACAACTGTATACATGAATTCCCAATTATTTCAGCACTTTGTGTCTATCTATGGTATAAGCCAGCATCTGCAGTTCTTTGTTTCTATGTTGAGGGACGGGTTGTTGTCTTGACACCATGTTGCTAAGTTCTCTATCTCCTGCCTGTATTCCGTCAAGTCATTGTTTGTGATCCGGCCCACTGTGGTGGTGTCTTCTGCAAACTTGTAAATGGAGTTAGATCGGAAAGTGGTCGCATAATTGTGAGTGTATAGGGAGTAGGGGTTGGAAAACACATCCTTGTGGGGCACTAGTATTGACAATAATCGTGGAGGATGTTTTACCTTCACTGATTGTGGTCTACTGGCCAAGAAGTAAAGGATCCAGTGGTCCTAGATCCAAGAGTTTGGACATGTTTGGTTGGGATTATGGTGTTGATGGTAGAGCTATAGTCAATAAATAAGATTCTGGCATATGTGTCATTATTATTCACATGTTCCAGGGACAAGAGCAGGAGCCAGAGATATGGCATTAGCCTTGAACCTGTTGCGATAAGAGGCGAACTGCAGTGGATCAAATGGATTAATTTTAGGTAACTACAACCCCCTCTTCTTTCCCAACTTTCCTCTCCCTTTGTTTTATCCCCATTCCCCTCTCTCCCCAGTGCCCCAACTGCCCCCACACCTCTTTCTCTCCTTCCCCTCCCCTTAAAACTACATTCCTTCCTCCAGCTTCACAATTCGCAACTGCAATCCTTTTCTCACACCTTTCATCTTTTCATCTTTTGCCTTTGTCCAACCATCAGCCTATCAAAAGCTTCCCTCACCTATATCCACCTATTACCGGCCAGGCTTTGTCCTGCCCCTCCTTCCTTGCAGCATTCTTCCCCGTCTTACAATTAGTGTGAAGCAGGGTCCCGACCCAAAACATTGCCTATCCATGTTCTCCAGTGCCTGACCCACTGAGTTACTCCAGTACTTTGTGTCTTTTTTTGTACACCAGCATCTGCAGTTCCCTTGTTTCTGCAGTGGATCAAGGATGTCTGGGAGACGAAGTTAATGTGCACCATGATCAGACTCTCAAAGCACTTCATGATGATGGATGCCAGTGCTACCTGATGGTAGTCTTTAAGGCAAGTTACTGCTTTAATTTGTGATAGTGGTCTTCTTACGGCCAAGGACTCAATCTGCTCAAAGTCTTTCTGCACATTCACTCTTAGGAAGAGCGATCGGACATCTGTATTAGTAACCATGAGTACAGGGGCACCCAAAGCTGTCGGGCGGATAATGTAATTCCATCAACCTTCTGTTCAAACTGAACATAGAATGCATTGAGCTTGTCGGGGAGAGATGTATTGATGCCATTGCTACAGCCTAACCTCACTTTATAGCCCATTGTAGCATGTGAGCTGTTCCAAACTAGTCCCAAATGTTAGAGCCCATGGGATGCAAAGTAAGTTGGCATATTGAATCCAGAATTGGCTTGGTAATAGGAGGCAGAGGATGATGGTGGAGGATATTTTTTATGATAGGAAGCTTGTGACAGTGATGTACCACAGGGATCAGTGGTGGAACATTTATTACCACATGTAATACAAATTTAGATTAAAAAGTGGTAGGTTTGATTAATAAGTTTCCAGACCGCACACCAAAATTGATGTTTTTGACTGTGAAGAGTGCAATGATAAGCTAGAGGATGATATCAATCATTAGATGGGCAAATCAATGGGCGATGGAATTTAATTCTGATAAAATTGAAGTGATGCGCTTTGTTAAGCCTAATAAGGGATAACACATACAATAAATATTAAGGACTTCAGTGTCACATCTAAAGATCCCTAAAGGTGGCTGCAAACGTAGATAAGATGGTGAAGAAGGCATATGTGATACTTGCTGGGCAGTAGAATATAAGACCAAGAAGCTTATAGTACAACATTGATAATGACACAGCTGGAGTACTGCGTATAGTTCTGATGGCCACACTCTACTAAGGACATGATTGGACAGGAGAGGGTGTCAATAAGATTCGCCAGGATGTTACCTGGGATGGTGTATCTCAGTGATGAGGTGATAGGCTCAGTTTTAATTTCAGTGAATGGCAAAACAGGTTTAAGTGACTAATGCCTATTCCAGTACATATGCTTCCGTGGCTGAATTCTATGGTTTGATTTTTTGATGAACTTACATTCCACTCGTAGACGCTGACAGCAATGCCAGCTGAAGCACCACTCCCAGCCAGACCAATGAAATGGCCACTTCCAACATTGCTGGCAAACAACGATGCTCCAATCTAAGACAAAATGGAAGGGACTATGATCAGAAAGTGTCAAATCCTGGGAACCCAACAAAGTCATAAGCCAAAATACTCACGGGGCACCAAGTCATGTTCCTGCCAGCCAGGAAGTAACCTTTGACAGTGCTCCTCTTCGTCTTAAACATAGCCTAACAGAGAAAATGTAAAAAAATGGTAATTGGTATCTGAGTCTGAGACACCTTATTCTGGACAGTAGAGTGCTGCAGACTTGCACTATTTGAAGGGAAGGGGAGATAAGAAAAAAACAAAAAATATTTGATGTGGAATAGCTATGTAGCTCATGAATGCCAAGTTCTTATTCACACTAAATGATGAGATCAGATCCAATGTGATATTCAACCAGGCCCACATCTGGTCTGCAGGTATGTAAAAGAAATTGCATAGCACTTTTCAAAGAACAATAATATTTATCCCTCACTCAAGGCTCCCACAAACAATCTGCCTATTTCTTGCAATCTTTTTGTGGGATGCCATATTTTTAGAGTTTAGAGAGATACGTCATTGGACACAGGCCCTTCAACCCACGGAGTACACGCCAACCATCAATCACCCCGTACACACTAATTCTTTGTTACCCCACTTACTCATCCACTCCCTACACACTAGGGGCAATATTGAGAGGTCAATGAATCTAAAAACCTGTATGTCTTTGGGACGTGGGAGGAAACTTGAGGAAACACATGCGATCACAGGGAGAACATTGAAACGCCACACAAACAACATCTGAGGTCAGAATCGAACCTGCATCCTTGGCGCAGTAAGACAGCTCTACCAGTTGCACCACTTCCTCTTACTGTATCAATGATTATTTGTCAAAATATTTAATTTGCTACAATCTGTCTACATATCTGTTCCTTTAATTCTCGTTGGATATTGGGAGGCCTAGAGTACTGTATAACCCATCAAAGTGATCATCCCTTTCCGATTCCTAGATTCTAACTATAAAGCCTCATTGGCTGATCCTTCCAGAATATCCTTCCTCAGTCTTGAAAAACACAATATAAATGAAATATCTTTCTTTTCCTTTTCCATCCCGTGAAAAGTTATCATTGACAGGGAATCTCAGCCAATTTGTTTTGGTGGTGATTGCTCAAGAATTTAATTTATGTATCTTGTGAAAGAGAAATTGAACCCAGAGCTGAGACGAGACCAAAGGGGGACCCGGCGGGTAGGCGGGGCTGCTGCAGCATCAGGTAGTAGATAGGAAATTTTGGTGAACTTCTGTAACTTTGTTGGTGCCAGACATGTGGCAACATTTGTGTACTGCCTAGCTGAAGTCTGCTGTATGATTTTACCGGGTGGTATGCAAAGCAAAGCATTTCACTGTAGCTAGGTACATGTGACAATAAGGATCACTGAATCATTGAATTGAATCAATCATTCTTACATGTGTTCAGCTCTGAATCCTCCTGAATCCTTCTAGCCAAGAATCACAGATTATTTTAAAGTTTATTAAAACTAAGTAACACTGCTACTAGTATAATGAAAAATACTACAAATAATATCTCCCAAAAAACCTAAAATAAGGAATTATATAATAGAGGATTATCTGATTAAAAAATGCTCAAACTGCTGCACTGCACAGTGCAAACATGCACTTCTGCAGCTTTGGTATTCTAAAGAGTTTACACAGCTTTTTAACTCTTCACTAACAGCCAATTTAACTCCCATATGATTAGTCCTAACACCATTTTACTTTAGTTTAGTGAAGCAGCATGGATACAGGCCCGTCAGCCCATCTAGTCCTTGCCGAGCAATGATCATCCATACAGTAGTTCTATCCTACACACAAGGGACAATGGAGCCAATTAACCTAAAAACCTGTACATCTTTGGAATTCACAGTTTACCCCAGTGACAGTTGCCACTCTTACACATTCCCTCCATCCCTTCCTCCCTTGAATGAGATCCATGCTAAATGCCTAACATTGGCGCATGCAGGCTTTAGGATACTCTCTCTGCAACATCACTGACTAAAACAAAAGGACAAACATCCATAGACTACCACAGCTATGTCAACTGGTCTTCCTTGCACCTAACTTCCTGTAAGGATGACATTTAATTCTCCTTGTTTCTCCATCTGCTTTAATGACAAAACTATCCGCATAAATGCTTCCAAGATGTCTTCATTCCTCTTGAACCATGGAATCCCTCTACCTCAGATGAGAGCATTCCTGGCCCTGTTTATTTCCTGCTCTCATCTCCTTTCATCCAGGAGAGAGCAAGAAGAAGAGTCTCCTTCCATCCCACCAGTTTTCATATTTAATGGACCATCTATTTTAATTTTTGCCATCAATTATGAAATTCTATCCTCAGGCACATCTTTCCCTTTGGTTTCAGCATTCCAGAGAAACCCATTCCCTATATGATTTCCTGGTCCGGTCTTCCATCTTTATAAATCACTCTCTTTTTTATGCATTTTCCCCATGCAACTGTTTAAGATGCAACACCTATCCTTTACCACCATCTAAGAACACAAACAGTCCTGGGTAAAGTAGTAATTCACTTGCACTTCTTTCACTCTAGTGTAGTGCACTCAGTGTTCATAATTTCGACCCCTCTGCATCAGATAAATCAAATGCAGATAATAATCAAGACCACAACTGCTATAAATTGTATGAAAGCAGCTGGCACTGTTGTGCCCCACGGTGATAAGGTTGACTGCCAACACTTGCTTTCTAACTTGTAGTAGATTTTGGAGTTGGAGTCCATGGAGAAATAGAATTCACTTTGAATTTCACCTGTCTGCAATTTATGAGATATTTTAATTTAAGAATGTGTTTTGAATTAACAGTTTAAAGAGTAGACAAACAAGAACATACCCAGAGTCCGACAATCAGGACAAAAATGAAGTACACGACTAGGACAGCAATATCAGTCCCATTCAACTTCTTGCGCAAGATAACTATTTCTTCAGGGTTCAACGTGCTGGTGGGAATCTCAGCTTTCCGAAACAAGGCATTCTCCGCGATCGTCTTCATGCTTCCAGACTTCTCCCGAGAACACCAATATAACTATAATAGAAGGACAAAATGAATGTTGGTCCTGGCTTTTGATGAAAAAGCAATAATTCATTACGGGGCTATAGAATCCTAAATCATCCCTTCTCTTTCTGCGTGCTACTGTTGCTGACTATTTGACTCTTAACCTAAAACACCCAAGATTGACCTGGACTTTACCTGGCCTTTCTCTTGCACCTCCTCCAACCTTATCTACTGTATCTGTTGTTCCAGGTGTAGATTCCTGTATATCAGCGAGACCAAGCGCAGGCTCGGCGATCGTTTCGTCGAAAAGCTCTGCTCAGTCTGACTAAACCTCCTGATCTCCCGGTTGCTAAACACTTTAACCCCCCACCTATTCCCACACTGACCTTTCTGTCCTGGGCCTCCTCCATTGTCAGAGTGACAATGGAGGAGGCCCAGTGAGTATTGTTTGGGTAGTTTACACCCAAACTTCTCTAACTTCAAGTAGCCCTTGCTTACCCTCTCTCTCCATCCCCTCCTCCTTCCAGTTCTCCGACCAGTCTTACTGTCTTCAACTACATTTTATCTCTGTACCGCCCACTCCCCTGACATCTGCCTGAAGAAGGGTCTCGACCCAAAACGTCGCCCATTCCTTCTCTCAAGAGATGCTACCTGTCCCACTGAGTTACGCCAGCATTTTGTGTCTATCTACAATGTAAACCAGCATCTGCAGTTCTTTTCTACACCTTTGATTCCCTGTTTCTACACCATGGGGGAGATTAATTTGCAGCCACAAAATCTTCACAATCTCCTGTCTGACCTCTAATTAATGAGTCTCTGATTACTACTTTTCTGTCAGAGCCAGATCTGCACAACAGACTTGACCGCTGTTGTTGCGCTCCTCTGAACTGTCATCCCACCCAAAAGTATCCTAAAGGGTACATTGGTTCTGGTGGTCAATGATCACATGGCCTGCACTCTCTCTCTACTGCCTTTCGTAATGGTCACCCACCTACTTTCTAATCACATTTTAGGTGTGGCCACCACTATAACTCCTATCTATTATGCCCTCACATTCCCACATGAGCCAGTTGAAAATTATAAAATTAGTAGTTTGGAATCTGTTTAACCCAAAATACTGTGGAAACATGATGGGGAAAGATGGCCAACATAGGGAATCTAAGGATGCAAGTGAGGCAATACATAAATTTATCATGGTATTTAGGTTGCATTGCACCAGCTAGCTCAGTTAAAATAAACATTGGAGGTTGTAAACTAAGCTGAGGGTAATAAACCTGATCAGGGTACTGACATTCATGGTGCCCATTACAAATGGGAGGGTGGTTTTCGAAGTAAAAGGGAGGATAAGGTTAAAGATAACTGGGGAAAGACAAAGATGAAAGGTTACAATAATGAATTATTTTTGAAATGTAGAATCCACAAGTAACCATTGCGTTGTGAAAATATAAGAATGCCGCACGTATTGTGAATCTTTGAAACACTTTGGGTTTTCTCAGAGTACTCGACAGTGCACACTGTTAAGGTCTTCAATAAACCGACTTGTTCAAGGAACTCATCACTGATCTACGAGATGTTTTATTTTGTGTCTATTCCTGAGTTGGGCCCCGAGTAAAGGCAGGATACAGGTTTCACACAAAATTTCCTCCTATAATCCTGAAATCATCCAGCTGCAGCTTCAGTTCAGCCAGTCAGGAGCTGCAGCTGAACACACTTCCCACAAGTTTAGTCCTCAGGACCACTGGATATCTCCCTAACTTCCCACATCCTGCATGGGGAGCATACCCACGGCTTAACTGTCATTTTCACTACACTATCACTTGAGGAACTTGTGAAAAGAAAAGTCCTCACCCTGTTTTACCTCCCCACCAAAGCCTCAGTACTTAACCTTAATAAAGCATTTGCACACCAGCAAACAGCCTTTTGTAACATGCCCCCTCTGTCAAAGACATAAGGCAGAATGTCTCAACACTAGAACAACCAGCAGTTTGGTTGCCTGGCACCACTCTCATCACACAGTCCCCAAGATAGCTGTAATGTGGATGAGATGATCATCCAACTTCACAAGGACTGTGCATTTGCCAAGTAGATCTAGAAAGGGATATAATGGTCATTGTTCTGGTTCACCATGAGCTGTTACACTACACAAGACTCTGAGATTTGCCGGCTGTTCAGTACAGCACTCAGAAAGATCACCTGCTCAATGAAAGATGTACTTGGGTCTGTCTGAAATGTGTTGGCCTGAGGAGAGGTACGCAAATTAAGGTTACTGACCAACACGTTCTAAGGTATAGGAGTACAGACAGGGGGACGCACTGAAGCTCAGTGCAGGCACCGTTATTTGTTTTTTGGGAGGATCACTGTCTAGGGTTCTGCTTCCACTGGACACTAAATGGCTGGGTCTGTGTTACAGCCTCTCAAACACTTCATAGATATATGCTTAAGACAGCAGTTTGAGTGGTATCAATGCATTGTAAGCAAATTCCAGAACTCTCTACAAGATGTACAGATACAACCTTGATAAGGCCATCAAAAAGGCCAAAAGGGACGTCTGCTCCAAGCTGGAGGACAAGGCAAAATCAGGAGGCAGCTCAAATGTCAGCGAAGCATCCTTCCCTGATGAAAATGTGTTCTACGCGCGCTTTGATAGGGAGAACACTGATGTGGGCAAAATCTAATGTAGTCACAAAATGGAGGCTATGCTGTTGTTCTGATGTAGTTCTATAAAACGGAATCTTGCTGTAAAAGCATGGTCTGGTTTAAAACAAAGGAATGATTCCAAGCCAAGATTGGAGAATATAGCTGACATTGCAAAGATAAGTAATAACTTGTTTTTGGAATGGCCTGATGTGGGCCCAGTTTTTCTTGTATTCGAAAAGGCCGTAGAATCTTTCAGTCATGCCATATTTGGAACTGGTAGGAGTGTTCTATTGATAAGATATTTGTATAACTGCCTTAATCTTCCCTTTGTTCGGCGAGTTGGTGCTGCCAGGAAGGATGCTAGGGTGTGTATTTTGTAATATCCTGAAGCTTCCAGCCAACTCCCGCTAGTGAATAAAATAATCTTTACTTACTTTGTTTTAGGTTGTCTGTGAAGGAGAGGAGGGGGTAGGAGGAAGAGGGGGGGAATGGGAGAGGTGTGGAGGGAGACTGGGGGGGATTGAGGGAGAGGAGGGGGTAGGGAGGGAGAGGGGGGGAAATGGGGGAGGTGAGGGAGACGGGGGATTGAGAGAGAGGAGGGGTTAGGGAGGGAGGGGAAAGTGTAGGAGGTGAGGAGGGAGAGTGGGGGAGGAAGGGGGATAGGAGAGGAGGGGGTAGGGAGGGGATAGGAGTTATGGAGTTATGGAGGAAGGGAGGGAGTGACTGAGGTTAGGGGAAAGGAGAGGTGAGAGTGGAATTGGGGGAGGGGAGGAGAGGGGAAAGAAGTGGGAGGAGCTGAGGAGAGAGCGTGGGGGAGGAGGGGGAATAGAGGGATAGGGGAAGTGGGGGAGTTGAGGGGGGGGGTAGGGAGTGGAAAATAGAGGGAGATGAGGGCAGTGGGGGAGGTGAGGAGGGTAGTGGGGGGGATAGGGGGAGGTGAGGAGTGGGGATGTGGGGGATAGAGGGATGGGGGTAGGGAGGTGAGAGTTATGGAGGGAGGTGGTCACTGAGGAAAGGAGAGGGAGGGAGAGGTGAGGGATGGATTGGGGAGGGGAGAGGGGAAAGAAGGGAGGGTGAAGAGGAGGGGGAGAGAGTGATGGGGATGAGGGGAAATGAGCCGCGCCTGCGCAGTTGGGGACTATGGGTGAGTGGTGGAATATTGGATTGGGGGAACGGGTTGCGTTGGGGGACCAGGCCTCCCGTGTGACAGGGGCAAAACGGTTTCCACTTAGTCTAGTATACTTAAATGCAAATCACAAGAGTGCAAACCATGGACACCCACAAAACAGAGATGTGCACAAATCAGCGACATGCGCAAATCACAGATATTCCAATACCAATATGTGTAACCCAGAAACATGCACAGACCACAGGTAGACAAAAATCATAGATATGTGCAAATAAGACATGCACAAATTAGAGACATCTACAAATCTTACATATACAAAAACAGGAATTCACAAAGCACAGACAAATAAAATTTAAGCGAACCGAAGCATCCACAGATATAAACCAGAGATGTACACAAAATATACAGATACATAAAATTATGGACTTATGCAAAGCAGAGATACACAAAAAAACAGACTTAAACAAATCACAAACATGTGGAAACCACAAGAACAGACTGGTTATAAACATATAAACTATGGCGCAGTTAATGGAGCTGCTGAGACATCTCCAGAGACCTGGGTTAAATCCTGATTTCAAGTGCTGTCTGGGTGGATTTGCACATTCTCCTCCACTCATCCTAAGACGTGCAGGTTAGTTGCTAAGTTAGTTGACCACCGTAAATCGCCCCTCGTGTAGAGGTGAGTGGTAGAATCTGGAGGGTGTTGATGAGAATATGGGGAAAATGAAATGAAATGAAATGGGCTTGGTGTAATACTTGGTGTCATATGTCTCTTAAGCATCACCATCACCATCTCCACCACCTCCAAAACCTCCAAATGAGGCCTAACTAAGGTTTTTTAAAGCCGCAAAGTAACTTCTGAAAGTTACACTCGGCGACTTTAATGCCCAGGAGCGATGATGACTGCAAAAGACAGTGAACACTGTCAGCCTATCACGGGTGCTGATCTCTTCACCATCGAAGGGATTTACAGGAGTCGCTGCCTCAAAACGCAGCCTCATCAGTAACCCACATCACCTTGGCCACACACTCATTTCACTCCTGCCATCGGAAAGAAGATATAGGAGCCTGGAAACTGTAACATCCAAATTCAGGGATAGCTTCATCCCTACAGTCATCAGGCTATTAAACATTACAACCTCCAAGTAACCTCTGAACATCTTACCCTTCTTCCCACCTTGCTCCTGCAAAGACTCTACCTCCTACTCTCAATTCCTCTGTCTACACCGCATCTGTGCCCAAGATGAGGTGTTCCATACCAGGACATCCGAAACTTCCTCATTCTTTAGGAAACGGGGGTTCCCCTCTTCCATCATAGATGAGGCCCTCACCGGCTCTCCTCGGTACCCTGCAGCTCCACCTTTGTTCCCCCTCCCCCTATTCGCAACAGAGACAGAGTCCCCCTAGTCCTTACCTTTCACCCCATCGCATACAACACATAATCCTCCGACATTTTCCCCACCTCTAACGGGATCCCACCACTCGTCACTTATTCTCATTTCCCCCCCTTTCCACCTTTTGCAGAGACCGTTCCTTCTGCAACTCCCTGGTTAACTCATCCCTTCTCACCCAAACCAACCCCTCCCCCGGTACCTTCTCTTGCAACTGCAGGAGATGCAACATCTGTTCCTATACCTCCTCCCTCGACTCTGTCCAGGGACCCCGACAGTCCTTTCAGGTTAGGCAGAGGTTCACTTGCACCTCCTCCAACCTCATCTACTGTATCCGTTGTTCAAGATGTGGACTCCTATACAGCGGCGAGACCAAATGTAGACTGTGCGATTGTTTCGCTGGACACCCTTGTTCAGTCCGCCTGGATCTACCCGATCTCCCAGTGGCCAAACACTTTAATTCCCCTTCCTATTCGCACACTGACCTTTCTGTCCTAGGCCTCCTCAATTGTCAGAGTGAGGCTTTACGCAAATTAGAGGAACAGCATCTCATATTTTACTTGAGCAGCTTACAACCCAGTGGTATTAATATTGATTTCTCTAACTTCAAGCTACCTGTGCATTCCCTCTCTCCCTCCCTCACGCAAGTCATGTCAGGTTCTCGCTCTCACCTAGCAAACAGCTAACAATGGCCTGTTTCCTTTATCATCAATACTTTTTTGTACAGTTTTCATTCATTTGCTCTATATCTCTCTACATCACCATCTATATCTCTTGTTTCCTTTTCCCCCCGACTAGTCTGAAGAAGGGTCTCGATCCAAATGTCACCCATTCTTTCTCTCCAGAGATGCTTCGGCGTTTTGTGCCTATCTTCATGTTTAAACCACCATCTGCAGTTCCTTCCTACACACACTGAACAACATAGACTTGGGTTTATCTTTTTGCACTATTATTGATTGTTTGTTTTTATGTGTATGGGGTGATTCATCCGTAAGCGCCTACTTTGTAGTTTCTGGAAACCCGATAATGAAACTTAAATTTTTACAACTTTGAATGTTGTTTCACATAGATGAACATCTCTACTATGGGAAAAATGTTTGCGCAATCTTTTAGAGAATTTAATTCATTTTTTCCTCTACTTTTTCCAGATTGCCCATTGCATTCCATCATATCCGTCCCGTTTTTATGGTGAATAACCCTGTAAAATATAACTGATTTAAGAATATAAAATCACATTTTTGTCGCAGTCTTTCAAATTATAGAGTATCTTACTCAAATAAACCACCAAAAAAAATCAAAAAAATATCTAACACATTGATTTTAAACCTTCGTAACAGTTCACTGCCGAAAATAGTGGTGATTTTCAGCAAGAATGGTAACCGTCACATAACCTTTCACCAACTTTTCACCAATTACAATTGATAATTATGGTAATTGTTGTATTATTTTACACATTATGAGCATAAAATGCTCGTGTGACGGATATGACGCAGCGTGAGAGCAATGATCAATCAAGGCATCTCCATCACGCCGAGTCAGATCCGTCATGTGATGGAGATGCTTAAACCAATCTTCAGGCTCCAACAGTTCCTAAAGGTTGTGAACAGGATGCAACATAATGAACAGTGATTGGTGTTTCCTTAATACTGGTTTAATTCATTTTTTCTAATTTTGTTCATGTGAATATACAAGGCAGCTACTGGGGCTAGGGCTCTGGATCTGTGGCTGGGACTCTAGATCTGGGGCTGGGGCTGGGGCTCTGGGTCTGCAGCTGGGGGTCTGAATCTGGGGCTGGGGGTCTGAATTTGGAGCTGGGGCTCTGGATCTGGGGCTGGGAATCTGGATCTGGGGCTGGGGCTCTTGAATCTGGGGCTGGGGCTCTTGAATCTGGGGCTGGGGCTGGGGATCTGGATCTGGGGATCTGGCGCTGGGGATTTAGATCTGGAGCTGGGGATCTGGGGGATCTGGATCTGGGGCTGGGGATCTGGATCTGGGGCTAGGGATCTGGATCTGGGGATCTGTGGCTGGGGCTGGGGCTCTGGATCTGGAGCTAGGGATCTGGATCTGTGGCTGGGGCTCTGGAGCTGGGGATCTGGGGGATCTGGATCTGGGGCTGGGGATCTGGATCTGGGGCTAGGGATCTGGATCTGGAGCTGGGGATCTGTGGCTGGGGCTCTGGATCTGGGGCTGGGGATCTGAGTCTGGGGCTTGGGATCTGGATCTGGGGATCTGGTGCTGGGGATTTAGATCTGGGGATCTGGCGCTGGGGATTTAGATCTGGAGCTGGGGATCTGGGGGATCTGGATCTGGGGCTGGGGATCTGGATCTGGGGCTAGGGACCTGGATCTGGGGATCTGTGGCTGGGGCTGGGGCTCTGGATCTGGAGCTAGGGATCTGGATCTGTGGCTGGGGCTCTGGAGCTGGGGCTAGGGATCTGGATCTGGATCTGGGGATCTGTGGCTGGGGTTCTGGGGCTGGGGATCTGGGGGATCTGGATCTGGGGCTGGGGATCTGGATCTGGGGCTAGGGATCTGGATCTGGAGCTGGGGATCTGGGCTGGGGCTCTGGATCTGGGGCTGGGGATCTGAGTCTGGGGCTTGGGATCTGGATCTGGGGATTTGGTGCTGGGGATTTAGATTTGGGGCTGGGGATCTGGGGCTGGGGGATCTGGGGCTGGGGATCTGGATCTGGCGAATGTGGATCTGGGGCTAGGGATCTGGATCTGGAGCTGGGGATCTGTGGCTGGGGCTGGGGCTCTGGATCTGGAGCTAGGGATCTGGATCTGTGGCTGGGGCTGGGGCTCTGGAGCTGGGGATCTGGGGCTGGGGATCTGGGGCTGGATCTGGGGGCTGGGGGCTGTGGGCTGAGGGCTGAGGGCTGACGGCTGGGGCTAGCGTTGGGGCTAGCGTCAACGTTAGGGAAGAAAATATAAGCTGGAGATGGAGCTAGATGGAGATCAGGGGTTACCTTACGTATGTGGCGTGATGGGAATGGTGGCCCAAGCCTTTAGCCCAGCATGGCCTCGCCGGAAGGCCATCCCTGGTAATATCGTTTAGACGAACAGCACATGGCAGGAACATATCTCCAAGTTTAAAAAAAAGACATTTTGATGGCAGTGATTAAAGGTACTTATCTCGCTATGCACCAAAAAGCTGAGTTTTCACACGCTTCTCGTGCCGCGAATCAGGAGAAATATCAGAGTAACTATCGAAGTCCGCGATCTTTTGAGGTCGGAAGTTCATGTCTATTCTATTTATCGCCATGTGGGATTGCTCAAAGGTGCGTAACGGTAAATGACTCCAATCGTCGAGACAGGGAAGGGTAAGATTTTAAATTTTATCAACAATACAGGAATATTTTTAAGCGTGATAAATATTTTAATTATTACTGCCTACCGTTTAAAAGTATTTTCGTTTCAGATAGATCCCCCACTAAAAGAATATGCTGACTTGAAATTTCACAAGTTACCATCGGTACATGCGGTTTCCGGGGGGGGGGGGCATCGAACATTGGGGAAAAAATAAAAAAATAACTTTATTAATTTAGTGTTTAATCATTATGAGGATTATTTTTATTAACAATATAGAAAAAGAAGAAATGGGATAGAATTATGGATTTTCCTTATATACATCATCAATGTAGCAGGACACCAAAGTAGACACTTACTGAAGAATCACCCATGTATGTGGGTATGTATATATGTGTGTTTTATACATGCTGGACTTTTTTTTGTTTATTATATTGTTTACAGAGTACTATGTTTACATATTCTGAAGATAGACACAAAATACTGGAGTAACTCAGTGAAACAGGCAGCATCTCTGGAGAGAAGGAATGGGTGACGTTTTGGGTCGAGACCCTTCCTCAGACTAAGAGTCCGGGGAGAGGGAAACTGGAGATGTATGGATGGGTACAAAGAGAATGTATGGTGTGAAAATTACAGATCAGAGCAGATGATGATCAAGGAAATGTAGATTGGTTCATTGTTGGCTGAGGCGAAGGTCTGAAGCAGTGGTGACCAGGATGCTGAGAGACCAGATGGAGACTTGCTGCAGTATTCAGAATGATCCCATGATGAGGAGGCTGGAGCTCAAGGTGATGCTGACCCCCTGAGACAGGAGCCCTGACTGATGTCCCACACATCTCAGTGATGACCACGTGGGCAACCAGAGCCAGGGATGCATTGTCCTTTGGACAGATCCAGGTGGGAGGTGGTGTCTGTGTGGCACTGGGAGAGAGTCCTTGTCAATTGTCGGTAGCTCTTGCTCCGAGGTTTCCAGCCCATCCTGAGTGGTCAGGCACTACCATCACACGGCTGCTAAGGGGCAATGCCAGCTGCGCCAATACTGAGGCACCTGTTGCATATAGTCAACGTGAGACACAGCACTGATATCCGCACAACTATCAACCATCCATTTACACAGCAGCCAACCCACTCACGGTCACAGGGAGAACATGCAAACTCAACACAGACAGCACCCAATCTCAGAGTTGAACCTGGAGCTGTGAGACAGCAGCTCTTCTGGCTGCAGCACTGCGCTGCTCCTCACAAACTAAATTATAGTGAAGGCACTTTAGTCGTTTAACCACATCAGGTGGTGTCAGAAGGTGTTCGAGCATACAGCAGTAAATTCTGAAGCTGACAGATGTTGCTTTAAACAGTTAAATCCACCTAGTTGTACTGTAACCATCCAGTGACAGGCCAGAGTTGGGTTTAGACAGGTAAGTGTGTGACTAATAATGTCTGTGAGCACTGTCAGTCTGTAGCTTTTGCAAAACAATTGAATGTGTTCAGCCCAGAAACATTTGTTAGCCCAATGAGGTCGGGTAGGTGGGGGTGGGTGAGTTTCTAAGTGCAGTTTCTGGGCCCCAGTGTTTGAACTCTTTCCTTTCTATTTACTGCAACATCTTTAGCCTCAGAGAAGCCACCATTTTGTCCACCTCTGGCCCCGTCTCGGCCACTGGGGGTTTAGCTCCAGGGGGAAAGAAAACATCTCCCACCCTGTTCGAACATTCGGCGATCTCACCAGATGGTAGAGTAGAGGTCTTTGGATGGGGGCCGCTTTCTGTCCTGGGTGGTGGTTGAAAGGCCTGGTAACAACTGCCAGGTGCGGTGGGGAAGGTGGGCAGAATGCGGTTAGCTTCGGAGCTGCGAGCAGGCCGGTTGATGGTCACTACACCTTGTTTCTTGCCTCCCTCGTTCTCTTCAGTCCGCTGCCAGATATTCTAGCTGTGGTGCGTGCGGGCAGTGGTATCTGTGCGAGAGTGTGGCGTGCCGCCCTGCCAGAGGTTGCCGCACCATCGGGTCCCCAGGGTGGCAGTTGGTGGCAGTTGGCCAGAACATTCCACCCGCTTGAAGCTGATTGGCTGCCAGCCCACCTCTCCTGGCTGCCCATTGAAGATCCACCCTCCTCTGATTGGCTGACATTCCCCTGGCCCCAGGGAGAGCGAGCAGTGAGGTGAGGATGTGGCCAGGGATGGAGTTGATGACACGAGCTGCCTTTCTCCCCACTGATAACTCTCCACCTTTACCTGTAACTGTCACCAGTCTCTCCATTCCTGACTGCAACTGCGCTGCTCTTTCTATTCCTGCCATAACTGTCACCGATTCCTCCATTCTTGTCTGTGACTTTCCTTGTCCCTACATTTCTATCACTTCATTATTCATTTCTTCGCCTCTGCCTATGGTTGTTATCACTCACAGCCAATTTTGGTTACTCTGCATAAGTTATTCTGTTTCAGAGCTGATGGCTGGAGTCCTGCTTTAGTTTAGTTTTGTCTATAACTGCTGTTTTTTAGAGTGGTTGTTACCTTGACAACCTTGTTGCAGACCTTGTCCTATCCAAACCACTCCCTGTCCTAGTCAAACCACCAACTCCTTCTGGAGTTGTACAGAGCCCTAGTGAGACCACACCTGGAGTATTGTGTGCAGTTTTGGTCCCCTAATTTGAGGACGGACATTCTTGCTATTGAGGGAGTGCAGCGTGGGTTTACAAGGTTAATTCCCGGGATGGCGGGACTGTCATATGCTGAGAGAATGGAGCAGCTGGGCTTGTGCACTCTGGAATTTAGAAGGATGAGAGGGGATCTCATTGAAACATATAAGATTGTTAAAGGTTTGGACACGCTAGAGGCAGGAAACATGTTCGCGATGTTGGGAGAGTACAGAACCAGGGGCCACAGTTTCAGAATAAGGAGTAAGCCATTTAGAACGGAGACGAGGAAACACTTTTTCTCAAAGAGAGTGGCAAGTCTGTGGAATTCTCTGCCTCAGAGGGCGGTGGAGGCAGGATCTCTGGATGCTTTCGAGAGAGAGCTAGATAGGGCTCTTAAAAATAGCGGAGTCAGGGGATATCGGGAGAAGGCAGGAACGGGGTACTGATTGGGGATGATCAGCCATGAACATATTGAATGGCGGTGCTGGCTCAAAGGGCCGAATGGCCTACTCCTGCACCTATTGTCTATTGTCGATTGTTACTCAGCAGCTTAAAGGTCATTTGTTTTCTCGTTTTTCCACTCCGTCATAGGGTCGGGGGTTATTCCATTCTTCGTGTTGGATAAACCAGCGCTGGTCAACAGTTGAAACCATTACTTCTGCTGTTCTCACAGATGGTTCTGCTCATCCCAAGGGCAGACTGGACAAATTTGTCTGTCTGTCTGTCTGGGGACCCTGATTTGGTGAGAGGCTTGAGGAAAGGTGATTGGTCGAACAGTAACAGATCAGTGTAGTGTCCCAGGGTCCATATGAAGCCTACAAGTTGGGTCACCTCTTGCCATGTTTTAGATGCTACCTGCAGAAAATTTGGTTTGAACCGGAGTGGATCGTGCTTGCAATAATTTCCAAGTGAAGTTGTACTAATGACGATCTTGGACCAGGCACTCCTGTGAGCTATCAATATTAGCTCACCTGACCCTGTCCAGAAAGAGGCCAATTATATCACCTGAAAACATTAATAGCAATGGTCTGCATCTTTCCACCCAAACTGGGCACAGAGGCTCCCACTATGACCCTGCTGGAACCAGCAGCATCTTTTGCCAATTTATTGATTTTCTCACCATTTAACGGAATGCCTACTGACTGGATGGTTTCAGTTGTCAAGAGCTACACATCCACCTTTGAGTGCACAGCATGCACTTAAGCTAACAGGGAATGCCTCTCAATCCTCCATTTCCTCAGTAGTGTGGCTACCACCGGCAATCTTTCAGTTTGACCCTTGTGGCCACTAAGAGTGAGCACCACAGGGCAGGATGTCCATCTCAGAAAGAGCTTCCAAGACCTCCAGAGAGACCTCTGACTAGCTGGACTAGTCTGATGAACAATGTGTTCTGGGCTCCGACTGCCTTCACTGAGATGTGCTGCCTGAAATGGTGGGAAGATCTTCAGTTATACTCTCAAGACTTGATTGCTCTCTCCATGGAGAACAAGCACACCATGATGTCCTTGCCACAAGACTATACCATGTGGGTGCAGATGTCCGCCATGTCAGATAATGGTCACCCGCATACTATGTTCGTGAGCTGAGGGAAGCCATGCTGCTAGACATTTTCAGCGGCCAGTTCTGCCTGGGGATAAACCCTGGCAGAAGGGGCAAGGACTGCCTCTATTTCACTGGTTCCTCACATCAGGTCACTCTCCAACCACTGCAGCTGCATGCAGATACAATGGGGCATTTGGTAACCAGGATGGAGACAATGAGGCTTCAGTATTGCAATTTCCCAACATATTTGTTCTTCTAATTCTCATTGACTATTTGGGGGCCTGTAGTACACTCCCCAAAAGGTGATAATCTGTCAACTACCCCTTCATCTACCATCAATAATAAACCGTAACTAGTCGAGGCTCAGCACCAATGGCTATGCCATCCCATTCAGGATTTCTGATAGTAAAATTGGAAAATTACCCCGTCAGCATTTCAAAGGAAATGTTCCATCCATGGCTCAAGGTTTACGGTTCCATCTTCCATTCTCATTGTAACTTCATATCAACAGGAAATGCTACAACTGTACTTTCACCTCTTCCCTTCCTATCAGTAGTGACCCAAACCAGTGAAGCATTAAGTCAACAGTCCTTCCAATGTAATGCACTGGATATAGGGTTTGTGGCAACACTGGAACAATCAAAGGCAGGTTGATGATGAAATGAGAACATTTTCGTCCTCGTAAATGTGATATTTCAAATATTTATTTTTAATCACTTTACAAAAATTTCTAAACACCTGTTTTCGCTTCTTCATTCTGGGATATTGAGTGTAGATTGATGATAACAAAAAATAATTTAATCAATTTTAAAATAAGGCTGTAACGTAATAAAATGTGGAAAAAGTGAAGGGGTCTGAATACTTTCTGAATGCACTGTAAATGCAAGTCTTCCATTACCTTTCATGATTCAAAGCAACAAAAAATAAAACAAATTAATTTGACATAAACCTTTCCTCAATTGTAAATGTAAGAAATATTGCATAATTCCATTTTTTAAGCAAAGTAAGCAAAGAGAAAAACAGCAGCACTCAAGCACACAATTAAATTAGCATTGATGAAATAGCGCATATGAGGTCCCTCCTTGAACATGTTCACGTTGGCTGGTGCTTCGGGGAGTGCAGGACTCTCTGCTTCTTCCTTCTTATCCATCCCACAGAACCACAAAAGAAATGAAATCAGTTTCGGCCTTTGCTTGTCTGATCCACCTGCGAGGAAGAATGCAGTTTACTACAGGAAAACATCCAATAGTTCAAAGGCAAAAGTGGACAAAAAATAAAGATGTAGATGCTAGAATCTGAAACACAAAACAGAAATGCTGAAAGAGCTTAGCATCTGTGGAGAGAGAAATCAGGCAAAGATTCAGGCCAAAGACACTTCATCGGAACTGAGAAAGAGAGAAAACATGTTGGGCTGTAAAAGAGAAGGTGGAGAGGGCACTCAGAGGAACAAAGGGAACAAATACAATAGGGTGAAACGATGGAGAGGTCAACAACGTTGTCTGTGTGGAAACACAGGGGACTGCAGACGCTGGAAATTGGAACAACAATCTTCTGGAGGAATCATTTTGGGTACAAAACCCTGAATCCTGACTGAGAGAGGGGAGATAGCTGGTATAAAGAGGAGATAGGGAGGGTGAGACAAGGTCCAGAGGTGATTGGTGAACCTAGGTGAGAGCTCTGGTTGAGGTGTTGAGAAAGGAGGCATGCATCAGCGAATGCAATCAAGGCATAAAGACAATATAAAATGGATCAGGCAGGCAAGATAAATGAAAATCAGAAGAGATTCTACAAATATCTCTTGGGAAAGGGCACAAAAAGATGGGTGGACCAAAAAAGGATCAGAATATTTTTGGTCCAGAATGAAAAGAGAAGGGAAACATAGAAACATAGAAAATGGGTGCAGGAGGAGGCCATTCAGCCCTTCGAGCCAGCACCGCCATTCATTGTGATCATGGCTGATCGTCCGCTATCAATAATCTGTGCCTGCCTTCTCCCCATATCCCTGGACTCCACTAGCCCCTAGAGCTCTATCCAACTCCCTCTTAAATCTGAAAAGAATAGTACGTATAAATGGCCTGATACAAAGAGGCTGAACTGTATATTAAATAGCTATCTATCATTTCACTCATTCCTGACATTCCCTCTGTCCCCCCCCCCCCCCTTCTCTGTTACTTATTTTCTTAGTTCTGAAACCTGAAGCATCAACTGATTTCTCTGGCCACAAATGCTTTTCACCTGGCTGAGCTCTTCCAGCATTTCTTACTTTATTTAGACTATGTTTTGAATGGTCAGTTGATTTCCACCAGGTGGCGCAAGCAATGGCTGCCTCGCCAATAGTCTGTCTGTCCTTTCCTTCTTTATGTTTAGTTAGTATGTGTTAAATTATATTTTTAGTGTTCTTTAGCTTGTTTTATGTGGGGGGGGTTGAGGAAAACCTTTTTCTAATCTCTTACCACGCCGTATTGTATCTCCGTCCGCACTGCGGCCTAACATCGAGGAGTTGGTGGGCTTTGCTGGAGACCACATTTTGAGAGCTCCATCACGGGTGCCTACAGACTTACCATCGCGGAGCTCACGATCCCTTTGCTAGGGATCGATCTCAGAGTTCCAACCGTGGGTGCTTGCGGACATAACATAACTGAGCCCGCGGTCTCCGGTCAGAGACCGACATCGGGAACTCCAAGCCACAGGAGTTTTCAACTGCTCCGATGCGGGGGTTTCGATCGGCCCGACGCGGGAGCTTCAACCGCCAGCTGCAGGAGCTTTGATCGCCCCGACAGATGGTTCAACTGCCCCGGCCGTGGGAGAAATAAAGAGGAAGAAGATTGGACTTTTTTGCCTTCCAATACAGTGAGGAATGTGGGGAATCTGCTGTGGTGGATGTTTATGTTAACTTTTATGTGTTTGTGTGTCTTGTTGCTTTTTTTTCATATGGCTGTATGGTAATTCGCATATCGCTCTACCTTATTTGGTACTTGTGACAATAAAAGACCTTTGAAAGTGCATCAGTCCTGTGAAGAATAGTCTCCTGCTTGGCGACTGACCATATGGAGAACTTGTACACCCTAAGGAATTGTTTGTATTCCAAATAGCGAGTTTTATTCACAGTGCATTAAGTGACAAAGTGTCCGCCATTGTCACTTCAGAAGAGGAGATCCTTCCAGAGTACATTCCTCACCTTGATCCTTATGTGACCCATGTGATGAAGATTTAATGTGGAGTAGACTAAACAGTCTCACTCTTTCTTTGGTGAAAGCCTTTTGCACCTGCAGCAGATGTACCTTTAACATCCTGCTCACTAATATACTGCAAACATAAATTCAGAGAATCCCACTACAGGTCCTCCCCAGGTTACCAATGATCGACTTATGCACAGCCTATACATACAAATGAGCATTTGGGAGACTGTCAGGATGGATTTGGTGGCTGCAGCAGGGCTGTAGTCATCTTCTGTTGTATGCGAACTCGGTTCGCGGCAGTATCTGAACGGTTGAATTAAACTCCCTGGTTCAACTGACGTTCTTGGTTGGCTGATGTTACCATGTAAGATACATTGCCGAGCGGCCACATTTCTGACATTAACTGTTCGGGAAGGAAATCCTGTTGTAACTTGGGGATGACGTACATCCCACAATCCATGAGAGCTGTTGGAATTGCAACCCAAAGTACAGTACCCTGAAATTCACCCACACTAGTCCTACCCTTAAACCAGGCTAAAAGCGAGTTGGAATTTTAGGAGCACGTTTCACACTACAAAAATGTAGAAATTGATTAGACATTATTAGTGCCTTGTCTTTTAATATGAAAATGTCATCACAAAGTATTCCTTACCTACTGAATTATGGATATGGCTCAAGTTGATGATTTCCACTGAATTAGTCTTATCTTCAAGTTGTTCTGGATAAGTGTGAGATATGTTACATAGAACAGTACAGCACAAGAACAGGCCTTTCAGCCAACAATGTCCACACCAAACATGATGACAAGTTAAACTATTCTTCTCTGCCGGCACATGATCCATATCTCTCTGTTCCCTGCATATTCATGTACTGTATCTGTACAAAAGCCCTTAAATGCCACCACAGCATCCGCCTCCACCACCACCCCTGGCAGTACGTTCCAGGCACCTACCATTCTCTGTACAAAATATACCACACATCTCATTTCAACATTGCCCCTATCACTTTAAAGTTACATCCTCTAGTCATTAAATGTCAATGACATTTCCACCCTGGAAAAAAGGTTCTAACCATGTACCTCACCTATGTCTCTCATTTAGAGAACTAGAGGACATAGGTTTACGGTGAGAGGGGGAAAGTTTCATGGGAATCTAAGGGGCAACTTTTTCACACAGAGGGTGATATATGGAATGAGCTGCCAGAGAAGGTAATTGAGGCAGATATTATAACCACTTTTAAAAGGCATTTGGATAGGTACGTGGATAGGAAACGCTTAAAGGGATATGGGCCAAACACGGGTAGGTGTGACTAGTGTAGATCGGGCAGCTTGGCCAGCATGGGCAAGTTGGGCCAAAGGGCCAGTTTCTGTGCTGTATGACTATGACTCTATAATTTTATATACTTCTGTCAAGCCTCCCCTCAGCCTCCGATGCTCCAGAGAAAACAATCCAAGTTGGTTCAACCTCCCCTTATAGCTGACATCCACTAACTCAGGCAGCATTCGGGTGAACCTCGAAAGCACTCTCTCCAAATCCTCCCGGTAATGGAACGATCAGAACTGCACACGATACTGCAAATGTTTCCAAACCAAAGTCCTATAAAGCTGCCACATGACTTCCTGACTCAATGCCCTGACTAATGAAGGCACGTATACCATAAGCCTTCTTTACCACTCTATCTACTTGTGTTGGCAGGGAGCTTTGGATTTGGACTCCAGGATCCCTCTGTCCATCCTTGCCATTAATTATATACACTCCCCTTACATTCGACCTCTCAAAGTCCAACATCTCACATTTGCCAGATGAAACTCCATCTGCCATTTCTCTGCTCATTTACATAGCAGATCTATATCCCTTGTACACATTGACAACCTTCCACCAATTTTGCTGTAAGCTGCAAAACATACTAACCAACCCATTTACATTTGCATAGTGGTCGTTTACATATATCACAAAAAACAGAGGCTCCAGCACAGATCCTGTCGCATTAGGTGTCAATCCCGTTGCATTACATGCTAAAGCAATGTGAGGGGAAGATTCCTACCTGTCATGACAGTGATGTCATTTGTATTGCTGATTTCCTCTTGGTTCTTTTGATCAGATTGTCTCACACCAGGTATTGGTAAATCTGGTGTAGGAAATATTCTGTTAATTATTATCAAAATGTTTGAGTAACATGCAATGCCTGCAACCCAATCTGGCTAAATAAACCATCCCTTCTCAAGAACATCCAAGACAATAGACAATAAATAATAGGACAATAGACAATAGAGTGTTTAGTTGTCAGATGCATTGGATATGAATTGCAACAATAACATCTTACTCGTTGCAGCGTTATAGGAATATTAGAAGCAAAACCGTACAAGTATATAAACAATAAATTATCAGTTATTCTAAGTAAACTAGTTTAGTTTATTATTGTTGCATGTACCATGGTACAGTTAAAAGCTTTTTGTTGCATTCTATCCCGTCAGCGAAAAGACCTTGCATGATTACATTCAAGTCATTCAGTGTACAGGTACAAGTTAAAGGGTATAACTTTTAGTGTAAGATAGTGTTCAATAAAGTCAATTTAAAGATAGTTGAAAGATCTGCAATGAGGTAAATGGGAGGTCAAGACTACACTCTAGCTAGTGAGAGGGTGGTTCAGTTGCCTGATAACAGCTGGAAAGAAACTGTCCCTGAACCTGGAAGTGTGCATTTTCAAACTTCTGTACCAATTGCCCAAGGTGAGAGGGGAGAAGAGGGAGTGACCAGGGTGAGACAGGTCTTTAATTATGCTGGTGGCCTTGCTGAGCTGAGTGAACTGTAGATGGACCATGAAAGTGCAAAAGTCAAAGGCCTTTTTGTCCTTTTTTTTTAAAAGCAGGACAAGGTACTGCACAATCAATGTAATCAATCTGGCCAACACAGTGGCACAGCGGTAGAGCTGCTCCTACTCAGCGCCAGACACCTAGGTTCAATCCTGACTATGGGTGCTATCCTACGGAGTTTGTATGTTCTCCCTTGGACGGTGTGGGATTTTTCCAGGTATTCTGGTTTCCTCACACATCCCAAAGACATATATATTTGCAGGTTAATTGACTGCTGCTAAATCCCCCTAGTATGTAGGACATAGAACTAGCTTATGGGTGCTCGATGGTCAGCGTGGACTCGTGGGCCGAAGGGCCTGTTTTCCACACTGTATCTCTGTATACTGTAACTTAATTAAACTAATGTCAATCATCAACAATGTGATAAAAGCAATCATTACCAGTGTTATGAAGTGGCATTTATCATCAGTGACTGACTCCCCGATGCCCAGTTTGGGTTTTACCAGGACAACTGAGCTCTAGACCTAATCAGAACATTGGTCATGGATCAAAATGTTGAACTCCATTGGTGAGTGAGGATGATTTCTGGACACCCAGGGCAGATGTTTGGCTTACTTTGGCATGAAGGAACCCTGGGAAAACCGAAGCCAGAGGCCATCGATGGGTCAACACTCCCATGGATGGAGTAAGACACAAATTATGTTAGTTGTGTTTGTCCAACGTCAATCTTCCCAGCCCAAGGACATCACTGCACGAGTTCTAAGGCAATATCCTGGGCCCAACATCAGCTACTTCATCAGTGACCTTTCTTTCATCAAGTCCGAACCAGGAATATTTGCTAATTATTGCACAATGGTCAATTTCATTTACCATATAACAAATTAACCAGTTAATGCCTGCAGGCATGACCTGGACAATGTTTAGGCACTAGCTATTAGGTGGCAAGTTATACTCACAGCACATCAGTGCCAGGAGATGAACACCTCCAACAGGAGAGAGGTTAGTTATCTACCTAGACCTTGCTCTTTCTCCAACAATATCCAATATAATTGATCAGAGACTCAACTGAACGAGCACATAAAAGATGTGGCTTCAAGAGCTGGTCAGAGGCTTAGTATTCTGGAATGGGTAACACCCCTCCTGACATCCGAGGCGTTCTCACCATTTGCAATGTATAAGCCAAGAGCTACTTTATGAGGGTGGCCTCAGAAATCTCTAAGAAGCTTGACATCATCCAGGATAAAACAGCCCATTTGATTGGCACCCATTAACCACTATAAAGATTCATCTTCCCCCCTCCTTTACACAGATGCACCATCTCCAAATACACTACAGTTACTCACCCAGTCTATTCCAGCTGCATTTTCCAAACCCACAATCACTACCACCAAGAAGGACAAGGGTTGCTGGAGCATGGAAACACCATCACAATCAGGTACCCCTTCAAGTCACAAAATGGGAATTATATCGCCAGTGCTTCACCATAGCTATGTCCAATTCCTTGAACTCCCTTCCCAACAGCACTATGGGTGCACCTTCACCAAAAGATCTGCAGGGATTCACATTGATGACTCTCCCACCTTCTCAATGGCAATTATTGAAGGAAAATTAAGGATGAGCAATAAACATTGGCTTCACCAGTGATTCAGTGATACTGAAATATAGATGAGAGGAACAAAATCATTTTCTTCCTTCATCTCCCAGGCGAGTGGGAAAGCTCGGAAGCGTTGTTCAAAGAAGAGGCTTCAAGAAATTTTCCAAAGGACAGTAGTGTGACTTCCTTTCCTCCATCTACAACCTACCTGCTCACAACTGAATACGTGAGAACTTTCAGTGTGACATGAAACTGGTCTTCAGCTGTCTCATGGGTCAGCTCAGTTGCAGTTGTAAGGCCCATGTGCGTACTGGTGGACTGTTGATCATTATCAAGGTGCTTGGTTCAGACCTGTGTGTCCCTCAACCTCTGGCTTACCTGCTTCGGCCTGGCTTGCCACAGAGTTGACTTTGTCGGAATGGGTGAACCAGGTCAAGCGTTTAATCTGTAAAATTAAGGAGGAGCGGTTATGACACAATAGACAATGATATTAAACATGGTGTGGGAGGCTGCGGCGCGACCGACATTTGCAGCCATCCCTGCAGTCCGTCTGTCTTTCTTTTATTTTTGTCCCATTGAATGTAGTTTGTTGTGGTTTTAATATTGTTTTTAGCTGTGTATATGTGGGGGGCGGAGGGGGACTTTTAAATCTCTTCCCTGTACGGGGGGGACCCGACCTTTTCCCTGTCGGGTCTCCATTGTCGTTGGGGCCTAGCACCGTGGAGTGGCCTCCAACCTGCGGACTTACCATCGTGGGGCTGGCCGGCTTCGGAGCTTGGAGAGCTGTGGTGGCGGGCGGCTGCGACCCGACTCCGGAGCTCGAAGGCTCCAGCCGCAGGTCTGGTGGACGGTGACATCGGGAGCTCGCGGATCCCTGGTGGGAGACCGCTTTTCGGAGCTCCCGCAACAACAACTTCTCCCGCCCGAGTTGCGGGGTTGAAAATGACCCTGAGTGGGGCCTTACATCGCCCGGCACAGCTTTAACGGTCACGGGACTTGCCATCACCTGCCGGGGGCTCCAACATTAAGACCCGGAGCGGGGCCTTACATTGCCCAGCGCGGCCTTAACGGCTGCAGGACTTGCCATCACCCGCTGGGGGCTTTAACATCGGGAGAAGAATGGAACAAAGGGGAGAGACAAGACTTTGACTTCCATGACAATGAGGAGGAGATTCACTGTGATGGATGGTTGTGTAAATTGTGCTGTCGTGTGTCTTCGCTCTTTTCTTGTATGACTGCAGAAACCAAATTTCGTTTGAACTTAATTTGAGGTTCAAATGACAATAAATAAATTGTATAATTGTATAATGATTCGAGCTCACCATACCATATCAAAGGAATGCTTTTCACTCGACCTCTCCACAAAACCAGTGGTCAGATGCAATATGTGCATGCATTGCAATCTGTGCAAGTCATTCCCACTCACCTCCTCACCCCATTCCCCAGGGTGGACAGCTGGGCATAACCCCCCCCCCCCCCCCCCACACCCCCCCCCCCCGTGGCATTCTTTGATTTCAGAGCCAGAAAGGATGTACATGGAGCTCCAGAAACTCACATGTTCAATGAAAAATGAACTGGAACTTACCTGCATTAGGCTCTAAACTTTCCACACATTTACCTCCCACTCTCTCATTCTCATTTTTTTCCTTTAGTACAGTTCAGTTTATTTGTCATGTGCGCTGAGGTACAGTTAAAAGCTTTTTGTTGCGTGCTAACCAGTCAGCAGAAAGACAATACATGATTTAACACACCTTTAAGATGTTTCCATGCTGCATGTCTATACTAAACTAAACTCACCAACACTCCTTCGACAGCACCTTCCAAACCCATGACCTCTACTAATCAGAAGGTCAAGCGCAGCAAAAACATGGCACACCACCATCTCGAAGTTGCCCTCCAAGCTACATACCATCCTGACTTGAAAACGTATCACCATTTCTTCAACATCACTGTGTCAAAATGCTGGAACTCCTTTCCTAACACCATTCTGGGTATATCCACATCTCAGTAATGGCAGCAGTTCAAAAAGACATCTCACTACCACCTACTCAAGGGAAATTAGGGCTCAGCCTGAAAAGCCCACAACCGTAAATATGAATTCCTTACCTGCTCAGGGTGCGGAGGCTTGGTGCTGAGACTGATGACCACCACCATGATCAGTGTGAAGACAGAGAGAAGGATGGAGAAGTGGAGGTAGTGAACGTGTTTGGTGATCAGTGGCCGGTTGTCCAGCTGACCACACAGAGGCTCAGGGTAAATAAAATCCAGAACCATTCGACAGCAGCCGACCAGGACCCCCAGTAGGAGGCCCCAGAATGCACCCTGTGCATAGAAAAGGGAGACAAACGAGTGGATATTGAGTGAAATACTCACATGCTCCTCCTCTGCAGGATTGTTTGCAAACATCACAAACACAAAATTAAATTGGCCAAATAATGCAGAAGTCTGAGATGCACTGAGCCAGGGCTTGGTGTGTGCTGCTCACATCAATGGGCTGCAGCTTCAAGCCACACTCCAGTGCCTAGAACATACATCTTCAGCCCAGTGTGCTCCAGCACAGACCAGCAGGTGTGCTCCGCTATCACAGGAGAGACCAGTGGAGGTTTCCGGCTGACATTGTTCACTGAAATAGATGATCTCGTTACTTTGTGTGGGGGCCGCAGTGAGAGATCAGGACTCACACTCCTTATATTGCAACCTTACAGTAACAATAAGCTGAGTGGAAGTTTAATGCTCTGGTATTTTATTTAATTCTTCACATGTTTAAATTATAATGTTTTATTTTTAATTGTCTACTCTGTCGTGTTGTTACTTGCGAGCAAAGCCCCAAGGCAAATTCCCTATTTGCATACATATTTGACTAATAAAATGTATTAAATTCAAATTCAAAAGTTTGAGCACCAAGGAGATGACAGAACTCACATTAACTTTTGCCTACTAGTTCTCACTTGTGCTTGGCTTGGGTCATGTTCACTCACATGTTTCTCAATCTCAGCACTTCCTTCACCTGATCCTCATTACAAGATCAATGGTCAGTTTCTCTCATTTGCATTGTCACAGTTTGGACCTCATCTAAAGCATGAACAAAATAATAAGGTAAAGCAAACTGCAACAACATAAAATGACCCAAATCTCCTGAACACTACTATTTGTTACAGAATTCGCAGGAGCTTATCACAAATCTACTCGCGAAGAATCCTAAAGCAAATAAATTGGAGATGTTGCAAAGTCTGAAATTAAAATAGAGAGGTCTGGAAATAGTCAGCAAGGCAGACAGCATCTATGGAGTTAACATTATAGATTGATAACTTTTAACCACAACTGGTCAGATATGATACAAACTAGAAAGACTGGTCATCTGAAACTGTAAAATTTAATGTTCTCAGTTTGAAGATACTTTTCACTGAAGCCGTAACTTCAGTGAAACAGTATAAAAGGACAGCCAGAGTGAGCTGTATAGGATTGTGATGAACAATTAAGAGGAGTGATAACAGGGTCATCCTTGTGGTTTGGATGGAGGTTTGAGAGATTAGATTAACATAGCATGAGAACGTCCTGACGGTGAAAGACATGATTAAGGGGAAAATAAGATATCTCATAGATAGTGGAAGTCCCATCGTCAGAACAGATACCACCTCTTGGGTGGGAAGATAACAGTCAAGGTGGCTGTGGAAATTTATGGGCCTGCATTGAAAGTTAGTAGATAACATTTATCCCCAAAACGGTGATGGAGAAGTCAAGAAGGAAAGATCCATCTGTGCACCATGTGAGCCGGATAGAAACAGGCAGCAAAGACAATGAAACTGAAATTCTGTAAGGGAGCAGGAAGCAGCTCCAATATAGTCATCAGTGTGGGAGATAAAGTGGTGAGAAAGAGGGTTTGTATAGGACTGAAACAATGATATTGCATGGTCCCCAGAAAGAAACAGGGAAAACTTGGGCCTATGTGAGTTTCCATAGCTACACTTGTGATCGAGAGAAAGTGAGGAGAAGTTGGTCAAGCAGACGAACGACAGTGGTTACAGGAAATGGAAGGGTGATGGCTTGGGCCTCTGGTTAATGAAGAATTGGAGCGTCCCTCCGCCACCCAGGATAGGTTGGAGATGCTGAAGGTAGAGAAGGACTGGACATTCATGCTGAAGATGATTGGTATCAGGAATCTCGATAGTGACGTCACAGTTGTCATGTGGCAATGGATATCATCTTCCGACATATTATTCCACATCCTGAACAGATACTGCAGGTGAGGCTGCTAAAGAAGATGAGAGCCCATGGTATTAGAGGGAAGATACCAGAAAGCTGGCTGAATGGCAGAAGACAAAGATTTGGAATGAAGGGGTTTTTTCTAGTTGGTTTTCTAGAGGCTAGCTGTGTTCCGCAGGGGTCAGTGCTCAGGCCACTACTCTTCATGTTGTATATCAATGATTTGGAAGAGGAAATTGAAGGCTTGGTGACCTAGTTTGCGGATGATATGAAGATAGTTGGAAGAGCAGGTAGTGTACAGAAACTAGGGACTCTGCAGATATAGTGTAGCAAAGTGTGCAATCATGCATTTTGGTAGTAGGAATAAAGGTGTAGACTATTTTCTAAATGGGGAGAGGATTCAGAAATCAAAGCTGCAATGGGATTTGGGAGCGCTGGTGCAGGAGTCCTAAAAGTTAATTCGCTAGTTGATTCAGTAGTAAGGAAGGCAAATGCAATGTTAGCATTTATTTGGGGAGGTCTATAATATTAAAAAAACAGGGATATAATGCTGAGGCTTTATAAGGCACTGGCCATATTGCGTTTGAAGTATTGTGAGCAGTTTTGGGCACCATATCTGAGGAATGATGCGGTGGCATTGGATAGGGTCCAGAGGAGGTTTACGAGGATGATTTCAGGAATGATTGGGTTAACATATGATGAGTATTTGATGGCACTGGGCCTGTAACCCACTGAGGCTGGAGTTCAGAAGGATGAGGGGCAGGACCTCATTGAAACTTACCAAATAGTGAAAGGCCTGGAAAGAGTGGATGCAGAGAGGATGTAGCCTCAGAATAAAAGGATGTACATTTAGAAACGAAATGAGGAAGAAATTATTTAGTCAAAGAGTAGTGAATCGGTGGAATTCATTGCCACAGATAGCAGTGGAGGCCAAGTTATTGGGTATTTTTAAAGCAGAGATTGGCAGATTCTTGATTAGCAATGGTGTCAAGGTTTAGAAAAGGAAAGATAATGGGGTTGAGTGGGAAAGACAGATCAGCCATGATTGAATGGCGGAGTAGACTCGATGGGCTGAATCTGCTCCTATGACTTATGAACTTATGCTTGCTGGAATTAGACTGGAGCTTTATATGGGTATAGACAATCTGTTAAGTGCCCAGATTAATAGAACATATTCAGTCCTCAGGACTGTGCACTCAAGAAGTTGGGCAGGACATATCCCAGTGTTGCCCCCTGCTCTATCCACAGAGGGAGTGCAAGAGTTTGACCATGAGTCTGCTCAGGCTCTCTCCATCCCTCCCAGAGGACCAGGCCTTCCAGAGGACCAATACTGGTTACATTGCTGACATTTTCAATCTAACAAATAATATTAACAACTGAAGGTAAAATAAACACACACCATCTCATTTGTCCGTCTCCAGAAGCATCCAGCCATGAAGACCACTGCCACCGGAGGCTGCAGGTAGGAACTGATGGACTGGATGTACATGAAGAGCTGGCCACCTTGGCTCATTTTCACTAGAGGAATCCAGAGGACAGACAGCACCACCAGAACCAGCACAAACACCCTATAGTGCAGACAAAAGCAATGTGAACATTGGTACACTGGAGCCTGGCTTATATTCAATGCCAGTTGCATGACAGTCCGGAAACCTTTCTGTAGTCTGTTTCTCTGAATCCAACAACCTGGTTTCCTCGTAACCACTTCAAAGGAAAAGTTTATTAATAAGAAGATGGGATGAATCGATTACCTCATATAAATTCAGCGGGTTTTCCAAAATGAATCAAAACCCATTGGTGAGCTCCTGATTGCATGTAATTTCAACTCCTGTTGGAGAGTCATCGAGTTATATAATGATACAGTGAAACAGGCCCTTCGGCCCAATTCGTCCACACCGGCCAACAATGTCCCAGCTACATTAGCCCCACTTGCCTGCACTTGGTCCATATCCCTCCAAACCTGTCCTATCCACGTACCTGTTTAACTGTTTCTTAAATTATGGGATAGTTCCAGCCTCAACTACTTCCTCTGGCAGTTTGTTCCGTACACCCACCACACTTTGTGTGAAAAAGTTACCACTCGGTTTCCTATTAAATCTTTTTCCCTTCACCTTGAACCTATGTCCTCTGGTCCTCGATTCTCCTACTCTGGGCAAAGGACTCTGTGCATCTACCCGATCTATTCCTCTCATGATCTTATACACCTCTATAAGATCACCCCTTATCCTCCTGCGCTCCATGGAATAGAGACCCAGCCTACTCAACCTCTTTTCCTTTCTCAACCCTTTCAAGCTTGGCAATATCTTTCCTATAACATCCCCTCCCCCCCCCCCCCCCCCCCCCCGCCCGCACTCTCCAAAGGTCTTACCGTATACTGTGCAAGTCAACTTTTACCTTCCTGTTCATCGCGGGTGTGAACTGTATACTCTCTCACATTCAACCTCCAAAAGTGTAACACCTCACGCTTGCTCAGGTTAAACTCCATCTGCTATTTCCCCCCACATTTCTGCATACGACCAAGTCATTATGAATCCTGTACATCTTAATCTTCTGGACCAGCATATTAAGAGGGATCTTATCAAAAGCCTTAATAAAATCAATGTATATAACATTCACTGCCCTACCTTCATCAATCTCCTTTATCATCTCATTAAAACACTGAATCAATTTAATGAGCTCGTGGCAGAGTGTGGGGGGTGTTGTAGAGCAAAGGGATCTAGGAGTGCAGGTACAAAGTTCCTTGAAAGTGGCATCACAGGTAGGTAACTTAGTCAAGAAGGCTTTGACACATTAGCTTTCAACAGACGGGGAATTAGTAGAGAAGATAGACTAACTCAACGGGTCAGGAAACATCTCTGAAGAAAAGGAATATGTGATGTTTCAGGTCAAGACCCTTCATCAGACTGAGCCTCTTGGTATTTCTGTGTATGATTAGAATCACAGAAGAGGTTCAGGGTTATGCCCTTTGTTCATGGACTAAATATCTGTCTCCCAGCAACTCCTCATTTTCCTACCTGCCAACAACCATGAGCTCCCACTCGGAGCAGAGGGGCCGGAGGTGATGCCAGATGTCCATCGTAAATAAAGTGCTCGCGCTGTTGAAGATTGAAGTGAGTGAGGACATGAGAGCAGCAATCATGACTGACATCATCAGGCCACGCAGTCCTGCAGTGGGAGAGTGCAAATCAGTACAGGTTAAACCAGGTTCCTGCCAGGAACTGAGTTGCAGCAAGACTGATAGCATATCAAACTAACCCAGTGAGCACTGCCCATCCACCACCTCCACCTCCAACTTATTCCCTGGGAATCAGTCAATCTTACTTCACTATCGCCACATCCCCCTGTGCACAGCACAGTATTGGCTGCTCCTCGGTGGCTGTTTGGTGGTTACACATGGCCATGGGCTTGTGTGCCAATGCTTTGGCACCTTCGGATGTGAAGAAACTGCTCAGACTTAGATGTTGCAATAGATCCCAAGTCCTGGAAAATTGTATGATGATCATGGAAACGGTTTCAGGAAGACAGACAAATTAGAGGAATATCAGAGCAAAGAGGGAGGGAAGTGATTAAAAAGACTGTTTGCTCGGCTATAGGAAGGATATGATTAAGCTCGAGAGGGTGCAGAAAAAATTCATAAGAATGTTACCAAGGCTGGAGTACTTAATCTATGAGGAGAGACTGGATAAGCTGTGACTTTTTCTGAGCAACGATGAAAGCTGAGGGGTGACCTGATAGAGGTATGTAAAATTACATAAACGGACCTAGATTGGGTGAATGGTCACAGTCATTTTCCAAAGGTAGGGGAGTCTAAAACTAGAGGGCATTTGTTTAAGGTGAGAGGGGAAAGGCTTGAAGGGGATCTGAGGGTAAGTTTTTCTCACTTACGGTGGTGGGTATATTGAATGAACAGTTGAAGGTGGTGCAAGAGGCAGGTACAAATACAATGTTGGACAGATACATGGATAGGAAATGTTTAGATAGATGTGGGTCATATACAGGCAAATGAGACTAGTTCAGCAAGCCAATTGATCAGCATCGATATATTGGACTGAAGGAACTATTTCTGTGCTCAATTACTTTATGGTTCTGTGGGTGGGTAGGATCGAATGACCTAGATCTCCGCTGCATGTTCTACGTACCTCCTGGCATTAACTCCATTACCAACTTCGGGTAGGCAATGTCCGAGCAACCAACTGGGTTACCGCAGATCCTACGGCAGGTTTCGGCATCAGCACAAGCCACCTGATCTAAAACAAGAATGAGAATGGGAGTGAAAGCTTGCTGAGCTGCAGGACCATGGTGCATGGGTAATCTCCAATGGTTCTCCGCTTACCTGGAAAGAGCACTCTGCTGACCATGCCTGGGAGGACCATTACGAAGACAGGCAAGACTTTCAAATAGGCAGCGAACAAGGAACCACCCTTGGCATGGAGGAGTGTCCTGGCAGACAGGGACCTCTGGACAATTACCTAATGTTTGAGACAATGGAAAAAGATCATCAAGTGTCAACATGCTGGGAACATGAGCCTGCCGATTCTGACCGCCGTGAGGGAGGGGCTCAGGAAGCTGATCTACATCTTCATCCCTTGTTGAACTGATGATACACAGCAGGTATGGAGGAACCAATGTAATGTCAGGAATAGCAACAGAGTTTGGAAACACCAGGAAGGAACAAAGTTAAGGGAAGGTAAACCAGGACTAATATAAGAAAACAGAATGTTGTACCTGGTCTGTGCACCAATACCAGATGGAAGGGATTGTCATTCCAATCAGTACACCCGGCCAAGGGAAGTCAGAGGTCACAGGATCCCGGAAAATATGGAAAGCATCTTTTCTTGGATAGCCACAGGAGGTGTTGAGATCACGAACACTTGGAATGGCAAAGAAGTAGGTCTCCTGAAGTGCTGAGTAACCTCCAATTTCATTGAAAGCTGTGGAACAGACAGCT